>OY744603.1:13069373-13669373 GCA_963556255.1 Allolobophora icterica | reverse complement strand
ATTAGCTAAGCTACTGGAAAATTGGCCTAGTCTGACCTTACCTAAATCTACTGACGAATAGAAAACCTCTTACTGACGTGGATGGATCACTGTTCTAGAACCTTCTAAGAATGTCCATCTGTTTTCCATCTATTCTTCGGAAATCATGTTCTGTCTAACACAACTTATAATCTCGACGCTGGCTAGAAGTAGATTGGAATTCTCTGACCAGCTGCAGTATATTGTTCATGCAGATTGTCATCACAGCATCCTATTTCTAAACTCCTACAGCTTCTAAGGCGTCTATTTGTTTAGACAATTACTTCTACAATTGTTACCCACCTAAGTGAACTCTTTGATAGTACTTTGGAAATTTTTTGCAGTGAAATTGCAGCCATGGTGCCAATGTATCTGGGTCCTGGGAGAGGAAGCGTGTACAATCTGGTTTTGAATAGTCCGAATTACGTCAACACATTAATGCAGTCTTTCATGACACAGGTTTGTCTTTAACTTCATTAATCGCTAGTTTAAACCATCTCAACGAAACTTGCACTCCCATCACATTTTCAATATACTTGCACTGACCGTATTCAAGTAGCATGTTGTATTATTAGAGCAGTTTTGTATAGCACCCCTTCAAGATTGTCTACTCAGGAGCACTCCCAGCCCAACCACGGTCGAACAACGCAGTTTTGAGAACAGTAAGAAACAGGGTGAAATGAACAATCGGTATTTGACGGAGCTTGGTAGGGAGCCCATTCCAGGTCACGGGGCAGCCACAGAGAAGGCACGGCGCTGCCGTATGGCTGTCCGCGCGCGGGGAACAATAAGTTCAGCTTGTGCAGCTGAGCGGAAAGAGCCACAGCGCTGCGAGCATGAGGTGAGACAGCAGAGCTCCCGCAGGTATGGAGGGGCCAAGCCTTCAAAGCACCGACCGACCAAGGCAGAGATTCGTTAAGTGATGCGTTGTGGGTAGGGAGCCAGTGGAGGACATCCCTCATATAGGCAGACACTCTTCCTAACTTGGGGATGCGGCCTACAAGGCGGGCAGCAGTACGTAGGATTCTATTCAGGGGCTCAATCCGGCAGGCCGAAAGTCCGTCATTATGGCACTGCAGTAGTCCAATCGAGAAACAACAAATGCAAATTATATAGAATCAATAATTATACGAATATCGATATATAGAGAGAATGCAAACTTGAATCGGAATCGGTGTAACTTGAATTGAGGGCTGAGCTGCTGGAAATATTTTCATCAGCAATAATGTTATTATTTTGAGCTGAAGGTCTTTTCAGAATAACGCACAAAATTCATAAAAGCATTTAAGATCACAATCGTAGTACGCGAGCGCGGAAACAGCTCGCCACACCCTTACCTTATCATATATTGCCATACACCTCATTACTTAAGACCAATGTGTTGTAAACTGTCAGGTAGCACATGTCTGTATGATTTCAGATGGAGCAAAGGCTGTCGGTCTATGTAGGCGGCAACCCAGATCGAAGAGGTAGGTTGCCTCACACCGGATACGTAGAAAGATTTTTAGCTTGTCTCCATCCATATCGTTAAAGACTAGGGGTCTAATATTTTCCTGCCGCTGATTTGGAAATTCAGCACCAGCCATTTCCGATTCAGCTATCTATTGCCATTTACCTACTCTCTTTATTAATTGACTTTCTTTAACACCGCTCCTGCCATTCCACATTCAGCCTGTTTGCAAATGCGTTATTTACTTGCTTAAACCAAAATTGCGTTATATCAACTGGTATGAGAAAAATAAACTAATATTTTTTAAAATTTTATTTGATGTTTTGATTACATATTTACATGCATAAATACATACATGCACACATAAAACTGCCTTGGCCCAGCACCGGGCGTTTGCTGTAGTCGGTTCCTCGATGTGGAATGATCTTCCCCATCTGCTCAGGGCCATACTAATGACTGGCTTTTCCTCATCGGTCTCGCGTTCCCTAAAGGCATTTTTGTTTCCCCGGGGCTTCTCTGCTGAGAGCGCCTCTGAATAGTTATTCTGCGAGAGGCGCTTTATAAATTTCTAGATACGATACAATACCATGAATAAATACATCTATATAAATAAAGCGAGAATTCTGTGTGTCTGTTTGACCGGGTTTAACTTCTAAAATTTTGCACCTTTTCACTCAAAACCTTCACTACTGTGTCGGCCTCGGCATCGGACACCCAGTGGAGGGGTTCGCGTACCCCTTTTCACCGCTAACATGGTGAAAATCCCCCAAAACTCTACCCAACCGACCGTCCCTCACGCTTCCACTTCTAAGCGGTTCTATTTATGGCGCCGGTATTCCCCAACGTCATTAATAATGCGCATAACGCTCTTCCACTGCCAAGCGGTTCTATTTATGGCGCGGGTATTCCCCAACGTCATTAATAATGCGCATAACGACGTTGTTTACTTTCGCACAAAATTTAATTACGATCGATTCGAACTATATTCATCGTTTTACAGCAAAATTGTATGTTCAAAGACTCTGCTTTACTAAGGGCAGTGACAGCTAGATTTCTGGCGTTTACTTTAACCCGCCAACGCCGGGTTTACCCTCTTCGACTGCGAAGCAGTCAGTCCACGGGAGACTGCGAAGCAGTCAGTCCACGGAAGACTGCGAAGCAGTCTCCCCGACTGCGAAGCGAAGATTAACTCGCGACACTGTAAAATTGGTCAGCTTCAAAAAATTATTTACAAGGAAAGGAGCAGAACACCATCCTGAATTTTTCACCAAAGACAGTTCTATGTGTCCTCAATAAATGTGCAAATTTTCATGAATTTCATTAGACATACATTTTCACTTTTTGGGCAAGCCGTAAACCCCACTTTTACGATCATGGTAAGGAAAAGTCCTTTGAAAGTACAGACATAATGAAACTAATCAGGTACTAACTATATGTCTGATGAGCAGCAGTCGTCGCCAGAGGGCGACTGCGAAGCAGTCAGTCCACGCATAGACTGCAAAGCCGTCTCCCCCACAGGTCGCATAAATTTCTTCCTTATTCGCTACACGGATTTAAACTTATACCTACATTTTTTGCTTATTCGCTACAGGGATTGAAACTTATAAGGTCCCCGGGCAACACCGGGTAAACCTGCTAGTACATACATATATACATACTTACATACATACATACATACTTGCATACATATATTGATACATTCACACATACATGCAGAAATGCATGGGCTACATACACACGTTTACACATATTACCTTAGGCTTACTTATTTACTTACATGCTTTAACCTTCTGCTCACATGCTAATATAGACTTGATTAATAAAGACAATGTCATATCCGAATGTTAATATACTGCTCTTAGAACTCCTTTAAACAGCGTTGTGAACTTGGGTGTCTATGGGTGCGTCTTGAAACAGGTAGCAATCGTAACATGTCTGCCTTAAAATCCACTGTGTATCCATTTAACACAGTTGAAAGTCGAACTAATTCTTTATTTTCATTCAGATAAGGAGGAACCTCAAGTCATCGGGATGACAGGTATTCACAGTTTAGACCATTTGTTACTAAACGTTGCTCATATTTCTATGAATTGATCGCTACTGCTGCCAGTTTGAGTGCTAGCCCGACTTTAAAATCTATTAAAACAAGCAACCCTCGGTATGCTAACCGGCAACAGAGATGATAGTTTAGAAACTAGCCCATGATGAACATCTTGGCCAGCAGTGTCTCCGAGTGTACGTGACGGGTGCGGTAGACGAAAAAGCCTAACTGAACATCAGCATTCATCTGCACCGCCTGGCTAACTATTAAGGCCGCAAGAAGGGACTGGAAAGCAGATGGCTAGAATCTAGGAAGAGGAAAACAGGCAGACTGACAATTTCGAAACATTTGAAAATAAATTAAGCATTGAAAGAAACTTTAATTTAGCGTTTCACGCATGTGACAGCAATTTGCTGGTTTGTTTTCTTCCTTCTAAATGGACCTCAGTCTTTCTGCTTAAAATTTTCTTGAATAATTCGCAACAACCTAGTTTAAGGATTAAGTTTGATGTTCATTTAGACACATCGCCTGCTAATGAAGGAGATCAGAATGAAACAGATAAGGTATGTTTTCGAAAGTCTAAGGGTCGCATGTAGTTAACTCAATTTTTTTCGACTTTTTCAGCTACATACTCATTTGTTTTATAGCATTTAACGTTAGAAGAACTATGTGAAGTTGAGCTTTTAGAAATTCCACTTAAAGTTTAATAGTCAATGTGAAATCGAGGAGTACAGCAGTGATTATTTCAACCACAGTCACAGAGCAAAGAAGTTCAAATAGCTATCACATACATGGCAAAGCAAACTGTTCGGGGAAATATTCATTGTCCATGCAAACAATCAGAGTTTGTCAATGATCGTGAAATAATTTGAAGCAACCTTCGTAACCTATGTCCATGTGTTCTTACTGTGGGGACTGTACACCAGTTCTGAGCCGATTTAGTGTATAGTCACATTTCTAATTGTGGAAGATATGAAACGCCTCGACATCATGTTCTGTGTTTCAGATGCCTCCACACCACTTTCAACGCAAGGTACGTGGCACGCAGCCAACTACATCAAAATAAAGATATCCAGCGCAATTGAAATTAAAGCGAAAATCATCCATAGTCAGAGAAATAACAAACTCGTACAGATCTCGCAAAGACTTCTGCTCATTACGCATAAGTTATTAATCGGTTAGTTTTTGAAAGCTGGTAGGCTATATGCGAAGAGGGAGTACATGATTTTTAGTTAGAATGGTAGGTCTGTACACACTACAACAGCCGCTGCATATGTCCATACTTTTTGTGCACGGTAGCTGAATGAATAGGGCGATCTGTAGCGTGGAAAGTAGGCGGTCATTGTGTAGAGACCTTGAGGAAGTCCTTCACGCAGAATTGCTCAGTGCCAGCGATGTTTTGTCGAATGGTCGCGTGTAAAATTTCGAAGTTTGGAAAGGTGACAATATCATATACAGTTGTGTTATTGTATTGTATTGTATAAAAAAGTGAATTGGGTCGCTGAATAGGTGAATGTATATGAACGTTTAGATCAATAAGATTGCTCAGCGCAAAAATTAATACACATCATGAGCAAGGCTTCTGTTATAGAATCATGTTTCTTTCAGCCATACCACCAATTCAACCAAAAACAAAAGCCGCCTGTTGTGAGAAATCCAAATACGCCAAGAGGTGGATTCAGAAATCCGGGTCCCCAGAGAGGTGGAAGAAGTAGGCCTGTCTCCAACCACACCTCGCCACCAGATTCCCCTGTGCCTGTAAATGGTTTGTTCAATTTTTGTGTCGTAGAAATCTGTGGTAAATAATACACTCTCATACTACATTGGACATAAATAGCTGAGTGACAATCTGGGCAGCTGATGTAGGTTGTGAATATCAAGAACGAAAATTGCAGCTAAACCAGGAGGGATCTATCGTTCAAACTGCTGATAAAACCCATGTGTATCAAGTTATACTTGAGTATGCTTAGTGCAGTCTTTTTTACTATTATTATTGTTATTATTATCAATAAGAAATTTTTATAGCTATCGTGTTTGATGCACAAGGCATCACCAATGGCGCACCAAAACCTAATCGTAATCAAGTCATACCCAGAAAGTCAGTTTGCTGAGACAGAAATACAGGCTTAAGCTATATGTTCTTACGTTATACGCAGGCTGATGCGACTTTATCGTGCATCAGACCTCACTCCTACGCCAACATTACTTAACATAATTGTACTACCCGTAATTCAATTGTTCAGCTGAACAATATTTTCTCGTTACCTCAAGTCGCAATTGTTTAGATAACCGTTTAAGCTGTCCTGTTAGAAATTGCTTGACAAGTGTTATATAAAAACTTTGTTGCATTACATTACAGCATAACATACATAGCATTGATATCATGTGGTTTAGAAGCCATTTAATCCAAGGTTAAACCATAACTACATAAGAGAACAGATAGGCTACATTAGCCTGTGAACAAAAATTCAAATAGTCTTGCATCAAGTCAGTTGATTTTTCCACGAAAATTAATCTATAAACCGATAATTTCATGTCAGTGTATTACTTTCAAAATCTCACTTTTCAGATCAGAAGCAAAGTCATGTCTACCAAGAAGACGAAACCAAAAATCAACAAGGCAAGTCACGTAAACTAACATAAGTCGGACTTCAAAGCTCTTCATTGTTTAAATATCTAAAATGTCTTCTAACAAGGAAAGAAAATGTAGCAACAGTTGTGAAGAAGCATACTAGCCAGTACTTATACCCTAGAACAGGAAGGACAGAAAGTTATATATGAAAATATAGTATGTGCAACGATAAGGAAGTTTATTGTGAAATTTAGTGGAATAAACAGGTATTACTTGACACGGGAGAGGAATTCTGAGCTTAATTAATATCATCTCAGAAATATATTTAATCTGACAATATCTCAAGAAAACTACAACCTTATATTCTTAAAATATGTCCTATTTCTATTCATCCAAATCTGCAATTTAAAAATATGCTTCTTGCCGTTTGCCTCGCTCTTCACTGTTGCTGCAACTTCCATACAATATCCTGTTATCGGTCAAGTTAATGTTTAGAAGTTGCAGTGATCGTCCGCTGATGACTAGGAACAGATCCAACGTCAGTATCCTTCCTGACAAGATTTCTTCGCTCTGCTGCGCAGGATGACCTGGCTGTTCCCTCAACCAGAACATCCACAGTACAGCAAAGAAGCTTCAGCATATATATATAGTCGGTCCAGCATTCTGGATTAGGTTACCTAGCATGTTTTGACGTGAGCTTCTAGGTCTTTCTTTACCTCTATTCCGTAAGTTCTTGAAAACCACTTTGTTCGATCCTGGTTTTCCATCGATAGATCGGGAGTGCCTCTGATGGGTTTTCTTGAAGAGACGCTATATAAATGCACCTCTGAGTAGTTCCCTTGAAGGGGTGCTATATAAATCTTCGAATGAATGAAAAATCTGGGAATGCATTACATAACAGTGCATTTAATTCATCATGTGCTATGGCTGACTGCCTGTGAATAACGTTGCACTTGATACTTTTGGCGCAGAAAATGTCGAAATTTACGACTCATTTATCAGTGTCATTAAAGTGTTCTAATATTTTTTTCTATGTCAGATACTCCAACGAAGCAGCAGAGACCGACTAAGAAACGAAAGTTACCGAAGTCAGTAAAAAGTTAGTGCACCGTAGAATAGCCTAGTTGGTGTCTACTGGTAAAATAGCTACGACATAGTCAGTCTTCTTCAGTCGTTGTCTAACCTGTCTGTACTGATCTTCCTCCTCATCTTCACAGGTTGTGTTCAACAGGTGTCAATGACATATATACCTTCCATGAATAGGGCATGATGGTTTCGCTCGTCAAGATTATTTTCACAGAAGATGTACTTCGTATCTGTTTCTGGGTTTTTTGGCAACCACATATCACCCAATTCCTTTCTAGATCGAATTACTATTAAACAACTACTTTGGATATTTATTAATTCTAGTCTCAACTACAACTATTACCTAAATTCTGGTTTCGATGATGTATCGAATATCAACCATGAGAAAGGTTCAAGAACATTTGCTGCAGAGGGTCCATCGATGATGTCATGTGAAACATGATTAGCGGCATTACGGAAGTCATCTGATCATAGATTATACTAGACTATTGACTACACTACAATAACCTATAGACCAGACTATAGGCTAAACTAGAATAGGCTAGACTATTAGAATGAACTAAATCAGTAAAGTAGCCTTATGCACTAAACTAAACTTGTCCAGATCACACTCGATGAGATTAATAGAACAGACTAATCGACTATACTGGGTGGATTAAATAGATAAGAATGATAGACTAGAAAAGACTAACAGACGACTAACGGACTAGATTTCTATACTAGATTAAAGCAGTTCAGACAGGTCAAGGTAAATCCGATCACATTGGATCCACAATTTATCATAGTGCAATATTAGTACCTCTATGTAATTAAGATATGCAAATTTTATTCAATATTGTTTCAGCCTATCCTGGTAGATATCGTCGCTCGAAGCCGATATGCTCGAATCCAAATTGCAAGATGATTATTAAATGCAGAAATGGTAGGCTAAGTATTTAAACTATCCACAATACGTGTACACAGCATCTACTGTATTGTATATGATGGATTCAGAACAGTTCTTTAAGCTAACCATGTATATAGTGTTAACGACATCAGTTTCTCAGCCTTAGCATAAGAGGCAATATAGACCACTTTTCTCACTGTCAGCCTGATCTTGCCACTGACGAAATATAACACCTTGAAGAGACGAGTTCGCTGGGAAGCGCAAGTGAAATTGAAATTTCAAAATATCTATCTGCCCTGGTAAGGATCTGAACCCTCTACATCCAGCACATCAACTACCGGATACATTCTCATGACATGGTAATCGAGTGATACGATATACAATTTAAAATGAATATTTTGTAATTCTATAAAGAAAATACACCGAGAAAACCCAATTGCATATCAGCTCTTCTAATTATTAATACCGCATATATAGCATAATTATATGTATAATATAATATGATGGATATATAGTACGATGCTCTCTCTCTAAAGTCTAAAAATAGATCGCTGGAGTGACGGACGTTTCAGGTTCCTTAATACATAAAGACCGCAAAAGTGGATTCCTAAGAATGTCCTCCACGTTTTATTAAGGCAAGGGTTTGTAGCTTTTGGCCGGTAATGCGTTGATATTAGGGCTAAAAATACTGCAGATAAGTGCAGTCTTTGACAACTTATGTACGATTGCGTTTGAAGCATCGAATGTTTGTTTGCTTAAGTGTCAGCGACTTAATTTTCTTAGCCTTGGCGTACGACTGCAGTATTTCAGAACTCTCTATACATAACATTTGGTATTTTTTAGGAAGCGACATCATAGTGGAAAGACCGTTCACAAGTAAGCAGTGATAATCGATTGAAACACTTGTCAGCTTAAGGTATACTGGTGACATTGCCTAAAGTCTATAGGACAGTCACACGTGAGATAGGACAATGCAAGGCAAGGTAAGGCAAGAGATAAGGTGAGGTGAGTAAAATAAAGTATGAAAATATTAGTGTAATGTTTAATGTCTTTTATACTATTAAAGGTAACATGCAAATACATATTAAAAGACAACCTATAATATGTCGCCTAATCCTATACATATTATTCATTCATTCAAGAGATCTACTCGGAGGCGCTTCTGGTCCAGCCACGGCTAAAAAAAGATTTAAGCGGCTTATAGAATGTGGGCAGCTTGTTCCGGGTAACAAGTGCAGCTCTAGTGGGAGCACATTCCCAAGGGAGGGCCCGACGATCGAAAAGGCCCGACGCCGTCTGAAATGCGAGCTCTTTGAACCAGAAGCTTTCCCCACAGAAGATCGAAGAGCCCACAAGGCCAGACAATGGACGATAATAGTCACATAGGTAGGATGGAGCACAGCAGAGATCGCAGTGCCAAACCAACACAGCGATCCTATATAAGATACGCTGAGAAACAGGAAGCCAATGCAATACATCACGCAGAAACAGGGGCTCACTTAGCAATATGACCAACTGTACTTTTCTATTACGTTTAAGGCTCTGAACTGTAACTTATGCCCCGACTGATTCCTTACTGTAATCAATGACTTTCGTTTGCTGGCGCAGAATATGGTGTACCGCCGGATTTGTCTAAGTTGGATTGGTCTAAGTTACCTGCAAAGGAGACGGATATTATTTGCTTTGACTTCAAATGTAAGGATTGTCAAAAAGTTGAGCGCGTGACGAATTCAGCGCCTCCAGAATGAAAGGTAAATTGTTTGTACTGCTATCAAATGAAAAATAGCCACTTTTAGCAAATGAAACACAAATTTTAATTACTGTGAACTCTGAATATCTTGTCATCTACTAGGTATGGAAATTCGTGGTTGTTTGTTATCTGCATGTGTGCACAGTCCACCATTGATGAATTCTCTAGTTGTCTGATCATTAGTCGTAAACTGATGACTCTCTTTGTTGTCACTTGTCAGTGAAAACTTTCAACGCTTTTGTCTTATAGTATAAAGCTTTCATGTGTATGTACTACGTAGCAATTAAATTTATTTTGCAAGCGTTTCAAATGTTGAAGAAAAATAAATGACTATTAAATCTTCTTTTTTAGATCTCTCACAGCAGTAGATCATCGGACTGACGGCCGCAACTGGAAGCTATCCTAATCGTGACGCCAGCAGCAGACTCCGCAACTCTGTGGCAATACTTAGGCAATGTGTACAACAAGGACCTTTGCACTAATAACAATAATGAAGTAATAAAAAATGTAATATAAATGCAGTAAGGCAGATATGTGAGGAGTGTTTACTTCTTACTTAGTTGCCATCTCCGACATCAGCGTAAAATCTAGGACGTATGAATCCCGTGTGACAATATTTCCACATGGATTTCACATGTTCTACACACATGTCAATAATTATGATAATATATGTAGGACAGTGAAGTCCATGTCGGGATGCTTGCATATGGGCTTCTTATGTCGTTAATAGGACGTTGTTGGGGGATAGCTAGTGCAACAACCAGTTCTCAGAATGACTCAGAAGGAACCAATTTGTTGAGATAGTCTTCTGTTACATTTATTTGTTCTTACTTATTTCGTAGACTAAATGTTCTAACTATAGCTTTAGGCAGTTTCTGTAGATAAAACTATTTGACTTGCACAACAATTCCGCATTGTGTGGGGTATTGATGACATGACTGCCGCTTGGCTTTAGTGCGCAATCACCTGAGACCTTGTTCATTTATAGGCCTATACCGGCGCTATGGAAATTACTAATTAATAACATAGAAAAATAGCTTATTCTGACAATGAAGAAAGTCTTGCATGTAAATAAGTCGTTTTTCTTTAAATTTCCTATATTGAAACATATTTTACCGTCATTTTTAGTAAGTGATTGATTATTTAAATAAATAAGTATACTTGTGATTCATGAATGTCAATAAGTAAGCAATTCAAGCTAGTAAGTAAGTAAGTTAGTTACTAGTTAAGCAAGTAATTGTGTAGATAATTAAACAATTTAAGTAATCAAGCAAATAAGTAATTTAGGTAAAACAATAAATAATTTTTGTAAGTAATACAGTAAGTCATCAATCAAATATGTAAATAAGTAATGCGACCACAGTGACTGCTAATGAGTTGTTCATTAAGGATATCCGCAAAGAGGCGAGGAGAGGTAAGGATATCAATAACGGACAAAGAGAAATGGTTGTGTCCATTACGGTCTTCCGTATCTAAATATTTGGCACACGTAGACACTGCCTTTAAATGGCTTTAATACCAACTTCGCCCTCACAGGCTGTACAAAATGACTAGGCCCTTCATGTAGGCCTACCTAATGTTTAGATACGGAAGATCGCATTGGACAAACTCTTGTTACGTTCTGTTTTCATTTATAGGGAATTTCATAGATCTGGTAGCTGTACTATGCCTTGTATTACGATGTATATGCCAATGGCTACCAAGTCACCAATATCTAGATGCGTACTGAAGGGGAACTGCGTGGTTTTCTTTCATCTGCAGTCTGGCCTGAGTCTTTGTATACTGATAGCACCTCTATAATATAATTATTAGGTCGTTTTACCCAACATGTCCGTTGCAAAGTATCCTGTCTCCGTAGCATATATAGGCCTAAATCTTTTAGTGCAGACGTATGCAAAGGCAGTGAGTAGAGTAATGCCAAATGACAAAGAGCGGGATGAGTCCGAAGTAAGTCAGTTTTGCGGAAGTTCTTCTGGACGACCCTGAATAAACATCATTATAAACATTACCTAACATTAGAAATAGGAGTAACATGAACAATTATTGCGAGAAAAATAATCACAATGAATTCAATGTAGTAATAATTATAAGAAAGCTATGAGCAAACCTGTAATAAACGTACCTCATTTTAAAACTAACAATTCTTGCACATAAAATAGAAAATGTTTTTGCTTAGAATAAATAGGCATCGAAGTGGTTCGTCTTGATCAGTGCCTCTCTTCCGTATCAGGCAATTCTAGTTATGTTAATGTTTCTAAAAGAAAACAGAATAGCCTATAGGCCAACTACTTAAAGCGTTCAATTTGAAAATGTCATTGAATATTTCTCAACAGTATTTGTGGTTGAGATAACTTGTCATATCGCCATTTTAAGCAGGGTTTTATCATCTAAGCTGATTACCATAAGTGACAACTTGCAGAGCGCAACTTCAAGAAAAAACTCATCAGCTGCGCTCCCGACCAAGCAGGGATCGAGGTCCCACGATCAAACAAACAGTCTTGTTGTCAAGACCTTAAACCTCAAGACCAAGACCTTGAACCTCAAGACCAAGGCTTTGAACCTCAAGACCAAGACCATGACCTTGAACCTCAAGACCAAGACTTTGAAACTCAAGACCAAATCCGAGAACAATACCCAAAAATCACAACCATATCCAGATATCTATTCCTTACTAAAAATTGTCAAGCCATACTACTCGCTATTTTAATTAAAACACGAATCTTTTATTTTATTCAAAGAAAGCAACTCCAAATGCAGACTGCAGAGAATTCCGAATTCGTATTTACAAAAGTCCTTCGTGCGAAATCTTATTCCATAGGCCTATGTCTGTTGCATTTTATAAAAACCAATTCGCTCAGAATTTTCTGACCAAGACTTGAGCTGTGGGGCCTCATACAAATTTTGCCATGTGAAAAATGCGTTCTACAGTGCTGAATTCACTGGCACTCAGAGCAGTTTTTCAAGTATCGGATATAAATGTACAAATTGTGAGTCTATTTTGAAATCATTCCATGGTAAATAACCGGAAGTCAAAATAAATGTCAAAAGCAACAGTAAAGCCTCACTCACACCGTGTAAATACTAAAGCAATGGTATTAGTAATTATTGGATAAATTATCAAAGTCCTTGCGTTTTGCTAAATGACTCTTTATATTGTCAAAAGTCTTGGTCTTGGTCTTGCAAAACCAAGACCAAGACTTTGAACCTCAAGACCAAGACCTTGAACCTCAAGACCAAGACCTTGGACCTCAAGACCAAGACCTTGGACCTCAAGACCAAGACAAAGACTTTTAAAAACGAACTCGAGTGCACTCGAGACCAAGACCTTGGTCTCGAGGACAACAAGACTGCAAACAAAACAGACTTCAAGCACTTGCGAAATAAGGAAAGTCACAGACTTATTAGCTGAATTCTAATTTTAACAGGAACAGTACCATACAAGGTCAACAATAGCAAAACTTCATTGCTGGGTAGTGAACGACCTAGCCCGAGGGACGCAAGAACATCATGTGCAGCCAATCGGAGAAACCTGCGACCAAAAATATAGATGAAAAAGAGATAGGCCTACACATGGATCCGAGTTAGCATGGGGCAGTTCCCACAAGGCAATTTTGCATGAGAGTTAGGATTTTATATTCCATGCGTTGAGGTATTTGTAACCAGTGCAAAGTGTCTCGTATGTAGGCGGAAACATGGCCGAATGTTGGGATACCGCCGATCAGGTGAGCTGGTGCATTTAGAACACATTGTCATTTCGAGAAAAGATAGGAAGGAGCCCATGGCAGTCCGGAGAAAATAGCAAATCCATAGTCTATTCTAGAGGAGACAAAGGCGTGTAGCCTATCAGTGCGGTATGCTTAACGATCGTAGCACAATGCGGATCTGGTGAAGATATAGGTTGTAGACGAATGTTTTGAAAGTCGTTTGAGCCACTATCTAGTGAACAAGCACGAATCGATGGCGCTGAACGATTGTGAGTGAAGGACATGCTCAGGGTCCCTACACGGTAACCGTCTTGGGCGAGCGGTCTAACCAATCGACTTCCGTGTTTCACGTACATACCTTCGGGAGCTGTAATCCTTATCCCTCAAGACTACAATTACGATTACATTACGCTCTAACGTAGCACATCTAAGTATAGGATAGGCCTACGTTAAATTTTACAGTGCTCAGAAAAGTTTCTTTCAAGGCATATCCTTAGAGGTTCAAATCCAATTTTTTAGGAGGCGTGACAGTTAGTAATGTTGATTACCTTTCATGTTATCTTTGTTACGGTGACTGGAGTCTTCTAAAAAGCAAAATATTTCATTATTATAACGAGCAGTTAGCAGTGTAAGCAAGACCAAATTCTAACCCGCTTGTAACATGGCTGCTACAAGCGGGTTAAAGTACATGTGTTTATATCCATTGGCAACAGTCCTTAATCTTATCTTATACGGTTATTATTATTATTATTATTATTATTATTATTATTATTATTATTATTATTATTATTATTATTATTATTATTATTATTATTATTATTATTATTACAGAAGTCTTATATAGCGTCCCTTCAAGGTAATCTACTCAGGAGCGCTCCCAGTCCAACCCCGGTGAAACAAGACAGTTTTAAGGCAGGAGTGGAACAGAGAAGAGCAATTAATCGGGTCAGGCGCAGCGTTACTGGGAGCCCTTTCCAGGTCGCTTAGGGCCAGAGACAGAGAAGGCACGATGTCGCCGGATAGCAGTCCGTGCGCGGGGGACAAGGAGCTCAGCCTGTGCTGCAGAGCGAAGTGAACCACGACGCTGGACAGCCACAATGGAGCAGCAAAGTTCCCGGAGGTAAGGGGGAGCCAAGCCTTCAAGGCACCGCCGAACTAAAGCAGAGACCCGATAAGCAATGCGCTGCGGGTAGGGGAGCCAGTGGAGCACCTCCCGCATGTACTCTGAGACCTGGCCAAATTTGAGGGTGCCACCCACCAGCCGGGCAGCCGTGCGTAGGACCCGATTGAGGCACTTCAATCGGCAGGTTGGGAGTCCATTTAAAAAATATATGGCGCTACAATAATCGAGGCGGGAGACCACAAAAGGATGGACAAGTGTAGATGCGCCGCTCACGGCATAGACTATTAAAAGGCGCTCCCAGCGTGACAGCCCCGAAGGAAAAGGAAGGTCTTCAGGCAGCGGAGAGAAGAGAGCGAGATCCCAAACAATATCTTGCCACAGGTCATTCCACAGGGAAGGGCCAAAAATGTCAAAAGCACGGTGCTGAGCCGGGAGATAGGCCCGAGGGATAAGGAGATCAAGGCGGTACGCAGACCGAAGAGGGCAGAAAGAGAGAGCATAGCTTTACCCATTAGGTCACAGAGTACTTAGGAGCTTTCCCTGCTGAGTCCTAGGGACTAGGAGGAGGGCCTTGTATTGGATGAGGGACGAACAGGAATCCAGTGAAGTACACCAATCACAAAGGTAGTTTTGTGGGAGAAGCGAGAGAAACTGGCCCTGAAGTATCATCTTCAATCGCCGGTAAAATAATGGCAGAGAAATAGCAAGAAGCTTTTTATGACAGCTTGCATGAATCTGTTCCAAAGTGAAATGTCAACCACAGAACAACTAACACTGCTGATCTTTGTCTTGAACTCTGTGTTCTTGCATATGGTTCTGATATTTCTTTAACTGCTTCTTCTGAAATCTGAAAGTTAAAGTAAATATATTAATTTTACTGAAGAAATTAGATTTTACAATCAGACAGTATACCAATATAACTGAGGAATTATTCTCGAGAAATGCAAAACCTGAAAAACACACAACTGCCATTTTTCACTTTGGAATTATTATTTTACTCTGCAGCTCCAATCTTCAGTATCCTTTTGAAACTAAACAGAACGGACTGTTGTTAAAATATGAATACTGTTATTACCTAAAGAAAATGAACATGATGGCAAAAAAATAAAAAACATAAATATCGTTAGTCATTTTAAAATATAAAATATGGTAAATGTTAATAATTTTTAAGATAATTTTTAAAGATATTTTAAAAATATTGTTATATATGATGACTAACTTGCTTATGGACCTGCTGGATTATGTATTTGATCAATGGCGTTTCGTGAAAATTCGTAGGTTTTAAAACCAGTTCAATAGTTTCCGTTTCAGACTCCATTCGAGCCGCAAACCTGTACATATCACATTGTCACATCGTTAATAACTTGTAATAATAACCTAGGGACAAACGATCTTTCAATGCAAATGGTTTATAGTGTAATGGCATTCCGCTGCTTTTGGGAGTAAGATAGCTCTGTTTAACGACACTGTGTCATAGCAATGGTGACTGGGGCTGTCTGCCTCCTTTATTTCGATTTCTGACTGACATCACGATCTTGAGGCTTCAATTTTAACACTTTAACGACGAGAGTGTACTAAAAGCGACTGGGAAACCAATGCAGCTCGTCGTTAAAGTGTTATCTGCTATTTATTCGGATTCCTTTTAATACCTTTCGTAATAATTTTGTCCAAATTACACTAATTCGTGTCCAGCCACGTATCAGCAAGCGTTTTGACAATGAAAAAGACCGTGCCGGAAAACCTCATACTTTAAATCTAGCCAAATAACTTGTGCAGCGCCACAGATAAGAGGCGCAGGGACTTCATTTGGCGCAGTGAGAGGGAAGAAAATCGAAGTACAAAGTATGTCAAAAGCTGTTTTAGCAACTTTAAAGTTGTTTTAAGTATTAACGGGATCCTTGGTAGAAGCGGAGTGGCAGTGGGAGATCGTCCGATAAAGTAGACAAAAAATTTTCCTCTTCCTTAATTCCTCCTTCGATCACACAAAGAGAATCGTAATCGTAATCTCCAAACTTCTAAAGCGCCACTCGAAGGCCAAGCGCAGGACACCAGCCTATTCACGAGCGCTACGTCAGATCAGAGGGGGTTTCCAGAGAGTAGTCCAAAAGAGGTCCAAGTCCGATTTCCAAGAGGCCAAACCAAATCAAAGGGGGTTTCCAAAGAGTAGTCCAAAAGAGGTCCAAGTCCGATTTCCAGGGTACCAGATCAGTTTCCAGATAGTGGTCCAAAAGAGGTCCAAGTCCGATTTCCAGGAGACCAAACCAAATTAAAGGGGGTTTCCAGAGAGTAGTCCAAAAGAGGTCCAAGTCCGATTTCCAGGGTACCAGATCAGTTTCCAGAGAGTAGTCCGAAAGATGTCCAAGTCCGATTTCCAGGGTACCAGATCAGAGGGTTTCCAGAAAGTGGTCCAAAAAGAGGTCCAAGTCCGATTTCCAGGGTACCAGATCAGGAGAGGCAGAGCAGCTGTCAAGGCGGGTGTCGTTTACGGCGAGAAGAATTGGAAGGCGGAGGATCAGATGAGTCAGGGTAGGAGTACTTGAAAAGGTGAGACTTCAGTTTTGAGTGGAAAGCCGGGGGTGATAGATAGAGGAACATGAGGATGAGGATGAAGGACAGGTTGCAAGGATGATGGAGTCACTGAGAAACTGCGGAATTCAGGGGGAGATCATTCCAGAGGCGTGGTGCTGTGTTGGATATGGCTCGGTTGGAGAACTTGAGGTGAGTAGTGACTGGGGGTCGAGAAAGACTGAGATAGGACGATGATCTGGTGGAGCGGGTTGTCTGAATGGTAAAGAGATCACGGAGGTACTTGGGCTGGGAATATTGTAGGGAGTTGTAGGTTAGTGATACAACTTTGTAGTGGATTCGCTCTGGGATTTTTAACCAATGGAGTGATTTGAGGACGGGAGTGATATGATGATGTTTTGGCGTTCTAGTGACAGCTCTGGCTAGTGAGTTTTGGATAAGCTGTAGGCGCTTGATTTGAGTGGACTCAAGGTTGAGGAACAGAGAATTGCAGTAATCAAGCTTTGAATGAACAATGGAGGTTGCAATGGTGGAGGCAGTTTTAAGGTCGAGCATGGGTCTTATGCGTCGTAGGTCACGAATGTGCATGAAGCAGGAGCGCGAGAGGTTAGAGATGTGGTTAGAGAAGGAGAGGTGTGAATCAAAAGTAACACCAAGATTGCGGACAGGGGAGTCAGAGGTGAAGGTGAGGGACGATGAATTAGTCGAAAGGTTTATGGAAAGATCAGGTATTTTCTTGATTTGATCAGGGAGGCCTAGGATGATGAATTCAGTTTTGGAAGGGTTAAGGCAGAGGAGATTGGATGACATCCATTGTGAAATCAGGTTTACCACGTTGAGTACTTAAGTGATGGCGGTGGAAAAAGAGCCTGGGGAGAATGATATGAAAAGTTGGGTGTCATCTGCATAGAGGAGGATTTTATGAGATGGCTTAAGGGTGTGGTATAAAGGATGAAAAGTAGTGGACCCAGGACGGAGCCTTGAGGGACACCACAGGAAAGAGGGAGGGGTTGTGAGCAGTGGGTGAAGGCTTTAACAGAGAAGGATCTGGAAGACAAGTAGGACTGGAACCAGAGTAGAGCAGTGCCAGAGACGCCAAACCAAGAAGATAGTCTTTGAAGAAGGAGGCTGTGATCAATGGTGTCAAATGCAGCGGAGATGTCGAGAAGACAGAGGCAGGAGACTTGATGATGGCTGACGGCAGAGACCAGTTTATTGTAAAGACAGGGAAGTAAAGTTTCTGTGGAGTGGTGTTTAGTGAAGCCAGATTGGTGGGGGTTAAGAAGTGAATTCGAGGAGAGGTAGTCATTTAGCCGAGAAAGGACAATTCGTTCTGTTAATTTAGAAAGAAAGGAAAGACTGGAGATGGGACGATAGTTGGATAGGTTTTCTTTGTCAAGGTTTGGATTTTTGAGGAGAGGAGTGACTAGAGAGTGCTTAAAGGCCATTGGGAAGTTGCCGGTAGAGAGTGAGAGATTGATAATTTTTGTGATTACAGGAACCAGGACAGAGGCACAGTCTTTTAGAAGAGAGGTGGGGATAGGGTCAAGTTCGCATTGCTTGTTAGGGAGAGAGTTTAGGAGGAGTGACACTTCTGCTTCAGAGGCGGGAGAGAGAATTGGGAGCGATGACTGAGAGGTAGGAGGAGTAGGGTTGAGAGAAGGAGGTGAATCAGTGCTGGAGGAGGCAAGGGGGTAAACGAGTCTAGAAGAGATTGTAATGAAAAGCGAATGGATGAGATTTTGTCTGAAAAAAATGAACAGAATGTATCAGCAACAGAGTAGGATGGAATAGAGGTAGGCAGTGGGGAGGGAGATTTGCGATGAAGGAGAGTGTTAACAGCTTTCCAGAGATGTCTAGGGTTTGAGGCGCTGGAATGAATGAGTGAGGAATAATACTTCTTTTTAGCAGCAGCGATGAGTTTATGGTATCTGTTGGTGGCTGATTTGAGGGTATTGAGGGCTTTTGCTCTAGCTGTGGGGTCAACAGTGTGCTGGTAGATGTGTTCAAGACGCCTACGGAAAGTTTTAAAAGCCTGGAGGTAAGAAGTAAACCAAGGGTTGCTGGCGTGTGAACTGGATTTGGTGATGAGTGGTGCATGAATGTCAAGGAGGTTGAAAAGTGTGGAATTGTAACAAGAGAGCAGGTCATCAAGGGAAGATGGAGGGTTTTATAGAACCAATGATGAATCAAGAATATCCTGGATGAAAGCCTGGCGGTCAATGGACCCGGTGAGACGGTAAGAATGAGAAGAAGGAGGAGGCGGAGGAAGAGGGTTGATTTCGAGGTCAGCGATGATAAGAAAATGATCAGTAATGTTGAGGACAGAATGTGATAGCTTGGGAGATAAGAGGGAGGCAGCAGAGGTGATGAGATGATCAAGGGTGTGATTCTTACAATGGAAGTGAACATGTTGGGTTAGGTTGACTGAAGACAGGAGGTTAAGAAAATCTGAAGCAAGAGGGTCAGAGGGGTTGTCTACATGAATGTTGAAGTCGCCGGTTAGTAAGAACTCGTTAGGAGTAGTGGCAGCAAGAGAAAGCAGGGAGCCAAATTCATCAAGGAAGATGGAGGGTTTGAAGGAGTAGGCGGACGAGGTAGGAGGACGATAAATATTAAAAACTGTGAGTAGGTCGGAAGCAAGTCGAAGAGTAATGGAGGAGCATTCGAAAGAGCGGAATGTATGGCGAGAGGAATTTAGGACAACAGCAGGTTCACGGACCAAAAAAGCAGTGCCACCACCAGATATTTTAGCAGATTTTGAGGAGGAGGTGATGCGAGGGAAGCTTACTAGTGTGTAGCCAGAAGGAGTGCAATCAGAGAGATGAGAGCCAGAGGACGAAGTAGAGATCCAGGTTTCATGTAGGGCAATGAGATCGGGTGGTCCAGAGCAGGTGACAAGATCACTTAAGGCAACTGAATTTCTGGGGTTGAGATATGACCGAATATTTAAGGAAAAGAGTAAAAATTTCTTTATCAAAGACCTAGATGTATGAAATGAGGAGTGTTTGCTGGGACCGGGATTTGTTTTAATGTCACCGGAAAGCAGTAGAGTGAGCATGATTTGACGGGTGTTTATGCCAGAGAAATGAACTGGGCGACGACGACTGATGAGGAATGAGGCCGAGGGGATGATGTTGAAATGAGAATATTGTGCAGTGGCGGTTGGCAGTGTTGAACTGGGGCACGAGAGGTGTTTAGGTTGTATGGGATTTAGAGACAGACGGATGAACAAAAATAACAGTAAC
This sequence comes from Allolobophora icterica, assembly GCA_963556255.1. NCBI lineage: Eukaryota > Metazoa > Annelida > Clitellata > Crassiclitellata > Lumbricidae > Allolobophora > Allolobophora icterica. The sequence continues at coordinate 13,648,969 of OY744603.1, read as the reverse complement.
ATCGACGCAGAGGTAGGCATTGGGAAGTTTTCAAAATAACCCAAGACGCAAATACACAAAGGCGAGCACGAGCGTCTCGCGGCAGATTAAAAATTAACCTGAGGAGGTTTAGAGACAGTTTTGGTTAGTTTAAATTAAATAGGATGGATCTGACCTGATATCCTGAGTAAAAGAACCAAAAAAGAATATTAATCCAAAAGCAAGACCGATGAAAAAGAAGAAATTAGATGAGAATTGAACATAACGCTGGAACAGCTACACCGGTGCCCTACTAAACATTAGACTGCTTGAGCGCTTCAATATGACCTCACGGAAACGACTGCGGTAGGCTGTTCGAACCTTGACAAGCCTTTTCCACAGAATAATTTATCGCCATCGATTGCAGCTTTCACAGCATATAATGGCGCTGCACAAATGAAAAATAAATGACGTCAATCAAATACTCTCGATTTATTATAACTAGGCCCCTACAGATAAATACCGCAGTTTTCTGAACACTTCGTTTACTTATAAGAAATTTAACTCCGTTTAAACTGGTGTAGGTTAGGAACCGCATTTTTATGAGGCATTTAAAGAACGATATATTAAGTAAATACGTACTTAGTTATTTAGCATAGTATATTTCGTGTGCATTTGGATGAATCATCTATCTAGAAACAATGAATAGGCCTAGGGCTTACATGTTTTGTAACACTGCTTTAATACTTCTTACCATACTTCTTTATCTGTGTTGAGTTTTTTGTAATGCTCTTCTACCATATCCTGCTCCCAGTTAGTCACTTCTGACTTTAGATCCTTGGCTAGAAACACGAAACCACGAATCAAACAGTAATGAGAATTTGGTCTGTTTCACCTCATTTACTTCTAGGGTTGCCACCCATGCCGATTTTTTTGGGACCGTCCCGATTTCAGGTAAGTGTCCCGCGTCCCCCTACTTGACCTACTCGGGACAGCCAAATGTCCCAATACTTTAAAATTTGTCCCAACTTGCACAAACTTATTGAGCTTCAATGAGCTTGTGTTGTCCGTGCCGGTGAGTAAAGCTCCAGTTGAAAGACTCTTTTTCTGTAATGAAGAACCTATAGGGAACACAAGCGTAACAGAATACGTGTTGAACTTGTGTAAGCTGAATTGCTTATGAAAGCAAATCACAGAATAACGTGCGGAGTTCTATAACTTTGTTTTTGTATAGAAACCGTTGTTGGAAGCTGTGAAGAGTAGCCTAATTTAAAATACAGCATTAAATCAAGAGCACGATCTAAACTGCATGAAAATTTGATCTGATGGACAGAATCTGCATGTGTTCTAAAGTTAAATATTTTAAAAATCTCGTTAAGAAAATTGCAGAAATAAATGTTGGAAATGAACCACATAGGCCTAAAGGGCCTACGTAAAAAAATTATAAAAATATATTTTTTACCTAACGCAAAATCTGTAGGCCTAATAACGACATTTAAGCATCCTGACATCATTACAGTGTTCAAAATCATAAATCTTTATCGTCTTTTAAAAATAAATTGTTAGTTTCTCCAAAAAATACTCGGTTGCATGACTTGCGACTCTGGTCCCACATCGTGAGGTGCTTTACAATTTGGGTGCTGCAGAATTGCGTCCCGACTTTCTAGTTTAGAAAGGTGGCAACCCTATTTTCTTCGAAGATTCTCACATGTATGCACAACGGTTTTATTGACACCCGATAATTTATCTCGTATGCTTTGGACCAATCGTTTGTGCTGTAGGCTACTCAATGCAGCCACTGCATTAAGAAATGCTTATAGTGGTATCAAAGTAATGTGGTTTCGCCTCAGACAAAGACGAAGCCACTGCACCATCGTGACACTACATGTATGTCTTGTTAGCCGCATTGGACAAAATGTCTTATTTGTGGAAAATATTTCATATCACACTGTACTTACAAAGTGAAAAACTTGCAAAACGTGTAACTGATAAAGAATGCTATCTTGAAATCTGTTGTAGGAAATTAGATGACCACATGAGTGGGACATTCGACCTTCTGGTCTCACCTTTTGCTGTCTGGATAAATATCTTTGAATGACTTCAATATGAACAGGGTGTTTTATATTCTATAGTCGTGCAAGAAACATAAAGAATGATTTGCTACATAGGTCTGTAAGTAGGTCTATTCAAATGTTGTCGTATTTTTTTATTTTAATGACTCTAATATCGATAGGCGCCTTATAAACGTTACTAAAATGTTAAGAATAATGTGCAATTTGGGTGACAAATTGGGTATGCAATGGGAAATTAATATTTGGAGATAAAATGCACAAAAATGTTTAGCGAAACTTGCCACCTTCATTCACAATTTTGTGATTCTAGTAAATACTGCTTTCTAGACCCAGAAAAACCAGGTGTGCAAGACGAATGCTAGAGTCATTAAGAATTCAAAGTGTAGGTCTTATTACTCGAGGTAGTTTCAAACTTTATTTAAGATATAATTAATTATAAATAGCTATATTGAAAGTGTTTCTGCTAATTTATTACTCGAAGTAGTGTTTAGCTACCCTTCAGATAAATTTATAACGAATACCTGCGTTGAAAGTTTATGTCTTATTTCTCGAGATAGTTGAGAGCCATTCTCTAGATCATTAGAGATTCGGCTAAATATCTTTTCAATTGGTTACGCAGGAAACAACAATTCTGTTAAACTTTTCTGCTTATTTTCTATTTAAAGTTTTATAATCTTCTTTCGTTTCTTACCAAAAGCTTCAGGCGGACCTTTGCATATCTTTGGCATTTTGTTCCTTTTTTTCTTTCCACCATCTTTCTTATCTTTGCCGTTGAGCGGAGAGTCTTTATTTTTGTTGTCTGTTTGTGATTGATCTTTGTCTGCATAGTTAAATGAAATACTGTAAATACTGAAATACATAATGAAATACGGGTGTGATGGCACTTCAGGGAGGAGGATCATTTAATCCTCCAGATTAAATAATTATGAATATCTACATTGAAAGTGAAAGTTAATGCTCGAGATAAGTTGAAGCTACCATACAGATTAAGTCATTCTGAACACCAAAATTGAAAGCTTTGGTCTCATTATTCGAGTCCCTTTCGAGCTACCATTCAGATATGTAAACTTCACTTTATAATCGTCTTTTTTGCATAGGTTACAATATATCTGCCACAAAAGTCAATGTTACTATTCTATATGACGTAGATATAATCACATTGCGTTTCTTACCTTTAGACGGACCTTTGGATAGTATTGGCTTTTGGCCGTTTTGTTTCCCTTCGACATCCTTCTTATCTTTGTCATTGACCGATGATTTTTTGCTTCCGTTTTCTGTCTCTGAGTACTCTTTGTATTTAAACCAGTATTTTTATGCATTGTTTAAGGAAGTATTTCATAATGAAAACGTTTAAGTGCCAGCATCCTCCCTCATGTGCTGGCACTCATGTGCCAGCACATGAGGGAGGATGATAATTTAACCCTCATGCGACTAACTGGGTCCTGGGGTATCCCAGTGGCATCTTAGCTCCAGTAACGTTTTGGCTACTGTTAATTAAGACTTGGTGGTTTTTGAATTTGTTGCTTGGATGCCGCTCATCGATTTTATGTAGACAATTTTAGTCGCGCGTGAAAGTTAACTTTCTAGATGCAATAAAAGTTCTGGGGCCCTTAAGCACCCCACATATTTCACACGGCATAACTGCTTTCAGTGCGAACGATAGGTTATCAAATAATACGATTTTATAAAGATATTATTGAACTGCATATCGTAGAGTCGTTTCTGTGAGATAAGAGAATGACATGTAGTACTCGTCTAGTCAGATACAGCGCAAGGAAGGCACTACAGAAATACTCGAACAGTGCGAGCAGTGGTAATGATTTTGGTACTGACTATCATGTATCCGAAGAATCAGAACACAGTGAAGTTGAAACTGCTGAAGGACCCATTGTTGAAGAAGGAACCAGTTTACAAGATCCACGACGTGCAGAAGAAATCAGCGATAGTCCTCAAGTAGTGCGAAGAGGTCGAGGCAGAAGCCGAGGCCGCGGATTACCGTCGATTAGAATTCGGGGCCCAGCTCACTATTCGGTTTCCACAATCAACTGTCACTTGTGTCATATGTCCTGAAAACAGGCAAGGCTGTGATGGCCATATTCACTCAGCATCACGACGTGACTTTTGCAGTAGCTGAAACGGAAGCAAGGAAGCCCGAAATCATTCTGCATTACATCGAGATGAAAAGTAGCCTGGATAATCTGGACCATTTGGCCAATATTCATATACCTCGGCTGAAGAAAAACCGGTGGCTAATTCTTCAGCAGCATCTTGAATGTGGAAGGCAATGGCATAGCAGCCTATGTACTTAGGCTCGGCAACAATCCTGAGTGGAAGCTGTCAGAAGGCACTCAAAGACGTCGCATTTTCTTGACAGAACTTGGATATGCCATGGTAATGCCTCACACACAGAAAATAATGTTAATTCCTACTCTTCAGTCACATGTGAGGGCTGCAATGAACGTCTTTGGGATGGCTGAGCACTGAGCAGTCTCATCATGCATCAGCCGAGAGCTCAGCGCGTGAAAAACCGAAATCAAAACGTAAGCGATGCGCTCTGTGTCCACGCAGCAGTGACCAAATGCTCGACTCGTCATGCAAAAGTGCTTTGTGCTACCAGCAGTCAGCTGCAAATTGTCTGCGACAATTGTCTGTAACATTTGTACTTCTGCTGTATGTCAACTATAGTTCGTGAATGCTTACAAAAGCATTCACGTAGTTTCTGCAGCTTTTGTAATTTAGAAAGAAACATGGTAATACTAAAAACACAGTAATAATGACCAACAAATGCTTGAGCTGTTTGTGTAAACATAATTACAAGATTTTCTTCATTCATTGTAATCAAATTTATAGTTTCAAATAAGAAACGAGATAGCAGAATCAATCGAGCAAGAATTGAACTGTATTAATTTCCTGGGTTCCCATTGGAGGCTTTGGTAGCTCAGATGGTCATTATTTTGTGCGATATAGCCTAAGTTGGTCGCATGAGGGCTACTCTCTCAGATTAAGTAATTATGAATATCTTCATTGAAAGTGTGTGTATTATTGCTCGATCAGCTGAAGCTATCTTACAGATTAAATCAATTTGAATACATAATATAATTATAATATATTGAAAGTGTAACCCTGCCAGCATGCAAACGTGAAGCCATAGTGGGAACCATATTTCCACATGGTACCAATGGTATAGAGCAAACATGGGTACCGATACCATCTAATACCAACAGAAATGCTGGCAGGGAGGTCTATAATTGTTCTAGTCAGCTTGAAGCTAAAATTCCGACATATAAACTTCGCTTTAATAATAGTCACAATATATCTGCCACAAAAGCCAATGTTAATATTAAATTTGACGTAGATATAGTCATATTGCGTTTCTCACCCGAAACTTTAGGCGAACTTTTGGATAGTCCTGGATTTATGCCGTTTTGTTTCTCTTCAACATCCTTCTTATCTTCGACGCTGATCGGGGATTCTTTGCTTTCGTTGCCTCTTTGTGGGTGATCTTCGTCTTCAAGCAAGTATTTGCATAGTTTAAGTAAATATTTTACAATGAAATACAGATTGCACATAAGAGAAGGGGATTATTTAATCCTTGCGATTAAGTGCTTATGAATATCTACATTGAAAATGTGTGTATTATTGCCCGAGGTAGGTTGAGGTTACTACAAAGATTAAATCATTCTGAATACCAACACTGAAAGTGTTTGTTCTCATTATTCGAATCACTTTCGAGCTACAAGTTTTTTGTTGCGCAGGTCACCAGGGGCGTCAACGCTATAGAAACCTTGCAGCAAATGCTCCATCCAAAAATATGAGGGGGAAGATCTGTCAGTGTAGGGCCTATGTGCCATCATTATTGGAGGATGGAATGGGAAGGGGAAGAGGACGGAGGAGAGGGGAAGTTGCTCCAATGACTTGGGGGGGATAGACGCCCCTGCAGGTTACAATATATCTGCAAGTCAGCGTTAATATTCTATATAACGGAGATATAACCATATTGCATTTCTTACCTTTTGACAGACTTTTTGATAGTCTTGGGTTTTCGCCGTCTTGTTTCTCTTCGACAACCTCCTTATCCTTGTCGTTGGGCGGGGATTCTTTGCTTTTGTTGTCTGTCTCTGAGTCCTCTTCGTCTTGAACCCAGTGTTTGCATAGATTAACCAAATACTTAATAAAGTAATAAGGATAAGTAATCACACAGAAAGGAGGAGGAACCATCGAATGAGAGCAGTACTCGCGGATGAGTCGATATCGCTGCATCTTTGACGCTTCTTTTTGCTTCTTGTTTATGGTCGCAAATGTAGCACTGAAATTTTGATATTTATGATTTATTAACAGATAAACCTTTGACAGTTTTTTGCTATAGACCGCTATAAGCAAGCCGCAAGGACAAAAATGCCGGCCCTTACTCAACGCATATAATTATTTCCATTTAATTTCTTATTGGCTTATTATATTATTTTTATTTTTCCCGGAATTTTCAGCCCCTTGAGAAATTCCGCTCTAGGCAGCCGCCTGTATCGCCTATACCTAAAGCCGGCACTGTTTATCAATAACAACACAGCTCTGCTTAACGGAATAATTGTCACTAATTATTTGTCGCTATGAGACAATAATTTAAATTCGAAATACTCAGCAGCCAAAACCTGCTGCGGAGATACTGAATATTTTACAGAATGTAAATGAAATCAGTAATTAACACAGAATGCAGATTTGCAACGAATCAAATGACAAGAAAACGAAAATGACCTAAAAGAAGAAATAATTTAAGAAATGATCAAGTGAACAAACTAACTGAACAAATTAAATAAAAACAGTATTTTAACTTTATGCTTTGTTCATCACACCCAAAAGGTTCGGCCGAGATTGCAAACATAGGTTTTAAGCAGAGCTTTGAAAAGCCTCGTCATAATAAGATGTGCGCACAGTGTTACTACACTACTACTATTATTACTACTACTACTTCTACCACCACCACCACCACCACTATGCTATTATAGATATTATGACATTATTATAAGAGTTGTTAATATTATTTTTAAAATTATTATTTTTCTTTATTAGTTTTAAGAAAATTTTTATCGCGCGTGAAGTAACAGAAATTCAAATCTGAGGCGCGTTTAGTCACTCCACATGTGAAGAGCAGTTAGATATACAGAAGTTGGAAAGGTAGTTAGAAATGGTGAGTTTAGAGGCGTTTCTTGGAAGAAGAAAAGGAGTTTGAGCATCGGGGAAACATTATAAGTCGATTCTGCTCCTTTAGACAGCAACATAGAATGCACATAGAGCTCATGAGAGTGCTGCTTCGTGACTTAGTCAAAGACCCATACCTGAAAATCGCAGACTGCGGGATGGATGTAATACTAGGGGTTGAAGGTAGGTTGAAGTGCTCGTGATTTTATAGGTCAGATTGACCAGATTAAATCTTATTCTAAATTCTACAGGAAGCCCTGCAGCTGACCGAAAGGGTCAAGGAGAAGGCGTACGCCAGAGAATGTTGGATGCGTTGAAGCCTGCTGATATCAGAGATATCTGCAAGCACCGAGTTGGCATAAACGATAAGAGTGAGCATGCTATGGTCTATGACAATTCGTTGCTAGAAGCGAACCTTTTAGGACATGTTGCAAACAAACAGCAATTAGATAACTAATTAGTCATTAGTGATGACATTAGCAAACAACATGTAGCTCTATGCGTTTACATATTTTAACATAGAAATTAGTACAAATATTTAATCATAAACTTGTGAAACCAAAGAGGTGATTTTACAAATCAGATACGACTATATTGTCTACAGCCATCCGCTATATTATATATATATATATGTATATATATATATATATATAAATAAAAAATATATATATATTATATATATATTATATATATATATATAATTATATATATATATACCATTGCCCTAACTATGCTGTTACCACCACAACACCAACACCACTACTATGCTACATGTATATATATAATAATATATATGTATATCTATACCACTACTATTACTACTACTACTACTACTACTACTACTACTACTACTACTACTACTACTACTACTACTACTACTACTACTACTACTATCACCACAACACCACTACTGTGCTATATATATATATACAAAACTTTCAAAAACATCAGCTTATTAAAGCACTTCAAATAAAATTATCACTCTCACTTACGTGAACATGGCAATGAGCACATTCAGCATCATGATGACCGTGAGCAAGGCATAGAAGGCCAATAGGACGGAAACAATCCAGTTGTTCGCAGGACATCGATTTTCCTTGCACGACACGTAATCAGTATTGTCACTGGAAGTACTTGAACAATGTTCGGCTGTGATTTGTGCGTCGGAATTAACCGGGCAGTTTAAACCTACAATACTTAAACACTACAACCTTGTAGATCAAATGTAAAAACCGTGTAATTATCGCATATATAAGATTATCATATATTGCACTTAATACGGTAATTTAGCTCATTATAAATCTTTTTATGCCTCCCTGATAATTATGTTTCCTATTCCTGGCCATATTGCTTTTCCCCATTTGTTCTTGGATTGGCTCTGATGTGTGGAGAGAAACGGCTTGTCGTGCACTGAACGCACGGAACTGATGAAGATAACTTAAGTAGAATCAAAGACATTCGTTTATTCAACAGATGGACATCAGTGCACTGAATTTCTGGACTTAAGAAGGTGAGGAAGAGAGAAAGAAATTTGACACACTTTTCTGCCTGTATGGCGTCATGACATTTGAACAGAATGAATGAGCTAGCGAGTGCTTCGGGAACGTTAATTTTGACAATAGAAATACAGAATAAAACAGTGGTTCCCAAACTATGGTCCGCGGACCGGTGCCGGTCCGCGAGCCCTCATTTGCCGGTCCGCGAAGTGAGTCAGGATAAACTACGTTTTCTCGATTGGGTGTCGCTTCGAACTATCTTCAAAAACACGATTGCCTCATAAATTAAGATTTGTTCTGGAAGTGAATGTATTTCAGCTATTGTAAACTAAAACTGCCGAATAAATAGTTTCTCGATAAATTGCTGACAGGTCAAATAGATGTTGTTCACCTTTACTAGAAATTTTGATCGTAACATGTGGGTTTTTTGACCGGCAATTAGAAACCGGATGTGACGTGTCTCTTTCGTCTTTAATAATTTGGTCACTTCTTTCGTCAATAGGCGCGTCTACTTTTAGGTTTGATATTGTAAGTACAATATATTATAAATTTGAAAATTACAAGAATGAAATATAATAAATATATTAATGAAAAGCATTAGCATGAATTATTTATATTTTTTTAACAAAATGCAAAGTTTTGATTCATATTGGACCAGTGAATATGATATTATTTCGTATCACATTAACTTGCTTACAACTTATTTATAATTAGAAGTGTGGTTAAATTTTTGACATTTTCCCAGCAATATCCGCTCCTTTCAATGTAACTTTATAATTTGTACCAAATTCCAAGATTTGTTTTAGCCTAATTCTGGTTTTTTAAATCTTATAATTAATATATCTTTAGTGATTGAGAAAGAAATAAAACTAATAAATTGGGTATCGGTCCTGCTGCAATGGGAAAATTCCTGCCGGTCCGTCATTCATTCATTCATTCATTCTGAAAATTTATATAGCGCTCCTTCAAGATACCTACTCAGGTGCGCTCCCAGCTCAGCCACGGCTAAAAAAGAAAGACTTGAGCGATTTATGAAATGCAGGCAAATTATTCAGAGGTAGTAATCGCAGTTCCGTCGCATTGAAAGTGAATTCCTGCCGGTCCGTCACACTGAGAAGTTTGGAAACCGCTGGCATATAACATTAACTCAAACTTTCTGGGACTATAGGATATTCAAGGGCGTCCGGAGGGGGCGCAAAGAAGGCGCATTTGCGCCCCCTGGATTTTGTAAATATTTTACAAAATAAAATCTTTTGATTATTATAATTATTACAACAAGCCCAACACGATTTTCAATGCAAGAAAACACTTAATTATTTAGGTAAACTCCTAGATCATTATTTATTTTAAAAAATTTTCATATGCAGAAACATCATTTTACACCCCCCCCAAAAAAATGTTGCCCCCGCCCTACAAAAATTTTGCGTCCCCCTAAAAATGTTCCCGCGGACGCCCATGAGGATAATAAGTGATATTTTGAAAATTGTGATTCCTTCGAAGTGTTACTGTTGCAGGTCTGTGTCCTATGAAGACTAAGCATCTAATGCGAATTGTGCACTGATTCGATGTTGTTTTTGTTTTACATTTCAGTGCAATTTTTCATTGCTCTTTTAATGGCTTTAACCTTAGAAATCAATTGAACCACTGAATTTCTGGTTACGATTTAACTCACCTAATGCATCATCACGGTTGAACTGCAGGACAAGAGACCACCATGCATCGTAGAAGACATCCTGAAGAAGTTTGCCATTTAGTGGTTGATTCGGATATAGGATGACATTCGAAACAACACCGTATGCGGATATGAAGACAGTCAATATCAGCATAAAACTGACCAGATCTGCTGCCTACAATTGAGCGAAATATTATCATTATCCCCAAACGTGTCGTTTTACGATTTTAATCGTTTCTTTTATGGCGTTAGGGAGGTAACTTCTAATTTAACCGGCGTATGTTTCAAATTATAACTTTAGTTTGCTCTTCTATTTGTGTTTACATCACATAACGTGCTCTGCAGATGTCATTGCAACAACTGCTACACTGTGTCTAATACTTTGCATTGGCATTCGGTGGACATCGCCGGATTTATCTTTACAGTCTAGAGCTAGTTATCTATTTTTAACATTAATAGTTGAATGGATAAGCTCAAGAAAAATAAATAAAAACGATCATGATGCATGATGCATAAGCTTACTTTACGCAACCTACTTACTAGTCGGCGTATCACGTAAATCTTGGTTCCAAGAGTCTCGCCGACTGTAAGAAACTGAAGCGTTCGGAAGAAGAAGATCAACAGACTAAATGCCAGAACGATCCGAGCCACATAAAGACAATCGGGACAAATCCTAGGATCACCGTGGTAAATCATACGCAGTATGAACCCAACGATGTAAATGGTTAGGGCTCCAACATCGAAATAGTTCCATATGTCGCTCTTGTATGCGCTTACATCAACTATGACCTGAATCATAAATCAAGTTAAGCAGGCATTAAACAACGCGGGTTTAAAACATTGAGTCGTTTTTCATTTGACAAATAACTTTAATAAGTTAAGTAGCATTATATGATGTAGGACAAAATGTGAAGAACTTGCTGACTAAGCAACACAGCGTCATGTCTTAGCCTAACAGCTCAACATTGCGACGCCTCGCTATAGTACAGGCATGGCGAACCTTTTTTAGCTCGCGTGCCCGAAAATGATTCTTAAAGAAAGTGGAAAATTTCGCGTGCCAGAAAGTTTATCGAACCAATGAACACAGAATGAAGTTTCCCCCCCCCCCTAAAGTGAAAGCTAATATTGAAAAGCCTTTCCATCATTTTTAGATGTGGCTACTTAATAATGCGATTTATTTAAATTTATAATTTTATATTAAACATTACACTATCAGTGTGATTTTTTCTGCTGGACAGTATAGATACCTGCTGGTTTATGTCTGGTTTGTATTTTGTTGTTTTCATTGCCACGCATGCAGCGCTTGTATGCCATCGGTTAATCTGTTTCTAATGTCTGATTTAATTAAATTCATGGTTGCAAACAAAGATTGGCAGGAATAACTTGACTGAGAAATCTATAAAATTCCAAATGCGACTGTTTTGAGTGTGTTGAATGTGTCTGGAAGCGACATTCGTTTTATAAGGACTTAATTGAAGGGCTTGCCTCAATAACCAGGTATGTCGACATACCTGGTTTATGTGAAAAAGTATGCCAGCGTGCTTGGAATATTGTATTCTATATACCCTGCAAATTTGGTGCAAATCTGATTATTTTTGAATTGGCTATTGGATAAAACAGTTTGTCGACATATGGTATTTAGCAGCCGGCAGCATTACTCCAATGCAATAACCCGGTATGATAACAAAAATTGTCGTTTTTTCTCGTAATCTTTGTATTAAAACCGGTGCAATAATCAGGTTATTTGACATACCCGGTTATTGTCCCTTACCTACTCTACAATAATTCACTGATTTTGCGTTTTTTTTCTTACTGTAATGTAGCTATGATGACTTACCTTCTTATTGCACGATTAATTTGTACTGTGTGCTAGTCATCATTTGGTGCAAGAATAAGGTATGCAGACTTACAGCAGACGATTTTTGCTTCATACTGGGTCACTGAGTGTCAATAACCAGGTATGAAGCACAATGTCGTGAAAAAATTATTAATGTTATCTTTTGCATTGCGTTATGTAACAATTTCGTGAAAGACAGTAATGACTCAAATGGTGCTTCAAACAGCTTGTCGATATCTCGTAAAATCGCTTAGATACAACAGTTTGAAGTGTGAAATCTTTGAAGCCATTTTCCCAAAACTCAAAAAATCCGACATACCTGGCCCTTCAATTATCTGCCGAAATATCCAAAACTGTTCCTTCCAAATGATCACATTCGAGTTTACAATAATAGCAGACTAACATGATGCAAGAGTCAAATTTACGGTCTACCGCTAGCGTTATCCATTGAGTGCATTTAAATATTAAAGCTTAACAGTTACTATAATTTTATGTGACAGTGAAAAAGGAAAGAAGTTGTTGAATGTAAGAAATGAAGAAATATAAAAAAGTATGAAAAAACGAAAGTTTAGAGTTCAGATGGCGTGCCAAGCAAAATCTGTTGGCGTGCCAACTTGGGCACGCGTGCCATAGGTTCGCCATCCCTGCTATAGTAGCTGATGGCCTACCGACAACAGAGCCACTGCAACACGCGATACAAACCTCGAGACGTTCCCCAATTACCTGGGAAAACTATTAGGCCGAGCGTGGTGTAAATGTTATTTCCGTATTGCCTGTCGCCGCCAGCATCTAGGAATTTTAGGCCTATATTGAAATCGACTTGATCTGAATGCACGGGTTTCCTACCTGATGAACTTCTTCTATTATCAGAATTAATGTCCAGCAGTTTAAAACCATTTCCACTGGACTCATCTGACTCCGAAAGTCAGTTAACAGCACAATGGAAAAAAGCGTCAGATAGGCAATGTAGGAGATCTAAAACGTAGTACGTCATACTTCGTTAAGTTTAATTAAACCATTAGCAATTTATAATTCTATATAATAACTAAAGCCTCTTCAGTGCTCATTGTCTGCATGTTCCTGCGGGATAAAAGAATCTATGCCTTGGTCCGGAGGTGCTTTCAAGGCTTGGTTCGTCTATAATTCCTGCGAGAGTTCAGTCAGCTGTCCCACTTCATGTTTGCAACGTTGTTGTTCTCTCCGTTCAGCTGCGCAAGTTGAAATTATTGTTCCTCGCGCGCGGACAGCTATACGGCAGAGCTGTGCCTTCTCTGTGGCTCCACCATGACCTGGAATGGGCCCTCTACGAAACCCCGCCAAATACCGATTGGTCATTACACCTTGTTTCTTACTGTCCTCAAAACTGCGTTGTTCGACCGTTGCTGGGCTGCGAGTACTCCGGAGTAGGCAATCTTGAAGGGGCACTATATAAAACTGCTTTAATAAAATTTGACAAAAGGTGTGCCTAACTGACTGCGGTGTGTCAGCTAGAGCTCAATTTAACGAATATAATAATAATAATAATAATAATAATAATAATAATAATAATAATAATAATAATAATAATGGCAATAATAATTATACTACTGCTACTACTAAATTATAATAATAATAATAATGTAAATAATAATAATTAATTTTTTAGACTCCTGAGGGATTACATGTACCTCGGGAAAAAAATAATGTCTCCTCTGCAAAATTCACTATTTCTCCCAGTAAGTAACGGGGCAAGAAAGTATAGTTGTCAAAACCTGTGCATATTCTGAGAACTTGACCCCAGCATAAAGTCTTTTATTAGCAACCTCTTTATGAATAATATCGTCAGATAATATAAGTGTTTAGGGAATTGTCACCTTTCATGTAAAATGAATGCCATAGACAAGTGAATGGCCTTGCTATAGTTGTGCCAATAGACGAATGATGTGAAAACATCACAGTTGCTAAAGGAAGGGGCAGTACACACAAATAACGTCTTGAAAATCAAAGCAGTTTCGGCAATTATTTCCATGAATGTACGTATGTTTGGTTTGTATTTATGTGTGCATGCATATACGCCTAAATGTATGTAAGAACGCATGTTTGTATTACTTTAATACGTATTAGTTCTACTATAGATGTATGACTGTAAGCAGACAATAAATATACTGTAGCGCCGTTAGATTCCTCGCAATATAGCGCCTTAAGTACCTCACAAGAGCGCTGCTTGTAAATGACCTAAACTGCGGCGTGTTATTGGCTATGTAGTTTCAGTTTAGCGTCGCTGTGTCATAACAAAGATGAATAGCGTCGCCCTCCTCCTTTATCCAGGCTTGGGACTGGCACTATCAGAGTACGAACAGTGGCGGAGTTTTATTGGCTATGTGAAAATATTATTTGTATATGGGTCATTATTCGAAATGTTACAAATTTCGTCACCGAAAAACAAAAAAAATTCCCCAAAATTGGTTGCAAGTCTTTTCTTTAGTCATGTACAATAGTGCATAGTTCAATTTAACTAATTTGAAAGAAATCCACAATATTTTTAATGTTGTTTTTTTCAGAATTTATAAGGTCAAAACTCCTCTTTTGTCACCTGGACCGGAAGTATTCCTCTGGTGCTTACAAAATGACAATTTCTTAAAAGTAGATGATACCAGCATTAAGTAGGAATACAGCAGGCCTTCCCTTCACATAATATATTAGTCTGGTGTCAAGAAATTAAGAAATTTGTCGAAATTATTAAGAAAATGCCATATTATTTTCAGCTAGAGAAAAAAATATGTGCAGCATTAACTATAACTATATGTTACATGCCTTAGATACAGGTTGAACAACATTTTAAGAGTTAATAGTAAATTCTAATTACTTACCAATTTATTTTTATATCAAACAATTCAAATAGGGACTGTAATGACCTTGAAAAATACATGTAATTAACTCTTAGCAATGCGTCATTACCATCCAGGACAAGATGGAACTGTCATAAGAAAATAACAGAAATCTGATGTATACGGATGGTAATGAAGAAAAACAACCGCGGGGGGTAATGACATAATGATGAAATTTATGACAGCCGTCAAACATTTTCACATTTTCTATCAGATAAGTAGTTTCAATCATTTCAACAAAAGCGGTAAATGAAATAAGTTATCAGTGTTGTAATCTACCTAAACCAGGAAATACAACACTAAATGGTAATGAAACAGAAATTTACTTTTCTTGTAATTTGGAACACACAAACTTAAATTAAAACTGAAACATTATGAATTTAAACGCAAATCTGCGTGATTCCAATGATAGTTGACAATAGGCTCAAAAAGAAAATAATATTACGAAAATGAGTCTAAATGTTTTATTATTGCACATGCTAGCTACTAGTTAATCTATATAATATAACTTTGTTACAGGTTGTAATGGCATAAATTTGCGTAAAACCTGAATTTAATGCATTGTACCGCGTGTCGGACAGAGGATGGTAATGATAGTGTATATACATTTAGTAATTTTTTTTCAAAATTTCCAAAATCTAGCAGCTAAAACAAATGTGAGAAATCTTAATATGTTCATTCTTTGAAGGATAGGCCAAAAGAATTTAAAGAAATCATCGAAAAAACTCAAAACCCTCATTATACATCAATTCTGCACTTTTCGGATAATGACCCATATCGGAAAAAGCGGCAAAAGACGTATGTGCTGCGGCAGACTGTTGCAAGTGGAAGATCAACTGCAGGCGATGGCATGATGGGCTAGGGTCGATGATGACACAGTACTAAGTTACATAATGTAAAGTAACAATAAAATTACACAAAGAAGACTCTAGTGAACGAGCAGAGAAGCGATACCACTTACAAACCCGTAGGAAAATTTGACAAACGGAGTGTCTAAGAAACTTGCAACTTTCCAGAAATATCTACGCACAGAACTGAAACGTAAAGGTTTTCAATGAAAATCCGTTTCGCAGACGCTATAATATATATCCATCAAGACTTAATTAGTTATATATATATTTATTAAGACTCACTTATTTAGTAATACATGTATATGTTTCAAGACTTACTTAGTAATAATAATGTATCAAGCGTTATTTAATTATAGTCTCGTCCAGTCTGCATACCGGGAAGCGTGTCTACCCTCGTCTCTGTCCTTGCGAGTCTTTTGACCTCATCCAATTACATCTCAAGACATCCAAGATTATCTCCACCAGTTCTTTCTTTTCTTCTCAGAGATCCAACTGTTTGGCTCTTCTATCTCTAAGCATACGAATTACATGTCCCAGCTATTTCATCCTTCGCCTTCTGTTGATGTGCTGTAGGCCTATATCCTATTGTCCTGTCATTTCTTTTGTAGTTTTATGTATCAAGATAAGACAAAGGTTAGGCGTATAAAGTCTCTTTATAGCGTCTCAATATATTTTGTATACTAAGAATAATTATACTAAAACAGAACACCTTCAGTTAGAAATAGCGCGCTTTAAAAAGGCGTACGGCTCAAGTAGATCTGTCATGTAAGTAGGAAATCTATTGATATCAACTTTAATCAGAAAGCCAATGTTTTGAATCAGTCGCGAGATAAGTAATAACTTGCGTCTAATGCTAATAATCGCTTTGAAAACAATACCAAACAACTGTATTTTGATATTGCCCTCCTCTTAAAGGTTAGGAGTGCACGCGACAATACCACAGAACATAGGGCAGAGCAACTGTGAGTGAAGAACTGCTCATGGTCCCTACACAGGCACTTCCTGGCTTAAAGTCCTATGGTTCTAAACGAGCAGGAAGGCATGGACCCTGAGATTAAGATTGCAAATGTAGGAATCGTATAGCCTCAGAAAATATGGAAAAGGCCGCTTTGTTATAACCAAACCTGCGGAGAGTCGAGATTGGAAATAACATTAGCATACGTGGTCTGTGACTTCAAGTCAACTGGAAACAAAGGCATTAGCTAGTGAAACTAAACAGTTTTGCGTTTGAGATTTTATTCTGCACTACCTCGAAGGTGAGAGTGAATTTTAATGTAATGTAGTTGATTTGTATATGGCCTAAACGTGGTCGAAAAAAGACATGGTTGAGTAAAAGTTATGCCTAAACTAAAAAAGCAAATTCAATACGGTCAACGAGAAAATTGGAGATTACAATTACGAATGAGCGTTCACCCAGTTTAGTAGACTTAAGCCAATCAAAGTTTTTGAGCTGATAACTTATGCCAAGGAAAATGAATTCGGGCTTAGAAGGATTTAGGAAAAGTTTTAAAATGTATATCCAGGACTTAACCCGTTAATGACCACTTTTTATTCAGTGGCCAGATTTTGATGTTCTTTTGCACATTGAGTCCTTGTAATAAAAGTACACTAGGGCCAAAAATTTGAAAACATATCTTTGTTGGTTGCAGAGATATTTAGGTGTCCTTTTAAAAGGACGCTGAGCACATATGAGTCAAAACGCTACTAAGAATCAACTGTGTTGTTATATAGCATTTCATAGTAATAGAAACAGCTGTACAATGACAAAGCAAAAATAATATACCTATCGCAGTGACTTAGTATCATAGTGCCAATGTCGTTTGATGTAAAAAAAATAAGTAAGCAAGCATATTCTTTATTACCCAGTTTCGAACAGCATTCTGGGAAACACACGTTATGCGACAAAATCATAACGCATACGAATTGTCAGAATCTGATGGCAGTGAATACTGGCAAAGTCCAGTGTCTCAGCTTTCAACATGGTGTGATGGTGATATTTTAGTTCATTGACTGTGGAAGGCAGCAAAGCAGTCAACATGTAAAGAGAACATTTACTACACGTCTGTGAAACTTTCTTGCCACAATGTCCACACTTCCTCTGCTTTGGAATGCTTTCAACGGTGAAATCCATGTGGTCATATCTCACCTCTCGCAGCACTCACTTCCTCTGCAGTATACAGGCTCCATGCTTCGTTCTGAGCGGGTTGAGTATTTAAGAAGATATGCATTGACAGTGCGCCGTGTACATTCCAAGAGATCAAGTTCCGCAGTTGCACTGGAATGACCATGTCTATAGAGCATCCAAGCGTTGCTAACGGATGCACTGACCAAGAAGTTGAAGACATGACCACCACGTCTTAGTGCGGATAGAGATCCGGTAGGTTGCAATGTTTTGGTCAGCACGGTGGACGCCAACCATGAATCTGTTTATATTTATATAGCGCCCCTTCTGTAGGCACTGACCACATTTAGCTGAGGGACAGAGATGGCCTTCTTGTCCTTGTTTGACCAACGCCGTGCTTGACCTAGTGGTGCTGCAGAATGACAGTTTGATGCCAGTGTAACAATGTTCCTGTCGTGCCACTGAACTAAGGTGACCTCGACAAAGCAATGTGGGGCCGTCTCGGTGGCTGGGCTTCTATCTGGAATGGAGTCTCCTCGAAGCTGCGTGTCCAGCATAGGGATAATTCATGTACTTTTTATCAGCGTTTGAAAACTCTTCTTTTTCGCCGTGGCTGGGCTGGGAGTAGATATCTTGAAGGAGCGTTATATAAATTTATTGAAAAAATTAATGAATTAAAATAAGATTCAAAATTTGGGACATAAATAAGGATGAGTAACTAAAACGTAAGCCTGTCAGTGATGATTTGCACACTGAACCAAAACCGAAATTACGGTACCATATGTGCTCAGCGTCCTTTTAAAAGGACGGCAAGTTTTCGTCAAAAAATTTCCAAAATGAAAAAACTGTTTCTGGGGAAAATGAAATGGTAAAGGAATGCAATCATATAATAGCTACTTAAAACTACAAAGAAAAATATTTTATATAATAGTTGAATAGTAAAAATAAATTTCCATTTCTTTTTGATGGGCGGCATTTCTGGATCCCAAAATTTCACAACTTTGAGTGTTAAAAACACAAACAAAATCTAAAACTTCTGTAAATTTTTGCAAGGATATTTGTTTAACAACATCAGTGGGACGCCAGAAAACAAAAATTATGAAATAATTTGATGTGATTTAAAAAATAAGTAAGTAAATATAACTGTCCTTTTAACCCTCATGCGACCAACATATTTTACTCCTTAATATGACCAACTGGGGTCCTGTGGGACCCCAATAGTCGACGACACGTTCAGTGCTTTCTGCTCTTGTTGAAACTTCAATTTATTTTGCTACAAGTACAAGTTCTAACTGTTCATTGTTTACCTGGGTTTTGCTAACCATTTAATTGTCTGACAAGATAAAATTAGGCATGTTACATGAAGTAAATTCACGCTGCCTTCTTGTTTTACCGCGTTTGCACAGTGAGCATCGTCGACGCTTGGCCTTCGAGCTTCTGGAGATTGAAGCCAAGTGTTGTTGACAGTGTTGAACTTCTACAACACAGTTCTTCATCGCAGCTCTGATTGATGCTAGGATGCTAGAAGTCATTGCTTGTTGTTTCATGTGCGGTGTTACTATGGCATATCCGAGCTCTATCAATGAGATACGTTGTCGCCGTGTGGTCTTCGAAACCTGCCAGTCGA
The DNA here is from genome assembly GCA_963556255.1 of Allolobophora icterica. NCBI lineage: Eukaryota > Metazoa > Annelida > Clitellata > Crassiclitellata > Lumbricidae > Allolobophora > Allolobophora icterica. Next base: position 13,629,274 of record OY744603.1, on the reverse strand, counting down.
CCTTGTTGCCAGACACAGAATATACGTAGCAATTCCAGCTATGTCGAGGATGTTGAAAAACAGCACCATGAGCTAACGGCTGATTTTTCTTCTTTTGGTGTGCATTGTAGCCAGGTGATCCATATTGTCAACACCGCTTTTTGGTTCCACTGTAATGGAGGATTATTTCTGGATTGCTGATCATCTGAGCATCGGTGGTAGCATGGTCAGGTGTAGCATGGATATAGCTAACACAGCTTTGCCTGGTTTAGGGAAAAACATTTCAAGAGTAAGTTGGTCAGGGAGTATGCAGAGTCCAATGAACGCAAGGATTTCCTTGTCATTGACAGGTTTCCATTCAGCACATTGATCTTCAGGATTTCGTTCATTCCAGACACGTATTGGTCTCCTTGCCTCTCTGTTCGTCTGTAGAACAATGCCGTCTATAATTTCAAGAGTCAAGAAATGCTCGTACATATAAAAAATTCTCTCATACCGTGGTGCAGCACTTACACCAGCAGGTATTCGAATGACATCTTCAACTCGCCCACGGCCTGATGCTGGTGGCTGTCTTTCCCACAAAAGCCGTTTTTGTCAGTCATCTGGATCACCTGCCGAATATGCTCCAACTGCCTCACCTTGCTATCTTCCTACTTGCTATCTTCCTACTTGCTATCTTCCTACTTGCTATCTTCCTACTTGCTATCTTCCTACTTGCTCTCCTCCTACTTCTCTACCACGCAACCTATTGCCACGACCTCTTTTTCTAACTGAAATAGTGCTTTGACTGTTGGTGGTTTGAACAGATAGGCATTTCGTTTCTCTGTCGACTTCGTCGTCTGCACTTTCCACATCCCTGTTTTCAGAGTTCTCAGATACATGATCATCATTCTCCGAACCTGAGTCGTTGTCCCTTTAGGGACCTCTCAGGTATTTTCTATGGCCTTCTCCACACCTTTCTTTTTGACCGGCCCTGGATCGGAAGCGATACTGAGTAGACTTCTTGAAAGGGCGCTATATAAATTTAGATTATCCGTGCTATCGTATTCTCCATCAGCACTTTCTTCAAGAGTAATGCTTCTTTTTGCATTGTATCGCTCCAGACCAATTCTCGCTGACATAATATCTCTTCATAAAGTAGCGTTCGGTTCTCTATAGAAAAGCACTGCTGAAACTGGGGTCCTGCGGGACCCCACTGGATATTATTTATTTAAAAAATTACCGTAAAAGCAAAACCGGATTCCACTAGACGTAAATAGTGAGCAATATCCAGGTGACAAATTCCTAAAATGCCGTCACAAAATATTGGATAGCCAAAAAATACCACAAGCCGATACTATGCTGGGGTCCCTCAGGACCCCAGTTGGTCACTTGAGGGTTAAAAGGACGTGGTCATTAACGGGTTAACATCGCTGACAAAGAAGCAAGGAGTTGGACACTCGGATTAGCTGAACTGCCTACTGATAGGAATCACCAGCATACAAATGTAGTCTAAACTTAAAGAGCTAGGCCGATCAGTAGGTAGATTAAGCATAACACTAACTCGCTCTGTTGATCAGTCAGGCATCTTCGCTTCTTATGCTGCAATACAAATCGAAAACTAAGGTAGAAAACTCTTTTCAGCCCAGACTATCATTTGATCGTGTTTAGTTAAATCCTCGCAGTACGATTGAAACTAAAATTATTTTCCAAAGTTCATTTCATTTTTGGAGGAAATATATATAACCGATTACGAGTCTTTATATTTATATTATTAGAAACTACCGCGATCTTGATAACAGGGGATATGTTTAGCATAACAGTTTTGCTCTCTATATTCTCCCTTCACGTTCTTCCTCCTCTTTCTCTCTCTCTCTCTCTCTCTCTCTCTCTCTCTCTCTCTCTCTCTCTCTCTCTCTCTCTCTCTCTCTCTCTCTCTCATTCTCTCTCTCTCTCCCAATCTTTATGCTTCATTCGTCAAATATCAAAAACTCTCATAGCGCCTTGGCGATTGTACTGTACATTGTACAATATACTGCAGCCGATTTATTACTCATTTCTACTGTGTGATATCGCGAGCAAAATGACAAGCATTACTGATGTAGGGCCTAAATCCAAAGTACAGGATATATCCGGTTGATAAAATAAGCCATTATGTGAGAAAAAGATCCTTTGTCTTATAATAAATCGTAAGGAAGGCACTCATTTTCAGCTCTTCGGCTTTTGAGCCGGTCATGGACGAAACAAGGTCTTAGGCTGGATTCTGCAGGGTGACAGATTGACGCTTGCCTAAACAATTTGTACAGGGTCATTTACGGAGTCCCCTCAACAGGGTCGAAACCGCAATCGTTCGATTACATACCCATCGCGCCAACTGAATACGTCACCAAGCAGGTCATGCCTATTCAAAGAGATGAGACACAATAATATAGAGGAGTTAGACGTTACTTTGCTGGGTTTTTCTGGTTCTCGAGAGTCAGACGTTACTTCGTTGGCTTCTTCTGGTTTTCGATTGTTAGACGTTACTTCGTTGGCTTCTTCTGGTTTTCGATTGTTAGACGTTACTTTGCTGGCTTTTTCTGGTTTTCCGTTGCCACGCAGCATTGGTGCAAGCAAAGGACACGCTTTCGACAGAAGTTCCTATGTATACAACGCGATACAAACTTGGTATTGTGACAACAGTCGTAAAGGATTATCTTAGTTACAGATCACTTACAAATTGTCCTGCGAGTGGTATTATTATTATTATTACTACTCCTACTACTCCTACTACTACTACTACTACTACTACTACTACTACTACTACTACTACTACTACTACTACTACTACTACTACTACTACTACTACTACTACTACTACTACTACTACTACTACTACTACTACTATTATTACTACTACTACTACCACTACTACTATTAGTATTAGTATTACGAAAATTTTTAACGCGAGCAAAGTCACACAGAAAAACGAGTCTGAGGCGCCGAAGTGGTAGTATAATGTTGGATATTGCAAGAAATTTGCTGATATTTTGTCTACTTAGGACAAATAAAACAACCTGTCCATGTGCACAATCTCTTACATGGTAACTCGTATCGTATTTAATATACTAGGCCAGAATCTATAAGGTAAACAACTAATGCTTATCTACACTGCATATAGTGCATAAACAATTACATTTATTTACTTGACATTTAACCTTAAATTATGTTTAAATAACATTGCGCAAATCCAAAAATCTGGGAATGGACGACTTTCAATAAACGATAGAGCTAAAAAAATTTGGGTAGTAGTAGTTTTAGTATTGATAGAAGTAGTAGTATGTGTGGTGATCATAGTAGGCCTGGTACCACTACGGTAGCTGTAGTATAGTCGCAGAAGTTGTTAGCGACTTCACTGTTCTTTTACTCGGTATATGAAGTGCCATTGGTCTTATACTCGGCATATGATCGGCATATGATAGTGGGCGGCGATTACTCTCCAGCATTGTCTTAATTTTCAACTGAGAGTGTATGGTCAATGTACTCTTTTTATACAGCCGGGTTCGCTTGGTGTGAAAGTAAGCCAGAAATTCTTGGAAACCTTCCTGCTCAGGTGGGATTCCTACCTCTACGTTGGCAATACAGGATGCTAATCACTAAACTATCGAGCAGTTGAATAGTTGAAATTTTGCAATCTGCCAGCTTATTTAGCCTAATGGGATTCTTTCCTTAGGAACTGCTCTACTTTTCAGAACAGTTCCTAAATAGAAAAGTAATTTTAAGCTGCAACGTGAACGAGGAATAGAGAGGAGGCGATCATTTTCCACTTTTTGCCCATTCAGCCTGCAATGTAGAATCTCACAATGCTCTTTCACAAATCCTATCCCGATTCCTCCTCCTCTCCCTACCTGCCTCGCCGTTTAAACACTAAATACCACCCACCTTAGCCGTCTTACTGTCTTCCTGACTGACTCCTTCGGATCTTGACCTGGAACCTCTGCCTCTCCTGATCTGGTACCTTGGAAATCGGACTTGGACCTCTTTTGGACCACTCTCTGGAACCCCCTGATCTGGTACCCTGGAAATCGGACTTGGACCTCTTTTAGACTACTCTCTGGAAACCCCCTTTGATTTGGTTTGGCCTTCTGGAAATCGGACTTGGACCTCTTTTGGACCACTCTCTGGAAACCCTCTGATCTGGTACCCTGGAAATCGGACTTGGACCTCTTTTGGACTACTCTCTGGAAACCCCTTTGATTTGGTTTGGCCTCCTGGAAATCGGACTTGGACCTCTATTGGACTACTCTCTGGAAACCCCCTCTGATCTGACGTAGCGCTCGTGAATAGGCTCGTGTCCTGCGCTTGGCCTTCGAGTGGCGCTTTTGAAGTTTGGAGATTACGATTACGATTACGATTACGAACCGATTCGACACCCCCCGCCTATCGATTTTGATTTGACTAAGAACCTGTGAATAAGCTGGTTCCCGCGACTTTGCTTTTTTGGACGCTGTAGAAATCTCGAGATTATAATTACGATTACGATTACAAAGGTGCTAGACACGGGGTTAATGTATCGCAGGCCTCGCCATTTCATTCCAGCTTCCACCGGGACCACACCAATGGTCGTCCAGGGGGTATGGGATCATTTGCCCCTGGAGTTTGCAAATATTTTCCAAAAACAAAATATTTTCATTATTATGATTATTAAAAAAGTCCGAACACGATTTGCAATGCGAAAAAAACATTTAAATATTTAGGGAGAGTCCTTGATCACAATTTTAAATTGTTTTCTATGCGATGTTTTTCTATACAAAAAGTTATTTTGTCCCCGTAAAATTTTTTTGCACCATAAAAATTCCCGCGAACGTCCATGACCACATCTATTCTCTGGTGACAGAGTTACGTCAGCTGAATTTGTTGAGGGTCATTTTGTGGAGTCTTCTCAGCAAGCTGGAAACCGCTATCGTTGAATTGCGTATTCTTACAGAATAATTTATTGTACGTATTGTGGGGCGTGGTGGCTCAGTGGTAAGTTCGGCGCCTTGTGACCGGAGGGTTGCAGGTTCGAATCCCACTCTAGCCGCTGCGTACGGACCTTGGGCAAGTCCTTCACTCGCAATTGCTCGTGGCGCTTCGGCGTGAAAATTCCGGCACAGTATCAAGTGCTGTAGTCGGGAGCGCCTCTGAGTAGTAGTTGACTTCGAGAGGCGCTATAGAAATATCCGGAATAAATAAAAAATAAAAAATAAAATAAATACACTAAGGATATTCCCATTTAGCGAAGTGAGGCATATAATATAAAGGAGTTAGACATTACATTGATGTCGTCGTCTGGTTTTTCTCGAAATTTTAACAGTACAGGTGCCAGAAATGGACACGCTTCCGACATAAATATCTATAAACCAAAGAGATGCAAAAAATTATGATACAAAAAACATTAGTGAACCTGCTTTCTAAAGAACTAAGTATCCATAAACACAATGCGAAACGAGCATTTATTCAATGCAGAAGTACTTATTAATTATGAATTAATTTCTTCTATCTGGAAATTAAGCGCTGTATAAAGAATAAACGAAAATTATTTGATTGATTTATTGGTGTCTAAGGCACAAGGCATCAACCGATAGCGATCCAAAACCAAGCCAATAGGTCAATAGCCAGCAGATCTGCCTGTTATCCAGGACAATATAAATTGTCCTTAGACTGAAGTATAATGCAGATTAATTCAAGAATTTCACTGAAAATTTATATACTTATAAGATACGATATGACGTCTTGATGACTCATTCTTTTCCATACGCTAATCTCTAAGCTACCACCTGCCCTGAATGTATTTCTACTGAATGTTTACAATCTAGTACAGCTTGTAACACTCACCCAGAGGTATTTGCACTTGCTATGATTTTCTATGTCTTTGGTCCAGATTTTGTCCAACAGCTTCTGAACGGGCGCCTCAGATATGAATGCCTTGAAGTCGGCATCGATTGCAAACTGTAACGGCGTTTGGTCATCCAGGTCTTCCACTTTTCCAACGAGCAAATCATCCGTGTTTTCGTTATTGTCCGCAGAGCATGTTCTCAATAAATCGAGAGCAAGCTTCGAAAAGTACCTGCGTCACAAAACATTCTCATGCCGAGTAAGGATGATCCCTTGACTCTATTCTCTACTTGGGGTAGAGAGGCGATCATTCTCGGTATTAAATTATATTCTCCAAGTGATGTAGAATATAAAAAAATGTGAAAAACGTGTCCAGTGTCGTTACCAGAGGTTCCCTCAGCACGCTCCAGTACACAATTTTCCAACTGCAGATCAAGAGCGCTATCGATTAGACATTAATGTTATCATGATAGAAACAAATGATGAAAATAATTATAATGACAAAATAAAGAAAAGCTAGAATGGCTCTGAATGCGCCCTTAGCCATCTTCCCGATTGGATCAATGCACAGTAAGGGTAGGTAGTTTCTGTTTACCAATGCTGTGTTACAACGAAAAGAATTAGCTTCGCCGTCTTCCTTCATTCGGGCTCGGTACGGTGGTACCGTCACCACCTGAGTACGGCGTTGGCGAAGTAATACAGTGTAACAAAGTCAAACTAGCTAAAATTACAATAATTATTTCATTACGATAAACTAAATCTTGATCTCGAAGAAGCAACTGATAATGTGTTACTGCATTTGTTGTTCCATGTCCTCGTCCTCGTATCCTTTCTTGTATGCGATGTCCTCCTTCTCTTCCTTTGAGATGCGGTAAGCAACCAGAGCCATCGCAAGACAGTCCTACAGTTGTCAGTAAAAATGCATTTGGTTTTAGAAAAGACTCTAGAGGGCAGTAAAATCATTCAGTGCATCACAATGTCCTTATCCTAATAAAAATGTTAACCTTCTGGTTACTCTGCAATCGACGATTGCTGGGATCAATCACCGAGGTTTTCTTATTCAGGCCCGCCGAGAGGGTGTCGGGGGGGAGGGATGCTCCGGAGCCCGGCGATTTTCCGGCGACTTTTCTCTTAAAGCCTAATGATAGTTTAGGGGCCCGTGACTGCTCTGCCTAGGGGCCCGGAATTTCTGTCGGTGACCCTGCTCTTATTTAGACCAAACACCGAAGATGTTTTATTTAGACCAGTAACCGAGATTATTTTCTTTTCGCTTGCGATTTTTGCTGTGACGTTACTCCAACGCCGAATTGACGCTGTATTCACATCGTGCGATTACACGAGACGGTAAAAAGTAAAAGACTTAGCTGTTTAATAATAAGACTTCCTAATCCTAATTCGGTCACTTGTTTGTTTGTAAGCCGTAATTTCTGCCATGAAGCTGAATTACCCGTCCCTGTTTCCAGAAGAGCATTGCCGTTTCACGCTGTCGTTTCAGAATGCACCAGATAAATAACATCTTAGCTGAAAGATAAAAACAGTGAGCTTTAGTTAGGTTGCATTAAAGTCAACACTAAAAAGCACCGGTAATTAATGTAACGTACATGGCGCCTCTTTAAGAAAACTCATCATATGCGCTCTCGACCTAACGATGGAAAACCAGGATGGAACTCAATGGTTTTCACGCGCTCATTGAATAGAGGTAAAAAAAAGACCGAGTAGCTCGTGTCGTAAGGTGCTAAGTAAAGGTAAATTATCTAGAAAGTTGGACTAACCACAGTGAAGCTTCTGTGCTGTACTGTGGATGCTCTGGTTGAGGAAACAACCAGGTCACCCTGCGCAGCAGAGCGAAGAACTCTTCGGTCAGGAATGGATGCGACCGAGAAACACAACTCCCTAAATCTAAGATAAGATGGAGCAGAGCCAACAAGGCAATTATTCGTAAGAGTTAGGATCTTATGCTCAATGCGTTTTGCATCGGCAGCCAGTGCAATTAAATTAAAGAACCTTTTATCCGTTTTGTTTTCACTGAAAAGTTCCATATTGCCATCTGCACCCTGATACATTTGCATACGATTTGGCGCTTCTTGCCACTGAAATCCCCTCCTTTACCTTTTCTACTTCTGTTCGTGACCTAGATGTCACTCTGCACCAGGAACTCTCCTTCTCTAAGTACATTCATGAGTTGACTCGCGCTACCAACTGCGCCAGCTGCGTGTTGTATAGCCGGATACAACACGCAGAATGAGACTACTGACACTGCGATGCCGCCGTACTCAACTGATAATGTGTTACTGCATTTGTTCCATATCCTCGTCCTCGTATCCTTTCTTGTATGCGAGGTCCTCCTTCTCTTCCGTTGAGATGCGGTAAGCAACCAGAGCCATCGCAAGACAGTCTTACAGTTGTCAGTAAAAATACACATCCCCCCTTCACTCTCCGCGGCTTCCACTTTGGAATATGCATTTTTTGTCAATCGATTGGATTATTGGTCCTCTCTCTTTGTTGGTCTTCCTCAGACTCGCCTTGCTTGTCCAGAGAGGGTTCTGCGGTGGCTGCACACTTGGTTGTCGGAATCTCCAGGTTTGGCTACGTCTCTGAATTTACTCTAGGCGTCCTCCATTGGCTCCTTGTCCAGCATCGCATTAATTACAGGGTCTCCATCATGACGTGGAATTGTGTTTTAGGGCGTACAAAGGCTATCTCTGCGAGCTCTTTACTTTAACTTCTGCTTGTGTGGGCCGCCGTGCCTTGCGCTGGGCCTCTCGGGGTGATGTTGTTGTCCCAAGTGCTCGTACTGCTATGGCGCAGCGTAGGGCATTCTCCGTGGTGGGTCCTGTCGTCTGGAATGACCTTCCTCTCTCGCTTCACTCCCTCCCTAGGGACCTCTCAGGTACTTTCTATGGCCTTCTTAAGACCTTTCTTTGACCGGGCCTGGGTCCTGAGCGCCACTGAAGGGGCGCTGTATAATTTTATTATAGATAGATAGATATGTATTAGTGCTGTACCAAACATTCGCTTCGTATTCGCTTCGGTTCCAATAGTGGGCCAGATAGCTATTCAGTATTCGGCCAAATAGTAGCGTTCGGACCGAATACGAATAGTGGTCAAGTGACATCTGTTTCTGCATGTGCGGCTGCTATAGCCAGTGGACTGAAGTAACTCTCTCCTTAACATAATATATGCTGTGGTTGCAGCCAGGCGTTGCCTACTGCCTGGACCGCGGTATCGCAGTGTCAGTAGTCTCATTCTTTGTGTACAGTGAGTGAACGTTAACCTATTTTTGAAAGTTGTCGGCAGACCTATTTGTACATTATTCGTATTCGTATATCGACCGAACAGTTGGTCCAATTATTCGTATTCGGCCGAATAGTGATAATCACCTATTCGGTACAGCCCTAATATGTATTACTTATTTACAAATGAATTGGGAGAATTATTTTAGAAGAAAAACATATCTGAACTCTTTTCCTCACCCTTCAACCTGGGATTTTTATCTTCGCTGTCTTGATTGGTCTCTGGGTCATCATCGTCTTCGTTGTCTTGTTTTCTGTCTGGGTCATTTTCATCTTCGCTGTCTTTTTCGCTCTTTGGGTCATTTTCATCTTCGCTGTCTTTTTTGCTCTCTGGATCCTTCTCATCTTTGTTGTCTTTTTTGCTCTCTGGATCATCGATTGTCTTCAGCAAGTGTTTCCATTCCAACACTTCACTCTTTTTAAAGTCAGCCGCCTTTAAAATTAGAGAAATAACAGATGAAACGCAAAGTCTGATACAATGAAGCTAATGATTATATTAATACCACGTAGGCAAGGGCTGTTGGCATTACTCTTTTCTAGCATGGTTGGCCAACGAAGCATAAAATGCACGCGCTAGGTGACGAGGTTGCACATCTTGTTTAGTTTCAGAGATAAATGCGTCATAATGCTGAATTAGCTGGATATGTGTGTTATCTCCGTCCGCAATCTCGAATTTTCCAAGCGGTAACGGGCAGATTGGTTCCCGTTTACACACTACCGATCCGCAGACTTACACATTCAGTAAGGGTTGCCGGACGTCCGGCAAAAGGAGGACATGTCCTCTTTTTGGCCTCATGTCCGACGTCCGGCAGGCAAACCTGGAAAATGTCCGGTTTTTGTACGTTTGTTGTATTGGGCTATTGGCTATTATTTTGTAGCCGCTTTTAACGACTTTACACGCACTTGTTGTCCGTAAGTTCCCCTAACTTATCAACTTACTAAAGAAAGAGAAAAGGTAGATTAACGCTCAATGGACAAACGAAAGGTAGAGACTTCTGTTGACTCTCTGAAGGGAATCATTCTTAAAAAGTACAATATGAAGAATGTTTCTTGTGAGAAACATGCGTATGTTACTGATAACGAGGATTTGCTGCAGAGAGCTGGCTTCTCGGAGAAATATTGTGCGTAATCAAGAGAGTGCAATTGATTGCTTAAATAAATAGGGCCTACCTTGCAACATTATTCAAAAAGCCTCAATTTTTTTTATATGCAGCTTTTCAATGCGACTTCGTTTCCTGGTTACTTAGGAGACCCCTTGACTCCGGAGTGAAACATTCAATGCGTCCTCCTTTGTCCTCCTTTCCGGCTGTCTGCGTCCTCCTTTGGCTACACATGTATCTGGAAACCCTACATACAATACATCTGCGACCGGGTGATTTGGTGATGCTTGTGTCGCGTTCGCCCCGCCACGACAGATGTCGACAGTATCGTTTCATCGACCAAGGGTTCACGTGTGACTGCAAGGCTATCTGGCAAGATGAGGCACGAAGTGTAGATTTAAGATCTATTTTCGATTCCCTCTTTGGTACTGCTTGTAGGCGAAAACGTGAGCTAATGTGACTATAGTCCTTGCAAGCAGTGATATTTTACTTCTTTGATTAATTTTACTTATTCACTTCTGCTGAGACAATTTTACTTCTCCTTCTACTTCTAGTTCTAAAATAATTTTACTTCTAGTTCTTATTCACTTCTGTTGCAGCAATTTTACTTCTCCTTCTACTTCTAGTTCTTAAATAATTTTACTTCTAGTTCTTATTCACTTCAGTTAAGGCAATTTTATTTTTCGTATGCTTCTCAAATAATTTTGACTTACACGTTCAGTTCTGGTTTCCACATAGGCCCCTACTTTTACTTCTCCATGTAGGCTACTTGTGTGGTTTTGTACACATGTTTCCACAATGTACGATGCTCTTGTTGATTTTTCAGACATGCAGCTCATTTGATCAGTCCACAACGAGTCACCAATCAAATATTTTAGAGTTCTTATTTAGAAAAATTCTTATTTATACAAACTCGTATGTCTAAAGATTGCCTCATTCTATTTCTACAACCTGTTGACAAATTCGCTCTACATAGGCCTGTGATGCCGGTGCTGAAACCAGAACTTCACCTAATGGGGAAATGTTGGGGTACACTGACGGCGATCTTGTGTGGCAGGTGGGGGACAAGGGACACTTCTGAACTGATCTGGTCAAAAAAGAGGTGAACACATTTTTTCGCACTTACACGAAAAAATTTTTTGACCTCTTTGTGGTGTTGCTTCAAAATTTGGGGAGACAACTGTATGGTGTGTCCCCCACTCTTAAAGGTGGGGTCTTGTCCCCTCAACCCCGGGATCGCCGCCCAAGTTGGGGCAAATTGCGTTTCTCCAGTGCCAGAATTCAAGTGAATTATGAACTGCTCCCTGCTGCTTAATGTCCTGCAAATATTTATCAAGTTCCATTACCATTAAACATCGGAATTTGCGTTTTTTCCAATGTCTGGTTGGTAACTAAAGAAATCCCACACCGCACATTCCCTTTTGCGGCCAGCGAAAAGTTCTGAGAAATTCATTGCATATAGGAACGAAACTTTTCTCAGCTTGTGAACAACGACAAAACAGAGAAAGTTTGTAAATATCGCACGAAAAACTAGAGTTAACGAGAGTGGCTACGAAAATCACGTCGCACGCGGAGGTTCAGTGTGCATTTTAAACATTATTTTTGTGGCGTAGTAATTTAGGGCCAGTAGACAAAAGTTTCTTAATTTTCGTTCTAAAAATAATTATACTTCTTATTCTTATTCACTTCTGAAGGTCTTAATTTCACTTCTTATTCTGTTCTCGTTCTTAAAATAATTTTTATTCTACTTCTACTTCTACTGAACGAAAATCCAATAATTATTATTCTTATTCTACTTCTTATTCACGAAAATATCACTGCTTGCAAGCCTTACCTCCCAACTTCTCACTTCTTCCTAAAGTACCAGGATTTGATTGGCCAAGTAGGAAAAGGAGCGGTCACTGAGCAAGTGACAGCCCCAACATCATTGGAACCAGGGTTCGAACTCTGTCCTGCAATCATTTGCATAGCAGACGACATTTCTAGGCGATTTAGCTTTGACCTTGCCTCTTCTAAAGTTTGTCTTGTTTCAAGGGTTTCCGCTTGTATAGCAAGCATCTGCTCTTGAGAAACCAAGAGTTGCTCATGAGCAACTACTTGAGCTGCCATACTCTGTTTCTGAGTAGCATCTATTAATAGTTCCACACGGGTTAACAACATATTCAACACTTCACCCGGACCGGTGATACTCGATAATGGCGTGCTCCTATGAGAGGACATTAAACAAGCTGGCGAACTAGAAGTTAGTTTCAATGGCACTTGTTTCCTTCCTTATGGAACTTCCAAATGTGAAGCAAACCACTGTCAATGGTTAAGTCTTATTCTATTTACCAGGATTCAAGGACATCAACATTAATAATAGTGCATAACCAAACAGCATTAATATCTTTGCCCAATACCTTCATTAACATACAACTTTATCCTCTTTAAAAATCTACTTTACCGAGCAACAGTTGGAAAAAGAGAAACCGTTCTCTCTTTCTGTAATGTCCCCTAAATCTAAACGGGTAAGTACAGACTTAAGTTATATCTTATCTTAATTTGGATTATCAGATATTCCCCAAATACCATAAAGGTAGGTATATACCCCTTATTAGGCCGGTGTTCTTCGTGGAGATCGCACAACAGGAGCCTCCAGAACACGACGAATCGCTGCTCTCCAAACACTCATGTCTTCGTCAATGGAGAAGGATTCCGACCAGAAGCTGTATATTGATCGTCAGTAATCGAACTACACCAATCGAACAGCAGTCGAACCAACGAAGCCAGCAGGCACAGATAGGCCCACAATAGATAGTCTGTCACCACTCTAATCGATTCGCTAGATATCAACGATATCGATAACTGTCAAATTATATAGCGCCATCGGGGGCCCGTAGAGTAATGGATAACACACTGGCGTGAAGAGCTGAAGGTACCAAGATCGAACCCGGTAGACAGCCGTTAATTTAAGGTTAATTCTGCCTTCCACTCGCTAGGCGGCGGCGGTAGTCAAATGAATAGTAGGCCGGGATTTGGCGCCGTTTGTTGGCTGCCGCATAAGCAGTTATATTTGACTCCTGTAAAACTGTTATTATGTGCTTCTACTTAATACATGTATGTAAGGCGCCCTGCGTGGCTGCCGTTTCTACTATATGTATGTTCACTGTACAGCGCAGTGCGTTTGCAGGCGCTTAATTAAAGAAAAGATTATTATTATTATTATCGAAACTCTCTCAATACGCTGTAGATATCGAGGTTTTCAAACATATCAGTTTCTACACAGTTCGACAAGACGACATCTTATCTCGACGACAGACAGCGATTGAATCCCGCACGTGTCAACACGTTTGAAATTACCAGCGTGTGAAAGAGCTCCTTAGCGCCAATTATAATCCTTTGATGTAGCCGACAAACAGGCGGCTATCTGCAGCGCGACTGTCGACGACAATTGCCACCACCCCTCCACCGTCCGGGTCTAGTTCAGAAAACCTCCGCTAGGAAGGCGTTAAAATCGCTCAATAGACATGCATTAGAAGGGAATAGATATCAACAGGGAGCAATGGCGGCCATCCGGAAACACCAAATTTGACGAGTAATCCACAAAATCGTCGCACGACGGTAATGTAGGGTTGTTGGTGTAGACTTTCGATCAAAGAGAGGTACTGTGGCCAAGGTTTCAACCGTCAGCCCTGAATTTGCTCGGGTTCTACGTGTGCGTAAGAGTCCGCCAGTGGTGACCTCTTGTAACCTCAGCACTAACTTATAGATGCATCTGTTTTTATTCACTCTAACATCAGTTAGGCTAGCAAGCAGCGCCTTTGTCCTCCAACCTCCTCTGCCTCAATCCTGCAAAAACTGAATTATTCATGCTTGGCCTCCCAGATCAGATCAAGAAAATCCCCGACCCTTCCATAAACTTACCAACCAGCTCTTCATCTCTCAGTCTCACCTCCGACTCACCTGTTCACAATCTTGGCGTCACCTTTGATCCAAATTTATCCTTCTCTAATCACATCTCCAACCTCTCGCACACTTGCTTCATGCATATTCGTGACCTCCGCCGCATCCAACCCATGCTTGACTTTAAAACTGCATCTACTATCGCTACCTCCATTGTCCACTCTAAGCTTGATTACTGCAATTCCATTTTCCTTAAACTCGAATCCACCCAAAATAAGCGTCTACAACTCATCCAAAATTCTCTCGCCCCAGCCGTCGCCAGGACACCTAAACATCACCATATCACTCCTGTTCTTAATTCGCTCCACTGGCTGAAAATCCCTGAGAGAATCCACTTCAAAGTCTTGTCGCAAACCTACAACACACTACAAAAACCCAGCCAAAGTACCTTCGCGAACTCCACTATCCAACCAACCCGGTTAGGTTCTATGACTTTTCGCCCCCGGAAGATTCGCCCCGGAAGATTCGCCCCCGACATTTCTCCCCCGGAAGTTTCGCCCCCGGAAGATATTCATCGCTAATCCAGCTTCTAGTCTTAGCTATATTTTCATCATAGATCCCGCTTCAAGTCTTAGTTACATTTTCATCGCTAATCCACCTTCCGGGGGCGAATCTTCCGTGGGCGGAATGTCGGGGGCGAATCTTCCGGGGGCGATTCTTCCGGCGGCGAAACTTCCGTATCCCCCCGTCTACCCGTTCATCCTCATTTCTACTCTCTCCCGTCCCCCAATCACTACTCGCCTCAAGTTCTCCAACCGATCCATATCCCACACTGCACCTCAACTCTGTAACGAACTTCCCCCGAATTCCGCATTCTCTCAGTTCCTCCACCAATACCGCCACTCACTCACCGTCATCTACTTTGGGCTCCTCTACTCATCACCCCACAGGCTTTCCACTCCAAATTGAAGACCCACCTCTTCAAGAATTCTTACCCTAATTCAACTGATCCTCTGCCTTCTCGTCCTCAACGAAACCCTCCGTAGCAGCTGCTCTGCCTCTTTCTGGTCTCTCTGGCAACCGGACTCGGACAACCAACGGACATCGATCTCTGGACAACCCCTCTGATACGCTGGTGCTCCGCACTTAGCTTCACAGTGGCGCTTTAGAAAATTGGAGATTACGATTACGATTACGATTACTTTGATAAGTACTTAGAATTGGCTAAGAAAAACATGGTCACATTCTACATAGGTAATTCAACATGTGTACATGCATTTCAATTTGCATGTAAAGACTCTTTCCTACTTTTTTTTTAGCTCTATAGGACACGGTGGGCGATACGTTTGGTTTTCTAGTTAAATATCTTCTAGGATGTAAACAGCAAGTCTTATGATACACTGACCCCGTATGAATTGTCTGTAGATTCGTCCATTGCGGTCTCTAGGGCCGAAATACGGAAAATGGTCGCAATGATCGCCTTCTCTACGTTCCTCGTAGACACGAAAGCTTAAAATGCTTCTCTGTATACAGGAGCTCCTCAGGAATTCCTGCGGTGAGAGTAACATCCCATCCGCAGCAATCCAAACAACAGAACACCAGTTTAAACCTCCCAACTTACATAACTAGTGGGCATGGTAGAATGAGTTGGTGCATATAACCTTCAATTCATCTAAAGTCAAGAATAATCGCTCTTGACACTGCATGGCTTCACCGTAGGCCTACGTGGGGCTTGCAAGACTAGTCCCCTAAGCCGCCGCCGTTAGCCGCCGAGCCGAGAAATTTTCTGCAAGCCGAAAAACCGCCTAAAATTTTGCGGCTAAGCCGAAAAACCGCCGAGAGTTATTTCACGGCTAGCCGCCAGAAAAAGTTCAGCTACAACATGCGCAGAGATGTGATTATAAGGTTTTAACGCTGGCAGATCCTCTTTTTAATCCTTTTTTGTCAGTGAGGATACTAATGAGTAATGATTAACTAATGAGTGATAACTTTTGTAGATTAGCTCACAAGTTCGGACTTACGTAAACTGTTCTGTTTTGAATGACTTTCTGTGTCACTCATCATTGTTCATTTGTTCATGGCATTGTTCCAATGTCCTATTAATTGCCTTATTGGAACTCAGAACCCTCTATAGTCGATACACTTTTTGAACGAACTAAGTTTCAAACCGTAATTTTTTTTGCCGGATGCACTTTATAGCCGAAAAAGGTAGTTTGCGCGCTTTTGCGGCTAGCCGAAAAACTAGCTGTAAATTTGTTCAAGCTAGCCGTTAACCAGAAAAATTGCGGCTTAGGGGTATATGCAAGACCCATACTCGTAAAACTAAATCGCTATTCCATGTTCTTGAACACTTGGATCACAGAAGCTTATATAGACTTGCCAGAGATCCTTGAGATTTGTTCAACCATTTGCTGTCACTGTTGTGTTCCATAATCAACTTAACGTATTTGGTCTTGTCTTTTCTCAAGAGTTTCAAAAACAGATGTTCATATTCGTCCTCCTACAAACAAAACATTATCAGGTGTTAAAGATGGTTAATGACATAATCGATATAAAAAAGTTGATTCAGTTTTTGAAGAGATTGGCCCCTACAACACTTCCAGTACTACTATTTTTCAACCAAAGTTTAAGATAGTTTTGCTAGGCGTTAGCGGGCATTTGAGACTGAACCTAAGGTGCTATAGGGCCTACATTATTACCGTGATGCATACATTCGTTGGCAATTTCTAGAACGCTTCATTTGTAAGGAACTTTGTAAAGCGTTTCTAACCAGCGCAAATGAACTTGAATTAATAAAAGAACAACGTTCGGAATGATGATGTAGCAGAGGGAAGCCTTCACTTAAGTCTTTGCTGCAGATAATGCAGAGACCGGGCATGAAATCGGATCTATGAGTGAGGGATAATGGGCTTACATGTAGGCCTACTGTTCAGTGAAAACGTTTGTAAAACGGGATCGTAATCGTAACCGTAAACTTCAAATTTCTAAAGCACTACTGTAAAGCTAAACGCAGAGCTTCGGCTTACTCACGAGCGATATTTCAAATAAATGAGATTGTCTCGAGATGATCTAGGGAACGGGTTCCGGTTGGCAGAGAGACCACAGAGGCGCTGCGAAGGGGGGAGTTTCGTTAAGGACGAAAATGCTTGGAAGGCTAAAGATTCGTTGGGTGGGATTTCTTGAAAAAAAGGGATTTTTTGGGGTGGAAAGCCCGTGGAACCATGAGTACGTAAAGGAGCCTGAGGCAGATGGATTCGAGGTTGAAGAAAAGGAATTGCAATGATGCAATTTGATTTTGCCCGTCAACCTTAGCTGCTCGATAAGAGTTTGCTCTCTTATCATTTTATTTTGAGGTCTTCGTAATATGCATCATAATCTGTTGAACGATTACACCTATAATTATTTAAACTAGCACAACACACAAGTAAATATAATATAACCAAAAGATATACTAAGTCACACAACTGCTTGGAAGAGTTTAGATCCAATAAGAGGTAGCATAGAAATAGGCTTACAACTTTCAGAGGAACGGATATTTTATGACTGTAGCTGAAATCTCTATAACTTTTTAGGAGTTCCCTAACTTTCCATCTCAGCTGAATCTTCGAAGCTTCTTGCGTTTCATAGGGCGAGTTGTTCAAGGATTATTTTGGTGTTCTAACCACAATAGGTTTCTAAATACTTAACGTACATACTAACCGTCAAATGTTCCAGTAGCAGTTGCTTGAAGAAGTGTTCCATGTCCCAGTCGGCAAGCAGCATGCACAGGTCTATGTTACATTTTACTGGAAGAAAATATAACCATTAGTTATAAATCATTAAAGCTATTAGATACGAGTTATATATATATATATATAATTATATATATGTTATGCATGCATTTATGTATGTTGTAACTTACTGGGTCGTCGCTGGTGTCCTGGGGTTCCCATTTAGTATGTTAACACCAACAAGACGTGTAATTATATATATATATATATATATATATATATATATATATATATATATATATATATATATATATATATATTAGGGTGGATCGAAACAAAAATTTCTTTCGTATCGACTATTAATAGTGACCAAAAGTTGCCTTTAGTATACGTAAACAACTGTGTAAAATTATTTTAAATTTGGACAACATCTTGAGGGTCCCCAACGAGATCAAAAATCGCCTGTGCTGTAATAGCAAAAAGGTATGGTTCGCAGGCAGTTTTTAACTAAATTCTACTTATTCCTTGCATTTGCGGCATCGTATGTCAGCTGGGATCATCTAGATCTATTAGAATATTTCTGGCTAGCACTTTGTGTATTCTACCACTTTTATATCTACTACTTTTATATCTATAGGCCTTCTCTTTATTTCCTTTTTAATACATACACATATTCGTTTTTTTCCAATCAGTGGCTTGACACACCGCAAACCATTACAATAAGAGTACAGCCGGTTAACTAATAATCGATTTAAATAAGACACTTCCAGCAAGGGATAACATTGATGACATGGCTACTGGTGTTGTTTATACAAGAACCTAGAGATGAAGTTTCTATCATCTTTGAGGAGCAGGGAAAAATCATGCGGCCTCGGTCTTAGACTACAGCGACGCTGGGGCTGCATACAGAAGCCGAGCAACTGTGGTCGCACCTGCAACCGTGTGTAAGGCAACCCCACGCTAGATCAGGGAGTCCGTGAGCCCATGACACTTTCGGAGTATAGATAGAGCTAGAGCATGACCTCAGAGTCTGTCAGATATGGGAGGATGCACGCAGATCCTCAGTTAGGTATCTTTTCTTACCATGACAAGTATATGAAGCTAATAAAACCACTGCCAAAGGTCAACTTAGACGAATTCGGTACAGACCAGAAATATCTGTTTGAAATAACCAACGCTGTTTCTAAGGGTCACTGCTCACATGACTTATCCAAACGAAACCCCGGAGAAATTTAATCACTTCTCGACTTCTCCTTTTGTACATCGCAACAGCTGAACCATCAGAAAACTTCGAGATTCTGGCAGCATACATCATGAAGGCGTATGCTCCGATGTGGTTCAGTATCAAGGCTAAGCCGTCGTGCAAAGATGGTGTAAGACATTTGCTCCGTTCCGTCCAGCTTCCCCGTTATCTTACAGTTGAACAGAAACGTATTGTCGATCCTGTTATACAGCGGAATGCCTATTTTACCTATCCGAAAACCTACTTCTCTCCATGATTACAGATGGTCGTCCACGCGAACTCGGAATTCGTCGCATTGTTAAGGTGAGTTCGTCAACTACAACATCAGCTTGCGGCAATTCAAAGTAGGCCTACCAGGCTACCAGAACTCAGGTTTGACGCACGTGGTCTTTGACTTGATCGACTGGCAAAACTCACACATATTCGAACAGCCGCTCACGACTGACATTTCGGAGGGACATCTAAAGATATTTATGACTAGCGTTGAAACGCCCATAGCTAACTTTTCTAAGTACTTGTCATAATTAGGCTGTGGAACGCTGCGTCAAGTTGGTTATTGAATCATCAGCAGCGTTTTGTGGCGCAAAATCGCGAGATGACTTCATCCGATCGCGGCTAGAATCTCGATTGATAATGCCAACGTTTCACACAAAATCCGATTAACCTGTCATGTAGCCTGAACGTTGTTGCGAATTAACATTTGCGCATTTTGAATTATGCATAAGAATATGTATTCTATGATTTGTTAATACGTTACATCTGTTGTATTGTATTGTATTGTATTGTATTGTATTCAAACATTTTTAAAGCGCCTCTAGTAGGATGAACCGTTCAGAGGCGCTCCCAGTGCGCAAGATGTTGTCATGTCTGTTGATTCACGATAATCCATAATATTGCCCATATAATGTATAGCAAAACTTCAAAGTCCTTGGGGACCCTCAAGATGATGGACAATATTTACCAAATTTTTATTGTGTGTTTGTCATACCAATTTGCAACTTTTGCCCACTATTAAATATAGTTATTTAAAAAAAATTTTTTTTTGCATATGCTTTCGATCCACCCTAATATATATATATATATATATATATATATATATATATATATATATATATATATATATTAGGGTGGTCCTCAAAAATAAAAGTTGTTATTTCCTTTATGGTACCCTCTCAATTTGTTACCTTGCCTTAGTAGTGAATAAGTGTAAAATTTTAGCTTGATTGATTTATATTTAGAGGTCGCTCAGTGCTCATGACTTCATACCATTCACGATAATATTGTTCTTCAATCTTCATAATGCCGAAAACTAAACAATCAGCACATCAAAATATTAACAAAGACTTTTTAAAACTAAGATACAAACTGAACAATTTAGACTGTAAGAGACTAAGTGACAAACGCATCTGTTGATATAGGGGCCTAAAGTCAAGCATTTAGTCTTAAAGTAATAGGAAGCTACTGCAAAGACTGTCATTTACTGAATAATTTCTGCACAACGGTTTTAGAGTGTTAAATTGTTGGAGTCCCAGCAGTAGCACACTTCTTTGCCTCAGGGAACTGAGCTCTGTGCTCAGATACAACCTGCAATAGGTATTGTTTTTGCTCTTCAGTTTTAATGGTGGATGAGTTTTACACCCTGCTCGGCAAATGTCGTTCACAACCCTGAGACTCTGTGCACACTGTTTCGCCTTCTGAAAATCCTCATTTTCTTCCAATTGCTCAGTATCAATCTCAGTTAGTTCAAGTATCTCAAAGAAGTTGAGAGTATTGACCGTCACAAAATCTTCCAGTTGCTTGCTGTCACTACTGCTCACCTGCACTTAAATGCGTTTCGGCGGTGTTTGTCCCCTGGATTTTGAAGTGCCATATCCATCTTTCGCTGTATTCCATGGCCAAAAAAAGGCCAAGGCTACTATCTCCTCACTCACATACCACAAATGCCAGGAAAGAGTCTTGGTGGCTGCAGAAATTATGTCATTCATCTCCTTGTACTTCAAGAGAGACTTCCAGAAGCGGAAGGTCATTGGAAGGGGCTGTAATCGGGTTGGGGCAAGAAATTCATGCTTCTGTGTATACCAGACTAGCAAAGAGGCTGACGTCTCTAAGTGACTTTCTTCCCGGACTTTAAGTCAGAATTGTTCTCTGAACATTCAGACTTGGATGGAATACAATATCTTTGCCATCCATCTGGATTGATGCATTGCACCGGGTGCCATCGATTGGATTGCACATGGAGGAATATCACCAAGAAAGATGACAGCGAGTTCAAGTAGTTCGCGGTAGTCATCTCGTTGCTAAATTGTAAAGCGTTCTTGGCATATATAAAGTCTGAGTTGCTGTGCACTACAGAATCTCTGAACATTTCGAACCTTGAAGTGCTGTCTTGAAGTAATCTGAATCTATCTATGGCCAGTTCTCAAGGAACCGCTTAAAAGTGCCTGTCTGGACCACTTGATGATCCAAATGAATGTTTAAAAACATCACCAAGGATGGCTTGGTGCACATGGTGTCGACAAGCAAGATGCAGTAGGTCTTTTTCAACTTTAGTCTCGATTAGAGAACATCAGCCTGCTCGACATCATGTATTTGATGCCATATAGTGTCAAAGCACTTCGCTTTGACCCTGTCTGCCCCCCTATCCTTCAACACACTCACAACAGCTTGACTGGCTTCTTCACTGGTGCCATGATTTAACTTTGGCACTCCGAGTAATTGATCCACTTCGTATCCTAAGACCAGTACTGGCAATCTATCAACTAACTCTCTTCCGGTAATGTCTGGAAGGACCTCCCATCTCAATGTACAGTACTGGTACATCTCGAGGACTAAATTCGAGTTTAACTCTGCCAACAATCTGACTGTGGTTTGCAATCCTGTCTCTGCGAATTGAGGTTCGATTGATAGCAAACTCAGAAGATGTGACTAACTTTAGGCAAAAGGTTTTATTTTAATAATTTGTCTTAAAATTTAAAAAATTTTCATTTTGCAACAAAATGGGCCAAATGGCAGTCCTCTTATTTAAAAAATTAAATTAGAGTGCAAATTAAAATAGTATGTAGTAAGTTATTCAATTACATCTTACAGTTTTGCAATCAAAGCATCAGTTGCACTTTGTGAATATGAAACCGCGCAATGCATTTAATACAAAAATGATTTCAAGAACTTTGACCTAGTTGAGCGACCTCTAAAGTTTGTGCAATTTCCATAAAACTTGGTAGGAATCATTGTTACATGAAGCATAACAGAATAAAATGGTACCATAATACATTTTCAAAACTTTATTTTTTTACATAGCTTTGAGAACCACACTAATATATATATATATATATATATGTACGTTGTAACTTACTGGGTCGTCGCTGGTGGCCTGGGGTTCCCACTTGGTATGTTAACAGCAACAAGTCGTGTAAAAGTTCAGTTTCTTCATTAAAGCAGCAACCGATCGCTTTCGGTAGCACTTTGCTAACTAGCACGATGCCGAAGAAGACTAGCCATCCCATAAAATGCCATCCCTAAGTTGAGTAGTCCTCAGATTAAAAGTAAGTAAAAATAATAATAACAACAGCAACAATAATAATAATTAGTAGTTATGAAGCTTAATGCTAATACAAAATACCTTTTAAAAGCGTGCACACTAGGGTGGTCCTTATTTTTGAAAGTCTGATTTCACAATGAGGCACCCTGTGCTTTTGTTTCTACTGATGAAGAAAAAATGAAGAAAAAATTTGAAGAGGATCTGACAATATTTAGAGGTTGCTACCAGATGCTAAAGTTTAAGCCTATGCCACGAGGAATTCATTTAGACTAGCCATTGCAATTTTCTTAATTGAACTGATGTTAGCAGGTGAGAAAATTGCAAAGTGACATACAGTTGTGTGTGTAATTCATTATTGAACACTATAAATGACTTCTAGCAATTAGTATACCCTAATAGTACTCATGTTTATTTATTTATTTATTCATTTGATAAACAAACGTAGAAATAAATTATTTATTTTTTCAAACTCAGTGGTCTTTTAGTTTTGCTTTGACTAACAAAGTAAGCAGTATACTTTCTAAGAAACCCAATATGAAACAAAATGGTTGCCAAATGCATTATGGAAAAGATGTCAATAAGTAAGCAAGCATTAAGTAGTTATTAATCAAATTATAGTTATATCATTGTGTTGGAGCATAGGCTGGACAATGATATGTTGTGACGTGCATGTCGCCATCACATACTAAAAATGATGTTGGAGGCAGTGGTCATGCTTTCTCTTGGTCCATTCCAAGGTCCAGACATAATGATTATAAGAGATTCCAGAGAAACTGGCGACTTATAGACCGATCAAAATAGAACACAGTGACATCCGATGAGTTTTTGCAAGCTGTCACAAACTTTTGGAGCTGACCATCACTTTCTTCGGCGGCGTTTATTCCAGGGGCATATCATTCAGAGCACCAGCTGGGCTGCATAGAACAAAGTGGATGGCCAAGAGTATTTATAGTCTTAAGATTTGGATGTTCAAGAGACAGTTCAAGTTGACAAGAAGAGAAGAAAAGGGGATAGCTGACATCTGCTTGTTCACAGTAATGCCGTATGTCAAAGTCTGGTTTCAAGCATCATATGCACCATTGGCTCCTCGAATAGACCTGGAGCTCTTGAAGGACATTGACAGATTGATAAACAAGGAGAAAAATTGTGCAGATGCAGAGGTTGCAATGAAGACATTTCCGGGTCACTTCTGGTATCTGTCGGAGGAATTGGAGACTTTTGCGTTCTTTGATGATGGGGTCTCCATTGATTTATCAAGCGCCATATGGCTGCTCCTCTGGACAAAACTGGCATAGAACATCCACTAAAGAGAATACCAGGTAACCTCTGATCAGCTGGAAGCAACTGGAAAATTTTATCACGGAAAACACTAGAAGATTCTTCAGCATTACATGCATTCCAGCAAGTTTCATCCTACAAGATGTTGATACTTGGCCAAACGATAAGAACTACAAGTTAGCCAAGGCCACTGTCACCTCAGTAAGAGATATGAAATAGCCTACATAGCGGAGCGTGGAGTGACACTCATGGACGAGTATAACAAGCTTCAAACAAATAATGAGGATCATAAGCAGTTTCTGGAATATCGTCACAGATATCCAGACAGGAACAAAGACACTGATTCATTAATACATTAAGTAGTAACTGGAACTAAACATTTTAATGTTCACTTGTGTGTCTTGACCCAAATAGTAAATACTACCGTCCACCACTGCCCACCAGAATTTGTTTTGAATTTGTGCATAAGAATAGTAGGCCTATACAATATTCTATGTATTGTGTGCGTTTTTACAATATATTTGATATAATTATGTTATGTCCGGTAGCAACCTCTAAAACTCATAAAATCTCCACAAACTTTTCAGTATTATTATTTTTGTACCTAAAACTAAAAGTTTGGAGGGTGCCTCGTTTAAAATTCCCCCAACAAATTTTTTACATGGAGCTAAGGACCACCCTAGTGCACACACCTTTCTTCAGAGCATTGACGATGGCATTGGTGAGGCTTTTCTTCTCGCTGCCTATGTCGTAGAAATGTATCTGTGGAACCGGTTCGTTGCAATTTCGTATTGCTTTCAGATTGCTATTGACATCTTTGAATTTGTCCAGCGTTTCTTTGAGGAGGTCACGCTCCAGGTCATCAACAGCTTGCTTAGCGCGCACTGCCTGTTCTTGTACTTTTCGGCTAAATGAATGAAGGAGTAATTACAAATTACTTATAAATCACTCCCATTATTTCGCAAATAGTGGAAGTAGTAGTAATAGTAGTAGTAGTAGTAGTAGTAGTAGTAGTAGTAGTTGTTGTTGTTGTAGAAGTAGTAGTAATAGTAGTATTAGTGGTAGTATTAGTAGTATTAGTAGTAGTAGTAGTAGTAGTAGTAGTAGTAGTAGTAGTAGTAGTAGTAGTAGTAGTAGTAGTAGCAGCAGCAGCAGCAGCAGCAGCAGCAGCAGCAGCAGCAGCAGCAGCAGCAGCAGCAGCAGCAGTAGTAGTAGTAGTTGTAATAATAGTATTAGTAGTAATAGTAGTATTAGTGGTAGTACTAGTAGTGGTAGTAGTTGTAGTAGTGGTGGTAGTAGTAGTAGTAATTATAGAGGTTGCGTGAGAGCGAGAGTGCGTTGCAAAATAAGAAATTCATTTTTGCAAGTGCTTCATACATCTTTTTCTTTATTCTAGGCAATTTTCGAATAGAAAATAATCACAACAGGAAAAAACCTGGATGAAAATCAGTAACCCGACTTTCAATGCTCCAGTTAACCGCTGCTTGTTTAAGATGTGAGTTATATCAGTTTTTGAGTCACAAAACCAATATGGAGAAGATACGGTGTTGGATTGTTATCGCTTGCACTTGTCGGCGAATAAGAGAACTTAACAGTGATCACTCGCTGTAAAATGCAGATCGATCACTGGTCTGTTCTCTTATTCGCCGACTGGTTAACTTAAAATCTCGACAAGATTGATGAATCATCGGACAAATGCAAGCGATAACAATCCAATCAATCAATCAATCAATCAATATTCGTTTAATTCAACAAATCCAGTTGACAATAACGCAACAGGTTACAGAAGCAAAACAATAATAAAATGGCTTAAAGAGGAGAGAATAAAGGGAACTGTTAATTGTAGGCTACGCATCTTTGAACAAAACACGACGAAATAAAATTACATTTATCTTTAGCTGGAAGGGTAAAATTGTGAGTTCTTGTCCTTAAGTGGTTCTAGGACGTTTGGTCAACGGACGATTGGTCAACGGACGATTGGTCACGGACGATTGGTCAACGGACGATTGGTCAAGCGGACTGTTCGTCAAGGGGACTGTTGATCAAGGGTCCTTTCGTCAAGAGGACGGTTGATCAAAAATTTTAATTTTCGATATTAGAGACGCTTTTAAAATATGTCAGTTCTCTTATAAGTACAAATCACTGATAAGAGAAATGGACGACCACTAATTATCCCTAGACCAATTACGCCATTACAAAACCAGTCATCTTTACATGCACAGCAATGAAGACTTCGCAAAGCATAGCCCATACTCAAATAAAACAAATATGGAGTGATACGATATACGTGAATTTTAAACGCTTTTAAAATATGTCAGTTCTCTTATCAGAACAAACAACTGCTCTGGCACAGATATACTATAACCCTTTTAAATAGACGACCACTTATTATCCCTAGACAGACGATTGGTCAACGGACGATTTTTTGATCAACCGTCCTCTTGACGAAAGGACCCTTGATCAACAGTCCTCTTGACGAACAGTCCGCTTGACCAATCGTCCATTGACCAATCGTCCGTGATCAACCGTCCGTTGACCAACCGTCCTTTGACCAAACGTCCGCATACCCCTTAAGTCGTAGTTATTTTGACGTGGGGGAGGAAAAATACCACGAAGAACATGGTAAGGCTGGCAACAGATTTGTTTAAAATAAGCCAGCATCTGCAGCATCAATCATGTTATCCAAACTTGGGATGGAGGGCAGAAGGAAACCTCTGCGCATGGCTCGATGTAACATGCGTTCTAACCTATCCCTATCATATTTTTGCTGGCAAAATCCCACCAGGCCGAAGAGGCGTACAAAAGGTGAGAAATAGTGGTAAGGGACAGACCATGGTCTCTCAAAACCCTGAACGTGTACAGGTAGGTGGAACTTGATGTCAGGACTTTGTCAACATGTCTAGACATGCTGAGGTTGGAGCTAAGGGTTACCCCTAGAACTTTAAGAGTAACAACTCTTTCTGCTCCCTGAATGATGGGAGGAATATTTAAACTTTTCTGACCCCTTTTGGAGAAGATTATCTCTCGGGTATTGGTTGGATTTAACTTGAGGTTTTTGCTTTTAGCCCAAATCGCAATGCGATCATATTCTTCAACCACTGTTCGAATATGCGATGAACCTACTATTAAATAAATGTCATCCGCATATTTAACTAGATGATTAAAACTATATTTAGGGTGAAAATCAGATGACGCAACACCATAAGATTTGGGGCCAACCACTGAACCCTGGACAACACTAGCATTAATTGAAGCTACTTGTGATACAGCCCCTTGGAATCTGGTGATGTGCTTACGGTCCTGAAAATAATTGTCTAACCAATTATATATGTGGTCAGGAATATCGAGGGATCCTAGCTTTTGAAATAGATTATAATGGCGAATAGTGTCAAGGTTTTTGAGAAATCCATTGAAACCACAATCACAAATTCATTATCTTGCAAGAGGGTAGTATTGCGGTGAAGAAGGGCTATGATGGCTGCAGTGGTTGCACCCATATTGATCCGCCAGAGACTCTACGGTAGGTTCTACCAAGAATGAAGGATAGATGTGAGAGCGGACGATGAAGCGTTCAACAAGTCTCGAGAGTATAGGCAACACGGAGATCGGTCGATAATCCGATGGAGAGGTGGGTTCTGGCACTTTAGGAATAGGGTTTATGACGGCGGTTTTCATTGGTTCGGCACATGCGAAGAATTAAGCGAGGTATTTATCAGGTGTGTTATGATAGACGCGATGATTGGAGCAAGCAACCGTAGAAACCATGCTGCAAGTCCATCAGAACCCTCAGCAGCATTGTGTAGCCGGTCAAGGAGATTAAAAACTTCGATCTCACTGAGGGAATGAGGGCTGTCAAGCGAGTGATAGGTCTTTGGTATTCGGTGTCGGTAGAGATGAGAGCGTAGTGAGAATTGAGTTCTTCTGCAGTTATTATGGATGGTTGAGCTCGAGTTGCTGTCTTTTTTGTGAGCTGATTAAATTTTACTCTTTGCCAAAGTTGCTTTGTGCCGTCTCGTGAGTTGAGGTTCTTTAAGCCTGTTCGATTGACTTTTGAGATAGCTTTGCCTATCCTGGATGCAAGTGCAGAAGCTTCCTCTACTCGGCCCTTTCGCATGAGCTTGTTCTTTCTTCGAAGTAGAGTCTTGATCTCTGGAGTGGTATAGGGTGGATCTTTATTCGTGATAGACCCACACTGTACTGGGTAGTATATGTCATGCCAAAAATAATGGTCATTTGATAATAGAAGTCGTCCCAAACATCCAACACCGTAACTTCTCCATATTGAAAGTCAGGGTAATAATTTTATCCAGGGTTCTCTCTTTCCTGTAGTGATAATTTTCTAGCTGATAATAGTAAAAAATTCAAAAAGCGCATTGAACTTAATGACCGTTTTTTCTTCATGGTATGAGAAGAAACTATGGAAAATGTACCCCGTAATAGAGGAAATACGCGTAATTGCACACAAATTACCAGAATGCATGCAGCCTTACGAATTCATTAGTACTCGAAAATAAAAAGGAAGGCATCAGAGTTTCATGACTTACTCCTCTGCAGATGCCACTTTTCCGGTAATTATATCAGCTGCACCTCCAGTTCCCTGAAAGAGACATAGTTCTATACAAATTATGGTCTTTGACACAAAGGTTTGGCTTATATAGTTATATTAAAATCGTGGTCCTTGACGCAAGGAGTCTCTCCATATACCACTACACAACCCTTTTAAAGCGATAGCCTACATTTTTAATCGGGTTTAATCCTCGTTAAGTAACCAACCTTTTAAAAATTCAAGTCTCACATTTAACAAAATAGACAGTTGATGTTTAATGTTACTGTCGTTAGATCAGAAAAGTAAAAGCTATTAGCAATAAGTATGAGAGCATCTGACGCTCGCCTGAAGATGGTAAGCTGTTCGGAAAATAGTGAGTTCAATGGTAGCCGATGATGTGAAGTCTACATATTCGATGTACAGACTTCGATAAGACTGCATCCATGATAGTCTCGGCAATCTTTAGAGTCCAGTTCTGAAGACTTACAGGAGCACCACATGTAAACTTCTGACTGTTCGTTTTTAGTTGTCATCAACCCCATGGCGGTTGCCAAGCGGTCATGATCGTAGATGTTGTTAAAATTATCCAAAACGAGAAAATTCCACGCGGTTGACTTGATAACAGGGGCGTCTATCCCCCCCCCAAGTCATTGGAGCAACGTTCCTTTACCCCCTCTTCTTCCCCCCTTCCCGTTCCTTCCTCCTAAAATGATGGCAAACACACTGACAGATCTCCCCCCCCCTATTTCTTGGATGGAGCATTTGCTCCAAGGTTTCTATGGTGTAGACGCCCCTGCTTGACAAGCATCGCAGCAGCGAACTCAGACGCAATATACATGTACCCACGAGTAGATGAGACATTTGCAAGCAAACGACTTAAAATCCAATAAAGCTACACTTTCTTTCCGAACGAAGTTTGGCGGCGAACCAATGTTCCGCCAGCGAGATTTCAAAATGTCTAACAAGTACATCAGTATAAATTCCTAAACTTAGGTGCCTGATGTGACATATACATGGGAAAATATTTGGAAACAAAAATTACCCTTTTCGTTCAATACTTTATTGCCTACCTGATCTTCTGCTGTCCAACTCAGCGTGACCTAATTAAATTACAAATGTGACCTGCTACGGTGTTCTCCGAAGCGAAATGTTCCAATCAAATATATCTGATCCAATCGTGTCACTCGAATCTAACCGTTTAAATGGAATACAATGCAATTTAGTCTCACTCAGAATTGATCTGAATTATTCTGTTTTTATTGGCCAATCTGATATCTTGCGTGGTTGCGGTATGACAACTAGTTTACTCAATAAACGAATATACATACATGCGTATGCTGTATATCACTTGACTTTTAAAGCACTCACCGAAACAATAATGACTGGATTTTGGTTGGCCATGGCACGTTCAACGAATCCGATCGCATTACCGCCCCCTCCGATTAAGATGTAGATCAGTGGTGTGCCTAGAAATGACATATCAATAATTTATAATTGTGCTTTAAAGATGCGTCATTTCTGCAAGCTAACTATATTATACTCGCCCATGTAAAGAAATTTCGTAGTACTACATTGGTAGTCGCTTTCCTTTCTTATGGACAGCAGCATGGAAAAAAGAGAGCCAATTACAATTTCGTACTGTGGTCCAGTTAAGAGACTTACATACGAAGAACGCAGAAGAATGCGCACTTCTAACTATCTTCAGCTACTAATCTCTCCTTAAAATCCTCACCGGAACTTCTGAACTAAGAAAATTCATTAACCTCAGGATAATAAACTGCGCGACATACTTGGGTCTCCTTCGTCTTCAATTGTCTCCCTCTTGATCAGAGCCAACTCGATATTTTTTCGTAGGTCGCATTCACACCCTGACTTCATCTGTTTACCGTCATCGACAAGAAGAAAGTGTGTGTGATGCTGATTCAGTGACAATCCACCTGGATTGCTGTCATCCGCGTAGCCATGTGAGCCAGTTTTATCCTGAAGAAAATCAGCAGAAACTTAAAGGATCGCGCTGACACGCATCTTACTCTTTCATAAACAATATGTAAGCTTAATAAACTGTCACGGTCAATAACCGAAGTTTTTCAACCAATAGAAAGTGTGGCTTTTAAAAGGCACCGTAAAACACCGAGCTACAACAGAACAAGCATGCGTACACTTCGCATATACACGCTTTCATTTATACAATGTGTTTGAATTTTCAACGTAGGCCTACATGCAGTATGCATATCCGAACTCCCATAACACTCATATGCTGCATCCCCTGTAATTGGGAAGTAAAATAACCTATGCTGCCAAATATGCTGAGATGATTTACGAATATATGATTTCAGAAACACCAAATCGAAATATAAATGCAATTGTAAGCTTATATTACGACTATTAGAATCAGTACTCGGATAATAACTGCGCAAATAGAGATCTGACTTATTTGCTTCTTTGCAGCAACAGAAACAGAATACTTTACACTCAGAAGATTTTTCTTTTCCTGAAGACATCCCCAGCTGCTGATTCCGAGAACAGCCCGTGGAATCTTGTCTTTATTCGCTAATCTTTGCTTCACCTCATTTCCGATGAGTTGGTCAACACCTTCGTTCAGTCCACCAGTGATTACCCATGCATCTAGTTTGAACAACTTTATTTCATTTTGTTTATTTGCACAAAACCAGAAACTCTTAATCCGAGGCGTGTGACAAGTGCGCGCGAATAGCTTCTTGGCGGTCGTAAACCGGATTTAGCTGGGCGGGTTCGAAACGACAGTCGCTGGATTATCGTCCTAGCGCAACCGAACAGACCACACGATTTCCTCATGTATAACCTTTATCAGACATGATAATTTCTCTTTGGTCAACTGTAAGTTGACCGTTGGCGACTGATATCTTTTACATTCCTGCATTGTTGGAAAGATTGCAAATCTCTCTTGAGTTATATAAACTCCGGATGAATTTATTAGTTTGTTTTACCTCATAGGAAATCGCCATAACCTAAGCTAGCCTGAGAGGCAGATACGGGTATTACATTTTAACGAATTTATTATTCCCAGACTCGGCAATATGAAGGCGAATGGCTAAAATTTAGCCATTACAACTTACATTACTGCTTAGATGATTTAATCATCTCAACAATGTAAGTCTGTGTAATTCTTTTATAGCGGAATTCGCTGCGGGGCGCAAGTGGAGGAGAAATTTCGAAACTTGTTTCTCCTCTTGCAGAGATATGACGTCGAACCCTCGTTTTAAATAGTCTAGCTGCTAGACTTTTTAAAACGAGGGTATGCACAAGCGCATACATACATGCATACACACATTCACACATACACACACATACATACATACATACATACGACATATATATGAGCCTACAATGATGTTTACATATAATATATACATACATACATTAATACATGTGCATATATACATACACAAATATAAATACATAAATACATGCATACATACATGTACATACATACATGCAAACATATATACACAATACATACATGCATACATATACACACACATAATTATATGCATACATACATAAATATATACTTACATGCATACATACATGCGCATTGCGCACATACATACATACATATATAAATGCATGCATACACACATACATACATAACATATACAGTATACACATTCTAAAATTCTTGTATACACTAACGCAAACGGGAAGACAGATTGATAGACAAATAGAAGATCATATAATACGCACTTGTTGAAACCGCGAAATCCACAATACTCTTGCAGATGTTTTGGATCGATCCATTTTTCAGCGCCTCGTTTCCTTGAGCCGTGGGAGATTCGCTGTCTGATACGACCGAAAGGATTAAGTCCGGTTTAGACATTTTCCAAATGTCAAACAGTTTCGAGATCTCGTTGACGTCTGTATTGTGATCCAGGCGAACATACTGCAATTTCATATGAAGCACAAAAACATCCATTCGGCAACAGAAAACTATCGCATAACTACTTACACCATACACAGAAGCCTTAGAGGGAGCTAGATAGATATTATTTCCTTACGTTAAAGGTACACGGACAGAGGACGAATTGGTAAAGAGAAAGACGACCGTTAGATATAACAATAACGAAATATAATAAAAAAACAATACACCGAATCAAAAAGTATGTATCTATGTTTGATTGTTCGTATGTATGTATGTATGTATGTATGTTTGTATGTATGTATGTATGTATGTATGTATGTATGTATGTATGTATGTATGCATGTATGTATTATGTATATACATTGTATGTATGTATGTATGTATGTATGTATGTATGTATGTATGTATGTATGTATGTATTACTCACGGCTGATAGTTGGCGTGCAACATTTTCTGTACCTACCATATTCTTTAAGATTTAGGGCTAGAATCGTCTAAACATATCAGATTTTATTCTGTCTCCAAGAAATTAACTACGTTGTTTGGGCTCTAGGTGTCTGCGAGATCTCACCAGCTTTTACTGTTACAATCATTTGCAATTACACTTGGCCGCAGATCTTTTCTCTCCGCCCGCATTTTCCACAATGTAAGATCGTACTTTTCTCATGTTCGGCCGGGCACTCGTTCTGGAAGAGACTGCAGTGCAGCCTGCTATAATAGTATACAGGGAGTTTGTATAATTTCTCTACTTCGTTTCTTCAACGGTTGAAGCCCATTCTGTTTGATTTTAGCATTGTATTTTCAGATCGGGTGCATTATATAATTGCGGACATTTGAATACTGCTTAAAAATTTTTTATTCGTAATCCACTATGGACTGAATTAGACTAGCGTGGAAAACCTTCGTGAGGTAGTTCGCGTAACATACGTTAGTTTCGTTGTTTGCGTTGCCTATCAGTCGGGTTAGGATACGAAAAACTACCTAACACCCAAAAATTAATTTAAAAAGGTTTCTCAGTTGATTTTGTTAGCATTGGCATGCTAATTAACATAGTAAAAGTCTACTCTATTCTGACGATTCGTAAAGGGTCATTTTCAAGATGGCGTCCAAGATGGCGTCCGGGAGCTAAGAGTGTTTATATCTCAGGCACTTTTCAACCTAGAAAGGTATTTTTGGTGTCTAACCGTAGATTTTATTGCTCAGCGTTCAGTTAAAACAACCTTAATCAGTTCATGTAGCATTTCAAGATGGCGTCCAAGATGGCTGTCAGGGGATAAAATTGTCTTTATCTCAAGCACTATTCAACCTAGAAAGGTGGTTTTATTGTCGAACGGTAGGTTTTTTGCTCAGCCTTCAGTTAAAATAACTTTAATTGATGACCTAGGATGCCAAGCAATGACTGTCCTCTTTGGTGGCAAGTGCACAGATTCCCTTGCGAAAATGCGATATAACAGCTTCAGCAAGAAGCTTGTCTCTGCTTCATCATTTGTAACTTCAGAACGTCTTCCACCAACCGAATCTGCTACTAAACTTCATTGTCGCAGAGTGTATTACCAGATCATTATATGGATGGAAAAAGTGCATGTATGCCGCGAGCTGGCGTTGGAACCCCCAGGATAATCGGTTTGTCCCAGTTATGTCAACGATGAACGCCGCTAAGACATTCTCTTGAAGGTCCTTCATTGCAAATGCCGCAATTCCTGCAAGGCACCCCGCTGCTCCTGTAGAAGAAATGGACTGCCATGTACTTCTGCCTGTGGACCGTGTCAAGTTAAAAATGTGACAGTCCACATAACAAGTTTCTTCCGGAGGAGTTGGACGATGACGATGAGTAGAGACTAACTGTCTGTGTAAGCTATGTAACTGTAAACTGCATGACTATTGGATTTGTCAGTAAATGATACACTACGTGATTAAAGTTATTTCAACTGAACGCTGAGAAATAAACCCTACGGTTATAAAATAAAACCACCTTTCTAAGTTGAAATAGTGCTTGAGATAAAGACAATTTTGCCCCTGTCAGCCATCTTGGGCGCCATCTAGAAATGATACATTAAGTAATTAAAGTTATTTTAACTGAACGCTGAGCAATAGACCGACAGCTAGACACCAAAACCACCTTTCTAGGTTGAATAGTGCCTGAGATATAGACACTTTAAGCTCCCGGCAGCCATCTTGGATGCCATCTTGAAAATGATCGTTTTCGAATCGTCAGAATAGAGTAGACTTTTACTATGCTAATAAGCCTGTCAAATGGTAAAAAAATCAACTGAGAAACCTTTTGTATAAATTTTTTGGGGTTCAGCCTTATATGACCCGTCTATCATCACAAACGAAAGCGAAATCTTAATATGAAAGTATTAATACTCGTTTGCTCTTCAACTCAGTCTTTTGGTTAGAATCATCGTCTTCGACTTCAACGAAGTCCAGTCTACCAAAGGCGTCGGTTGGAAAGGTTTTAGTCCTGCGTTCCTTCTTATTTAAATTTTTCTGGGTGGCTTCATGGCTGTGGACTCCCCTACTGTATCCGCATTTACAGATCCTACAAGAGGAAGTTTATCATGGCATTGCAATTTCACAGAATATTCTAAATGTAAAATTCATGTTCACTTTAAAACTCATTATACGACTTTGTCGTCTAAGTTTGAAATTTAAGGTTGTAACATCTGAAGATTTTGAGTTATTAACATTTATTCAGTATATTTAAAAGAATTTAATCGTTGACTGTTTTACTTCTGCTGCTGTAGAAAGCATTTTGACTCAGTGCGCAAAGAGGTACTCGCCTGATTATCATTCAAGGACAGTTATATGCTGCTCCTCTGCCTCCCCGATCTCTCTGGCAACCGGACTCAGACCTCCAATGGACATCGATCTCTAGACAACCCCTCGAATACGAGACAGCGCTATTGAATAAGCTGGAGCTTTATGCTTAACTTTAGAGTGAGTAGCACTTTAGAAAATTGGAGTCTATGATAACGATTACGATACGATTATGCTCGCTTAGTCAGTTGTTACCCTGCTTTAAAATATGTTACATATTAATTCTGGTATTTATCATTGTAGATATTTTGTCCAGGTCACGCAGTATATCTTACTTACTAACTTACTTATATGCAGGTAATGTCCCAGGTAGCAAAACGTGGTCCTAAAGCTATCATCAAAGTAGTGCTGCGTTGGACGAATGGCTAACGTGTGAGGCGTCTCTAGCCCGTCGTCTTTCTACGTCTTCGACGCTGATCGACCCAGGAACTCTGAACGTGCTATCATCTGTCAACTCTAGATGCGAACCCGTTCCTGAACTCAGAATGTGCATTGTAGCCTTCTACCGGTGATATAATAGTCATATGCAAAACGTCTGCTGATGAATATTTTATCTCCAATGACATTTGACATCATTTGGACCGGCGTATAGACAACACTCATCTAACATCCTACTATGTTCGCTGTCTTCTGGTGCAATTATTGTTCTTGTCACCTTCCAAGCAACACGCTTGGCCACAATATTGAAGCGCACAAGCATATAAAATAAAGCAGACAGTGCAGTTCTCACTCAGACTCTTTGCTGTTCGCCCCGCGGAATCGATTGCATTCTCGCTTCTTGAAGGTTTTCTTGATAAAATCAGCCACATTGTCCTGTAGAAATATATAACCAGATAAACGTATAATCCATACTGTTTGTTAATGAAAATTGTAGGAGGGCCTAGTTAGACCAATGCATTTGTTTTCTACACTTGCATTCTATTGACAAGGATATACAGAGACAGTTTTGAAATTAAATTGAAGGTTAATATTATCTAAGTTGCTACATTTGTTTTGTAATTTTTTTGCATTACATCATTTTCTCAAAGTGCTTAGCAGTTCATTGTTGCAACAGCTGTGTTAAGTTAGAATTTATTCAGGAGATCTCTGACCCAAAAATACCTTAAGCAGATAAGTTTCTTCTAAGGTTAGTAATGTTCTCTTGTATTGCCTAGCCATCCTTATATTATGGGGAAATCAAGCGTTAAATGTACCAGTTAGCCTGACAGCTAAATACGCTGGCTTCGTATTTGGTTCATATAATTATATAGCAATCAGTTGACAGGCTGGGACCTGTGTTCCATCTCTGGGAAGCTCACCTTAAAGAAGCTAAGAGTGCGTCATTATAAATCGGTGAATCATGTTCTGAACGAAGCCTCATAAATTGTTATGTAGGAATGCAATTTAATGTAATGTAACAGAACACTTAATATAGCGCCTTAGAGGTACATATAAAGGCGTTTCTAACATAGCCAAATGTAGCAGTGCTGCAGTAGGCACGTAAATTTAATTAAAGACCATTCCAGGAGAACGGTCCAAGAAATGAAGGTGCTCGCACGTGCAACAGAAACTGTATGCAGTCGCTTTTGGTAAGGGATGTGACTTTCAAGCACCTTCAAAGGAGACTTTAACTAAAAAATTGGGTGTTGAGTTTAATAAATTGAAACATTGCACATATTTATAGGAAGATTGTTCCAACGGCGTTTAAATTAGAGTGAGGATTAACGGATTTGGTCTAATGATCACGAATGACAATTTGACGAATGTGTCAGGTTTCTATAAATACCACAGTTAGAAAGTGACTAAGTTTTATTGTGAATATATTGACGAGTTGACAGAAAAAGCAGAATATATTGTAGACAATGATACACCGACACTAACATCGACACTAACACTAAGACTCACACTGGCATTAACATCAACAACAACACTCTCAATATTACTAACATTAACAACGAAATTAACACTAACACTATAAATATCATATGAGAGAATATTCCCTTAAGTCGGATGCTTCAATATTACAGTAAAAGTATAATTTCGTGTCATATTTACGTCCTCAGATTTCCGATAGATTTTTGCACCAGACATGTTGCTGCCTCTGTCGATATGAAATTTGACAGATTGAACGCACTCTAACTCCGATCCTAGGCTCTGTGGATCTTGAGTGTATCTGTAAAACAGTTTTAAAACTTTCTGACAAACAGAAATTTTAAACAGTATTTTTACATCAAGTTGGTTTGTCGAAGCTCAACAATTGCATGTCAGTGTAGTGGGATGACAGCTCTTATTCTGTTTCTATTCACTTTAAGAGATATCATCTCACTCGATATGAAGTGGTAGCAAAACGACACTTGACAGAAATTTATGTCCAATTCTATAATCCAACATCTTATCCGACACTGCCCTCCTTCCAACTTCTCTCTTGCGTTTTCTCTTTCACAGGGTTTTAAATCTCCAAAGTTTTCATCAATATTTCCTTATTTAAATTATTACTTTCATGCTACCCTACATTAGTGGCGCAGTATAAGTAAGCCAGTGGCGTAGAAAGGTTTTTGGGGGCCCTTGTGCAGAGCTTCGATGATGGGCCCCTTGAACCCCTTCTGCAAAAAACGCTTTTGTAAATGAACAACATTAATGGTCATGATTCATATTTAAAATCTGTGTGAAATATAAAAATTGTCAAAACGATGTGTAATTGCTAATCATTGTATAAATCAGACTGACTGTTACACACTTGTATTAGAGCTACCTTGTTAGCTGAACCCTAGGTTCCTTAGGGTATTACCCTTTGTCACTGAAACTGTACATGTTTTTTGCAATATATAAACATTGTTTATTTTGAAATGATGCGGTGAACAATAAAAAAATTGATTGATTAATTGACTGATTTGCGCTTTTGCGATATTTGTTTATTTTGCACCGTGAGAAATATGCAAATATCATAAATCGTACCCCAATTAAATAATAATTAAATAATTACATTTGAATTATTTTCTTCGATTTAATTTTTATAAAAGTTAAAATGTTCGTTTGCGAGCCTTCTCTTGCACAAAAATATCTGCCACTGTTGAAGTGTCAAGCTTTCTGGCATGTTCATTTTCTATTGACAAGATTGCCAAGTCGCTCAGCCCATCTTCTGACATTGTACTTCTTAGATAGTTTTTGATTAGCTTCAACTTTGAAAGTGTTCGTTCACATGGCGCAACAGTCACAGGCAAAGTGAACAGGGACATGTAGGCAGCGCAGACATCGCTGAATGTAGTCGAAAGAGCGTACGAGTAACAGTTGTGCAATTTCGAAGGTGGTTGATCATTTGAGTGTTTATTAGGGGCCTACTGTGCACGCTGTTTCTAACTTGCTGTACATGTAGATTCACTTCTATAGGCTAAAAATGATACTCGCTGTCAGGGCCCCTCTGACCACAGGGGGCCCTTCTGACCACCGGGGGCCCTTCTGACCGCCGGGGGCCCTTGTGCTTTGCACAACCTGCACAACCCATTGCTACGCCTCTGAAGTAAGCGGTTTATTATTATTTCAATCAGTCAATCAACTTTTTTTATTGTTCACCGTCTCATAAAAGTCAATCGATATTGCTCTCCATCTGTCTGTCTGTCTGTCTGTCTGTCTGTCTGTCTGTCTCTGTGTCTCTGTTTCTGTCTCTCTGTCTCTCTCTCTCTCTCTCTCTATATATATATATATATATATATATGAGTGATTGCATATATATATATATAAATATATATATATGCAATACTCTGCCAAGAGGACGGTGAAATACAGGCGTAATGGCCTCGAATTCATGTGCGAAAGTACAATTTAGGGATATATAGGCACATCAATTATATATAGATCTATACACTGCTATGCGTTATAGCGAAAATATAGTATACACCGTTTTGTAAGTACCTCCATAATATCTACCATCAGTTCATATCTGCTATCAGTCCATGTATCTGCTGTCAGATGCTGCCCGATTTGTAGCTCATTGTTACCAGCCGCTTTTAACGACCACCAAGGAAATGATGCATGCATGTATGTATGTAAGAATGTATGTACGTATGTATCAGAACACTTGTATAGCGCCATTTCCGTAACTCACAAGGGCGCTCCGGCACGGCTACCTAGGATTCACCGAATAAATGTGTCTGAAGTCGAGCCGATGTTTCCTGAACTGTTTAAAGATGCTAGTGATCGTATGTCAAGTGGCAGATTGTTCTAGAAATGGCCTTAAAAATGCAAATCCAATCAATAGCTTCGGTTGAAACTTAACTTTGGTGATTATAGCATCATAATCTGTACCTATAAATAGACCTATGTGATAGGATTGGGTTACAACTTAACTTATACATACTACATGTATGTTCATTTTTGTTTTTACGTGATCATAATCAGGTTGGTGTGCCGGTCACACATGCTGATGCCAGTTACTATCAGGCATAGGGCTTACAAATACGCTGTTTTACCGTAGAATTTCAACTAGGTCAAAGAGTTGTATGTTTGAACAAAAAGTTAAAACTGGACAGCTGTTCCAAAGCCTAACGATCCTAGATGCTAAATTATGGAACAATGTTATTACAATGCATTTATTAAGCGCCACTATCTAATAGCACAGTCTCAATAGATGGCGCTGAGTAATTCTATACATATGCATTAAATTATGAGTGAAGGACTTGCTGAAGGTCCCAATATGGTAACAGTCTCACAGATGGATCGAACCCGTGCTCTCCACGTCAAACGCTCTAGCCAATCGGTTACTGTGTCCCAAAATAGAAATCTATGGTTCTGAAATGCAATCAGTCTTATGAGTGATTAGAAAAAAACTAATCAACTTCGGAATCATCATTACTCCTGAGCTAAATTCTAAGTCAACTTGTAAAAACTGGAAGAGAATGTTAGGGCATTAAACAAATTCTCATGTGTAGAATGAAACTAAGATAATGTGTCGCGCACGTTACGGCTTGGATTTTCCAGCTCCTAAATTCAGGGCGAAAATTACTATGTCTCAACTTGTTTGTTAATCGCTTAAAGGCCTTGGAAACACAAGTTTACATTGCTGTCAAATCACCTCAATAGCACCACTTTGAAATTACTTAATGGCGACTACGTGTCTTATTGACCACACTTGTGATTTCGATGGCTGCATCACAACGAGAACCGCCTTGCATGATTGGACACGTTTAGTCAATCTTAAAACCAGTTGAACACGATTTGTAGCCAGACAGCAATCCACTTACATAGTAGAGTATTGTCAGAAATAGAACTCACCACTAAAACCCACTTCTAATGAAATTCAGTAGATGCTGAATATTAAACAAACAAATACAAGTAGGCCTACTTCTGTTATCCAATAACTGCAGTAATTCTTTCTTTTACCTCCTACGCGGTTTGAAGAGTCACGGTGCATCGCGAGAATTTAATTTGCTCTTCAGACGTTTTACAAGTCTTCACACAATTGTGTTTATGACCTTGTGTATAATTGAATTATGTAGTAATTGTCACTTGAATGAAATGCAGGCCATGTCATTTAAAGAGGACATAAGTGGTTTGAAGATTGACACCCCACTAGAATTTTATTTGCTCTAAGGATCCTTTCTCAATCTCCACACAATTGTCTTTATGGCCTTGTGCAGTAAAGCAATTATGTAGCTTTACTGACCAAACCATATAATTTAAAAGGATATAGAATGCTAAACTGAATTCAGGATAGGTGGAGAAAGTACACTAAACGAAGCAACACAAAGTGAAGCGGAGTAAGGCAAGCTATGTAATGGAGTAAACGTGTTCAGAAAGTGGGACTACATCAACAGAACTCCTTTTCGACGAGCATTGCTTATATTTATTATGATCACGGTTTATATGCCATATTTTCCACGAACGTAAGTAAGTGTATTACAGTTTCAAAGTAAATTATAATATCTATGAAGAAAGATCAATGAATAACGATGATTTAGTCCAAGGACAAGCACTACACAGGACTGGTAACGAGTTGGAGCGATCATGTACATTTGCTTTGCACGAATCTCCGTACAATTCACTGGATTATAAACCTAATTAATTAATTAAATTTTATTATCGCGAAACACTCACTCAAAAACTGCACGAAACGATATCTAAGCAATGATCAGGAAAGTAAGTAACTAATAAGGAAACTTAATTAACACGAGAACAGCTGCACTATGCAAACAACAATACATTCACGAAGGCATAATTTCAGTAAAATATCATATAATATTTTTTGCAAAATTTTTTAAAATCTTCAGTTTGAGAGCAGAGTAACACAAGTTACAGTTGAACATAATAGGAACTCGTGTGGTTAGCGATGAAAATGTAAGTGCACTTACGATTATGATTTTAGGTCGAACTTCCGAGTTGAATAGTTATTGCGTGTCTTATTCGGA
Organism: Allolobophora icterica; assembly: GCA_963556255.1. Classification (NCBI taxonomy): domain Eukaryota; kingdom Metazoa; phylum Annelida; class Clitellata; order Crassiclitellata; family Lumbricidae; genus Allolobophora; species Allolobophora icterica. Next base: position 13,587,772 of record OY744603.1, on the reverse strand, counting down.
GGTCCTAAATGGCGAGCTGATATTTCTGCTTAAGCTATGTAGGACGATTCGGCCTTGCGCGTGTGCTGAAGCCCGACAGCGCCTGCTCTTATAGTTGTCTAAGCATCATCTGTTTGCTGGCGAATTCCGTGGTATTAATGATTTAAAAGTTATCGGGTTAGTAACGTAGGCTGCGCTTTCTGCAGGTGCTTCAAGACGATAAATTTTTTACATGGCTCACTAACTGGCGAAGTAATTTCAAGAAGGTCTTCAGTTTTTGTTCTGCGTCGCTGGCATACAGTGGCCAACATAGAAACGCGATGAGCTAAACACTCGGCTCTAGTTTCTCAAGTATAACCACTTTTCATTTGCTGACAGCACTTGAGACAGTCATAGTTCATACTGAGATCATTCTTAAAGTTAGATAGCCTTGTCGGTATACCAGCAAGAAGGTAATCCGTTTCAGTGGCGATTGAAACAATTTGCACTGTTGAAATTGTAGGAGAAACAGGTAGGTGACATTTGTAGAGTGATTGTAGACTTTAATTGGACAAAAGTTTCTGGGAGGTGACCTAATACGGAACCAATAGCGTTCCACCTTAAAATGCAGAGTCTCCTTTTGTTTTCGTGACTGAATTAGTCAGGTTTACTTCAAATTTACGGTGATCTTTTGGCGGAAGACGACTGCTACTTAATCTAGCATATTCTTCCAGAAAATTCATTCATCTCAATTTTTGGCGATAGAGAGGCGTTCTTTGTTCACTGAGCCACACAGGTCTTTTCTTAAACTCCACGGCTCATCGCTTCTGTTGTTGGAGACATTCGACGCAACTTTCTGCAGGTTGGTTCGCGAAGGTCTGCTCAGTATGTTTCCAATTCTTTCAAGAGTTGCAACATCGTTTCGACAAAATTAAACTCTTGTGAATCAGCCATTGCTAAACAATTAAAGCTAACCGCTCTCCACAATACTTAAGTAAGTTAAGTTTAATGATCGATGTGTAAAGTTGTCTGAAAAGTGAAAGTGAAAGTGAAAGTTTCCTGCGTAGGATATTCTAAGGCCATAACTTGCCTAGGCACGAATTGTCGGGCGAATGCAACTAAGGACCACAGCTTGTCTAGGCATAAATTGTTAAGCAAATAGCGTTTATGCCCAGACAAGTTATTGTCTAGGTGTAAATTCAAAGCCACAAAGTTATTAAGGTGAAGGACCAAAACTCGTTTAGGTATAATTGCCAGGCAACTAGCTAGCTAGTTAGAAGAACTCAGGTACGTGTAACTCATGGGTGAAATTTACGATTACACAGTAATGGCCTGTGGTTGTAAACTACTATGCATTCATCAAAACACTTAATATAGCGCCTTTATGTTATCTAAAAAGGCGCTCATACAACAAGTGCGTTTAAGACAACTTCAAAATGTTGTCTGCACAAAGTGCCGGATTTAGACTTGGTGAGGCACTAAGCTATATAAGTTTGGAGGCCCCTTGTTAAAAAATTACCACAGAAGGTCTCACAAAAACTTAAAAACATAATCATATGCCTTTCAATTATTAATAACAAGTGCAAGTGTAAAATTCAAATTATTTTCAAATGAATGGATTTACTCAGTCGTGATAGAATTTGCTACACAAGCCACTTTAAAAGGTTGTACATTATATATATATATATATATATATATATATATATAATTGTATGTGTGCTGTATGTATGGGGCCTGTATATATATATATATATATATATATATATATATATATATATATATATATATATATATATATATATATATATATATATATATATATATATATATATATTAGGGTGCCAAGCAAACCAATGATAAAATTTCACGTTCATAATTTTTTATGTGGTACCTCCTGAAGTTGTTACCTCTGTTCAGTAAAATAACAGCGTAAAATTTCAGCATTTTATATTAATATTTACTGGTTGCTCAACAAGGATGAAGTTTCTACTATATCGCTATCTTTCGTACCTGTTCCAGTTTTCTTGTGTACTGCATTTTGTTTCACCATTATACTTGTTACTTATTGATTTATTAATTTATTTGGTCTGTAAATATTCTTTGGGTGCAGTCTTTGTTATTACATACAACAAATTTTTATTAAAATACATAATTGTCATCATATTTCGTATCTCAACAACAATTGAACGGAATCCCATTGAGAAGCTGGAAGACATGTTTTACCGATGGCAGAAACTGAGGAAGAACATTAATTGCAGAACTGAGACCCAGTTAGCTAATTGAACTGCTATGGTTAACGATTTGGAAAAACTATTTGATGTAGCACATGCAGGTGCCATGTCAATGATTGCTATTGCTGAAGACAAGTGTTTCTTAGGAGACCAACGCGGGCAACGCATAGGCTATATGGGTAATGTGGACACAGCATTAGCTAGAACAGAGGACAGAAATGTAAAGACACTAAAGCTCGAGAAATATCTCAGAAGTAAAAAAGAATAAAGAAAAAGAGAATATCAAAGTTCAGGCAGATGATGATTTGAATTCAAAAGAAGAATTGACCACAATAACAGCTGATGACGTTGAGTCTTATTTAGAACCACTTCTCATCAAGAAGTACCAAACAGCGGTTTGTGCCTATTGTTACAACAGAGTTAAGTGCTGCACTTAATCGAGCCATTGTCAGCAACATTTATTCTGGCTGAGACTGCAAGAAGCATTGGACACGAAATTTCTAGCTTAACTGTCAATCCTGAGTCAATCAGAACAACCAGATTATTTTTTCGTGAACAGACGGCCCAAGCTGGAAAAGCCACCCTAAGTAGTGCACTGGTACGGCAAGATGTTGTCGGACATCACAGGTAGTGAGCAGGTTGACCAGTTACCAGTCTTGGTATCAGGTTTTCATGTGAAGCAGCTTCTTGGCGTGCTGAAGCTTCTGAATGGTACAGATGAAGCAACCAGGAGCTAATGGCTGAACGAGGAGCTAATTGCTCTAGCATTTTTCGACGATGCTGTAAACAGCAACACCAAAACAAAGATGATCAGGGCTTAAAAAACAAGGCTCTGATGAAACACCCAAACGAATCCAGATGGAGCCAAGTACCATTCCTGAAAAGGGACTTGACGACTTTGTCACAAACAGTACTATGCCATTCTTTCACATACATGGGTTGAATGCTGATTTTCCCACACAAGCAGATCCAGACAGGTGGCAGACCCTTGAGATTTCCAGCTAAATTCATTTTTGATTGGCACCCTAATATATATATATATACCACTTCTCCACTTTCCAGCTTGGGCCGTCTGTTCACGAAAAAATAATCTGGTTGTTCTGATTGACTCAGGATTGACAGTTAAGCTAGAAATTTCGTGTCCAATGCTTCTTGCAGTCTCAGCCAGAATAAATGTTGCTGACAATGGCTCGATTAAGTGCAGCACTTAACTCTGTTGTAACAATAGGCACAAACCGCTGTTTGGTACTTCTTGATGAGAAGTGGTTCTAAATAAGACTCAACGTCATCAGCTGTTATTGTGGTCAATTCTTCTTTTGAATTCAAATCATCATCTGCCTGAACTTTGATATTCTCTTTTTCTTTATTCTTTTTTACTTCTGAGATATTTCTCGAGCTTTAGTGTCTTTACATTTCTGTCCTCTGTTCTAGCTAATGCTGTGTCCACATTACCCATATAGCCTATGCGTTGCCCGCGTTGGTCTCCTAAGAAACACTTGTCTTCAGCAATAGCAATCATTGACATGGCACCTGCATGTGCTACATCAAATAGTTTTTCCAAATCGTTAACCATAGCAGTTCAATTAGCTAACTGGGTCTCAGTTCTGCAATTAATGTTCTTCCTCAGTTTCTGCCATCGGTAAAACATGTCTTCCAGCTTCTCAATGGGATTCCGTTCAATTGTTGTTGAGATACGAAATATGATGACAATTATGTATTTTAATAAAAATTTGTTGTATGTAATAACAAAGACTGCACCCAAAGAATATTTACAGACCAAATAAATTAATAAATCAATAAGTAACAAGTATAATGGTGAAACAAAATGCAGTACACAAGAAAACTGGAACAGGTACGAAAGATAGCGATATAGTAGAAACTTCATCCTTGTTGAGCAACCAGTAAATATTAATATAAAATGCTGAAATTTTACGCTGTTATTTTACTGAACAGAGGTAACAACTTCAGGAGGTACCACATAAAAAATTATGAACGTGAAATTTTATCATTGGTTTGCTTGGCACCCTAATATATATATATATACAGGCCCCATACATACAGCACACATACAATTTTAAACCCCCCAAAATTTTAACCCCCCAAAATATAACTTTTTGAGGCCCTTACGGATTGTGTGGCCTAAGCTGTAGCGTTTTTAGTTTCTAGGTAAATCCGGCACGGGCTGGACCTAGCCAAATGCAGCAATATGTAATTGAAATCCAAGACTATTCATGAGAAGGCACGACAGACTCGAGTTTAAGCGCGAAATTGCAGGACCTGCACATCTCCTCCACTAGAAAAGAACAAATGTCTGAGACACAGTTGACTTGAGACTAGAACACTGACGTGTACTCCTTGATCTATTGATGTCAGCAAGACGATTGATTCATTGTTTGGAGATGTTATCCTACATATTTGACATCTCCCCACTTTTGTTTTGGATTGCGTTGCATTTTATTCATCTGAATTGAATCGCATTAATATATTGTAAAGCATACATCGGGTTGCATTTAAGGCGAAATGGACAAGTTTGTCTAAATAATGGCGTCAATTTCTAGTAGAGAAATTAAGTATGCAATCTGAATCTCAAAGACAACATTCTTAGATTTGGGTATGACAACGAGTTATTTTGAAATTTGTTGCTTTTCTGTAAGAGATGGTAAATCAAATTAGCACTATACCGTGCTAATTTACCCTACATTACACTACAACTTAATGCAATACGGACACAATACGATACGATACAGTGCAATGAACACATTGCCGTTTGCACTGCAATGCATATATATGTAGGCCTAACTCAAAGGCCAATGCGTTCACCAGGTGTTTTGTAATCAAGCTAACTGCAAATCCACCGTTAGTGATATGTCGCCAGTTTCCTGTTAATCATTCGTGTTTTCGAGTAACTAATATAATGTTATAATGTTTTAGGTTGAATATGAAACGAAAGTATACTGCTGGAAGTCAACTGCGATTTGGTCAATTTTAGGTCTTGAGAACGAGAGAAATGCCAGGAAACAAAATCCGAGCAAGCAAAATCCACCCCAAACCAGACAGTGTAAATACTACTAAGCAATAATTATATGAAATCGATCTTTTACCATAAATTATATATGCATTTTGTTTATCAATTAATTTATGCATTGCATTTGTATGAGCGGGCCATGTTCCTTAAAGAAAAGAGGGACGAACTTGTAAGAGGCTGGCAGGCATTGGTAATCTGTCTACAGAGAAGCACCCAACTTGGTCGCTTCCTGCAGAACCCGTGGTCTGAGGTAGATGTGACTCAGCTAAGTTGTCGATAACTTTCACATCCCAGGCGAGAGTCCGTGATGCGATTATTATTATTTTTTGCCCCGAGGTATACAGGATCCCTCAGGGACTTGAATATTATTATTATTATTATTATTATTATTATTATTATTATTATTATTATTATTATTATTATTATTATTACTATTATTATTATTATTATTATTATTATTATTATTATTATTATTATTATTATTATTATTATTATTATTATTATTACTATTATCATCATCATCATCATCATCATCATCATCATCATCACCACCACCACCACCACCACCACCACCACCACCACCACCACCATCATCATCATCATCTATATACTAGAAGGCAATGGATACAGCGAGGAAGAGAGAGTGTCTATCACAGAGTCTATATACATGTAACTGCTTTTTGCTCATAATTATGTCAGCTGGAGCATATAATATGTGTGCTTGCATGGGTTAATAACGATAGTTGTCGTCAGAGGGCAGCTTCCGGTCGGTGATTTATTGCCATCTTAAGGACTCGAAGAAGAACGCGCACTGGAAGGCACGTAAGGGAAGGTGGTCAAAGATCGAGCAGACGACATCATCATCATCATCATCATCATCATCATCATCATCATCATCATCATCATCATCATCATCATCATCATCATCATCATCATCATCATCATCATCATCAACAGTATTATTGTTGTCGCTGTTGCCGTTGTTTTTATTATTATAGTAGTGGTAGTAGTAGTCTTAACAGTAGTAGTGATAGTAGTATTAAGATAGGAACAAAATGAAAAATTCTCTGGCGTTTTTGCTTCTATAGACTGACATTGCGAAATTCATTCGAAAGACGTTTCATCGACGAGAATGCATCAGATTCGTTGAAGCAGAGTAAGAATGAAGATTCGTTTACAAAATAAATCCAGTACATCTGTATGCTGCTACTCGGCAATAAAATAGTTAATCGTAGTTTAAATGATTTATCTAAGAATGTTTCATTGCCATTAATAAGCACAAAATTATTTTTCAAACACTTTTTCCAACTTTTTTTAAAACTTTTTACGACAAACATTTTCACAATAAAAGACGTTAAGTGAACTGTAATAATGCAAAGCGTCAATGACAATTTTACCTTCAAGCAAAGCAATGTGTACTGTTCGGGCATACAGTTACATGTGTACTGTAAGTAGTGTATGAATTTGAAACACAGGCTGTTAATGCTAAAACCATGCAGTGTTAAAATGTTTTTTTGCTGACAGTGTTCAATGTTCACTGTGGAAAAATAGTTGCATATTGCTGATTTTTTTAGTTAAACTTTATAGTTAGCAACTAAAATTTTTTAGGTAAACTACGGTTTTAACTAAACTATACTTTAGTTAAACTTCTTCCTTAACTAATTTTTTTTAGTTAAACTAAAAGTTATCAACTTTTTAGCTAACTATTGCCCATCACTGTTAATAAGCGCACAAGGCCAATAAATCAGAAGCTGAGTCGTAAGAAAATTACGTACGAAGAACTGCTTCCAGTTCTTTCGCCGAGTCCGTTCAGCAAGCTGTGTAAGTTATATTCGTGTCGCAACAGGCTGTACATGACCATTTGCACTACGTGGAAGAACACCAATCAAGAACCAGATCATCTCATCAAATTTGAAATATTGATATAAATATGACACGATTATTATTTTATTTATTCCGGATATTTCTATAGCGCCTCTCGAAGTCAACTACTACTCAGAGGCGCTCCCGACTACAGCATTTGATACTGTGCCGGAATTTTCAAGCCGAAGCGCCACGAGCAATTGCGAGTGAAGGACTTGCCCAAGGTCCGTACGCAGCGGCTAGAGTGGGATTCGAACCTGCAACCCTCCGATCAGAAGGCGCCAACTTACCACTGAACCATTCCAGAGGCGTTTACATTTTAGAACTAACGTCAATTAGGAAGTAAAAGGACTTTGAACACGTACTGAAGGCACAGCTGCTTAGCACGAGGGACTATATTACCTTATAGATAGGCGCAATATAATTTTTTTTTAAATGGACAATATGAGATTTTACATAACGCTATTACAATTAAATTACAACCTCAGTACCATTGGAATGGCACCTCTCCTCTTGCCTTTCAAAGATTTGATTTCTATCACAAACTTATTTTTCATACCCACCGGATTATCGTCTGAAGCCAAATTCGAATTTTCGCGAAGAAGAAACAATTGGCACCTAGTGAACTCAGCTACAGTACAAATAAACTAACATCACAATGTCAGTGGAAAGACGGTAATCGTAATCGTAATCTCCAAACTTCAAAAGCCCCACTCGAAGGCCAAGCGCAGGGCACTAGCCTATTCACGAGCGCTACGTCAAATCAGAGGGTGTTTTCAGAGAGTAATCCAAGAGGAGTCCGAGTCCAGTTTCCGGAAGGCAAAATCAAATCAGAGGGGGTTTCCACTGAGTGGTCCAAAAGAGGTCTAAGTCCGGTTTCAAGGGGGCCAGATCAAGAGAGGAGGCTGAGCAGCTGTCAAGGCGGGTGTCGCTTATGACGAGAATAATAGGAAAGCGGAGGATCAGATGAGTCAGGGTAGGAGTACTTGAAAAGGTGAGACTAGATCATTCCAGAGGCATGGTGCTGTGTTGGATATGGCTTAGTTGGAGAACTTGAGATGAGTAGTGACTGAAGGTCGAGGAAGACTGAAATAGGAGGATGATCGGGTGGAGCGAGTTGCCACGATTGTGAAGAGATTCCGGAGGTACTTGGGCTGGAAATATTGTAGGGAATTGTAGGTTAGTGATAGGACTTTGAAGTGGATTCGCTCTGGGATTTTTAGCCAATGGAGTGATTTGAGTATGGGAGTGATATGATGATGTTTGGACGTTCTGGTGACAGCTATGGCTAGTGAGTTTTGAATAAGTTGGAGACGCTTGATTTGGGTGGATTCAAGGTTGAAGAAGAGGGAATTGCAATAATTAACCTTTGAATGAACAATGGAGGTAGCAATGGTGGAGGCAGTTTTAAGGTCAAGCATAGGCCGGATACGTCGGAGTTCACGAATGTGCATGAAGCAGGAGCGCGAGAGGTTGGAGATGTGGTTAGAGTACGAGAGATGTGGAACAAAAGTAATACCAAGATTGCGGCCGAGGGGAATCAGAGGTGAAGGTATGAGAAGACGAGTCAGTAGATAGGTGTATAGAAGGGTCAGGGATTTTCTTAATTTGGTCAGGAAGGCCTGTGATGATGAATTCTGTTTTGGAATGGTTTAAGCAGAGAAGATTGGATGACATCCACTGTAAGATAAGGTTAACTACGTTGAGTTATTGTGTGATGGGGTGGAAAAAGAGCTTGGGGAAAGAATATGTAGAGTTGGGTGTCATCTGCGTAAAGATGGTGGTCAACAGAGGAGGATTTAATTAGATGGCTCAATTTGTGGTATAAAGGATGAAGAGGAGTGGACCCAGGACGGGGCTTTGAGGGACACGACAGAAGAGAGGGAGGTGTTGCGAGCAGTGGCTGGAGGCTTAACATAGAAGGATCGAGAATGCAAGTAGGAATGGAACCAGAGTAGAGCAGTGCCTTGGACGCCAAATCAGGAAGATAGTCGTTTAAGAAAGAGGTTGTGATCAATGGTGTCTAATGCGGTGGAAATATCGAGAAGACAGAGGCGGAAGACTTGTCGATGGCTGATGGCAGAGACCAGTTTATTGTATAGAGACACAAGTAGAGTTTCTGTGGAGTGGTGTTTAGTAAAACCAGATTGGCTGGAGTTAAAAGTGAATTTGAAGAGAGGCAATGGTTTAGCCGAGCAAGGACTATTCTTTCAGTTAATTTAGATAGAAAGTTCAGATTGGAGATTGGACGGTAGTTAAATAATGTTTCTTTTGTCAAGATTTACTTTTTTGAGAAGGGAAGTGACTAAAGAGTGCTTAAAGGCCATTGGGAAGTCGCTGGTAGGGAGAGAGATTGATAATTTTGGTGATTACAGGAACGATGACAGAGGCACAGTCTTTTAGAAGAGAGGTGTGGATAAAATCAAGTTTGCATTGCTTGTTAGGAAGAGAGTTTAGCAGGAGTGACACTTCTGCTTCGGAGGCAGGAGTGAGAATTGGGAGCGATGACTGAGAGGCAGGAGGAGTAGGGTTTAGAGAAGGGGTGACACAGTGCTGGAGGATTTAGTGGGGAGTGTGTGTTTAGAAGAGATTGTTATTTGAAGCGAAGGGATGAGATTTTGTCAGAGAAAAATGAACAGAAAGTATCAGCAATAGAGTTGGAGAGAAGGGAGCTAAGCAGTGGGAAGGGAGATTTGCGCTGAAGGAGAGTGTTGACAGCTTTCCAGAGATGTCTGGGATTGGAGGCGCTGGAATTGATAAGTGAGGAATAGCATTTCTTTTTGACAGAAGCAATGAGTTTATGGTATCTGTTGATGGCTGATTTCAGGGTATTGAGAGCTTTTAATCAAACTGCGGGGTCAAAAGTGTGTTGGTAGACGTGGTCAAGGCGCCTGCGGAAAGTTTTTAAAGCTCGGAGGTAGAAAGTAAACCAAGGTTTGGTGGCGTGTGAACTGGGTTTGGTGATGAGTGGCGCATGAATGTCAAGGAGGTTGGAGAGTGTGGAATTGTTACAGGGAAAGGAAGTCATCAAGGCAAGAGGGAGGGTTAAGAACCAGTTGTGAGTCGAGAATATCTTGGATGAAAGCCTGACGATCAATGGACCTGGTGAGACGGTAAGAATGAGCAAAAAGAGGAGGCCGAGGAAGTGGGTTGATTTCAAGGTCAGTCATGATTAGATAATGACCAGTAATGTTGAAAACAGAGTTTGATAGCTTGGGAGATAAGAGGGAAGCAGCGGAGGTGATGAGAAGATCAAGGGTGTGATTCTTGATATGGGTCGGAAAGTGAACATGTTGGGTGAGATTGATTGAGGCGAGGAGGTTAAGAAATCCGATGCAAGAGTGTTGAAGTCGCCGGTAAGTAAGAACTCGTTTGGAGTATTGGCAGCGAGAGAAAGAAGGGAGCCAAATTCATCAAGGAAGATAGAGGGTTTGGAGGAGTAGGCGGACGAGGTGGACTGGCGGTAGACATTGGAAACTGTGAGCAGGGCGGAAGCAAGTCGAAGAGTTTTGGAGGAATATTCAAAAGAGCGAAAGGTACAGCGACAGGAATGTGGACAACAGCCGGTTCACGGACCAAGAAGGCAGTGCCATCACCAGAGAATTTAGCAGATTTTGAGGAGAAGGTAGTGCGAGGAAAGTTTAGCAGGGTTTAGCCACGAAGTGTGCAATCAGAGAGATTAGGGTTAGAGGATGAAATGGAGATCCAGGTTTCTTGCAGAGCAATGAGATCGGGTGGTCGAGAGCAGGTGACAACATTGCTTAAGGCAATGGAGTTTTGAGGATTGAGAAAAGACCGAATATTTAGGGAATAGAGTAGAAATTTCTTTTTGAAAGACCTAGACGTATGAAATGAGGCGTGTTTGCTGGGACCAGGATTTGTTTTGATGTCACCAGAAAGCAGTAGAGTGAGCAGGATTTGACGGGTGTTTATGGTAGAGAAATGAACTGGGCGACGACGAGTGATGAGGAATGAGGCTGAAGGAACGGTGTTGAAATGAGAATATTGTAGAGTGGCGGTTGGCAGTGTTGAACTGGGGCACGACAGGTGTTTAGGTTGAGGGATTTATAGAGAGACAGATGAAAAGACACAACAGTAATTCTGAGGCGAAAGTAGGCATTTTGAAATATTGGTCAAGATGGCGGAAAACGCCAAAAACACAAAGGCATATGTGCGTCTTGTGGCAGATTAAAAATTAAGCTGAGGCGTTTTTAGAGACAGTTGGTTCTTTAGATCAAAAGGGAACGATCTGACCTGATATCCTGAGTGGACGATGGAGAGCACTAGCAGCCCGTCCTAGTATTCCGAGGCTAAGAAATATTGAAGTTCTAACACATCATACCCATACCTTTTAGGGTTAACTTATGTGAGCTTGAAAGTAGCAGTGTAATGTTATACCAAGCTTCAAAATTTATCATCACCACACAGACCAGTGGTTCTCAACAGTTTACACCGAGGGTGAAAACCTCTGGCGAGCGACTTTTAGCCCACAGGGCCACAGTTTGGGAACCACACATAAATACAACTGTTCCTTCATAGATAAAAACAAGTCAGAAACTATACTGATCGTAATCTAATTTATGCTTTGCATCAGCGTCCTCAAGCGCAGCCGCAATGGGACTGAGATCAACAATGACGCTTGTAAAAGTTCAAAAACCGTCTCACCCAAAGAAGACACTGCCAACTTACCGATTGATGAAGCTCTCTGCAAATGCGGCTATAGCAAGACGATGCATCGTAACGAAGCTGTTAGACCTGCGATGTTCTACGACATGTCAAACTCGTGGAATGTTGAAGAAGATACTAAGACGTTTCCTACGAATGCCCACGGAAAAATAGAGTTTGATGAAAGCGAAGAGTACAAGCCGTTCAACAAGCCAACCATCAAGCGAGTAGGTTATCTTTAAATAACTCTTAAATCCAAATCCTGTTGTTATGCAAAATGTACACAGATAGCATGTTTAAGAGAAGCTATTAAACCAGTGCAATGAAGTGTAACTGTGAAGTTAAAGTTTAATTTCATGTCACACGGCGTCAAGTAAGAGTAAGATTGTTAGAGGGAATTGTTTTTATAGGTGAAACATATTCATAAAAAGTGTCTAATCCCAGGTTTCGGCATGAAGGTTAATTCAGCAACAGGCGTCCCTGGGTACAATACTGTAACGTATTAATTGTAGTTAGCTCTTGCATGCTAATAATAGTAGAAAAGTGAAGTTGCTTGAATATAAGATCTTGAAAGACGCGGTTCGATACCTGTAAGTTCCCTATAGGTCGAATCAGCCTTCCACGTCATAGAAGTCTGCTGAAATGATCGGGCGCCATGCCAAGACGTGTGTTCTATAAGATCTTGTTAATTGTGCTGTCATATGTTACTCATTGTTACTCATTGTTTGTCAGTGAGCTTGTCAATAAACACGAATATATAATCATACGTAAATTCTATCTACTTCACATGTACCTTTAAATAGCATAGGCCTAGATATGAAGCATGCGCTGGTTGAAACAGCGTTGTATTTTTTAGTTTATTCGTCTGGATTATGAAGTGGATCCTGGTAAAGTCGTTAAACTATTCCGCAAGTACTGGAAAATGAATCATCCGGAACTGTTCATGTCTATAATTTCCGGTGACAAGCAGGAAACTGGAAACGAATCGGAAAAGAAAAACACGAAAAACTTCTGCGAAAAGTTGGTCGAAGCGGCCACACAAACAAGTAGTGTAATCTCATCTATTAATCTATTAAAGTTCAGGAAGAGTAAGGCAAAGGAAGTTAAAGACACGGAAAACCATCAGAGAGAGAGAGAGAGAGAGAGAGAGAGAGAGAGAGAGAGAGAGAGAGAGAGAGAGAGAGAGAGAGAGAGAGAGAGAGAGAGAGAGAGAGAGAAATAGAGAGAGAGAAATAGAGAGAGAGAGAGAGACAGAGAGAGACAGACAGACACAGACACAGAGAGACAGAGAGAGAGAGAGAGACAGAGAGAGACAGAGAGAGGCAGAGAGACAGAGAGACAGAGAGAGACAGAGACAGAGACAGAGACAGACAGAGAGGTGCAGTAATTCGATCTTTTCTTGTGTACCTACTATTGTCCTATACTGTAACTGAAATCGCAAACCATAGCAACAAAAATTAAAAGGAGTTTAAACCTTGAGTAATATACACTTCCACTTACCAATTGCAATAGTTCTTTTTCGCTGCCACGTTTGCTTCTTAGCTTAACCCCAAAGACAGTTTTCGAGCGTTACGGCCTGATAGTCTGAAAGAAAGACCGACTGCTCACCTAAATCAGGCTTGTTATTCCAAATTCACTGTTAGATTCTTACTAGAGTGATATATTGTTTGTTTATTCTACAGAAATCCGCTGCAAGATTGATACTTGAATAATTTCTGATTGTTGGTCAGTTTATTATCGTTTTCTTCATAGATGCTTGGATAATAACTGAGGGAGTAATGGATGGCATCGGTGAAATCGTTGGAGATGAAGTTGAGAGTATCTTGGACAAAAAAGGCAAAAGACCGAAGGCCGTTCTCAGCATCTGCAACTGGGGCTGCATCAGAGACAAGAATCGCCTGATCAATGAAGAAGAACAAAAGACATATTTTGCAACGGTATTACCACGTTGTGTCACACCTCTTAGATCAGTTAGATATCCACAAGTACAAGAATAACTCAAACACCATAACCACCACCGCCACAGCCACCACCGCAGTCAAAGCCACCGCTAGCCATCACTACCAATAGCAATTATTTCTACTACTACTATTCTGGTAATACTACTACTAAGTAGGCCTACTACTAATTCTACTACGTACTCTCATCTCTCTCTCTCCTGGTGCTTTTTGATGTCTCATCCGCGTTTGACATGGTTCACCATGAGATTCTGCTTCAGCGTCTGGAACTGTCCTGTGGCCTTTCTGGTGTTCCTCTTCTTTGGTTTACATCATACCTCTCTGACCGTTCACAGTTCATTGTCCTTGGTGAAACCAGGACTCAGTGGACAGAGGTTGTATTTGGTGTTCCCCGGGGCTCGGTGCTCGGTCCCATCCTATACATCCTCTTCACTGCTGATATCCCGTCTCTTTTTACAACATGGGGCAAATGGTCATCTGTTTAATTTCGGCATTTTATCGATATAAATAAATTAGCTTTATCCAGTTTATATATAGATGCTATATCAAATCAAGTCGCGAATGCCGCTTTGGATCGGTTTTCAGTTAACCGTTAAATTACTGGCCCGTTCAGTTGTTTCGAGTCAGCGTTTTAGCGATAACGTAAATAACTCTAAGCGCGTTTAAAGCCGTTAGTTTAAAGGAGCAGCCGTTTACTGCATAGTGAAATTTACTTTGAACGAAGTGATCGTCCCATTTGTGACGTAATTGGTCATTGTGACGTCATTGGTCCTGAATATTAATTAGTTGAAAGCAGCCAATGAGAGAAGCGTTACGTTAGACACACACACACACACACACACACACACACACAATTGATGACATTTCTTTTCGTTTATATTATTAATTCCTTGTTCTTCAGTCTCTTTACCTTTCAAATCACAAACAAAAACCAATATCAACTGGAGAAGCCAGGTTGAAAGCCAAGAGATCAGTGAAACAAGAAACAGGTTACGGAGGGTATTAGGGTGCCGAGCAAACCAGTGAACAAATTTAAAGTCCATATTTTTCTATGTGGTAGGGGTCTACACCCTGAAGTTGTTCACCTGTTCAGTAAAATAACAGTGTAAAATGTCGGCATTTTATATTGATATTTACTGGATGCTCAACATGAATTCTTCGTGCTTTGTCGTTTAGCGTTCAAGCTTTACTAAATGTGGCGTTGGACATTTAGCTGAAGAAGTCTCCCTCGACCGAAACCATACGAACTTTGTTCTCGTGGATGATGGTCGTCAGTTTCAACCAGGATGCGAGAGAATAGTCCGACAGAAGCTCGAACTGAAGTTGAGGGAATATGAAACCAAGACAAAAGGTGAAGATGAAGATGGAGATGAAGATGAAGGTACATCGCTAATTTAATCGACAATTTATATAGATAAATTAGATCATTATAATTATTTTTATTATTTTTATATACCTTTTTACCCAGAGAATCAAATATTATGTTGTGGGAAACTAATCTATGCATGGTAAAATTTAATTCTGGCATGGATAGTCTTCGCGTATCTCTAGCTTCTCAAAAGTCTACCTAGCCAACCAAACGCGTTGAAACGTTCGATTGATGTGGCAATGCGTAGATACAAGAAAAGTCTTCAGTGAGTGTCCAGAAACCCTGGTAGAAAACCGACCCAGGTTGGCAATAAACTCCAATCTCATGTAAATGATTGGGCCGTGTTTCTCAACGGCAAGAAGGACAAACTTGTAAGAGGCTGACATACTTGGTTCATACTCGGCCGCTGTACCTGTGGAAGCAGTGGTAGGCCTTATGAGATAGATACGAATCAGCCAAGTTGTTAAAACCGTCACCTTTCAGCCGAGAGTACGTAATGTGTTTGTTATTGTTATTTATCCGCGAGGCACATATGATTCACCGGGATTTAAAATAGCTCCGGAGAATTGTAACTAGTCTTGTCCAAAGTTGACTGGCCACAGCCAGTCAGCAACATCAAGTTCCGGCATGGAGAAAATTCCGCGAAAAGCGACAGAATTAAGCGTTGGAGCGCAACTGAAAGGGCTTGACAAAATAACATGTTTCTCTTGCATCTCCAGATAAATGCTTTAGAAGGCGCCCAAGTTCCGCGATGAAAGCAAGCCCAGCGTTTTTAATATTGTCAATAGTTACAAAAGTCAGCGGAACAAAGCAATACTGCGATAACAGGGTAGGCTATAATTATTTTCGAATATTTTCATAGATACTGCCGAACAAGACGTAGCAGCCAAGTACGAAGCTACAGTATCGGTCACAGTTATATACCAAATACAACTACAGCCACTGCGCCATGGGGTTAGCGAGCAAGAACTAGACTTCGACAGAATGGGTCATTTAAGATGGCATGCTTGGCGAAGAACCCAAGCTGCAAGAAATGCCATGAGATCCATCCGCCTCCACAAGTGACCCGCAAAGACAATTTTGAGATTCAGCAGTGATTCTTTCAACCTCATTGTAATCGTAATCGTGATCTCCAAACTCATAAAGCGCCACTTTGAAGGCCAAGCGCAGGGCACCAGCCTATTTACGAGCGCTACGTCAGATCAGAGGTGGTTTCCAGAGAGTGGTCCAAAAGAGGTCCAAGTCCAAATTTCAGGAGGCCAAACCAAATCAGAGGGGGTTTCCAGAGAGTTGTCCAAAAGAGGTCCAAGTCCGATTTCCAGGGTACCAGATCAGGAGAGACAGAGCAGCTGTCAAGGCGGTTGTCGTTTTCGGCGAGAACAATTGGAAGGCAGAGTATCAGATGAGTCAGGGTAGGAGTATTTGAAAAGGTGAGACTTCAGTTTTGAGTGGAAAGCCCGGGGGTGAGTATGAGGATGAAGGACGGGTTGCGATGATGATGGAGGCACTAAGAAACTGCGAAATTCAGGGGGAGAGCATTCCAGAGGCGTGGTGCTGTGTTTATTAGAACCTCATCATCCAGTCTTAGGCTACAAACGGTTCTAGGCAATGTTGAAAGCCAGTCAGCTGAATTGGTGCAGAAATGGCTTTGAAACGCGTCTGATGGAGAGCATAGGTAAGAGTGGCTTTGAATAAGACAGTGGTTTATGACTGATTGTCGATAACTCTCTGGTCTGGGTGTAATATTTTACTCTTCTGGCAACAAAACAGTCGTTCGTTTGCACATTGCTAAACATGGAGGATTAGAGAACACGCTTTCCTGCAGCAGAGACCAAGATGGCAGGAAACGTGAGAGGCACTCGACCTGTCCACCAACTTTGAATGCGGAGAAGCTTGGAGTCATTTATTGTCAGAAATGGATGCATTTGCCAGGTAAGGATGGTAAAGCCAAGAACAGCATCATAAAGCTTGTAACAGTCTTTGTGGACTTAATGAGCTTTTTAGAAATATAAGGATTTCGTGTTTGGCAATTTATTCGAACCTACAGATAGCTATAGAGAATTCAGAGGTACGGGATTTCAGACAAGGTGCAGAAGCTTCCGAGGTAGATAGGGGGCGCCTAAGAAAGTGGCTGTTTTGCTTTAAAGAATAAGAATTAAGAGGCTCAGACGTGGTCACCATCGGGGAGTGTAAGTATACCTCACACTTTGTGTGGTTAAGTTTTATCCACAAATGTTCATACTCTCACTCAACTGTTCTCACATCTGTGGCGACATCGGATGCTGAGTTGATCGATCTTGTTCACGGAAGACCCAGTCAAAGGATTGTTAATTAGGTCAGTTATGGCTGAAACGAGTTCGGATCCGGTCTCGCTGATCAGGTCGAGAAGGTGCTGGGGTCGGAGACCACCTGCCTCCCGGATGAGTCCGTCGTGAAGTATCGAATGCGGCTGAGCACTTCCTGTTCGTTTGCCTGGAAATGAGTGACAATGCATACTGATTGGATTCAAATGCACCTTGGCGTAGGCGCAGAGTGTTGCGTACGTAACTCTTCAAGATTCCAAAGTGGCCGTGTTTACTAGAACCGTCTTATATTCTGAATTAAAAAATCTTACAGCTGCTTGACATTGACATCTTCCAACTTTTATGCAATGTTGCAGTGATTACTTCGCCATCATTGGGTCTGGATAGGTATTTATCATGCGTAACGAATTCATCAGTTCTAGAGGTAGACGTCAGATTATAGCTCCTGCCTCCTCTAACTGGTTGTTCCAAAATAATAGCTCCCATAATGGGAGGGTTTGCCATCCAGGAAACCCGCTCAACCCGATCCTCCTTCTATCTCAGTCTTTCTCGACCTCCGGTCACTACTCACCTCAAGTTCTCCAACCGAGCCATTTCCAATACAGCACCATGCCTATGGAATGATCTCCCTCTGAATTCCGCAGATTCTCTGTTCCGCCATTATCACTGCAACCTGTCTTCCATCCTCCTCCTCGTGTTCCCCTATCTCTCACCCCCGGGCTTTCCACTCAAAACTGGTCTCACCTTTTCAAGTACTCCTACCCTGACTCATCTGATTCTCCGCCTTCCAATTATTGTCGCCAAAAAACGACACCCGCCTTGCCAGCTGCTTTGCCTCCTCTCCTGATCTGGACCCCTGGAAATAGGACTTGGTATTTTTTGGACTACTCTTTGGAAAATCCCCTCTGATTTGATTTGGCCTTCTGGAAACCGGACTCGGACCTCTTTTGGACTACTCTATGGAGAACCCCCTCTGATTTGATTTGGCCTTTCTGGAATCTGGCCTCGGACTTCTCTTGGATTACTCTCTGGAAACACTCTCTGATTTGACGTAGCGCTCGTGAATAGACCGGTGCCCTGCGCTTGGCCTTCGAGTGGCGCTTTAGAAGTTTGGATATTACGATTACGATACGATTACGATTACGATCACCGTGATCATCATGGTAATTTTCATTGAGATAGCTTAATTGTGTGTCATGAGTAGTTCTTCTTCGTATTGACACATAACATTCTGGACAGTTTACTCTTAAAGTTTCTTCCCTAGTGTTTTTACTATTAATATAGACTTTCCTAATTTTGCAGATTCTTCTATAAAGGCTTCCATTCCTTTAATCTACTTTCTCATCAGAGGCGACAAAAACGACATTGAAAGTGTTGAACGAGCCCTAGCCAACCAAATCCCTGTTATCGTTGCCGAGGTGAGTAAAGTAAACCAAATGAGAGTCAAATATTGCTATGTACGGCACCAGAAAGCCTTTCTAGCACTTTCCAGTTAACAATTTGTGGCAATTGAAAAGAATGGGTTTCGAACAAAGGTGCATTTAGAGGCAGAAAAATGAATGTTGCATTTATTTTAAATACTCACAAGTTGCTTCTGCTCCGGCATATATGAGTTTTCACTTTAATTGTTCATTTAATTATTATATTGTTGAATATATGATGCATAAGATATAATTTGGTCCTTTTTTGGGAATGCTTTGAATGCGGTTTGGTGTTTATCATTGATTCGTTTAGGGAACCGGCGGGGCGGCCGACCTAACTGCTCAGGTCGTGGAACCAGAGAAACCAAGGAAACCAGATAAACCAGATATATCAGAGAAACTAGAACAGTAAGCGACAAAGAAACCGTTTGAACCTGTCAATGTCATACTTCATTACGCAGCTAGCAATAATATTTTCAATAACTCTTTGGGTTTGTCGGAGCTAATGCAACTTCACTTGCAGCAAACAAATAGCCTTTCAGTTCTAAGATATGGCACAGAAGCAGTGAGATTTTCCCAATCTTAGCTCAGTAAACTTAATGCATGCTGGAATAATGTGTACAGTAGCATAAACTATTTGGCTTCCACAAGTGGGAATCAGTACGATAATTTATTGTAGGTCTAGGCAGTTTGGACTTTAAATCTATGAGCGTTATTGCCATGTTTAAGCTACTTAAAAAATGTTATGTACTGATAAAAGTACACTCAACAGGTTGACGTTGGCATTTAGTTATGGAAAAGAATTCAATTATCTAGTAAAAGGTCTTGATATATATCAGTCAAGGACAACATGTCTTATGTCACCTCGCAGGTATGTAATGCTTGTGTCTTCGGGGGAGTGTCAGCTTGAGTTGTCGTTTTTTGAATTTTTTTGTGTTTTCTGTAGTTTCGTATTATTCCTTATTGACATTTTGCGATGTTCTAATCTTCGTGTTTCTGCTTTGAGCGAAATAAAAAAAATATATATATATCACTTTTACAGTATCTTCATGGTGCCTGAACTAGAGGCAAGATGACATTAATTTGTTTTCTGTTTCCAGTGATTGCACTTACATTGGGTGCCAATCTAAATTACCGCATAGCTAGAAAAAACACGATAGATACAAATCTGACTGTATTTCATACTGATCTGTTTTCAAAGTTCAGAAGTGCACATAGGACCATAAGATACCAAATCATTGAAGCTCAGCGATTATGCTTGAAGTTCCGCGCACAGTGACTGTCACTTGGGATCAACCATGCTCTCCGTATTACAACTGAGTTCTTTAACTAATCGGCCATCGTGTCCCATAATATGTCGCAGTTAGGGTAAACGCTTGTGAGCTACGCATCTGCACTAACATCAATCTTGGAATGAATAATTTATCCCCTGAGGATTGACGACTCCATAACATTGGGAACCAAAAGTCAATGAGAGAATGGACATCCATCTTTTGCCACCGTGACTTTAATTATTAACGATGAAGATCAATATAATTTTTTTTAAATTACACTTTTCTTACACCTAAATTCTTCCTAACTTCTGGTTTTCGTGACCCTTTCAATTCTGACCATTTAAAAAAATTAACTACGGTCTTTGACTACGGTTTCACCTTAAGTGAAAAGAATTCTTGCCTTGAGCGTCAAGATAATGCCACTAGAGAAGTAATTAGCTTAGGTTAGATTAGATTGGCCTGTATTTTATTGATTAGATTAATTTAGATTAGATCGGGTCAAACCGAACCGGATCAGATCAGAAAGAAAGCTTTACTGTTGATTTTCACTGAATTCCAGAGAGACAAATGGAAACGGGGCCGAAGAACTAGACTTGCCGGAAGACAGCAGAGATCGCCTAAAACAAAAATATAAAGAAAAACTGCTTGTAGTATTCGACACGGTTCGTTCGCAGAACGGAGATCAAGACTTGAACGGAAATCAAGACTTGAACGGAAATCAAGACTTGAACAGAAATCAAGACTTGAACGGAAAGCAAGACTTGTCTCTGTGTATTCTCAAGGTATTGAAAGGTAAGGGTCTCGCTTAGTCAACGGTAGGTGACGCTACCACTTGTAACATGGAATATTTGCAACATACTTATTTTATCCCAATTCAGAGACGCTCAAAGAAAATTGAGTCAGTCTCCGCACACATGGAAATAATTCATGAAATTAATGTGAATTCTTTCCTGTAATTTCGTCACCTGAGATTTTCTTTTCAGACAATAAAAATCAATGTGTGATTAAATACCAAATTTGTAACTTGTACGATAATTTCAATTTCAGGATGTAATTTAGCCAGAAAGGTTAATTTAAATAGGGTGTCGAACAACTTAAATCTGATTAAACATCTAGCTTTGTGCATAGGAAACATGTCAGTTACATTTAGCTAAACTGCGTGGATTTGTGCTTAATTTTACAGATGGTAGCTTACTGGATTTAAGCCTACACTGCTTTCAACAGGCAGTGATGAGGCGATATATTTTCATCTTCGCTATTTTACACCGCAGAATACGTTGCACTAGTCTTGCTGGCGTGTTCAGCTGTTCTTATGCTTAACTATGTTTTAGACAGCAAAACTAACCCAAATCACATCTTCGTGTTAGCCGCTGATTGGGACAACAAGCTTTTCTTCAAGGAACTTCTGCGGGAAAAACCAAAGGCAGGCTTTCCCTTAGTTTTAGCCTTTAAAAATGGCCATAAATTGCGGGATGCGTTCAGGCATGGAAGTAAGGTCAGGCAGAGTAAGATTGTGTAAAGTCAGGGCAGGGTACGGAGGGGTAGAATTGGGATGTGTACGTTATACAGAAATGGTAGGGTATACGCTAGGTTACGGTATGGTGAGCTTCACGAAGGTAAAGTAGGGTTGATTAGGACAGTGGTGTCACTATGGCTGGTGTCACCCAGTGCGGTAAGTCATGGTTTCACCCCCATTAGAAGGTTCAAAAAGTAAATTAGCATAGAGTTTCAGCTTTAGATAAATTGATACTGATACAGTACATGTAACCTGGGTTCACAAAAATGTGTTTCTTGTTTTTTATCTGTTATTGTCGATTTATGAATAATAGCTTTCTGCCGTAACTCTGCCAACTTTTTTAGACAGTAATTTTGGTGTCACCCCCTCTGAAGGTGTCACCCGGTGCGGCCCGCACCCCCGCACCCTCCTAGTGACGCCATTGGATTGGGGCAAGATAGTGTAAGGTAGAGACGGGTAAAATAATTTTTAACTTGATTCAAACAGCCTATTGAACTAGGATTCGATCCAAGAGGCAGGGGTGTAAAAATGGATTAGTTACCTCAAACCCAACATGTCGCCAATAATTTAGTGTATATTTTGTAATGTAGCATTTAGTTAACTCTGTCGGCAGGGGTTTCTTGTTCGGCGTGATATACCTATTCTGTAGCGCTCTCAATATGCAACACAACGATTTTGAGTTCGTGTCTGCTCAGCGGAATCTGTGTAACGACCATAGGCAAAGTGTGCGTCTCGGATTCAGATTGACTGACTGCGCGTATAATAAGCAAACAAAATAAATAAACCATTTTGCAGGGAAGCAACTTGGAGGATGTAATGTGTGAGCTCCTGTTGAAGGATAAGTGCAGTTACGTCGAAGTCTTGCTGGATAGCGGGGTCAATCTAGCTGAAGTCGTGAAGCAAATACAAGATTTAGAGGCAAGTGATCATCGATATATCAAAAATTACAACAGAGTAAAGCAATTTACGCAATACGGTCTCGGCATCTACAGATTAATCGGCTGAAACGCACTCATCACCACTGAATTTTAACGTTGGCACACCTTTTCAAAATCAGAACTTGCTTTTGTGTTAAATTGTCTAAAGTCTTTGTTGTTCTGCATACGCTCATCCATCGACGGACTAACTGGGTGTATATTTCGTATTTTGATGATTTAAATATACAAGTAAAATTAATTAAATGGCTGTAAATAAATAAAATTCAATTAAATGCAATTAATTCCTTAATTAATTATTTCCTTTTTTATCACGACCATCTTATTCTTTTCATTTCTAGATGGCTGACGTCATGACGGACGAAATTGTAGCGCATTTGGTAGCCGAGATCAAATCATCAAATCAAAAGCCTTTGCGTCTAGAAATCGAAAGCAAGATTGGTAATTGGTCAAAATTACTCAACTAATTAATTAACTAAAAGGTAGCGAGCAGGCTAAACTGCTTGAAATAATGTGGACAGATTTAGAGAGAGAGAGAGAGAGAGAGAGAGAGAGAGAGAGAGAGAGAGAGAGAGAGAGAGAGAGAGAGAGAGAGAGAGACAGACAGACAGACAGACAGACAGACAGACAGACAGACAGACAGACAGACAGACAGAGAGAGAGACAGAGAGACAGACAGACAGACAGACAGACAGACAGACAGACAGACAGACATACAGACAGACAGACAGAGACAGAGACACAGAGAGAGAGAGAGAGAGAGAGAGAGAGAGAGAGAGAGAGAGAGAGAGAGAGAGAGAGAGAGAGAGAGAGAGAGAGAGAGAGAGAGAGAGAGAGAGAGAGAGAGAGAGAGAGAGAGAGAGAGAGAGAGAGAGAGAGAGAGAGAGAGAGAGAGAGAGAGAGAGAGAGATGAGAGTGTTGTTTGACTAATGAACCTTGTACAAAATGTACAATGCAAGCCAGTTAATCGCATTAGTAGAAGTTGCAGTAGCGTGATCGTAGACACACGAACTTTGTTCTTGTTCGCAAAATAAAATCTCCATACTTCACTACTACGCTCTTTCTATTTAATAGGCTGACAACTACGTCACAAACATAATTCAAAATTACAATACTATCAGTTGCCATTCCCATGCAACCAAGGGTTAGCCATAACAGGTCAATTAAGTGACCCTGAACAACAAAGTCATGCGATGGTCATACTATGTTGATTATGAGGCTGTTGAGTATAACTTTTTAATCCTGTGACCCCCGAAAACCATAAAATAGACACCAAAAGCACCATTTTGTCACATTTAGTTCCTGTACAATCACAGGAAAAATATAAGACGTCAGATTACCTTGAAGTATCAAGTCATGCGATGATCATACGATGCTGATTATAGCTCAGTTTGAATTTCCACGATCCTAACGAAACTATTTTGTACTTTCTCTTTATCACTCGGATGAACTCAGATATTAATATTTGTTATTATTTCGCGTCTTTGTCTTTTCCGACACTAAAAACCATTGCATGGCATAGACACAAAACATAACTTCTCATCACTTTTAGTAACCTCTTGGTGTGAGGGCAAAGTTTCCCAGTTTGTGGAACACATCGTTCGAATACAGGTTACGCCCCAAAGATTAGTGTCGAACCATTTTTACATCTCTCTCCGATGCACTCCTGTCATGCTGGATCCTCTTCTGACATAAACTCCTCTGACAAAGGAGTTCACTATTTATCCGCCCATAACAGGCGACTCACGCGTGCTGCCATTAATCCATCCTTTTTATTACTACCAACACGTGTATTCGCAACAAAATTTTTTCTACACTGCGTCTTACCCTATTTTGGATGAAAAATAACAAAGAAACGAAGTGAAACCGATGTACGGATGTACGCATGGGTGCAAGCAAGCAGTCTTTTAAAACAAACTATCTTGTTCTCATATTTTTATTCAAGAGATAGCGGTGACGTTCGCAATTATATGCGTACAGTTATGGCGCTCACGGGTCAAAAGCCGTTATTATAATAGATGGTTGCTTGTTAACATTTTACATTGTTATTGCATGCAGGTAAATTACTGTGCATATGGAGCGCTTACAGAGGAAAGACTGAGATGGCAAAAGTCTTCTGGAGACAGAGAAAGGTGAGATAATCTTTGTGAAGATTGTTCTAATCTTAATCTGTGCATTTCTTCAGGTAGTACACAGTTATCTCCACACGCGTCTGCATCGTATAATCGTAAACTACAAATTTTATAAGGTGCTACTATAAAGCTAAAGCAGGGCACCGCATTAATGACGAGCGTTGGCTCGTATCAGAGGTGTTATACAGAGATATCAGTGGAAGATCCACCAACCACTTAGATTGCCCGCTAGCCCAGCAAAGTCCTTATGTAAACCATAAGAGTGAGACTGATCGAAGCCAATAATATAGGTAGGCATACGGGCTGGTTGTTTATGAGGAGTAACGGTAGGTCCGCTGAGGCATCCATTAAGGCGACGTTAATTCATATGCAATCGTGGACAGTAAAGGAAGAACGAACATCAAATCGTATTCGTCATTAAAAAACTCGTAATCGTAAACTCAAAATTTTTAAAGTGATACTCTAAAGCTGAGCACGAGGCACCAGCTCATCCACGGGGCTACGTCGTGTCAGAGGGGTTGTTCAGAGGTGACAGGATGAACGCATTCGCAGCGCATTGAAACTTTGTGTTTTGTTAGAACTACCTTGCGATGGCGTTGATGGCGTACAAGGTGTCAAAAGACCAGAAGAAGAAACTCGCAGGAAAAGAGGAGTGCGATGCAATGCGAGAACAGATGAAGTAGACCATAATTCTGCTCTATTCCACCACCACCACCACCACCACCACCACCACCACCACCACCACCACCACCACCACCACCACCACCACCACCACCACCACCACCACCACCACCACCACCAACACCACCACCACCACCATCGCAATCGTAATAATCGACAGCACCATCATCACCTCCACCACCATCGTCACTTTCATCACCGACATATTCGTCCTCGCCATCACCAGCATCCTCGTCTTAGCTGCAAGATATATCACGAGACGAGGTTAAGGCCGGTTATACAAGTTATTGCTATCCTTGCCCGAGTTAACTCGGGATCCACGCTATGGGAACGGATTCCTCAGCCCGAGTATACTCGGGATCCACGATAAAGGGGTTAAAAGGCAATAACTTGTATAATCGGCCTTAACCTCGTCTCGTGATATATCTTGTTTATCAATGTGTCATTTGCTGTTACTCTCTGCGGTTTGTCAGACTGTTCCTATAAACGAATATATACACCGTGTCTCAAAATAAACTGTGCAAAATTGTTTCTGTCAGAACTTCGTAAAATTTCCACCAATTTTAATAATTTTTGGTAGGTAGATGGAAAAATGGCTGAAATTTTATGCTAGACACAAATTTACTACCTCACCTGACTCATGTCACCGCACTACCTTGTTAAACACAGATGTACCAATTTCTTATATAACGCTTCAATTTTATTACATGCAACAAACTATCTGACGATTTAATTAGCACGCAGTAAAGTTAAATATGGTTTACTTAGCAGAGTTTTTAATTGTTATGACAGATCTGCTTAAAAGCGTTAGAATTGGTGCTCGAAATGTGCCCCGCTTACATGGACACACGCGCTTAGACGGCGACGCCACTGGCCAATAGCAGCATCAACGATCGACTGGTCAAAGCGCGCCCACACGTCGATCAGACGCGTTTTGAGTTCGTCGACGTTGGCTATTCTGGAGCGGTAATCCTTTTCCTGGAGCACACTCCGTATGCTATAGTCGACTGGGTTAAGATCCGGTGGATTCGGCGGCCACAGTGTTGGAGGTATGAAGTCGGGCGTTTCTCGCTCCAGGAAAGAGACAGTGTCGCGTGCTCGATGCGCAGGGGCGCCATCCTGTTGAAAGACAAAAAACTCGCCCTGGGATATCCGGCGTATGTCTGGCAGTAGCTGCTGGGCAAGAAGGTTGTCGCGATAGTAGGTCCCATTCACTTTGACACCCGTCTCGATGAAATGGACTTCAGTGCAGCCAAAATCTGAGCACTCTAGTTGTTAAAATGTAGGCGTTATATAAGAATTTGGCACATCTGTGTTTAACAAGGTAGTGCGGTGACATGAGTCAGATGAGGTGGAAAATTTATGTATGGCATAACATTTCAGTTATTTTGCCATCTACCTACCAAAAATTATTAAAATTGGTGGAAATTTGACGAAGTTCTGACAGAAACAAGTTTGCACAGTTTATTTTGAGACACGGTATATATATATATATATATATATATATATATATATATATATATATATATATATATATATATATATATATATATATATACAACTTGGTCTTCTTTGCTGCTAATCTTGGTGCAGCCAGTGACACAACAAGGTGAAAGGTTTCACCAAGACGTTGCGACAATGGAAAAGCGGTTCAGAACAACTTAAAGTATGAAACCCATCAACGCTGGTCGGCTATTGGACAATAGAACGAGAAGTATCAGATGCTGAGTACAAACCAAAAATCCGCAGCACCACACTTTTAGCGTGGTACAGTTAATGCTATAATCTATGTCAGCATCATTGTGCGATAAAGCATAGAAGTTAACTTCATGTTTCTCTAAATTCCAGCGTTATACAGTCAGACTGAAATCATTTTGTACTCGGCTTGAAGTTCTCTATCATACTGTCCACAATGCCTTCAGGAAGTAAGATATTAAAAAAAAATTGTTGTCCAGTGTACATGTATCATCCTACTGTTTTAATGTATAGATCTATACTGATATTGCTGAAAAAAAAGTTTTATTATCCATGCTTGGTTATGTTATCGTCGTTGATGCAGGACTTTTCAGGAGCTAGCAACGAGCTTTTTGACGATATGCGACAAGGACAGTCGTAGCAAAACCAATGCTTTACTACGAGGTCGGGTCCCCGACTTGAAAGACCAGACCCCAATGCAGATTGCTTTCGACGGTGACTTTAAAGAATGTGTTGCAACGCCAGCTTTCCAGAGACTTCTGGACCAAATCTGGACCAAACGAATCGTTGATTACGACAAGAAAATGTACATTCCGGTGAGTTTTTACAATAATAATTATAGTCTCAAGGTATTTACATAGGAATCATAATGCCTGAATGTACCTTATTATGTCTGTGATATTACAATGAACACATACACATTTATCTGTTACCTCAGATTCTTATTTAGATATTAATTTCATTAATCAATTAACTAGTAAAATTGGACTCGACCAATAGCCTACAGGTAAGCAACTTCAAGGATGCTACACGTATGTTCCAGCATATAATTATATAAATAAAACAGTGGTCTCCAACCTTTTTTAGGTGAGGAGCCGCATTGCGAAGTGTAGCAAGTTTTGGGTGCCGCATTGCGAAGTTAAGCAAGTTTTCGGAGCCGCATTGTGAAGTTTAGCCACTTTTGGTAGCGGCCATGGTTTTAGGAAATTTAAGTCGTCCAATTTAGGAGCAAAACAAATATTAGCGCATAACACCATTAGCCGCTAAATACCGTTAAACATAGGCCCTAATATATAATATCATTATGTGTACCGACACACAAACTCATGAAGTCATAAAATATTGAGCTCAAGCAACACGGAAACAGTCCATTTTTATAGCACAAGTTTATTTCGTCACTTCGTCACATAGAAAAGGTCATTTCCTGGAAAGCTCTGGAGAGCCGCCACAGAACTTTTCGAGAGCCATATGCGGCTCGCGAGCCACGGGTTGGTGACCACTGAAATAAAGGAATGAATAAATAAATAATTTTCATTTGCAACAATTTACTGTATTTATTGTAGCTGACTGTAGCGATATTTTGTCCCTTCGCTGCGCCGTCTCTTTTCGAATATCACGAAGATGAAAAACTCAGAGAAGTAGGCCTACTCGTTAAATCGATTGTTAATTAAGACATCATTGTTGTCATTTGACAGACAGACACACGTTGTTAAATGTCTTAAAGTGATATTGATTAAATCGTTTTTGGCGCCCACACTCGCAATTTTATATGGGAACCCATGATACTAAAAGTAAGCAGGTACCGGTAACTAACATTACGCATTACTTGCCGAATCGCTGCCTTGGTCCGGCGGTGCTTTGAAGGCTTAGCCCCATCATACCTGCGGTAGCTCTGCTGTCCCACCTTCATGTTCGAAGCGTCGTTGCTATCTCCGCTCAGTTGCGCAGGCTGAACATATTGTTCCCCGCGCGCGGACAACCATCCGGCAGCGTCCTGCCTTCTCTGTGGCTGCCCCCATCCCCTGGAATGGGCTCCCTACCAAACTCCGCCAAATACCGATTGCTCATTTGACCTTGTTTCTTACTGTTCTCAAAACTGCGTTGTTCGACCGCGGTTGGGCTGAGAGCGCTCCTGAGTAGGTCAATCTTGAAGGGGCGCTATATAAAACTGCTTTAATAATACTTCGGACTCACTACGTGGAATGAGATGTCGTTGAGTCTTTGGGGGAATGTAGAGGAGATCGGTCGCTGTGTGCTGTCGGATTTAATTGAAAGCTGGATGACGTTGGGGTGGTCAAACGACAATTAATACAGTAGTTAAAAGCGTTCTTTATAGTCGACGAAGTACATACAGCGGCCAATAGATGTGTTTGTGCTTCTATTAGTATTATCTAGGCCTACCCTTCATGTGTATACGGCTAATTTCAATAGGTCAGTCATCCATAAACAACACTTCATAGACTTAACTGACCACCTGAGGAGCGATCTCATTAAAATTTCCGCAATACAGCGTTGACCATGCATCCATACACAGACAACACGCGTTTGTATCTCTGTCTCTCTATAGCTCTATATCTGTGTGTCTGTATGATTGGCTGTCTGTATTAGTGTATCTTTTGTGCCTGTCCTCATATCTGCCGTTGCATGCCAGCATATAAGTATGTTTGTATGTATACATTGTTTATTAGGGAGTTCCCATCTGCTATGGAAAAATTTCATCATTTCATATATTTATCTTTCTCCAACCTGTCATTTGGTGATTCATGGTAGCCTATAGAAACTAAGGCGAAGTTTTGAGTATAGAATTAATAATTTTTTTGCAGGACTTGGATGACTACAACCCTACTATGCAGTAAGTTTAATAGTTTGAGAAGTTCTTTCAACAGAATTGATGCTTTATGTGCGATTGAATTTCGTACGAAGTATTAATGTCGGAACTTTTATTAATGCATAATAGATACGATATCTCAATTTCACCAGTCAATCTTCAACACTCGTTTACTATTTGCGACTCATTTCTCTACGTCATCTAATGAAAGACTGCTTATAGCGCATCTGCGGTGCAATTATTTAAATTATCTTGCACTTTACAGATTGACCTATAATAATCAATGCTTTTTTCAGCCGGAACGCGCAGGACAGGCACTTTTTTCAGCTACTAAAAATAATTTATTTATTTTAATAATAAAAACAATAATTTTTTTATTTTAATTTAACAAATAATAATGATATAATAATATTTTCGTTTAATATTTTCAAACTGACAATAACTCAGTATGATTACTGTCGCGGTCGACTCCTTCGATCGCAACGACGAACCAACGAAGGAACTATTAAAAGATCTTTAATTAAAAATAAAGTCGATTAAGTGTAAAGTAAGTCAACTCGTCTATCAAATATCACAATCGTAGACAGCACACAGGTTGGCTGGTCTCGATTGAACGTCATACGATCAATGTTTCAACGTTTACAAATCTTCGTCAAAAGGCCCTTAATGTACATCAGGTCTATCTTATATAGAGTTCTCCCGGATTCCAGAACGTTCTGTGACGTCACTGTACTTTTCCCTGGAAAGTCCTACTGAACACGTATATCCTTGTTGCATGCACCGAATTAATGTTGACAGCTTGCTGCAGAATTTTCCGTGCAATGTAAACAAGCTTGTTGACGCGTCGGTTTTCTTCCCTTGATGCATGCACCCGCGTAGACCGCGACATTCCCTCCGCCCTCAGATGATGACACGTCTTCAGCACCATCTCGAACGGGTCATCACGAGCAAGCCGGGCCTCCAGACTCCATCTCGACACAGCATACACAAACAAAACAAAACACATCAGTTAGTCAATTTATCTATACAATTTGCGGGCTCGATCCTTGTGTGTCGGGCCATTCCCCCCCTTCACCATCCGAGTCACAACCGAGAGAGGAAATCAGCCACCGTGTTCTGACGTCCAGGACGATATCGAAAGTCCACGTTAAACTCTTGCAATGCTAACGCCCAACGAGTCAGTTTCGCACTCTTAGGGCTTGCATCTGTGAGATAAGACAAAGGATTATGATCTGAATAAATGATTATCTTTGATAAGAATATCCATGACTTGAATCGTTTAAGTGCCCAAATTACTGCGAAAGCCTCTCTCTCAATTGTAGACCAATGCATCTGTGTATCTGTAAGTTTAAGGCTAGCAAAAGCAATTGGTTTTTCTTGACCTTCTTCGGTCCACTGAAACAAGCAACACCCGACCGCGGTGGCACTTGCGTCAACACTTAAACCAAATTCCTTAGTGAAATCAATGGTATGCAACTGTGTAGCTTTACTGAGATCATCCTTTAACTTATCTAGTGCTTCTTGATGCTTTTGCTCCCAAGGCACCTTCGTAGGTATGTTATCTCGTGTCAAATCAGTTATTACCCGTGCCTTTTCAGCTAAAGCAGGTATAAAATTTCGAAAGTAACTGAAAAAACCCATAACCTTTCTAACGTCTTTCTTTGTTGTTGGAGGATGGATATCATTGATCGTAGCGATCTTACCTGGATCAGGTTCAATACAACCTGACCCTACTATATGGCCAACAAACTTTATTTTGTTTTGTGCAAAATTACATTTTTTTTAAATTCAAAGTGAGTCCTGCTTCCTCAATAGTTTGCAAGAATTTCTCTAGATGTTCTAAATGGTCATTCCAATTCATTGAAACCACTGCCATATCATCGACGAATGGTTCGGTAAAACTTCGCACTGGATGTAAAACTTGGGTCATAGCACGAATAAAGGTATTGCTAGCGGACTTGAGTCCAAACGGCATCCTTGTGAACTCAAAAAGTCCTGCATCACATACGAATGCCGTAAGCCATCGATGTTCTTTCCGAACTGGAATTTGCCAATACCCCGATTTCGCGTCGAAAACACTAATAAACTTTGCCCGTCCCACCTTTTGTAAGACGTCAGCAATGTCTGGGGTCGGGTAACAATCACCTAGAGAATATTTGTTAACATGGCGATAATCAATTGCCAATCGAACGCCATTTTGACCTTTGGGTCCCTTTAAAACGCAAACTACCGGACTGGCCATTTCACTTTTCGATGGTCGAATGATGTCTAATGCCAACATTTCTTCTATCTGGCGTTGTACTTCAGGTTTAAGTAGCTCAGGTACTTTATATGCCCTTAAACGCTTAGGAGTGAAATCATGAGTTATCTTAATTTCATGTTCTAATACTGGACAATACCCAGGTTTATCCACAAATACTGCCGTGTGCCGATCCAAAACTTCAAAAAGTTGCTTCTGTTCCTCTTGCGAAAGATGCGCTATAATCAGAGGATCAATTCGCTTACTCGGGCTTATTTGTTCACGTTCTTCCTGATCTACAACCTCTACTATACCAAATTCTTCATCTTGATCAACAATTACTGAACAGCTATTGATCATCGCTTGTTCGAGTCGTTCATGGTATCGCTTGATCTTATTTGCGTGTAAATGTCTTTGTTTTCCCTCTATTTCTACTATATAAGAATATGGGGATTTAACCTTGACTACGGTAGCAGGTCCTTGCCATCGACTATAAAATTTAGAACTACCAAAATCTGGTGCTAATACTGCTACTTTATCTCCAACTTCGTATTTTCTGTCAGTACTACGCAAGTTATAATAATCTGCATACCGCTTGGTTTCTATATCACTATAGTAATCTGCATAAACTTTCGCGAATTCGAGGTTTTCCTTCAGTGATTGGAGATACTCTTCGGGTGATTTACCTAAGTTAAGAGGTACTTTTCGTTCGCCAGCCCACGATTCCTTCAACACACTAAGTGGACCCCGAGGAAGAGTTCCATAAACCATAGTGAATGGCGAAATATGAGTCGTGCCTGAAGGTTTTTCTCTAAGGCTCCACAGAACAAACGGTAACAATTGGTGCCATCCACGAGGATCAGATTGAGCAAGCTTAAAGATCATGGTTTTCAAGCTTTGGTTGCATCTTTCAACCAATCCAGCTGCCTCAGGATGTCCAGGGGTATTAAATCTGGGACTACAACCCATTCGCCGCAAGAATTCTTTCGTCAAACGACTGGTAAAGTTGGTACCACAATCAGAACTGATGATCCTTGGAATAGAAAAAGTTGTAAAAACTTGCAACAGAGCTTCACAAACTCCCTTTGCATTCAGCGATCTAAGAGGATACGCCATCGGCCAACGAGAAAATTTGTCCACCAGAACCAAAGCATAATTGTACTGGGGTTTCGATTTGTTGGATTCTCCAGTCACTACCATAGGGCCAATACAATCCATATTTAGATGGTTAAAACAGAGTTCATCCGCCCTCGGAATAGGGGTGATCGGGACTCGATCTGCCACTTTAACTGGAGTTCTTAGTTGACAAATTTGACAAGACGCACAATATTCGCGAATCCTCTCATCCATTCTTGGAAACCAAAAGTTTAATTTGATCCTGGCTCTCGTTGCCTTAAAAGCCATGTGCCCAGCACATGGGGCATCGTGTGCTACTCGCAAGACAACCTCGATTCTATCTTCCGGTAAACATAATTGATTAACCTTATGTCCCATAATTTCCCCTTTGTGGTACAGGAGGTTATTATCTATAAAGAAATTATTTTTATTCTGTCTCGCTTGTTGCCAGCAAGATATAAGATTGTGACAATTCTGTTGCTCACGCAATAAAGTATCATTATTCGCTACTCCCTCATCAGACTTGAACTCTGTTGACTCAACATCAAGAAAATTATCTGAATCATCAACTAGTTGCTCCTGAGAATATTCATTCACTTCTGACGGCAAGGATTCGTTGCTGTTAACTTCTAAGTTATCTTCTTCTGCCCCTTTATTTATTTGTACACATCGATCTACGCCAGCTACCATCACTACATATTGTGAACTATCCCTTAATAGGTCCACAACATGGGGTGTCAAAATAACCCGTTCATTTAGTTCAGGGACTGCCGCGAACATGACGCACAAAGATGGCGCAATGTTTGTCGTTCCTTCCATTGAATTAGCTAATTTCATTTGTAGGTATACTACATCTGCCTTACATCCTTCTCCCTGAAAACCAATTATATTAATCCGTTTAATCACGGGTAAGTTTAGTGACTCAATTAATTTCTTATCAATACAACAAATTTCTGCTCCTGAATCAGATAATGCTGGCTGAGAAGGGAGATCTTCAATCTGTACATTGATATACGACCTCTCGTGTAATCCATCAATACTATTCTCGTATACCCTTACAGCAGTTTCCAACCCTATTGGTTTAGAATTATCCAATAAATTCCCTTGCTTTACCTGTTCAGGTATCTCATGCAACACGTTGACCTTCTCAACAACTAAGTCGATCACTTCTTCAGTTGGGTTCCCAGATATACAAGTACTCACCTTTTTAGAACTTGGTTTGGTCTGGCACTCCCTTGCCCTATGACCCTTCTGATGACATAGGAAACAGAGACCCTTTACCTTGGCCTCCTCCTGAGACACCCTCGCACCTATCTTGGCTTCACCCCTTATTTCCGGTTTGGGAGACTTGGGTTGAGCTGTCTGGTTATTGACTTGAACATGTGGTTGACCTCTCGTCCAATTGTTATACTTCGGTGTCGGATGACTACGGCATACTAAGTCATTCCCACCATCATGCGACGCTACATAAATGTCAGCCGCATTAGCTATGTCTTCACAGCTCAACCACTCCTCTTTTTCTTGGGCCAAGATATAATCTAAACAAGCCTTCGACAAGGACTCCTTAAGCCGATCCGCAACCAATAAACTTACAAGTTTATCAAACTCATCAGTTATCTTTCTACTTTTCAAATAATACATAAGAGCCACACGCAATTTGGATGAATAGATCGTAAATGATTCGTCCGATGCTTTGTGCAACGACCAAAATCGGGCTCTAAGATTTGAAGGGCTTATCTTAAACTCCCTTAGCAAAAACTCCTTCAGGAATTTGTAGTCATGGAGCTGTGCCTCAGTAAGGCGCATGGTTAATGCCTTAGCTCTTTCACTTAAAATGGCTAGCAATAATTTTGCTCTAACATCTTCATCCACCTCATACACATTAAACAAACCATCCAAGTGATCAAAGAAACCTGGAATTTCTATAGGGTCGGAAGGAAATTTCCAAAGAATATTCTTGAGGGCATCACTATAACGCTTAGTACGACTTGCTAAAGAATCTCTAACATTTCGTTCTTCCTGCTTTTCCTTCCTCTCCCTTTCTTCTTTCTCTTTCCGTTCCTTCTTTTCTCTTTCTTCTTTCTCTTTCCGTTCCTTCTTTTCTTCCTCTCTCCTCTTTTCCTCCCTTTCTTCCTTCTCCTTCCGTTCCTCCCTCTCTCTTTCTTCCTTCTCCTTCCGTTCCTCCCTCTCTCTCTCTTCCTTCTCCTTCCGTTCCTCCCTTTCTCTTTCTTCCTTCTCCTTCCGTTCCTCCCTTTCTCTTTCTTCCTTCTCCCTTTGTTCTTTCTTTTCTTCCTCTCTCCTCCTTTCCTCCCTTTCTTCCTTCTCCTTCCGTTCCTCCCTCTCTCTTTCTTCCTTCTCCTTCCGTTCCTCCCTTTCTCTTTCTTCCTTCTCCCTTTGTTCTTCATATTTACGGATTTCGAACTCCAGACGGCGCTTCTGCAGCTCGTAATCCACTCCTGTTGGAGATATTGGACTACCCTTAAATTCCTCTTCCTCTTTTCCAATCTCCATGGCCCATTCTTCCATTAATTGATTTCGATCCCATGACATAACATCATCTTCGTCCCTTCCTGCCTTCATAAGATACACCCTAAGGCGCTCAGACGACATTTTGCGAATATTCGCTTGCATCTCTGTTGTCAACGCTTCCATTTTTACAAACAGTCAGTCAACAACAATCACCAAAAAAAACAGACACCACGCGGCAAACCCGCCACACAAAAGGAAAATTCCACAACCCAAAGTGCAACTATTCAGTATCCAAAGAAGTACACTCGCCAAGTACGCAAAAACTATACAAGCTCACGCAAGTCTGGCCTCGATCACAACAATGGATCAAATTTCAAAGAAATAATCAGCAGATATTGAAAGAGAAATAATGGCTGCCTCCCACTCGGCTGCAACTCCACTCTCTTTTCTCCTTCTCAGCCACGACAACACCTAGGATCTTACCCGTATGTTGACTGCTGTCTTCTGCTGTCTCAGCCGAACGACGCACTTCGTCCGTCCGACTGTCGTATGCCGATTCACCCGTCTCCCACGGTAGAAAGGCGTCTCGATCCGCTCGCTGTCTGGAACAGACCGTCTCTTGATCCTCCGGGTTGACTCCTTCCTCCGCCGGCTCGCGTCTTCTTCACCGGATCCAACACCGATGATCCCGCTTCTGACACCAATAATGTCGCGGTCGACTCCTTCGATCGCAACGACGAACCAACGAAGGAACTATTAAAAGATCTTTAATTAAAAATAAAGTCGATTAAGTGTAAAGTAAGTCAACTCGTCTATCAAATATCACAATCGTAGACAGCACACAGGTTGGCTGGTCTCGATTGAACGTCATACGATCAATGTTTCAACGTTTACAAATCTTCGTCAAAAGGCCCTTAATGTACATCAGGTCTATCTTATATAGAGTTCTCCCGGATTCCAGAACGTTCTGTGACGTCACTGTACTTTTCCCTGGAAAGTCCTACTGAACACGTATATCCTTGTTGCATGCACCGAATTAATGTTGACAGCTTGCTGCAGAATTTTCCGTGCAATGTAAACAAGCTTGTTGACGCGTCGGTTTTCTTCCCTTGATGCATGCACCCGCGTAGACCGCGACAATTACAAATCAGTATGAACGGATGATCACAAGTTATTACAGGAGTCGAATTTAACTGTATACGGCAGCCATGCAAGGCGCCCATCACGTTATACATCTCATTTTTAACAACGCGCCATCTCGCGAATGAAAATAGGTTGAGTGGACCTTTTTGGGAGGGTTGGTAGCGGGAAGCGATCCCGCTACCGCTTGCTCTTCACGGCAGTGATGTTACCACTACTCTATGGACCCGCCCATGCATACACACACATACATACATCCGTTCACATATGCGTGCATACATACATTCATGCATACCTACATACATAGCACAAATACTACACCATAAACATCTTTCTGAATAGTTACTATCTCATACTTAGCCTTTATGTTATGTTTGAAATAATACTATGAGAATTCGCTTGCACTGTAATTTCATTTTAGGTCGTTTTTATATTTCTTTCGGAAAATTCGAATCTTTCTTAACGCACCTGTCATCAAATTTATCTACAATACTGTAAGTTTTATTCTTTGCATGCTTGAACAAGTCTTTGCAGTAATGAATTTGCATTCGAAAACAATACATGCCACCCATGTTGCAAACGTTGGCCTATTTGAAAGTTGTACTAGCTCAAATAAGGAATCAGAATAGTTCCATATATTTAGTGACTGTTGCCAAGATGATATTTTAAAAGGCTGGTAGCACTTTTTATTATTTGTAAGTAAGTATATTCTTTATTAAAAGGCACTAGCAAACGCACAGCGCAGTACAATAAATATATTACAATCAAACGATGTAATCAATTCGGATAAAAGTTATTACGAATGAATACATAAAAGATACAAAAAATGCAAAAGGCTGTCTGTGTAGCAAATGCCTTTTGTGTCTATCTAATTTTGTTGTCGCTAATTTAAAAAAATTCTGCTTTGGTTGGTAGATGTTAAGGTGATTAAAAATTTCTGCTGAAATTCTTTACAGCTGAGCTATCTTGCGTATCTGGTACTTTTCTCAATCGTTATGCTCACCGACTTTCGGGCAAACATGAGTCCTTCGGAAATTGTTCTAACCGTCTGGGTGTTAATTCTGATCATAGAGGAATTTCGACAGGTAACTATCTTCAAATCTCATCCCTCAGTAAGCCATAATTATTATTCACTTCCTTTGATACAATCTTGTCTTAGGCCACTGTTGCCATTTCAACCATTGCAACACGCTGCCTCTTCTGGTATACCCACATAGAATATGGCCTGGTACTGAATACGTCCAAATGTCTATCACTTTGTGGACTTGATATAGCGCCGGTGAATATTCTACTCTCCTTTACGGAACCTTTGTGTGGAGTTTTGAGACATTTTGCAGATTTTCATTACACAAATTCTTACGCATATAACCAAAAATCCAAAAATCCTCGTTAATCTAGTTATATGAATAATTAAATGAAGCACAGGTAGTGACGCAGCCATATTTCACATAGGCTAATAGCTTCTCGGAACTATGCAGTTTGTCAACATCAGGACATCGGTCATCAAAATTACTACCCGTTTGCGACGATATGTATTTCTAGTGTGTTGCGTTGCTCTGCATTGTACTGTAAAGTAGATGCATTACATTTGCAAATGTAATGCATCTACTTTACAGTACAATGCAGAGCAACGCAACACACACACACATATATATATATATATATATATATATATATATATATATATATATATATATATATATATACCCAATCACTTGAACGCCGTCCAAATCACACGAAACCCACGATTGACTCGGGAAATAACTTGTTACTTATTAGCATTTTCTCGTATTCATTGCAATTTTCTTGCAATTATAGGTCGCTATTTTTCGGAAAGAGTACCTGAACAAATGGAACCTGTTTGACGTCTCAGCTCTGACTCTATACGTAATTGGTTTCATACTACGAATCGTTTATCAGAGAATTCCAAGCGTTTGCCTCAAATGTCTGTACGTCGCTAGGATCGTACTTGCCTTCAGTCTGTTGTTATCCGTCTCACGAGTGCTACAACTGCTGTCCATCAACACTATTCTCGGACCAAAGATTTACATGATTGGTCGACTTGTAAGTAGAACTGGACGCTCTTTCATGCATACTAAAATGGTGCTTTCATCGGCTTTTTGCAATTTGAGCCTCATGATTCAGTTGAAATCCATGCACAAAAATAAATCGCTGCTTGGTTTATGTTGCCATAATGGAAATGTATTGGCGTAATACAACTCTGATTATTGTATCTTTTCTTAACCGTCCTTATGATTTTGCCATCCGGTTTGATAGAGCTTCTGTTGTTGTTGATGATGATGATGATAATGATGATGATGATGATGATGATGATGATGATGATGATGATGAACAACAACAACAACAACGACAATGCTAACGACGATACTGCATGATAGAAACGGCGAAAGAAACACGAAACGATGACGATCATGATTAATATAAATAATGAATGATTGTGATGATGATGATGATGATGATGATGATGATGATGGTGGTGATGATGATGATGATGATGATGATGATGATGATGATGATGATGATGATGATGATGATGATGATGCTTATGTTCAGCTTAAAGATCTGATAGGTTTTCTACTCATCATGGCCATCTTCATATCGGCTTATGGAATTGTTTCGAACGTCATCCTCTATCCGAATCAACCACTGGATGCCAAACTTCTTCAGGATGTCTTTTACGACGCATGGTGGTCTGTCATTCAACAGTTCAACCGCGACGATGCATTAGGTAAATTATTCACACGTCAATAAATTTGTTGAAATCGTTTTCAAACAGGTTGGTAGAACCTGATCCTATACATACATCCTTGCAAATATACTGTTCATATGTCCTTGTTCCCATCATTATTAACAAGTAACCTCATTAACCCTGGTAATTTCCCCTCCTTTTCAAACACACCTCAATCACTCCTCTCCTCACAAGCCATCAGTTAATAAATAAAGAAATGTCAAACTACCTAAACGTCTACACCCCCTCCTTTAGCTACAAATTGACTAAACGCATTGTCCTGTCTCGCATCACTGACTCTGATATTCAGCTGGCTTCTAAAGGACTTAACCCACACCAGTCTGGCTCTACAGTGAGCTTGTTTCTACCATCTCTCATTAACAGGTCTCTTTTCTGCCTCCTTGATACATCAGAAGCCTTCGATACCATTCGGCACGAAATCTTATTTCAGAAGAGTTTCATCTTGGTTTGTTTTACTGACACTGCTTTACCTGGATTCAATCCCACCACGCTTCCCGCTCTTACTCCGTTAAAAGAACGGAATCATCATCCCAATCACGACCTCGAACCTGTGTGGTGTTCGACAATGCTGTCTGTTCTTGGACCTCTTTTATTCACCCTTTAGACTACCTCATTCAGCTAATTCAATTAAGCACCCTCAGGTGATCACCCTTTTAACGCCACTCAACTATTCACCCCACCTCTCTCTCTCTCTCTCTCTCTCTCTCTCTCTCTCTCTCTCTCTCTCTCTCTCTCTCTCTCTCTCTCTCTCTCTCTCTCTCCCACTAAAACTTCCTAACACCGCCACATCAAATCTGTCAAATCAAATCACTCAACTAGCTTAAAATACCTGATCGGACAAATACGAAGCCCTGTCACTTGCCTACGACACTCCTCATCATCCAAGCCTCCCATCATCGTCACTCATTTACAACCCAGCCATCGCCATGTTCAATTCGGCGTCAACCCGCTTCTCTTCCGCCCTAACGCCCTACGCCCCTCCCGCCGCTTCATCCATAAGATTTGGAAATCGACCCACAGCGATAGCTGTTTCACTGTGTAGAATAAACATCCGTCAGAATTGCAACAGTTATCTGATCCATTGTACGAACTCCCCAAAATGTCTTCTATTGCTATCTCTACACAGATTTATTCACACAAACCGAAGACACTCACCATTCCACAAATCCTACCTTAATTTCCCTCTTCGATAGATGCAAACTGAGTGCTTGGATCCAACCTGATGCTTGGGTTCATCGGTGTCTGGTTCCACCAGAGTTTCCAAGCCCTGCCGAGGGCTGCTGCTGCACTAAGCCATCATTTCAGCGGTTTATTAAACTCGCCGAAACGAGCGCTGCCACGAGGTGTGATGCGCACACACTCGGTCACACCGACCAATTTGCCAACGTACAAACTCCAGCAGATCTACAAACTAAGATATATTTGGTGCGGACCTTCTTAATCGCAATTTCCAATTTTTTAAGGCGCCACTTGAAAATGGCTCGATGGTAACAAGTGTTACATCGAATTACAGGTGTTGTCCAGAGATCAATTGAAACATGATCATAATAAAAAGCTTCTCTGAACTACGCCTCTATAAGTGTACGGCTTTATGTACAGTTGTGCATAGTTTGCTTGTTTTTCTTGTTTTCAATCTGTATACGATGGTGTAATATCGATCACCACCCATTTATTTAACCTGTATTAATAGGTGATCCTAGCTAAGCAGGACGCTGGTCCTTTCTGGGTCTGCCTGTTGAATCCAAGTAGTTCTACACAACCTGTAGATTCGTACTATGTAAAGATACTGTATGCAAACGTGTATGCAAAACTTCGAATTGTTCAAATTTCTGGGATCAACAAAAATGATTGATTGAAGGACTATATATGCGACATAAAATTAATAAGTATGTACCCTAGCTATAACTCCATTTTTGGGTCTTAAAGTGGAGATTTATGTCGGTTAATATGCTCTGCATTTTTGGACTAGCAGAGCAGCTTGTATACGTTGTGGTTTTGATTCCGTCTTTGGCCTCGCAACTTCGGCGTCAATCAGATCAAGATCGCCAGGAACAGACACAACCTTTAGAAATTTAGTACTTCGATAAAATACTTTATAAAATACAGAAATAAATTGCATTCTGGAAACTTATTTAGTGTCGAATTATTAAACCATACAGGAATGAATTGCATGGACATCGACCCAAATCCTCCGAGTGTCTCAGTCGAATATTGCACGTCACCGACTGATCCAAATGTCGACTATGTGGCGTGTAAGGAAAGCAAATGTCCGGCCAACATGTGGCTGGTTTCGGTTCTACTGGCTTTCTATGCTTTATTCACGGTCATCATGATGCTGAATGTGCTCATCGCCATGTTCAAGTACGTAAGGGCATACAAAATTAAAGGCGTATACATAAAAGCACTCACACACATAAATAAAAATCATACATGCTTACCTATACATTCATACATGCTTACGTATACATTCATACATACGTGCGTACATACATACATACATACATACATACATACATACATACATACATACATACATACATACATACATACATACATACATACATACATACATACATACATACATACATACATACATACATACATACATACATACATACCGTAACGTTACTACCGCTAATAACCTTATTAGCTAATAGACCCCTTGTTTGGTCATCTCTTAGGGACTGGTATGGGTCTAATATCTCGTTGCTTTTATATTTTCATACATACATACATACATACATACATACATACATACATACATACATACATACATACATACATACATACATACATACATACATACATACATACATACATACATACATACATACATACATACATACATACATACATACATACATACATACATACATACATACATACACATACATACATGGATACATATATGCACAAACGCATACATAAATACATATATGTATTCAAACATGCATACATATGTATTTACATACATGCGTACTACATATATATATTGCACATTTGTTTTGCTGTATATGCACGCGTTTTTGCGAATTTGCCATAATTTTCAGAAAATGCTGTTTATTAGATACTTTTGGGTTAACATTAAGAACAAGGTTGTATTTGAATTGTGAAATAGGTTTGATCAGTGTTGTTAAGGATTGCAGTGAATATTCTAAAAGTTTTATTTGCTTTTTTTCGAGCTAAAATAATGATATGTTCTAATACGTAAAAGCTTGCAGATCGATTATTTTTCTACCTATACAAGACAGTTTCTTTTTGACGGATACATAGCTCAATATTGCTTATTCTTATGTTCAGCTACAAGTTACATGTATAAATCTTTCAGCTCCAAATGCGCTTCAATGGAACCAGTCGAGA
Source organism: Allolobophora icterica (assembly GCA_963556255.1). Classification (NCBI taxonomy): domain Eukaryota; kingdom Metazoa; phylum Annelida; class Clitellata; order Crassiclitellata; family Lumbricidae; genus Allolobophora; species Allolobophora icterica. Next base: position 13,545,044 of record OY744603.1, on the reverse strand, counting down.
TGTTTGAACTTACTGTTACCTAGTGTTAAGTAAGCCTGTAGCGCACGCACAAGCCTATTATATGCCAATTGACTCAACGGTTAATTTGTAATTTTCTTCATTCCGTGATTACTTCCTTTTCAAGTCTTCGTTCTCTTCCTTGCTTATCCAGTATATGAGCAGAGTAAGATTGGCTTTCAGTCTCTTTCTGTATGAGTGCGCAGGCCAACTTTCTCCGTTTGATCAGTGCCAGTAGTGCATTACTAGCTTTGGCAAAATATTCAATTTTTAGAAACATTGTCTGTTGCACCTCTTTAGTAACCTGTCACAAAAGTAGAGGAAAAACAACTGTCTCCATTTTGAGAACTCAACCACATCATGTCTCTAGGAAATGCAAGATATTTAATAATTTCTCCATATATTTTTAGCGAGAGTTCCTTGAACGTTAAACTGTTACGTATGGTTAGTTTTATCACGCAAGAGTCTAGTGATATTGTTATATGTTAGTATGTATGTATCGAGACACTTAATATGACCACTTTAAATTTAAATTCTGAGATTAGAGTGCCGTATATTCGTAGACAGTCGATAAGATCGAAGCAACGATTCAGAAGCACTTGGGTCGCTACGCAGTGGCTTGAGGTGGATTCGAACCTGCAACCCTCCGGTTACAAGGCACCGACTTACACCACTACACCACCGCGTCCCCCCTTAAATACTTCATACCAGTGTTTTTTTCTGGAGAAAAATGTTCCGGAACGGAACAATAGGTTCCGGAACGGAATAATTATGGGCGGCTAAAATCCAGAGAAAAACGGGATTGGGGTTGGGAGGGATCTAAAAAACACTGAAGACAGTCTGAAACATTGAAATTAAATTAAAATAGCTAAATTATTGTTTTCATTATTAAAATAAATAAATTATTTTTTAGTACCTGAAACAAGGTGCCTGAACTCTGAAAAAAGCACTGCTTCATACAATTGCTGCTATCTACTGATCGAATCATATTTATTTTAAGAAAGTCTGAAATTTTACGCTGCATGCATAGAATCAAAAGTAACTATGGATGTGGAAGGTATTATTGTATGCAATATCAATTATATATGTCTGTATTATTGACTGTAAGTGATGAACTATCACTCTGTGTGGTTTCAGCGTTACATTTAATGCCGTTGAAGAGAAACAAAATAGAGTGTCAAAGATGCAACGATATCGACTCATACGCGAGTACCATTTCCGATCGAAGTTTCCAGCTCCACTATGTGTCTTTTCTTATCTGAAATACATTCCGTGGGTTATCAGACTCTGCAGTTACTGCTGCTGTACAGAAGACGAAGATCAAGAGAAGATGGACTTCCCACCGCTGGAACCCTCGCAGAATATATTCAGTAACTTATAATAATAATAATATTTTTCTTAATTAATTCAAACCGACAAACGCAGTAAGATTACATTGAGACATGACAGTACAATTATCAATATCTTAACTAAACACACGTTATGGCAGCCCTGCAAGGCGCCCGCCCGTGGGGTTGCGGGAATCGAACCGCGTACTGCTGCTCTCCTGGTGTTCTACTGGCCATGAGTGTTACCATTACTCTATCCTCCCCTCCCCAAAAGCTTACGAAAAGCTATTATAATTTACTATCAGAATAATTAGTGGCAGAGTGGTAGTCCACAGTTTCTTTTTAAAACATTTGAATGTAAGAATAACCAAGTTATTTTACAGTTTCAACAATTGTTCAAAGTACTTCCGTTCTTTGCAATGCTTGACTTTGTTGTTGTATGTAGGTAAACCCTTAGTGCCTGCAATTAAAATCTGGGAGGAAAGCATGCGCGAGAAATACGAAGAAGAAATTAGAATTAGACAAGAAAGGTAAAGCAGCTTTCTCTGTTGCCCTCATAGACCTCATACTCACTAGACACGTGGAATATTAAATAGTCACTGTATTAATATGTTGCTTATATTCGCATCCAACTGAGTTAGATCAGTTAGCTTAATTTTATGGGGCGGGATTAGAGTTAGTTGTCTTTATGCTTGGTTGAATATGACTGAAATCAAACATATGCCAGCATCATAGGATTTGGACCGTGGAAAACTGTTGACTGTGCTTCTGATACAACAGAGGAAACAGCGAGCCATCTAAATTTGAATTAAAGATTGGTTCCTGGTCTTTTGGTTCAGACAAACGATTTTTCAGACGAGGTATACTTTAGTTCTCATTCACATAAGAAAATACAAATATTCAGTTTTAGTAAGTAGCATTATTTTACAGTAACAGCAGACATGTAAGCTTCAGTTAGCTGTATATTACAATGACACGATATTGTTACTGGTCAATTGTGACCCTTCAACAACCTTATGACTACGCTGCCCTAACATTTAACATTCCCTTAGATTACATCGCCACAATGTTTAACAAAACACAAAATTTACACGTAGACGCTTGATTCGAACGTAATATAAACCATGCATCTTTTGATATTGGATTATCAACGATTTTTCTATAGATTGTAATTTGGATATGTTGTATAGTGAAGTTGCCGCCATTATGCCGGTGTCTCGAGATGATGGTAGAGGCAGCGTGTACAATCTGGTTTTTCACAACCCAAATTACGTCAGCACATTAATGCAGTATTCTTTGGCGCAGGTTAGAATTTAAAGTCTATAAGTAGCTTCAACGACAACTAATTATCCCCTTATAAGATTTCCTGCGCTTAAATGACTAATTAAACTTGCACTGCAATACCATTTAAAATTTACTTGCATTGACCGTATTCGAGTAGTTTGCCTTAAGAATCGATAATGGCGTAAATATTAATCATAATAAAAATGATAATAATAATCTGCTCTTTAATTAAGCGCCTGCAAACGCACTGCGATGTACAGTGAACAAACATATAGTAGAAACGGCAGCTACGCAGGGCGCCTTATATACATGCATACAGTAGAAGCACATGATATCAGTTTTGCAGGAGTTGAATATAACTGTTTAAGCGGCAGCAACACGGCGCCAATCATGGCCTGCTATTCATTTAACCACCGCTGCCACCTAGCGAGTGGAAGGCTGAATAAGCCTTACGGGTCTACGGGGTTTGATCTTGGTACCTTCAGCTCTTCACGCCAGTGTGCTATCCATTACTCTACGGACTATGTGTGTAAGCGTTGATATGAGTTTTTCAGATAGCGCATTTCAGGACCCTTTCGTAATCTCTTTACCATAATCCGGAATCTATGTTACGTATGTAAAAAGGGCAAATGCGAGACATTTCTTAAACGATAAAGTCCTGATTTTGAGCGAAATGTCTCAGAATAACGACCAACTACTACAAGAAAGCACGAAAGATCATACTGCGGTACGCGAGCGCGGAAACACCAGATCTCCACATGCTGCAGAGCACAATGTCCCTGACCTGACTGGCTTGACACAAGGACGTGGATCTCTAGTATTTCATCCTACTTTGGGTCGAATATATTTAGCTGATTTAGATAGCTATTTGTGAAGTGCGATTGAGATGCAAATAAAGGCGCTGTAGTAAACGTCTTGAATCATATATAGGCATACACAGACGATATAGCTAAATGGGTATATCTACGTACATGTTTTTAAAGTGATGTTGTTGTTGATTATAACGACTACGACGACGACGATGATGATAGACCATATGTGGCATATTAAAAAAAATTGCTTTAGCCCACCACATCCTTTAAGTGCAAACTCAACCTAGCTTAAAATGTCTTATCATACCTTGCATTAATGATAACATTAGCAGAGACCAAAGTGTCGCAAACTTTCGGCTAGTACACGATCTGTTAATTGTTTAATTTCAGATGGACCAAAAGTTGTCAGTCTATCTAGGCAAAGCAAACCAACCAAGTAGGTTCCGCAGCACTTCATGTCATATTAAATTTCGTCGTATACAGAACTGATGTCTTTTGTTCCTGTGTTTAACGTTGTTCAGCTCCATGTTCTACATGGTTTTGTACCGAGCCGTGGTCTGTCAGCTTGATTACAACTAAACAAATATATATATACCTATCAGTTGAGACTAAAAAAATTATCCAGTCGCAGATTCAGAAATTCTGAATCAAGCAGTCCACCTGTTGACATTGCCGGCACAAACTTCTTGCTAGGCATATTCCTTAAGCGACTGAAACTGTGCCATTATTTTGTTAGATATGATCCAACCGTCTACCAGTCCTCTTCTGGTCGATGGAAAAATAGCCGGTTAAAACAGACTTTACTTGCTTGCTTCTTTGCCTACATATTTCCATACATACGTACTTCATACATACAAGCTTACCAACTAACTTACTTATTTACTTACTTGCTTTATATCTTGTGTGCGCATGATATTGTTTGCACGCATTTATTATGACCTTTTGGTCAAAATCCTTAACTTCTCCTCTTCCGTTTTCTTTATTTTCTAAGTAATTCGCAATGGCCTCTTTAAATCTTTGTGCTCATTTAGATGCTGAAAAAGAAAAAAAAGATTCAAAGCACGAGGTATGTTGACGAAGGACCTGAAGACTGCTGAGTCTCGAGTTTGCCAAACGTTTTCAGTTTTGACTCATTTATCTTACAGTACTTCATGTCGTATAACTGGATTCTATGCGTAACAGAAGGTTGTTACAATCGCACATCAAGCTATCAATTTTCTGGTCCATACGGCCAAAACCTCCGATGAACATGTTTGTATTTCACAAGTACTCCCGAGTAATCTTTCTTTTCGTCATTAACACTCAACGCATATATGGCCTAACGAGATTTAAACTATGGACATGGCAATCCATGTACACCGGCCGTTTGTCATTCCACGCAATTACAAATATAACACTGTAGTCAATCTGGTTCAACACCACTGTGCCTATAGAATATTATACATAGCCACGGGAACGTTAACAATCAGCAAAGATTGCTATAAGGTCTAAACTGTCAAACTGACCATACGGCAGCAACTGCTCAAGGATATCCTTCTCTGTCTTCAACTTCTGTAAGAATGGAAATGAGCGTTGTTTGGAGTCGCCATCTTAAATGGCAATGTACAATGGCAATGTACAATGTTATTTAGCTGTGTGTGATATATTATTTATTTATTTATTTCAGATATTTCTATAGCGCCTCCTCAAGTCTACTACTACTCAGAGGCGCTCCCGACTACAGCATTTGACACTGTGCCGGAGTTTTCACGCCGAAGCGCCACGAGCAATTGCGAGTGAAGGACTTGCCCAAGGTCCGTACGCAGCGGCTAGAGTGAGATTCGAACCTGCAACCCTCAGGTCACAAGGCGCCGAACTTACCACTGAGCCACCACGCCCCACGCATAATAATAATAAGGCCAATATATAAGGACTATATATATTATATATACATATATATATATATCAAACACAGTTAATTAACATTGTACATTGCCATTGTACATTGCTATTGTACATTGCCATTTAAGATGGCGACTCCAAACAACGCTCACCAAAAGGTACACAGAATGCTGAATGCTTTGCCAATTACACCGCAATAAGTAAGTAAGCAACTATTCGTTTATTACAAATAGTAGTTCGATACACCGCAAACTATTATAATCAAAATCAAGAAGTGTTTTAAATGAAAGATACAACAATAAAGATATAATATACAAATCTATTAATATAAATCATTTAGAACATGACCCTAGAAAGAGAAGAATAATCTCAGAGAAAGAAATATTATTGTGACAATTATCATTACTATTGTTAATAACAACATCAATAATAATAAGCAAAAATTTTAAGCAATTAATAAAAATCTATTTGCGAAAGGAAAGAGAATTATACTACTTAAGTTTTAATGTTATTGTACAAGGCCCTAGAAATAAAATTTCTATTATTGAAGCAATTGAACTTAAGGCGAGAATCATATAGTAATCAATCTGAAAAGTCGCGCAAGGAATTGATGCGTGGGTTGGTACGTTGGTTAATCTCAGCAGCTGATACGCTAGCTTCGAACATCGAATATGTAAATGTAAATGTTCGCGATTCTCTATAGCGACCGTATAATATGGCCTCGACCCTGCTCATTTTTCAATGAATTGATCGGGTGAGATCCTTCACCACCGCTGCCTGTTTGAATAGGCGCCACGCCATTTAAAGTCCCCGTGTTTTGGGGCCGTGCTAGCCCGAGATTTTAAATCTCTGAAATAAGCCTCTGAAATAAGCCACCTTTGGGAAGCGAACCGCGGTCCGCATGCGCTCTAACACAGAGGCGCATGAGACGCACAGCCAACGCTCTTAGCGATGTAGGTAACTGGGCTTATTTGAAATGGTAGGCCTTATTATGCACTTTATAACAGCCGATGCATGTCTCTGTTCCGGACAAAATATACTGTGAATTGGGTCACCGTCTAAACGGAACTTGTACAGTACATGAACGGCAAGATAAATGGTCACAAAGAAATTTATAGATATCATTAACAAGTTTCAGTTTCTTTCAGGTAGTCTCACCGATTTCAATCATTCCGTCCAAAACATCACGACCAATAACTCTAAGTCGAGTAACTCAACGGCCAATAACTATATGGCCAGTAACTCCACCGTCAGTAACTCCAACTTCTGATAGGAGACATTCAAGCACGCCAGCAGTATCTGATATAACCAGCAGCGAGAGCGGATTGACACATCCAGGACTGGTACCTAACGACGGTTTGTTAAATTTTGTGTGTCTAAATGTCCCAGTGTTCTTCTGCTGCATATTACTTAAATAGCTGAGTAGTAAAATCGGGAGTGCCTTGTTTCCAAAGGCCACCAGCATTCACTGGAAGGGATGCCTGTAGCCAATTGTCATCCGATAGCTCCATGTTTAAAATGATCGACAATCCATTTCTTAACAGAGAGTCAAATTTGGTTACACTAGGAGAGTCCATGCATACGGCTGTACGCATCGTGTAGAAGAGCCTTGGCACGCTCAATCCACTTCGTAACAGGATTAGAGCGTCATGTGAGTGAAGCATGGACAAACTTCCAAGTCATTCGCGTTCTTAACACCGATCATTATTATTATTATTATTATTATTATTATTATTATTATTATTATTATTATTATTATTATTATTATTATTATTATTATTATTATTATTATTATTATTATTATTATTATTATTATTATTATTATCATTATTATTATTATTATTATTATTATTATTTTTTTTTTTGCACCCGAGGTAGTTCTGTTCCCTCAGGCTATGAAATTATGTCCGAAGACATGTCTGGAACGACTCACTCGACGAGACCCGGCTGCTCAAAGGTTCCCATAAAAGCATTATTATTATTATTATTATTTTATCCGAGGTAATAGTTATTCCTCAGGAACCATAATATTAGGCTGGAGCTGTTGATGTGCATTTGAAAATCAGGCTTCGTCCTCCGCAACACCAGAATACGATTCATTTCTTAATGTGACATTTAAGAATACGACTATTTTTTAACGTAAAATTTGTTAATGTCAGTAACGTATTTTAACTAGATCTGTTTTCGATGTCAGATGAGAAGGTACCACCAACTCCGCCAAAGTCAGGTCAGTGCAACATTGTATAGCTGTTGTCCGCAGGTAAACTATAACTGCGACATATTAAAACTCCCTCAGCCGTTGCCAAATCAGTCCGTCTTCCGTCTCAGCTTCCCTGATCGAGTCCAAAATAATTCGCCCTCCATTACTAGAACCTCTGCTGGTCGAGATAATTTTCACTGAAGATACATTTGGTGTCTGTCATTAGGTCGTTTTTCACTGCCAACCACTAATCGCCCTATGAAGTTCTATGTCGAAGCTGTTTGAGCTTTTTCAAGCAAGTTATAACAAGATTAAACAGCCTCTTTGGATAGTTCTAAAAGTTTCAGTTCATACGCTTCGTAGAATAAAGTGGGATTTCTATCATCGATACAATTCCGACAGTCACTTCACTCATCAAAATGCTTAGAAATCTTTACTCAGGTTTCATTTCATGCAACCGTCGATTGATGTTATAGGAATCATGAATAATGACACTATCCAAGTCCCTTAATCAGATTGTAGTGAATTGGATTAGATTAGACCAGACTATGGACTAGAGCAATGGGATCGTTCGTCTCTTGGACCCGCCTAAGAACAGAAAACTGAAGAGGAAGAACATAATAGACCAATAGACCATAGCTCAGTGTACTGTAGACTAGACTAGATTAGGCCAGCTCAGGTGATGTCATATCCGATCAACAATTCACCACAGTGTTATACTAGTCCTTCAGGCCAACAAAGATATGCAATTCGTATTTGAATATTGTTTCAGACTTTCCTGTCACATCTTACCTTTCGCAGTCTTACTTTTCAGGTGACAAGGAAAGTTGTATCTACCAAGGTTACTGTCACGAAATGGAAATTCCACAAGGCAAGTCACCTAGAGCAGAGTTTATCAAACTGTGGTCTGCGGACCAAGAGGGGTCCTCGAAGGATATGGCGGGGTCCGCTTGAGCTTTCTGAAAATATTCATCAATGATTAACACTGCTTGATTTTACCATTAAACAGCCTGTATTTTCAAATGTATACACTATTTATGCCTGTAACTGTATGATCCATACGGATCCGATTGGGTATTTAGTTATTCTTGGCGTACTACGGTGACTTAAGTAAGATGCATGGTCACGTTACATTTCTAGTCTAATAAAACGTATGTTTTAATAAAATTTTATAAATAATTTCTGCTTACATTTCTGCGAAAGTTAAACTTTTTGTTCCCCGCGCATGGACAGCCATACGGCAGCGCCGTTCCTTCTCTGTGGCTGCCCTCTGACCTGTAATGGGCTAACTACCACGCTCCGCCAAATACCAACTCGTCATTTACCTTGTTTCCTGCCGTCCTCAAACTGTCTTGTTCGACCATGGTTGGGCTGAGAGTGCTCCTGAGTAAGCAGTCTTGAAGGGTGCTATATGAAATTGCTTTAATGAAAATAATAATTAAATCATGTTAATCAGGTGAAATTCCACAAATTTCGACAAGTCCAGAATTGACACAATCAGGAAATAGACCAGCATACTACAAATACATTGCCGGAGCGCCCTCATGAGTTACTGAAAAAGGGCGCTATAAAAGTGCCCTGATACATAGATACATACATACATAGTGTAGAAAAGAGGGTTAAGAAGCATAAAAGACCATTTAAAATATTAAATGTGAAGTGATTGTATTGTATTATATTGTACTGTATCTAAACATTTATAAAGCGCCTCTCACAGTGTTCGTTAATCAGAGGCGTTCCCAGTGCGAAAGACCCAATGAATAGAAAGTGGTTTTAAGACAGCGGAACGAGGCACTTGGGCCGCCAGCTAATAAAGAGTCACGTGTCAATGGAGGCAGTTGATTCCATAGAGCAGGACCAATGCAAGAAAAGGTTCGAGTTTTGGCCATACTGGTTCTGGCTCGTGGCACAAAAACACCATGGGAGTTAAGCGATCGTAATGGACGGATGGAAGCAGCTGAAACTGGCAGACGAACGAGTTCACAGAGGTAGGCCTACTTGGGTGCCAAACCTGTACAAGACCGAAGGACCAAAGTGAGAACCTTAAATAGGACGCATAACGGTAACCTCGAATGTTATTAAATTTGAAATAAATAGCTAAATCTCACATAGAAAAGAAATTATGAGCTTATTTGATAATTATCTCAGATATATTTTCATTTATACCACAAAAAAGAGAAAACGTTGAATGAACCACAAAAACATAATTCTTTAACTTTATCATCGTTCTTTGCATCTAAACTAAAATCTGCACTTCATATAAATCAATCCTCTATACGTCTACCTTGTAATCATAATTTTTTTATCATCAACGTTGCTACAACTCTTGGCATCCACTGAAATGGGCAGCAACGGTGAAGGATCTCACCCGATCAATTAATTGTAAAATGAGCAGGGCCAAACTGTCGCTATAGAAAATGTGTATGTTTACATTTTAGCAATGTCCTGTTGTCGCTCAGCTGTATGGGGGCCTCGATTAAATTATTAGATGTTGACTCGTAACAGAACTCGACCTAACTGTGCTTGGGGAAATGTTAAGCTGAGCGCCTGTAAATAAGGCCTACCTGGTTTTGTTTTCAATAAGAGTTAAGTATTCTAAGAGAATCTTGTTTTCTATATCAGATGACCAATCAAAGCGGCGAAGACGAAAGAAAAAGAAATTTCAATCAGTGAAAGGTCAGTGCAACGTAGAACGGTTGTTGCCCAATCTGTTTTAACCCATTGTTCTTCTGATCTTCAGTAGTCGAGTCCAGCAGGTATGAACAACATATTTACCGTCACATAATCAGCAACCTGCCTCTGCTGGTGAAGTTAATTCTCACCGAAGATACATTCCGTGTCTGTCTATGGTTCTTTCCCAATGCCAAAAAATCGCCCATTTCATTCTTAGATCGAAATTAGGCCTACTTGAAGTGTTCACAAGCAGGTAATAACGAAGTTTTACAGCGTCTTTAATCATTATATAGGCTCTACTAAATATTTAATTATTTACCCATCGTAGTCTAAATTCTGGCTTCCATGATCCATCGAATTTTGACTAAAGGTTTAGAAATAGTTGCTGCAGCTTCACTTAAAGCATCCATGGATTAATGTCATGCGAATCCTGAAATGGACAGCATAGAAGTCAGTATTAAGTCAGCTGCTTAGCACGGATTGGATTAGGTTGGATTACATGAAGAAGAAAAAATATTAAAAAATAGACTAGACCAGGTCATGTCAGGCAGAAGAGATCCTCAGATCCTCAGGTTACCTGAATAAAATATTTGCACCTCTGTGCAGTAAAGCCGTGAAATTGTATTTTCATATCGTTTCAGCCTATCCTGGTAGATCTTACCTTTCGAAGCCGACATGTTCGAGTTCAGATTGCAAGATGACTATCAAATGCGAAGATGGTAAGTGATGATTGCGTCTACAATACACATGCACAGTAACTAACGACAATGGAGGCAGAACAGTCCATTAAGTAAACCTGGAGAGGCAGCCAATGGAAATTATTTGTCAACGACTTCATTTCCTTAGTCACTGCATACCCTGTGGTTGGTCATTTTTTCAACCTGATCTTGCCACCGACGAAGTAAAGATTTTATGGGCACGTTCCTGGGAGCGCAAGTGAAACAGAAATTTTAAAGAAATCTGTCTGGTCTTGTCGGATTGTGAACCCTCATTCCGGTGGCGGCGCTACAATGGCTCCCGGTAGGTCATTTGACTTGCCTATTTTACTCTTGAATTGCCTCATGACCTGCCTATTTTACTCTTGAACTGCCTCATGACCTGCCTATTTTACTCTTGAACTGCCTCATGACCTGCCTATTTTACTCTTGAACTGCCTCGTGACCTGCCTATTTTACTCTTGAACTGCCTCATGACCTGCCTATTTTACTCTTGAACTGCCTCATGACCTGCCTATTTTACTCTTGAACTGCCTCGTGACCTGCCTATTTTACTCTTGAACTGCCTCGTGACCTGCCTATTTTACTCTTGACAGGTCTGGCTGACTGTTTCTGTAATGTCGTGCGTCTTATTAGAGTACATGTTCATGATGTTTCGAGTAGTTAATCATAACTTCAAAATATTTAAAGATTAATAAAGTAACTAGCTAATTGGGCTGTAATTAATTTTCTTCGTCTAATATATCTAAGTTATTCTGCTTATGTTGAGGCTATGCTGCTTGATACGTCAAACTCAAACATTAATTTCTTCGACCTGCTGAATAAGTTCCATGACTCTGACGCAACCTGCTGAAATTGTATAGCTGGCGCCGCCACTGCCTCAATCACTATCACGTCAAACACACTTTACTCTGCATAATATTTTATTGAAGTGATAAAATATACTTAAACGAATTTTATTGTTTCTATCTAGAAAATAAACATAGAATAGTTGGATTGTTATCATCCCTGATTACCAAAATAATTATTTTAATTACTTATTTATTGGTTGTTCCGTCGTCTAAACATCAATGGCGTGGAAGACATTTTCGAAGTGCTTGCATAATGATATCCTAAGTGGAATTCAATCGATGACTTTCACGTTAGAAGTCAAGACTTACCAAATCGACTTGGCTTTGTCGCTATCGCCCTGTAAAACGTTGAAATTAGGGCCAAAATGCTGCAGACAAGTGCAGTCTTTGACTATGACCCGTGACTTTTATTGAATCTTCCTTGCTTGATTCCTAGCAAGTACACAAAGAGCATGTAACTCATGTGCTTATATCATTGCACTGGATTCCTATTCAGGATAGGATCTCACTCATATCGGGAATCAGGGTTTATAAAAATTAATGCTGGACTCTAGTCAACTACAATAACTATGACCAGTCCTTATTCCTCACGTTTGCCACTCTTCGACAAGATCATATTTAAAACTAGACCTGCGCTTGGTGACTGAGCTTCTTCGGTTGTTTGGCCTAGATTGTTGACCTCTTTTCCTGTATCCATACGTTTTGCACAGTAATTTCGTGCTGAACTTCAAGCTTGTCTCTGTCGGATATTGCTTATCATCCTAGAATGTCTCTATGTCTCGATTGATCTTGACTGAAAAGAACTGTCTCTGACTCCAAGCATTGTGGTAACAGTTAGCATTGTAATGCACTCTAGAAGTATCTTGTCACAGATAAATTGTCGTACAGTTAGGCTACAATTAATTCTGGATTTTGACTTGATTACGGTTTGAATTTGTGTATTAGACACGGACTCTTTAGAAGTTACTATTATTGTATTGTATTGTATTGTATTGTATTTAAACATTTATAAAGCGCCTCTAGTAGGGTGAACCGTTCAGAGGCGCTCCCAGTGCGCAAGGCCGAGAGAAAAGAAATAAGTCTTAAGGAAAGCAAAAGAAGATGAGGGGTTACTTATTAAGATTTGAGAGCGAGTAGAAGGAGACAGTGTATTCCAGAGAGAGGGACCAATTGAGGCAAAAGATCGGGACTGAGCCATAGCCATTAATAATGATACTAATAAAATATTAAGGTGCTGGTTACATTCAGTGCTTGCGACTTCAATTTCTTAACCTTTAGCTATGAATGCAGTATACCACTTCTCTTCTTTGATGTCTAATTACAATTATCAGCAATGAATTGTCTCAGCATGTTGCATTTCACATTTGTAGGAACGGTCATCAACTTAGAAACACCGTTCGGAAGTAAGTAGCAATAATCGTTTAAGACTCATGTCACATGCAGTAATGGTGACATTACTTGAAGTTCGGGCGACAATCAACAGTAAGATAGGCAAGATAAGTAAAGGTACGACAAAGCAAGGTTGGGTAAGTAAAATGAGATAAGACAAGGTAATTGATGTATATATCGTAGCCTGAGAATTATCTTGGCGTATCTCCATTTTCCAAAATTCCGAGATAAACGAGGTAGAAGTTTGGGCCGCATTTTGCGGAAAATTGAGAAATTCAATGCAATATGTAGGGCACTGTCAAATTACAGTTCACAACCAGACGTCATATTAAAACATCAACATTACATAAAGATATTGCATTTAAAAAATTAACAATTATAGTTGTTTTTCTGAAATTTGTGAAAATTTTGTATAAAATGGATTTACAAATATTACAAACTATCTTTCTGAAAACAAAGACATGAAATGATTAAATTAAGCAACGACCAATTATTACAGAGTGTTTTCGTTAAAATATTCATATATATAGTCCGGATTTTTAAAAGAAAAACTTTTAATTGTCTGGATATGCGACACTATAGTCCAGCTAAGCGCACAGGTTTATAACTGTTGTATCTCCTGCGCGTCCAATCAGCGACGAGCTTTCTGTGGACATACAACAACAGAGACTGCTACACTATGAATGCTATATGGAGATACGATAAAATGTTTCTGAAAACAGGACATACGACAGTATATTTTGTTGAATATCTTTAAAACGACCTATCGTATCTCCTAGCCATTGAAACTGAAGAAAGATCAAAAAAATTCTGCTACAAATCAACCCTTAACTACTTTACAAAAAAAAGTGGAGATACGACAAGATAATTCTCAGGCGACGATATGTCTTTCAATGTTTTGAAGGTAAATACATTATACATATTAAATACATATTCAACGACCGATCGTCTCTGTTACACTCAACGTTGGTTAACCTTTAACTAAAGCTCCAACTCATTTCTTGACTGCCACAGACTGTGGAAGAATACTCGTTTCACACTTTTATATATAGTTCTACGATCTTCTCCTACCTCGCTCAGTCTTACACGTTTAAGCCGACCTTCGCTTCTTTAACTCTATGTATATACATAGATGTATATCTAGTTATCTACTCTAAATGTGTCTGGACAATATATATATAAAATTATATATATATATATATATATATATATTATATATATATAATTTTAGGTAAACTGAGAGGCATGCGCTGTCTCTTAGTACGCCAGTCCATAAGCTCCGCCCAGCACCAAAATACATCGTCGCCATAAAAAAAAACGCTGACGAGAGATTAACGGTACCTCAATACAGCCCAATCCCATCGTATAGAAAGTTTTAATATTGTAGCGAGGTAAAGCGAGGGATTCATTGACTGATTGCGTGAACATTGTTCCTCAGAGACATGGTCTTGAATCTTAAGGATCTTGAATCTTAAGGATATCTGACCTTGCGCGCAAAACACAACAGCAAGCAAAACAACACTACATGTAGACGAAGTATGCATGCATGTGTGTCAATGAGCAAGTGTGTACGCAAGTGTATGAGTACGTAAGTATATATGTAAGCTTGTAAATACACATGAAAGTATGTATCTATGTATGGATTGTTTGCATATATATATGTTCAGGTCATTCAAGAAAACCAATGCAAGGAGAACATTTGTGGCTCGAAGCCAGTTAACAACGCAACAGCATTAACAATGCTTTCTCATGAACAATTTAGATTCCAAAGCCTCTTTATAACTGAATAGTTTCGTTAAGGTCATTGCACTTTGAGCTTTTGTGAAAAAGCGCTAAACAAAGCCTAGATAGTGGCCTACATATCTTACAATTGCAGAAATTAATGATTTCTTTTGCTGGCGCAGAATATGGTGTACCGCCGAAGTCGTCAAAGTTTCCTGCATATCGTTTACCCCTCGAGACGAAAGTACGGAATATTGATTTAAAATGCAAAGAGACTCCAGAAAGTGGTGGGTCTAGTGAAAGCAACGATTCCGGGCAGAAAGGTAAACTATATTATGAAATCCAAAACTAATCAGTTTTATCAAATGACAGAAATTTAATTACTGCAAACTCTGAACATCGTGTCATCAACTCGGTATGAGAATCCGTTGGTTGGTATGTGCACACTGCACAGTCAACCATTGATGAATTATCTACTTGTCTGGTCATTATTACTCGTAAACTGATGAACCATTGTTGTTACTGAACATTATCAACCATTATGCGCCTCTGATTAGCGAATACTGTGAGAAGCGCTTAATAAATATTCAGATACAATACAATACAATACAATACAATACATTAAGCTAGACTATTATGGACCGTGCTAGTTTTGTTTCTCATGAAGCCGCGCCATATTAATTACTAATTACAATGATTAAGTAGAACAAATCGGCGTTGTTATCAAATCTTTTCCCCGCGAGTTACAGCCTCTAATTTAACAAATTATTTTTATTATATATATATATATATATATTTATATATATATATAATATATATCAGTTAACAATAACTTGTCCTAGCAGATGTCAGTTGAATTTCCGTAATAATGCTGCCAGTAACTATCACATATATCTAATCTAAAGACTTCTACGGTGTCGTTACCACATTGCAGAAGGCATCAATCGGCGATAGTTTCAAGTGAAATCGTAGTCGAGAATTGTAATTTGCTGGAAAAGCAAGTTGAAATCCAGTTGAATAGAAGACCAGAGAATCAGGCTGCAGTGGATAAGCGAGTTGAAAGTGGCGCGAGTGACAATAATAACAGCAACATCGACATTAAAGTAGCACAGTACTAACATATTATTATCGACAAATACCCTAGTTTTTCATTCATACGCCGCTTTTGAAGATTTGCAGTTAAGAAATGTAAACGTAATTCCTACAGTGACGCCATATAATAATTCATATCAGGAAAATCAAGTAGTTTTCTTTTCAAAAGGGATGTGGCATAACTTCTTGCAAGATCTGTCTAAGAAAGTGATAGCGAACTAAATTATTGACATGACTAGTGTATTTGCCCGTCATTGTGACGGGAGAGGTAGGCATGGAGGCAAGGAGTGAAGGAGGGATAGAGGGAGGGACAGGGGTAGGGCGGGAGAGAGGGAGGCATACATGTAGACAGAGCGAACATGAACTAGCAATTAAATCGTTGGTTACTCGTTCAGGTGTGACGTCCACATACGATCAAGGCATAGACAGACTTACTAATCGTTGTCTGTCTGTTTGTCTGACTGACCCAGTGATATTTTACTTCTAAAACTAATTCCTGATTCAGTTTTAATTCAGTTCTGAGCTCTTGAATTTTACTTCTAATTCTAATTTTACTTCACAAATAATTTTACTTATCATACCTACTTTAGTTCTCAAATAATTTTAATTCTTATTTTAGTTTTCCAAATAATTATTCATTTCGGCCCTGTAAAAGTATGCAACGCTTGCATAGAGAAGCACACCAAACTTGTGTCAAGAAAGAAAGAAAGACAGCTTGAAGTAAAGCAAGGGGTGAACCGATAGTCTAACAATGTAGCATAATTTAGGCTATTTCAGAGAGCTGCTTCTGAGTAGGCAATCTTCAAGAGGCGCTCTATAAATTAGCAGTATAAAATAAATAACTACCTGGTAATTTCAATTTTAAGTAAAGTATGGTAATCATTTTACGAAATGAAGCATTATCTAGTAGCAGCGTAACCGGGTAGCGAATGGACAACAATATTATAAAAACACTGTCCATTCTCTGAGGAAATTTATTTGAGTCGGTCGGCCATGTGACGATTCGACGTTGAAAACAATCCCCTATTTTTGGATCTTCATTGACGCTGGCAAATCTGCACTGATAGACTTACATTTCACCCCTTTGGTTTACTTCAGTTTTTTTGGAGATTAGTTTGGTGTGCTTCTCTGTGCAAGCGTTGCATATGAGCTACCATATTTTTTTATTCATGTTTATTGACAGGCTCACTGACAAACCGGAGTAAGTTTCATTGAAACAATGAAACATGACAGTAAAATTGTCAAGGTCTTAATTAACACACGTCTTGGCAGCCTGTTAGGCACCCGCGCATTCTACTGCTGCTTCCTAGGGAGTGGAAGGCTGAGTCGGCTATTGCTTGTTTTTTTATTTAGCAAGTGCTGTTCCACAAATTCCATCATTTTCCCAATTTAGTACTTGGTATGTAGATCTGCCTGTAGCATCGTCAAAATGGAAAACCCAATCTCGCTTCTTCCGGGCAACATTTTCGATAAATTCATAATTTTACAAATTAACGCCCAAACCCGAAATAAATGGGGTACGAAACTGAGGTCATTGGTACGCACGTGGGCAATTATTAGACAACGAAGACCAAAGATAGTATACTACATTGAGAATGGTATGCGCAGCGCCTTCATCTCAACCGAAGCTTTCCAGTGGATTATGTGTTTGGATAGCATGCAATGTTATTTGCCTTCATGTCAACTTAAGCGCCACAAGAAGTAAAATGATTTTAGTTCTGAAAATGATTACTAACTTCGTTCATAATTAAGTTCGGAAAATAATTCTTAATTCAATTCCTAATATCGTTTTTGCTGCTGAAATAATTCCTACTTTTACTTCTAGTTTCCTTTAACGAACTCATTTAGTTTTACTTCTGATTTTAGTTTTCGTTAACGAAAATATCACTGGTCTGACCGTCCGTCCGTCCGTCCGTCTGTCTGCCTGTATCTGTCTCCCTAGTGCCCGGTGTTTGTGGGCAGGGCGAATTTCGGGCGCCCGCGTTATAATGAATCGGCCATAATCAGTCTCCTCCTCGTCCTTGTTCCCGCTCCCCTCAAAAGGGACAGAGATAGGGCGGGAGGGAGTGAGCGAGGAAGGGAGGGAGGCATAGGCATACTTTATAACCGCTGTTTGTCTGTCTGTCTGACTTTGCGTGTGTACGTCTATGTCTGTAGTGCCCAGTGTTCGTGGGCGGGAACAATTTCGGACGCCTGTGAGAGCGTTTATCGACACACAGAACTGGGAAATTATATGTATAGATAATATAAAATGCATTGCAATGAAATGTGATGCGATGTAATTTTATATTGTAAATTTTCGGGTTATGCGATGTGATGTCAAGTAGACCTACCGTAATTTGACATCATGAATGTTTTATCATGTGATGTAACCAGCTGCATATTGCCACCGAATCAGCTTTTTAAATTTTCTAAGATTGAAATGTAAACTGTATTTGTAATAATTGTGCATTTTGCAGTGTTCCAGCTAAGGATGCCGTATGGAGGTATGTATCGTTTCGATTTTGTTGCCTTTTTAAAAATTGATATTAAAATTTCGCAGAATTTTTTTCATTCATAATTATTAATTCTATATGATTGAGAGTGTTCAAGGACTATCGCTCATAGGACTATCGTTCATAGGACCTTTCGCTCATAGGACTATCGCTCATACGCTATGTTATTAAATATACGCGCATCAAAATTTGGAATCGAGCAATTAACTTCCAATTAGCTACAATTATAAAAGTAATCAACTAATCAACTGCTAATCAACTTGAAATGATCTAAATTTTTTCTTCTTAAATTATTGTTGGCAATAGTTTGTTTTGGTCAAGTATCAGTCGAAATAGCTAGGCTATATTGCACGAATGGGTTGGATATGGGTGTGGTTATTAACGTGGGGGATCAAAAAGAAAAGTCACAGCTAAATACTCCCCCTTTCAACCAAATATTACTTAACACTTTCGGCCACTATGCCATGCAAGTTGATGGAATAGCGCGTTAACAGTTTAAACCACGGATCGAAGTGCAGCTTGTATAGGTGCATAGAAAACGGACAAATAAGGTAACAGTAAAGTAAGACTATCATTTCCAGTGCGAAGTGTGAAGAGGAACCCATTTTCTACTCTTGGGCTCTCGAGCCGGCAATGGATAAATCCACACGGCCAATGCATCCACGACCTGTTGTTTACGTCTAGCTTAGCAAATTCGGTGCCGACGCAAGATGTAAACTAAATGGCATTATTATTAGTATAACTAAATTATATTAGGATAATACTTTATTATTAATATAAGAAATACTTTGGATTCCTGTTTTGTTCGAAAGGATTGAAAGAGAGAGCGAGAGAGCGCGCGAACTTCTTTCCTGATCCATCCGACTTAGACAAGGCCTTCCTAACAAATTAGATCTTTTGACCACAGTTTAACTTGAAGCGACCAGCGGCTGATTATAATCACTGCGAAGCCATTAACTTAGATTACCTTAATCTGGATGTAGGTGTCTTTTTACCGACTGAAGACAAAGAAGACACACGAGTTCTATTCGACCATCGTTTTCATCGCGGAAAGAGCGCTCCAGTAAGACTGAACAGATCTCCACCACAAGCGGTAACAGTGAGGCGAGAAGATATCAACGAATCAATGCGTCCCAGAGGACAGACATTAGGGTTTTTGCCCGGCAAAAACAACAACCCTGGTCAGTCGATTATTATCTAACTTTACATCGTCTGACACAATGTGATGAGCTGTGATTAGTACTTGACCAAACCAGCTGATATAATATTTACTACTACCGCATCTTTAAAGCAGAAACTTAGGCCTCTACTGTTTCAGAACATACTCTATCATGCCTGACTGTGGAAGTCCCCTCTCTATAAGCCTCATTGTTTGCAACCAACAGACCTATGTCCAGATATTCATGACGGGGGATGTCTTTTCTAATGCGTTGATTCGCATCTACCAGCGGTTCGTTTTGATAGGCATATATACGTAGTCGTGTCGACTTATTCTCATCCTCCCTGTTTAAATCGGTGCGAACTCTTTTTCAGCTACCAATTTCAGCTACTTCCCTCCGTCCATTGCGATCGCTTAATCGACATGATCTTCTTGTACCACGAGCCAGGACCTCTATGGCCAAAACTCGAGCCTTTTCTTGCATTGGTCCTGCTCTATGGAATCAACTTCCTCCATTGACACGTGCCTCTTTATTAGCTGGTGGCGCAAGTGCCTCGTTCCGCTGTCTTAAAACCTCTTTCTATTCACTGGGTCTTTCGCACTGGGAGCGCCTCTGATTAGCGAATACTGTGAGAGGCGCTTTAAAAATGTTTAGATACAATACAATACAATACAATACAATACAATACAATACAATACAATACAACTCTGGCCGTGTGTGCTTTACTATATAATCGTAATCGTAATCTCCAAACTTCTAAAGCGCCACTCGAAGGCCAAGCGCAGGGCACCAGCCTATTCACGAGTGCTACGTCAAGTCAGAGGGGTTTTCCAAAGAGTAGTCCAGAGAAAGTCCGACTCCGGTTATGGGGGCAGGTCAAGAGAGTCAGCCGTTTTATTGTCTTGCTACTCAGCAGAGTATCTCCGAACGCTACATATAAAAAACAGGTTTAGCATCTCCTATATAATTTCCCAGATCCAAAAGTGTACAAGGCATTTGCAACTGAGGTCTTTTCAGCCAATCGCAAGTCGGCATATATTATATTTAACAGGCAGCGCTGCGTTGTCGTAAAGTTCTTGTGCAATTTCGTTCAAGCCTTACTCTATACAGTCTAAATGTTTAATAATTATATTATCCAAAATGTATGCTATATTATTATACTATGTTAGTATTATTATTATTATACAAGTTTTATTATAGTGTGTGCGCTGGCTGTCAGATATGTATGCCGACTTGTGATTGGCTGAAAGGACGGCAGTTGCAAATGCCATGTACACTTTTTAAATTTGCAACCCGTCATATATGACGGGCAAATACTCTCTTTTTTATAAGGATTCAGTTCGATACGTTGAGCTTGCAACCTTGATATTGTACCAATTCAGGCAGTCACAGAATCATACAACAGATATTCCAATATCAGCATGCTCATTTGGATGGTGATAAGTCTAATTTCAAGAATTATTTTAAAATATAAATTTCAAACTGAATAAAGAATATAAGAATCTAATTTAGGTATAATACGACCTTGAAACTATATTATTAAATAATTCTGATATTGATGAATAGTTATTCTTTATAAATCCTATTTACGTGTAATTCTCGATTGCTAATTTTATGATTTTACATAACTAATTTAACGTAATCTAATATGAGATGATCTTATTTATTTATTTATTTATTTTTTCCGGATATTTCTATAGCGCCTCTCGAAGTCAACAACTACTCAGAGGCGCTCCCGACTACAGCATTTGATACTGTGCCGGAATTTTCACGCCGAAGCGCCATTGCGAGTGAAGGACTTGCCCAAGGTCCGTACGCAGCGGCTAGAGTGCGATTCGAACCTGCAACCCTCCGGTCACAAGGCGCCGAACTTACCACTGAGCCACCACACCCCATTCTTATCTGAATGATACCAACTTTGTCTCTCTTGTTCTTTATGGAGCCCTAATATAGTAACTATCATTATTCATCGACCTCTTTTTGGTTTCATTACAAAAATTTAACTTGCTTTGTAGCTTGTTCCGTGTGTCCAGAAGTGAATAAATAAACCAATGGAGAAGCAAGTCTAAATAGCAAACATAAATAACCTATTTAAAACTAGTGACATAATATCTCGTTGCGTAAATCTTTCCTCCGTCTTTGTAGTAATTAAATTTATTTCTTGCAATCATTTCAAATGTTTATCGATAAATGATTATAAAATCTTCTTTTACAGAGCTTCGTCGGACACAATCTGGGAATATTCAACAACCATGACAGGCAGCAGGAGACTGAGCAACTGCTCATCAGTATGTCAGGCAATATGGACAAGAAAAATTTTGCGTTAATAATAATAGCACAGCAAATAAAAATGTAATTAAAGTACAACAAGGCTGACTTACTCCTTAGTTAATTCACAACACTCTTGTGTTGAAAGTTCTTTAAGAAAAACATACATTTTCTCGACTAGAATTATACTTGAAGAGACCATCGATTGATGCTTTGTGGATTATTTTGCGACTCTGTAGATTAAAAATGTTAGAGATATGCTCAGCTTGGATTTTATGTGAAGAAACATTGATTGTTAATGGCTTATTCCATGATGCGAATCTTTTGAATTATGTTATTAGTAGCCGAAGCTACTTGTTGCATCCCTGAGTTGATTAACAAATACTTTCTATGTTTTTATGCGTTTGTATGAATATCTTTTTACTTGTGATTGGCTGAAAGGACGGCTGTTGCAAATGCCATGTACACTGTGGAAATTTGCAACCCGTCATATATATAAATTTGTACTCGTACTGCCACCATGCAAAATCGGGCCTTTTTGGTGGTTGGTCCTGTGGTATGAGACGGGCTCCCTCTGGAGCTGCGTCTCCTCCCGAAAACCCAACCCGAGTCTTTCTACACTGCGCTAAAAACTGTTCTTTATGTTCGTTCTGAAGTCCTTAACCAAACCAGCGGATATAATATTTACTACCGCATCTTTGAAGCGGAAACTTAGGACTCTATCTGTTTCAGAGCATACTGTACCATGCCTGACTGTGTAAGTCTCCTCTCTATTAGCCTCGCTGTTTGCAACCAACGGTTTATTTTGATAGGCATATAATTATGTAGTCGTGTCAACTTATTCTCATCCTACCTGTCGAAATCGGTGCGAACTCTGACCGTGTGGTTTACTAATCGTAATCGTAATCTCCACACTTCTAAAGCGCCACTCGAAGGCCAAGCGCAGGGCACCAGCCTATTAACGGGGGCTGCATCAAATCAGAGGGGTTCCAAAGAGTAGTCCAGAGGAAGTCCGAGTCAGGTTACCATGGGGGCAGGTCAAGAGAGTCGACCATTCTCGTTTTGTCTGGCCATTCACTAGAGTACCTCCCGAACTCTACACATAAAAACAAGCCAGGTGTAGCCTTATTTTATAAGGATTCAGATCGATACGTTGAGCTTGCAACCTTGATATTTTGTCAATTCAGGCAGTCACAGAATCATACAACAGATATTCCAATATCAGCATGCTCAGTTGGATAGTGATAAGTAATAATTACAAGAATCATTCTAAAACATAAATTTCAAAATGAATAAATTACACGAGAATCTACTTTAGCCATAATACGACATTGAATAGTAGGCCTATTATATAATTCGGAAATTAACGAATGATTATTCTTTATAAATCCTACTTATTTCTCTAATTCTACGTTTATGATTTTACAAAATTTAACGTAATCTAATATGAGATGATCTTATCGGATCAGATCTTATTCTACTTGATTTGATATCGACCACGATAAAGAAGAGGAAAGAAGGACAATAGTCGCCAGAGACAATGATACAATACTGAGGCTGTAGAACTCGCTAGTTAGGCCACACTTGGAGTACTGTATCCATACCTGAAACAGGAATGGAAAAGCTGGATAAAGTGCAAAGAGGAGCTACAAAAATGATTTAGGGCTACAAGGATTTGAGTTATGAAGTAATGTTGAAAATGTGTGGATTAACAACATTGGAGAGAAGGAGGAGCGGAGGAGATCTAATCGAAGCTTATAAGATTATCACTGGAAAGGAAGCACTGCAGTGGGAGAGGTTCTTTGAATTAGCACCAAACAAGGCAACTCGGGGGACACAGGTATAAATTATGTCAGAAGCCGAAAGGAAAATTCGGGCAGAAATTGTTCAGTGCAAGAGTTGTTAACCTGTGGAATGGTTTAGATGATAGTACTGTCTCAGTGGACACTATCACAGCTTTTAAGAAGAAGCTAGGAAAATTGGGCTATTAAGCAGTCTTGGTTAATTTGGAGGGGTTCTAACACAGACTACACATCTTCTGAACCACTTAAAACCCTATTATGCTATGTTATGTTATACCAACGTTATCCCTATTGTTCTCTGTGGAGCCCTAAACTAGTGACTGTCCTTTAACTATAATTCTTCATCTACCTCTTCTTCATTTTATTTAAAGAATTTAACTTGCTTTATACCTTGTTTCGGTGTGCCAACATGTGAATAAATAAACCAATATATACACATATGTATATTTGGAGAAGCAAGTCTAAATAGCAAACGTAAATGACACATTTCAAAAGTGACTCATTTGAAACTAATGACATATATCTCGTTATGTAAAGCTTTCCTGCGTCTTTACAGCAATTAAATTTATTTAGCAATCATTTCAAACATTAAACAATAAATGGTTATAAAATCTTCTTTTGTAGAGCTCCATCAGTAGGGTCGCAATACACCATCGGCCACAGTTTTGGAATATTCAACAGCAAAAGCGGCAGCCAAGGACTGAGAAACTTCCTGTCAGCAAGTCAAGCAATATGGACAACAAAAAACTGTGCATTAAAAAAAATACTACAGCAATTAAAAATGTTATAAAGATGCAACAAGGCTGATCTACGAGTAATATTTACTCCTTTTTTTAGTTCACAATACTGTTTGTTGAAAATTCTTTAAGTCAAAAAGATACATTTTCTCGACTACAGTTACATTTGAAGCGACCACTGATTGAAGTCTCGTGCATTGCTTTGTAGAAATCACTAGAAAAAGCAGATTAAAGAAATATTAGAAACATGCTTAACTTTTTGGATTTTATAAGAAGAAACAATGATTGTTAATCGCTTATTCCATGATACGAACCTTTCTGAATTATATCATTAATGGTCGAAGCTACTATTTGTATCCTTGAGTTGATTAACAAGTACCTTCCGTGTTTCAGTATGTGTTTGTTTAAATATATCTTTCACGTGGCCTTTGAAAACTTCCCATAGAAGCTTTTCCAAACTTCCTATTTGGGCATCGAAACATGGTTATGTTAAATGAATCATTTTCATGGTCTCTGCCCTCGTGTAGCATTGCCTTTTGGGCTCGGCCCCTGCATATCTAAAGGAACTCTGTTGCTTAACTCTGAACTTGCGAAGTCGCCGCTCTCTCCGCTGCTCTGTGCAGGGTGAGCTTCTCGTCTCCTACGCCCGAACCTCTAACAGGCAGCATCGTCCTTTTTCTGTTGCTGGCCATTCCGTCTGGAATGGGCTTCTTCTGGCTCTGCGCTTGTTGTCTAGAGTTCTTTCTGACACATTTTATTGCAATCTCAAGACTGTACTCTTTAGTCGGGGCTGGATCGGAAGCGTCCCCAATTGAAGGGCGTATATAAATCCTCGAAATAAATGAATGTTTTGGCACATAATCTAGATTTTGACACGCGATAATTACACGCATTTATGTTTGCAATTTATTAAGGTTGCCTAAGCAAAATAACCCTTGGTCCGGTCCTTATTATGCCATCAATTACAAACTAATTTATAAATAAGTGCGTGGACTGCGTCTAATCGTTTCACTTTCCACTTCAATTCGAAGTCTCACCTCTAATAGAATTCCTATCCCAATCCATCCGATCCTCAGTCTTCGAAGATTTCTCGTCCTCAACGAAACTCGACGTAGCAACTACTCTTCCTCCTCTCTCTGGTCTGTCTAGCAACGGAACTCGGACTTCCACTGGACATCGATCTCTGGATGATAAGACGCAGCGCTCGTGAATAAGCTGCGGCATGCGCTTAGCTTCAGAGTAGCGCTTCAGAAATTTCGAATTTACGATTATGGTTGTGATTGCATCTCTTAAGCGAAAATAAATCATTAATAGTGGTTGTTCTCCGCATGTGCATGCGCGATGATAGTTTTAGTGAACCCATTTAATAATTTTTACCTTTCGCCCTTCTATTCCATTTAAAAACTTGCTGAAGTATTACAGAGTAAAAAATATCAGGAAAAATAGGAAAAACAAGAACAGCAAAAGTCTTAACCCTTTACGGTCTATCGCAGTCGTATAGAATGCTCAAATGTTGTAGCAAGTAAATGTAAATGTAATCGCTCACTGATTTCATAAACATTAGTCCTCAGAGACGGGGTCTTGAGCCGTAGTCAAGTCCTTCATGTCACTACCAGAAAGTCAGTTGATGATTAAAGCGAGGCACTCCTAGATATGACGTCGATGACTGATCACTCCATGGGACAAACATGACAGCGTTTGTGAATATCCTAATTAGAGTTCTGCCCTTAACTCAATTGGCGCTTTGATAAGTATTGCGTATGAACTACGATCGCAATTAAGCTTAAATTAAACACTCTAAGAAAACTGTTTCTAACAATTCATTTTCCAGCTATCCATGCACTTCGAGTAGTTGAAGCGTTTTCGAGCTTCACTACAATTTGAGTAGACATACATTAAACTTAATAAACGTTTAAATTTAATACAAATTTCACGATTTTCTAAAGATCTTTCTTCATTGTCTGCATCTTCACTCCTGCCAAAT
Source organism: Allolobophora icterica (assembly GCA_963556255.1). Classification (NCBI taxonomy): domain Eukaryota; kingdom Metazoa; phylum Annelida; class Clitellata; order Crassiclitellata; family Lumbricidae; genus Allolobophora; species Allolobophora icterica. Next base: position 13,518,653 of record OY744603.1, on the reverse strand, counting down.
GGACAGAACGTGTGCGCCCTTTTAAAGTATTTTAAAGTAGAATTCAAGCCAACTGCGCGCTCTCTTCTTGATTCCAAACGAGAGCAACAGTCGCTGAATCAAGACGTCGTGGTCGACTGTGTCGAATGTACCCAACATATCAACTGAAGTAGTGACAGAAGCGCTGGTTGGCCTGAATCTATGGTGGAATGGCTACGGTTACCTGATGATTGACAATGCGCTAAGTACTTTTGAAAAAAACCTTAGCTTGGAGACCGGTCTGGAGTTTGCAGGTGAAAATACTTCGGTTCCAGCTTTCTTAAGGAGTGGCTTGACTAGTGCGCGCCTATATTTAGATGGCAAACCGCCAGTCGCATTGGAATGGTTTATCATCCGAGCTATGAAACGCGCCAGCAGCGGAGCAGCCTCCTTAATCATAAACGTTGGAGTATGTCAAGAGAACATTGTTTCGCTAGTGATGAAACATTGAAACAATTACCTTAATGACATCCGTCGGAACTCACATGTGCCTGCAGATGGTCAATTAGTAAAAATCACCTTACTTGCGTCAGCTGTCGATGCTCGGATGTCAGCGATATTACTCGCCATGTGGTCGTGATAGGCCTATGCTGCAGAGAGACAGACAGACAGACAGACAGACAGACAGACAGACAGACAGACAGACAGACAGACAGACAGACAGACAGACAGACAGACAGACAGACAGACAGACAGACAGACAGACAGACAGACAGATACAATCAGACAGATACAATAAGACAGACAGAAACAGAAAGACAGACAGACAGAGACAGACAGAAACAGAAAGACAGACAGACAGAGACAGACAAACAGAAACAGACAGGCACAGAGACAGAGAGAAAGACAGATCCAACCTCGCAGTGTTTATACCCTCGACAAGAAGCCACTGCCCAGTCATAAATTAGGATGCTCGACGTTCTAGTCTGAAGTTCAGACAAGAACATCGAACATGTACGACTCGGCATTGCCGACAATCGAGGCACTTGAGACTCTCAGGTCAACCGGGTCTTTGCGGTCTGATATGCTTGAGATCTGACATGCTTGGAGATATGCAGGCGCCACGTTGCCGCGCTTCACCTCGAGGCCATTGCGCATTCTGAATACGACACCAAAGTTTGCACAAATACTAGACTAAACAAAGAATAAAAATAATTTCTCCCGCTAATGGATATATCATCTTTCTGGAAAGTTATCGCACTTCAACTCCAGTCCGTTGTGCTTTCTCAGTCTTCCATTACATTCAAGTGCTGCTGCAACTGGTTCTGTGCTGCAAAATAATATTTTAAGCTGTCTCAAAAAGTAGATTCTGTCAGATTGGAGAACCAGCTTTACGTGCAAAGCCTTATGAGTTACACAAAAGACGCTACAACAAGTGTCTTGTACATACATACATAGACGAGACCAATGTAGTTCCCAGCCAAATGCCATTGCTGTATCAAATGTTCATCTGTGAGTTGTACGCACCTAGGTTCTCCTTAAGAACTGTTTGCCTTACATTTATGCTTAGACATTTTATGGTACTTTGACTTAATAGCTTTAATATGTCTAACCATTTATGCCCATGTATGTTAACGTCTTTTGCCGTAGTAGCTATTTGCCTGATAATTTTCCCCAGGTTAAACAGCTTTACGCCTGAAAATTTATGACTCGATGTTGCTCGAGAAATAATTATTGTCCTTTTGCCTTAACCCATTAGTGCCTGATTTTTCAAAATCATATTTATTCACTTTTAATATGTTGTATATATAGTATAAAGATAGGGAAAAATATTATTTTCATCAAAACTTGTATAATATGTGAATTTGAGCTACTTTTGTAAGCGTCCCATTTATGGGACGCTAGGCACGAGAGGGTGCCTCAACTAATAAGCATGTATTTGCAACCACAACTTGCATTCTTGCATCAAATAAAAGTCAAATCATTTTTATTCAAACAAGAAGGTCACTATCCACAAATATTTACAGCTAACAGTCAACAGAACATAGGGATAATAAGAAAAAACTAAAGAAAACTGCACATATTGCTCAACTAATCCATGAGTATCATACTGGTAGTTGCCTGCTTACAGTTCTCAAACTATTTAGTTAGCAAAACTGATTGTCAAAACTTGTATTTGACTAGCTTTAGAGAATGATATGAGTAATAAAAGTACCATTAATAATCCAACCTGTAATAGCAGAGCATAATATTAAAAAACAGTTACTGAGTGTCTCCTTACGATGGTAGAAATATGCCATTTGTCTGTTTTCTATTAGATTTCATGAGACTGTTCACAGCAGTCAATGTGCAATTGTGCATGGCAACATTACACATCTTGCATTATTTTTTTTACCTTTAGACTACAAACTGCACAAAGTATCTGTGTTTCAATTGCATTGATATAGTGTTTGCCAGCCTTGCGGACCTCCATCGGAGCTCTCTGGCTCTGTGGCTTTGTAAGCCTTTATGGTCTGCCAAATGGTTGTGCGTTCAAGAGAATAGCTCTGATGGAATGACAATAGCTTTGTGACTATGGCATCCAACTGCCATTGGGTAGAACCATTACATTGCAGACACTGCTTCGGAACTCCAGCTGACCCATTGACTGATGACTCTTTGATTGAGTCAACCTGTAGATCAGCCAGGCATTCTGCATGGTGAACTCCATTAGGTACACGAAGAGAGGCCACCACCACTTGTGTAAACGAATTGAGTTGCAGCAAGCGGCAATATTCTGGATCATCTGGTCGACTCTACCAATGTTCTTGTATTGACTGATCAAATATGATTACAACTTTACTGGCAGCCTTCGACCACTGTTGTACCAAAACTTATTGGTTCTCTGGCAGTTGGATGCCATGGTCACAAATCTATTGTCATTCCATCTTGTCACAATAATGTTGGATTGTGTTCAATCTGTGCTCTTTTGTTCCACGGGCAATTATTTAAAATTTATCTACAGAAGTTACAGTACAATCTTCAATCCAATGTGCATGCACTGTTCCCCTTGCAAGAATATTTAGTGTCGTGAGGTGTTGGAGGCTGATGACGAAGTTATAAAAATAGATAACATAGTTATCAGAGTAGGCAGAGTATTGAGCACTTCATTGCATATACTTGTTGGTATTTCAACTAACTGTATGATTACTCCAGAAAGCACTCATACAAAGTTGTTGGCTGGATGTCGGTTTTAGCATACTGGTTCAGAAGGATGTGATCAGCCGACTACAGCTTTAGGCATGTCTTTTTCACCCATTTCCTCTCTGGCTTGTTGCCTTTGTCGTCTGATTCACGGTCAGTTGTGCCTTTCGGCGCCGTGGTAGGATTAGTTGCTGTCCGATGAAGTCCTCGCTGCAGTATTCATCGTGGTTGACATACCACTATCAAGGAATTCGCGAAGACGCAGTGATGGCTTCAACATTCTTCACCATGAACTTATGGCTGACAAAGTCTCTGTCAGCATCACCTGCTGACAGTCTCAGGAGTCCAACAGCTAGATGGTGAGATCTCTGCGAAAGTATATGACTTGGACAGTCTTCACCTAAAACTATTGGTGGTTTTAATCTAGGCTGTATCCGACACTCTTGCACCACCATGAATCAAGGTCTCTGCTGAAGAAACACCGGCAGTCAAAAAGTTGGACGGTGGAGAAATCATCCCAATCGGTGCCACTCTTGATGTGGACACTGTGTCTGATTCATCACCTCCATCAATCCTAAAGTGTTCTTTCAAAGCTGCTACTGCCTCAGCTCGTAGTTGTCTCTGAGTCAGGTTGTGACATGTGCCTTCATTTCATCACCGCTATCCTCATCGCTACAGATTTGATCCCACGGCGGTGTGATGAATATATCTGCATGCGTGAAGACAACGTCTTCTTGCATTGCTAGTACTTGATGAAAAGTAAATCCTTTCTGTCTCGGCATGCTAATGTTCACAACAACAAAAATCAGATACATTTATGTAGTTTGAAATCAAAGCATGTGTCCAAATTGAAAGACTTTCAAACCCAAACTGCATAACCCAAATTGACAACAATATTACACTTTACAAGTCTAATCGGCCCATATTTCACCAATTCAAGAAATCTAATAAAGAGCCTGCAATACAGGATGGTACATTACAGTGTAGGACAACTAAAATTATGCAAATGGACATATATATAACACAGAAATTTATGCATGCAATTTTGTAAGCTTGAAACTGCGTTCACACAAACGCCCCACCCATTCGTGCCTAGGTCAAGCAGCACTAAAATTCCATAATGACTGTTTAAATTAGACAAAGTTATTGAAACAGTTGGAAAACATACTGACCTTCGTGTGTATTACGATGAACTTGCAGATTTATTGATTATATCCGAAATAATTAAGAGTTAATACGCGTAGATTTCACAAACAGCGACGGAAGGTCTTTGCTAAAAACAAACGCCATCAACTCGCGCACATATTAATTAAGTAGCCCAATTGCTGCCCAGAAATGTTGTCTAGCATCTGACAAACAATTTGATATCAAATACTTGTCAAATTATTGAAGATTTGAATTTATTTGAAATTTTAAACTGCCCGTCCCATTTATGGGACGCTAGGCACAAATGGGTTAATGCGGGTTGAGTTGCCGTTATCAACTCGTAGCTATTTGCGTAACAGTTTATGCCTAGACATGTTATGGCCACAGTGCTACACATGCTACATATGCTGCACAAGTGCATGTAGGTGTGTGTATTGTGTGTGTAGATAGGTGTGTCTGTTACGTAAGATACTTTAACTTTCAAACGGAGTTACATCGAAAATGAACAATATCTCCAACACCCAATTGAATGAATTTATTCGAAATATTCTAGGTCTGGTTTAGCAGTCATCTCCGCCATGACAAACTCAGTCAAAAGCATCGAAATAAGGACCGTTTTGAAAGACGAAACGTTCTTGGACCCATATGGAGTCATTGCATAATTACGTAACGCTCGAAGGTGGGTGGGTGGGGTCCTTGAAAACGTTACGAAAGGTTACGTGGGTAGGTGGGTGTATGAAGATGAACGTTACGTAACGCTTTTACCAACAGTTTCGCTACAAAAAAATTTAAATTAACATCGAATGACGCCTTATTGAGCATTATTTTTAAATTAAAAGTTGAAATTGTGAAAGTTCGGCCCTGCAGTTTGTATGGCTCTCGTAGGGAACCACCTTTCGCAACGCGCCCAGGTGACCTATTTCTGTATATAAATACGGCCCAGTGGCGAATGACCAAACTGGTTAGACGCTGTGCTATTGGTCTAAAATAAGCTGCGATTTCATCTCCAGTTTGTGTAAACCGGAAACCGCTGTTCGAATTGTTTGGATCTTTCATAGTTTTACCGTCGGAACAACGTGGTAATTCTCCCTGGATTCCTGACCTTGAAGAACAACTTTAAAGCATATTTCACTTAGTGGACACGAATTTCAAACATTTAAAATTAATGCCCGACAAAAACTGAGCAAAATTTATATTAATAATTATCGATGTGCTCAGACTAAGCAAATAGGCCTAACTAGTTCATCATAATTTGATTAATTATTAATAAGCAATTTAGTCCACGAAACTTTCCAGTGTGTAAAACTTTGACGTAAAACTTTAAAAACAAAGTAATTTAGGCCTACATTTCAAACATAACTGTCATTTATATAAATAAAACGTTCTGTATATTTTAGGTCTACTGTCAAGTTCTAATTCACATACTATATTAAATTCGCTATAAAATATGAATTATAATTGCGCGTTCACAAGTAAATCTAAAATGATTTTTCGTAACAATAAATACGTAACGCTGGGGGAGGTGGGGTGGGTCTAGGGAAACGTTATGAAGCGTTACAGGGTGGGTGGGTCAAAAACGGTCATTTTCGGCGTTACGTAATTATGCAATGACCCCTATCAGGTCACCTGAACAGTTTAACAGTTTATGCCTATATCGTCCATGAAGTGAAGCTTAGTTACTCAACAAATGCCACCCATCTTTTTCTTGTGCGATTTCACCAGTCGAAACTACAACGATCTACATTTTTTGCCGTTATCAGCGAGGTTATCTAATTTGAAGAACAGGCCCCAGTATGTATTTTATATTCCTCAACTGCCCTCATACGATAATTGATAGTTATTTGCCCACCTTAAAAGCTGCAGTGTTTAGTGCACGGTGTTTGTAATGTATGTCAGTGGCAGAAAATATTGTCGAAATTAGTTGGCCAGTTAGTTAGGGAAGTCGTTCAGAATATAATATAGCGTTCATAGCGTCCCTACAGACAACGCATAGAACTCGAATTCAATCTTATTACTGGTTTATTAAACATTTAACACATCTCCCTCAATTCACCCCTTTATAAACCCCTTTTCATAATCGCTCTCCCCTCCCAGAGTTCAGAATGACGAATGACGTCATAGTCAGACACTGCAGCGTTTCTAAGCACCTCATAAAAGTCCTGCCTATGCTAGTAATGATCGTAAAATTATTGAGTTCAGAGTTCGTCAAGCAAACGATCGTTGCTCAGATAACTTGAAGTGTCACCACTGTCAACCTGTCGCACACAAGTGGAGCCGAACGAACAGATTCCTATCCACATTGAAATGTTTCATCTCGCTTTTTAAGACATCTTATTAAAGCACGCAATAGAGCAGCGATAACCATTTCACCTTAGAAGTTCAACTTATAATCATAATCTTGAACATTCACATAATCTTGAACACTCACATAATTATTAATTGCTGAATACAATTTCGTGATTTTGAGTTTCCAATTTAAATGTTGTTGCTTTTCTCTCAAACTACAATGAGCAAGTGCGACCCAAAAGGGGCAGAGGCCCCGCTAACTTAGGATAACCCATTCTCAACTCACATAATGATGACTGGTATAATATTATCGGAGATAACACCACAAAACGAACAGAAAAACGAAAAAAACCAAAAAAACGAAACCAATTATTCAGTTTAGTCGTTGAAGCGTCTCAGCAAGCCAAGGATCAATTTATCAAGTTTATATCGGTTTCATACTACGAAGAAGGAAGATTCGTTTAATTTTAATTAACTGTACATTTTCCTTCACGAAACACCTTTGTCTTTGAATTTAGATAAACTCCCATCGACTCTTGAATATACCAAGTGTAGCAGCATTTCAAATGTTCGATGGTATCTTATTCCAGATATTAATACTCATAGAACGAAGTGAAAACCGACAATAATTGGTTCTTTCATATATTTCAGAAACGCCAATGGCTGACCTTGTAAAATGAGCATGTAGGCCTACATCAGCCATCCTAGTAAAGAATTTAGGGAAGGAATTCGGTAACAGATTATCATGGTATTTATACATAAAGATTCCGTTTTGTAGTATGTTTAAATTGTTTATATTGTCAAATTTTATGATGTTGTATTCACAGGACCTATTTTCAGTATGTGAGTATCGTTTATCAAGTGCTATTAATCTCATGGTTCTCTTTTGTAGGAGTGAGAGTTTCCTCAGTCTCGTGGGTTAGGTGGATGCCCACACAATATTACCATAAGTGAAATACGGACATATTAAAGTATAATATAAGCTTTTTCGAGTATGCTCAGGGATGAGATATGATATCCTAGCAAGTATACCAAAACTCTTAGCTGCCTTTGTAGCAAAAGCATTAATATGATCATTCCATAACAACCATTCATCAATACAGACCTCAAGGAATTTTGTTGAGTAAACGTGGCTAAATGTCGTATTATCTATTATCAGAGTTCTTTGCAATGCCGGGAGTAAGTTTTTTAATAGAGCGGAATATGATAAAACATGTCTTTTTGAGATTAAGATAGAGACGATTAATCCTACGCCAGGCAGCCATTACTTTAATTCAATAGTTATTATATCCAGAAATTTCGATAAAGATTCATGAGAAAAAAAATACATCCATGTTATCGCAAACGAATAAATTTAAGAATACTAGACGAGTTGGGAAGATCATTGATAGAATAGCAAGAACAGTAAAGGGCCAAGATTCTAGCCTTCTGATAGACCAAATTTGATGAGTTTCGAGGTCGACTTGGCATAATTAGGGCCTATCTGTACCACTTGAAATCGTTAAGTTAAGTAGTTTTTACATCATAAAATAGGCAGTCCCCTATTTCCATATTTTTCTAATTTGCTCAATAATATTCTGTGGTTCACAGTATCAAACGCCTTAGCCAACTCAAAAATATTCCAACTGAGTATAGGCCTATTTGTTTTCGTCAATTGCTTTTAAGATTAAATCTTGCATATTAATCAGATGAGTGGCCTGTTTTGCGTGACGTTAATGAAGATCACTTAGGGCCTACTTCGTTTTTGAAGTTTACTTCCTTGACTTGCCATGACGTAAGTTTGCTCTGCCATTACTTTTAACGATTATTCCATATTGCTTTGCACTTCACTGAAGTGACTACTAACACACGAGTTCTTAATTGTACAGTGTTACAAGCACATACTTGAGTGCGAGCGAAGAAATACCAGTCAACGGATAATAAATGTTCATTGTGCGTGAAGCATCGGACTTTGGCAACAGAAAATCGTTTGCGCGTCCATAGTACCATCTTGATTTATATGGTGTTGATCTTTCACAGAACAGTATTGCTCTAACCATTTCAAGGACATCGTTTTGGTCTGTAATAACGGCCTTTCGGCATGGTGTCCGATTGCCTTACACCCTTTCGGTTAGAGTTCGACTACCGATAACCATATAAAATTAACTACTGATATATCCATAAATTAGAATCGGGGCCATTATATTTTTACCGTGGTATATGCAGTGGTATTTTAGGTGTTACAATGTATGTAACAATGTGTTACAATGTATGTATGTATGTATGTAAGATTGCCTGATGATGTTCAAGAAAGTCATAATATACCACAGAGAGCTTTCAATTTAGTAGGCCTACTGCAACCGGAGATGGTTTAAATCAAACACATGAACATAAAGATATTTATAAATTTGAATGTTCAAGGCTTTAGATCGATTTACTGAACAGACTGGACCATATCATCTTCTTCTGTATTGGAGAACTTCAAAATCCAAGCCGCATGTGGCGAGTAGTTTATTTTCTGTATTAATTTACCTTGATGACTATGTAACGCATTCCTAAATATTTAGTATGCACTTGGTATGTCAGCATTATTTACCTGATTATTAATGTTGTTAATGTTATGATTATTATTGTTTTTATTGTTGTCATTATTAATATTGATATTATTGCTGTTGTGTTGTTGTTCATGTTGTTGTTGTTGTTGTTGTTGTTGTTATTGTTATTATTATTATTATTATTATTATTATTATTATTATTATTATTATTATTATTATTATTATTATTATTATTATTATTAGTAGTAGTAGTAGTAGTAGTAGCAGCAGCAGCAGCAGCAGCAGCAGCAGCAGCAGTAGTAGTATTTTCTTTTTACTATCACCTAAGTATCAATTACGTTACGAACACATGCATGAGTAATAATCAAGCAAGAGGTGTCAAGGGTTAGTATGAGCTATTAGTTTTCTGTTTTCTTGGCTCCTGTTGCACAGTACTTGCTGATTCATGACTGTAGCTGTAATACCTGTTTTATGCAATAAACAATTCACACAAGTCACGTAGTTGCTGTAAGCGACTGCAAGAATCTAGTGAAATTATATAATCTAATTCAGATAGCCTTCAGTGTGCAGTAGTGCTGTTGCTGGACGTGGTTAAAAACCATATTTACTTGTGTACCCAATTTACTATTCGATTCAACTATCTCTTGCATATACGGATTATTGCCTTTCTTTGCCTAATTTTTTACCTATAGCTGCACTGTACGTGTCTTAATTTAAGCGATAAACTAAGACCACAATGTGTCGCTACACATATCCTGGTTACGATCTCCATATAAAAATTTAATTGGAAGATGCCCTTTCAGCTTTAAAATGTTGATTTAGCTTAAAGATAATTATGATCACAAAGATGAATAAAAATTATTTTCTAATCACTCTTACGATTGGTTGTAAAACTCGATTTTGATAACAAAGATTGAAAATAGGGCCTAATGCAACAATTTGACTATTTACTGAAGTGCTGTGATACTACTAACTCTCACCCAGTCTATTCTTCTGCCGCATTGTCTTCACCTATTACGAACAATAAACACTGTTTATAGATCGGTTGTCTCCCTAAGGCTGTTTTCCTACTGTCCATTACCCTACACTGTGCATCGTGTTTTTTCATGCACATAGATTTCACTTAATTGATATAATCGCCATTGTTATATTTCAACTAAAGCCATTCAGTGGCTTTGGATTTATTAAACAATTACTATGCTCCATTTCCTATATACTTAAATACACTGGCGTAAACTTGACCAAAATATTGGGGGGGCATTTGGTTATTAATTCTACACTTTTGCATTAGATGTACAGTAAAATCTCAATTATTGGGGGGCACGTGCCCCGGCTGCCCCCCCAGAGTCTACGCCTATGCTTAAATAAATCTGCTGGTAAGGCTAAGCTACTCACTCTATCGATCAGCAACTGTTGGCAGATTTATGAAGGATCTTATAAGGCAGTCTATGGTATACATTTGGTGAATAAAAATTGCATAGGCAGATCATAAAAGATAAATATTTGAAATAGCCAAAGTACTTACAAACTCAAGTGATCGCTGTTGAACTATAAGATGTTTAATATCGGTAAATCGGTGACGTCTGGCGATAACTTGGTTCGGCCTGCGTCATTGTGTAGTGAAAGCATGTAAGATGGAAGCATTATTTTCTTATATCTGATTCCTGCTGATCCACACAGGCTTAAACAGGTAAAGCTGACTTTCAAAATTTCTTTGCAATTTTTTCTCTTGGGTATAAATAGACACAGAATTTGAGGAAAAGATAAAAGTCAGTGGTAATGACAAGTTGAACTTCAAGGGATCGCTGAAGGTGCTGACACAGCGGTAGTCTCAGAAATCTTGCTCTTGCATGCTCTGCGTTACAGGCCTGCCTGTGGTTAGAGAACCAATGACAATGTGGATACTGTATTGTATTGTGTTTAAATATTTATAAAGCGCCTGTAGTAGGGTGAACCGTTCAGAGGCGCTCCCAGTGCGCAAGGCCATTTGAAAATATATGTCTTGAGAAAAGCAAAAGAAGACGAGGGGTTACCTACTAAAATTTGAGACCGAGTAGAAGGAGAGAGTATATTCCAGAGAGAGGGACCAATTGAGGCAAAAGACCGGGACTGCGCCATAAATAGTAATACAGTTAACAATATAATATAATTTATAATATTATTAATATATATGTAGGTGTGTAGACACTTATCATAGCGCATCTTAAGACTATTTAAGAAAAGCGCTGATGGCATCTGACTATCTGATAGATCTAAACTGTGTATCTTTGTTGGACAGTGTCAAATGCAAGAGTACATGACATTGTATGCAGTGCAAAACAGCAACAATGGATCCAATACAGACATGATGGGTTAAATTCATGCGCGGGACCTCGGCACTTGCATATCTCCAAGGACATTTTAGAATTAAGTATTTCGGAACTGCCTCCAATTTAGACAATCGACTGACTAGTAATAATAATCCACTTACTTACACTGTTTTAGAAGTTATCTAATAATAATGAAAATAATCATTAAGATTAGATAGGCCTAATATTGATGAAAACTTCCGAAACTAAGAAACCACGTGACAGTGGAAAAGCAGACAGGTTGATAGAAGCAGGTCAGCTTTGGAGAAGATCTGAACTAAATTTCAACGTAAATTCTGTCTACGTGCAGTTGGCAAATAAATGAAACATTAACTCCTAAAGAGAAAAAGAACAGATTAAAAGATTTCCATCCCTCGAGGCGTCGTGAAAGGATCAACTAACAAAAAGACAAATACGCAATTGTTTCTTTTGCGAAGTGAACTCGTTAGAAAGTTTTATAATTTTTTAGGTATATGTAGGATCAGTTGATCTCACGGCCGTCCAGAAAGTGCATTGGACAGTGTGGAAAATTTCATGTTGACAAAGACAGCAGGATGCCTGGAGCAAAGGTTCATCCGAAATCAGATGACGTAAATATACCTCAATATTATTTTTACTGTAATTTAGCATCGTATATATTTAATCAAACTTATGAAATTTAGCCTCACGTAGGATATCGAAAATGCTAGTGTTAGTTTCACTGTTAATGTTATTGATAGCGTAGGTGTTGCTGAGAGTGAAAGGTCATTTGTGCTAGTGACAGTGTCATTATCGGTGTCTGTATCATCATAATTATAGAATCTGAACCTTCCATCTATATCTTATCAATGTGTTCGTTATATTCACCTTATAGATAATCATAGTAACTAACGACAACTAAGACATCCATTAAACTGCCATTCTTGCTCATTTGCCAACTTCTTTTAATTTGCATTAAATAAATGTATAGCAGTAACTAAACTGCTTTCATCAACCAAGAATGAGACTTATAACTGGTTACAATTTTTATTCATGGCTATGTGACCGAATTTAAGAAGACCTCCAAGAAGCGAGAAAGCAATCGATTCCGCAGTGAAGCGATCGAGAAAGATATAAAGTGAGAACCATGATTTTCCTATTATAATATTAGTAAACAATATATGTGTTACGCCTGCGTCCAGGGGCGTCTACTCCATAGAAACCTTGGAGCAAATGCTCCATCCAAAATATAGGGGAAGATCTGTCAGTGTATGTGCCATCATTATGGGGGGAGGGGAGGGAGGGAAAGGGGAAGAGGAGGGAGGGGATGGGAAATTGCTCCAATGACTTCGGGGGATAGACGCCTTTGCTGCGTCTTATGCACAAGGTCCAACCGATGGCGCACCACATATTTCTATGATTGCAATGGGGGCTGTTGATTCGAAGGTAGCAAGAACAATCAGACCTCAGCAGAGCGAGCATAGTTAGTGTTTGATGGAATATCAGACCCTGTGGTCCAACTCAGCCTGAAATCTTTCGGTAATTGCTGCTTCAACGTAATCAGTTGTGAAGTACTTAGAAAGGTGCTGTATACTGTCTTCGTACACGCATTTCAGTTGTATATTTTGCAGATTATATTCTAGTACATCTGAACTAGATTACGGGGTGATTACCGAGGAAGCTTTCCTCGCACAAATTCTCGATTGATTTCAATTAATTCTGTTTGATATATTCTATCCCACACCATCCGTAGACTGACTAATTTGTCATTATTTTAAAAGAATCAATGCGTCTAAACCAGCGCTGTAGTGGTAAAATTAGAGGTGAGTACACGCTACCGCTTAGTTTTCCGAAACAAATTGGAGGTGAGTATTACGCAACAGTATTTTGTGAGTATACGCTACAGTATTTTAGTATAAATAAATATAAATATTTTGTGAGGTGAGTATACGGTCTCTAGAGGTGAGTATACGCTGTATATCTGCGTATACTCTCGACTACAGCCTTGGTCTATACCTAACTGATCAAAATAAATAATTACTATACGATATTTTGCTTTACTAGTTAAGATTTAAGGCTTTGGTTTTACAATTGTTCCATTCTGGTTCTGATTATGCTTCGTAGTCCAGTTCGGCTAATATTGGGACACACATTTGTCATTCTATATAATTCATGTGGTGGTAAATGGGCGACCTGAGTCTTCATGTTGTATCTCAACATTATTGTATATTTGTTCACTGTTAACTGCTGTTTGTAACGGGAACAATAAACGAATGATTATAGTAATGGTCATGATTATGGTCATGGTCATGATCACGGTCATGGTCATGATTATGGTCATGATTATGGTTATATTTTAGAAATTGTAAATATTTAGATGATAGAGGTAATAATTAAAACTAAAAAAAATCCGAAAGTCATGGAAGGATTTCAACGTGAAGATAAATTAAAATCTTCTGCGAAAATCGCAATTCCATGGCGTTTCCTTTTTCTAGGTTCTGTGTGTATGGATACAGCAGGAAAGTCCACAGCGATGAACCTCTCCAACGCAAATTTAATAAGTCAGAACCTTCGACAAAAACCTTTCCCACAGACGTTGAAGAAGCAGATAAAGATTCTAATTGCAAGACTGAATTGAAGAACATACAAGTATTATGATTCATTAATATTTTCCTATCAAGATTTCGTTTTCTTAACTATCAAGATTTTATTTTCGTTTAATCATCTAGTTGAGCATTTTACCGCGTCCCAAAAGTACCTCACGAAGGCGCTTCTTGCATGAATAACGGAGACTACTATTGATTAAGAAAAAAGAAATTGTAAGCAAATAGCGCGCAAAAGAGTCGTACTTATATAGCGCTTTTATTCAATTTAATCAATGTGCTCTCGACTTGAAACACAATTCGACAATCAAGCACAGTGGTCTTCAACCGTTGACGAAACAGAAGCAGAGACAGGAAACTAAGCACGTGTAGTAGATTGCACTGCAGTGTCTTCCAGGACGATGGGCGAAACACTGTGAAATAACGGATCGGAGAGAAATCGATGCGAAAAGATTCAAGGTAGATGTGGCTGAAAGTAGCTATGACAGATACCACTGGCGATAATTAAAAACGCTGGGAAAGTTACAAGACAGTATTCTGTTACCGAGTGAATGTTCATTGTGCTTTATTCATAGGTGCAGGATATCCGCCTGGATTACAAAAGAGACGTCAGCGAGATCTTGACACTGTTTAGCCTCTGGGATATGGTTACGCCGGACGTAATACTCTCAGCCCTAACCGATAGAGATTCTTTTGAGACTTCAGCAAGTGCGTACACGGTATTAATTTTGTCTGTCAATCTGTCCACCAGTGTGTATATGTGTATGTATGCATACATCATGTATGTATACGTGTGCATATGTATGTATGTATGTATGTATGTAAACTATGTATGTATGGATGTATGTGTACAGTGGATGCACATATTTAAATGCAGTGTATTTATGCTTGTATGTATGTATGCACATGTATATATATATTATGTATGCATGTATGCGTCTATCTAAAGGAGTACGTATGTATGTATGCATTTATTATATGTATTTATATATATTGCATGTATGTCTGCATGTTTATCTGTATGTCTGTCTCCATCTGACGTCTGCTTTTATGTATGTTTGTCTGGCTATAGTTACTTGGTGCTTATTTGTCTATTTTAAGCGCCACTATCTTATGACTAAGTATCCGTCGATGGATTTGTCGCTAGGCTATTAGTAGGAGATTTCTGAGTTGCGAGTTTGTTGCAGAATTCACTGACTGGACCAGGAAGGAGATAGCTGTTGGCGACACTGGTGGATGAAGATGTTCCTCCTAGTCGTACCGGGTGCGCCTCACACGATATATGCATATGCGTTTCTGCGTGAGGAGGGTCAGTAATGTCTAGCGAGGACATGATGATGATTGGGGTTGAATTGTTATCTCTATGCAAGATGGCGGCCGGTTGACAAGAGGCGTGCGATCCAATCTAATATTTTGTCGTTTTAACTATTTTGATGTAAAAGCTTTGTTCATTTCATGTAGTAGCTAGAGCCTAGTTCTAGGCTCTAGCTACTATAGCTAGTCTGTCATTGTCAGTCAGTCACGTAGACAAGCAATATTGAATTTATTCACTCGTGTCCAACTGTGCATCACTCATCAGTATCTTCCACAAATGTATTTGGTTTCTTCTGCAACTGCAACTGCGTTTTTAACGTACCCATGCGGTACGCGTCCGTTATTCTTTTCGATTGCGTACGTACGGTACGCGTACGCTATTCCGATAGGCCTAAGTAACGTGCGGTCGCACTTTGGTGATGTACTCGGTGGCGCTAGATCTGTTATCGGTTTCGAATCGATTACTGTTTCTGTGGACCAACCGTGATTGAGCTCATAATAGAAGCAAATAAACATAATAAAATGAACTTGTTGAAACCAGATGCTTGGATGATCACAGATGGACGAAAGAAAGGCACAAACCAACTCACTGGAAACGAGGCTACGAAGAGACGGGCGAATAAAGACAATATCATAGAGGCTGTTCTCGGAATCAGCAGCTGGGGATGTCTTGAAGAAAGGACAAATCTTCTGAGTGTAAAATATTATGTTTCTCGTGCTGCGCTGTTAGCCTGTAAAATGGCAAATAACCAAGTAAATTAATTGAACTGTCAGACCTCTATTTGTACAGTTATATCTGAGTACTGATTCTAATGGTCTTAATATACAGTTGCATTTATATGTTG
The DNA here is from genome assembly GCA_963556255.1 of Allolobophora icterica. Lineage (NCBI taxonomy): Eukaryota > Metazoa > Annelida > Clitellata > Crassiclitellata > Lumbricidae > Allolobophora > Allolobophora icterica. The sequence continues at coordinate 13,502,478 of OY744603.1, read as the reverse complement.
ATTTGGTGTCTCCTAGATCATAGATTCATAACGCATCTCATGTACATTATGCAATGTCGCTTATATTGCTTCCCAATAACTAGCTAGCAGAATTTGAGTTTTATGAGAGGTCGGATATGTATACAGACGTTCCAAAGTTAAACGTATGCTGGAGGTTGTGTGCATGAACGAAAGCATGAGTGAACGAATGTATGTATGTTTGTATTAATATAGCTCATTATTTATATAACGCTGTTAAGGAACCTCGTATGGGGCCTAATTGTAATTATACTTGTAATTTTACATCTATGAAGCGTCAATTCAAGAAGAAACTCACTTTCTTTCATAATGTTTTTCAACTTATCACAAGTCGAATCTTTGCATACCTGCTACATATTATAGCCTGAACATGGCTTTGTAGCAGGTATGCAAAGATTTCACTTGTGATAAGTTGAAAAAATACTTTCTTGACCATGACGGATTAGTAGGCCAATATTTTAGTTAAAAAGTAGTATGTGTGTGTGTGCGACCCTGTGATTTCTGTTAATTTTCTTCAGGATACAATTGGTTCATATGGCTATGCGGATGATAGCCATCCAAGTGGATCATCGTTGAATCAGCATCACAGGCACTTTCTTCTTGTCGATGACGGTACACAGAAGAAGTCAGGCTGTGAACTCAACCTACAACAATTGGTCGAGTTGACTCGGATGCAAAGGGAGACAATTAAAGACAAAGAAGACCTAAGTATGTCGCGCGGTTTATTATTCTGAGGTAAAATGAGTTTGTGAAGAGAAACAATGTTTCGTAGTTTATCATGTTGATGCAAATAATGTTTTTAGAAGTAGACAATAATGTGTGGAATAGTTTATTATGTCGAAGTATTTGAAGAGCTTATTAGAAGAAGTCAGAAGTATGCTACACAATTATTACGGTAAAATAAACTGAGCTCTACATTTTTAATTTATATAGCGTCCCATGAAATTGGTGGTTCACATTTATATGCATCTCTGAAAACCGAATCTTTCAACCTAGCCGATAACAGTAATGTTCAGGCATCTTCAACCAGTTCAGTTCAGTGATTGTAATTCAGTAATTGTAATTGTAAGTGCTTAACTGTAGATATCTAAGTTCTTGAAGTAAACTGGCTTCAACGCATCCAAAATTCTTTGGCTCACATTTTGCACCTTGTATCTACTCGTACAAACTCCTTAAAGCTACCCGGTAACTGCATTGGCTTCCTGTAGAATTCAGAATAAGATTTAAGCTGACTTGTCTGTCATATAAAATTCTAAAACGAGAACTCACGTCTTCAACCACAAATCTCTTCTCACAGCCCTCACCGGATCCTGCGCTCTTCGGGTTGAGTCCATTGGCTGAGCCACAATGCAGAACTGTCATGGGCTTTTCTGCTTTCTATCTTGCTATCCATAGTCCAAATGTCTTATTGGTTGCATCCCCAGATTTTGGCAGGTTTGTCTTTATATGCGGGATGTTATGCGCTGGCTCCCTTTCCTGCTGCGAGTCGCCTACAGGGTCTCTGCACTGGTTAGGCGTTGTCTGGAGGGACTTGCCCCTCCCCATACCTGCGGGAGTTGTGTCGCCCTACCTCGGGGGTCTTGCGGCGATCTGCTCTTCGCTCGGCTGACCAGGTCGAGCTCTTGGTCACCCGCACGCGGACAGCCATTATGCAGCGCCCTTCTTTTTCGGTCGCTGGCCCCGCGATCTGGAATGGCCTCTCCTGTTGCACTCCGCCCGGTCCCTATAACTCACTCTACCTTGTTTCTTACAAACTTTAAAACTACTCTCTTTAGCCGTGGTTGGACTAGGAGCGCTCCTGAGTAGATAACCTTGAAGGGGCGCTATATAAAAGCTCCTTAATAATAATAATAATGAATGGGACCGTCTACCAATGTTTCTCCTTTACATTATCCAGAGGTTGCAAGCTACTTTTGAAAGTGCTCGACATGGGCCAGTATAATAATTGTTGGGCTGCAACATGCATGCGTTTTAAAGGATAATTAATTATTGACCTGTAGGCCTACGTATGATAAATGTAGACTTAATTATTTTTAGAAAACGCTCTTGTCTACATCTTAATCGGAGGCAGCATCAATGCGTTCGGTTTCGTTGAACGCGCCCTTGCTAAAGAAATTCCTGTCATTTTGGCTGTGGTAAGTGTTTAAAAGTCATGTAGTACTACACATGACGTTGCAGAACTACTCTATGTTGCACACAAGATATCAGATTGATCGAAAGAATTGAAAATAAAATAGAACAGAATAAAATAAAATGGGTCATATCTCATCTGGTTAAGATTAAATTCCATTAGACAATATTTAATTAAATTCCATTAGACAATATTTAATTAAATTCCATTAGACAATATTTAATTAAATTCCATTAGACAATATTTAATTAAATTCCATTAGACAATATTTTATTAAATTACATTAGACAATATTTAATTAAATTCCATTAGACAATATTTAATTAAATTCCATTAGACAATATTTAATTAAATTCCATTAGATAATATTTAATTAAATTCCATTAGACAATATTTAATTAAATTCCATTAGATAATATTTAATTAAATTTCATTAGACAATATTTAATTAAATTCCATTAGATAATATTTAATTAAATTCCATTAGATGATATTTAATTAAATTTCATTAGACGGTATTTAATTAAATTCCATTAGATAATATTTAATTAAATTCCATTAGACAATATTTAATTAGATTCCATTAGACAATATTTAATTACATTCCATTAGACAATATTTAATTAAATTCCATTAGACAATATTTAATTAAATTCCATTAGACAATATTTCATTTCATTCCATTAGATAATATTTAATTAAATTCCATTAGACAATATTTAATTAAATTCCATTAGATAATATTTAATTAAATTCCATTAGATAATATTTAATTAAATTCCATTAGATAATATTTAATTAAATTTCATTAGACAATATTTAATTAAATTCCATTAGATAATATTTAATTAAATTCCATTAGACAATATTTAATTAGATTCCATTAGACAATATTTAATTACATTCCATTAGACAATATTTAATTAAATTCCATTAGACAATATTTAATTAAATTCCATTGGACAATATTTAATTAAATTCCATTAGACAATATTTAATTAAATTCCATTAGATAATATTGCACTCTAGGCTATATCATTAGATTGGATAGGAAAAGTTTGGTTCGGAGAACATCGTATCCGGCACCACTTTTAATTTAATTAGGCCAGATTGGGTTGGATCCGATAGTAGGGGATCATGAAAAGTATTGAATACAAAGATTTATTTCTGCTGCAAGTTATAGTCGTGTAAAATAAGTTACACCATGCACCTATTTTTAAGAATTTAAACTTTTGTCCTAGCTCGACTTGTAAACAGTTCTTTGCTGCTCAGATTAAGCGTGATTTAGAATTTATTCCTTTAGGTAGCATGTGTAATGGCACATATAGCCACTCCTCGCGTCAAAGACCGTGATTTTATTCCAACTGCTTTTCTTTCAGGGAAGTGGAGGAGCCGCTGATATAATATCTGGAAGAGCGGCGTCCATAGAGTGAGTTAAACTTATTTCACCCCAAAATTAAAAGAAGTTCTATCCTCCCTTAGACCAAATGTTGTACTTCAACTTTGAAATAAGTGCCTTAACGCATTAAAATTTTACTGATGACAGTTTAGCTTTAGAAAAGCGCTTAGGAAGTTTGGATTTTTAAGATTATGATTACAACTTTTAACTTTATAGTTTAAGTTGAACATTGATGGTTGATTGATTGCATGGTCTGCAATCTGCATATATACGTACAACACCCATAATTTTTCATATTGCAAATAGCCAGTGCTTATTAACTTTATTGATCTCAGAATATCGCTGGCGGAACATGTGGACTGCGGTCGCCGCTAATTTCGTTTGGAAAGTGTGTTCTTTTATTGGCTTTTAAGTCGTTTACTTGTAAATGGCTCGTCGAGTTGTGGCAGTGTTGCGTTTGAGTCCGCTTCTCTGATACTTGTCAAGTCAACCGCATGGAAGTTTCTCTTTTTGGATGATTTTAATTACACCCAGGGCTGTAGTGGTAAAACTAGAGGTGAGTACACGCTTTTAGTCGTTCGCCCTCAAAACTTTTCATTTCCTTTCTTTTTTTGTGGAAATTTCATTGGTCAATGGCTATACGGTCTCTAGAGAGGTAAGTATACGTTGTATACCCGCGTATACCCTCGACTACAGCCATGAGTATACGCTGTCTACTGTAACATCCCTGATTGCACCTACACTCATCACCCAGTAATAATATATGAATGTGTCATTTATTCTAATCAATCAGTGGTCCTACCCTGGAAGACATTCCAGAAGTCGCTGAAAAACTGTTTCATCGTCTTGAAGAATTGCTGATCGCAGGAAGTATCCCTGCTAACTTAGTCCATGGTACCATTGCCAAAATCGTGGCTGAAACCAAGCTCGAACCGTTCTTTGAAATTTTTGACTTGCTGGGCAAAACAAGAGTTTCTGAGGAAGTTGAACAACGATTAAGAAACGACATTGCGACTTTAAGAAATAAAGCGACCCATGAACTGTTGGCTAGAATCAGGGCTGTCCTCCCGACGAAAAAAACTCCTTTCGACACACGCAACTCTTCAGCCGCCGATGCTGAAATTGACACAATCAACCGAATGCGTGCAGTATTTCAGCAGATGCTGGTTGTTAATGGAATCCCGCAGAAGAACGCTAAGAAAGCTGTCGATGACCTAGAACCTGACGTCCTCAATGAAACTCTGGCCAAAGTCAAGTTTGTCGTTACCATTCTGAAAGGAATAAGTGAAAACAACAAAACGGATCTGCTTATAAAATTCGACATCATAGGCGAACAGGAAAAAAGCCTCGCCAGTGTCATCGTCGAGGTTCTGAAGACAGGTGGGTGCACGCTTCAAAAATTATTCATTATGCATTATTTGTTCTTTTACTCGAGGAAGACCTACATGTGTTCTTTAAGGATTACACCATTGGGATAGCTTTTTTCATGGAAGGCTAGACTTCGTTAATGTCGCGCTCGGCAGTAAAAGCGCTATGAAATGAAACGTTGAAGAGCTGGATGGCATAGATATGCGCTGGCAGAGATGTCTAGTGTTCCTGCTGTCTCCACATCAGTTATCTTATCGCTAGACAAATTGCTATTACTATTCTTGCCACTACTACGGCTACTACTACTACTACTATTACTACTATTATTACTACTACTACTACTACTACTACTACTACTACTACTACTACTACTACTACTACTACTACTACTGCTGCTGCTACTACTACTACTACTACTACTACTACTACTACTACTACTACTACTACTACTACTACTACTACTACTACTATTACTACTAGTCGTTCACTCTGAGGAAGTTCAGGCAACCGCTCGACCTTGTCGATCTCCAGTTGGAAAGGTCAAAACAGTGATTGGACTCGCTCTCACTGTTCTTCTGTGGAGAGACTCTACGATGTGATGGACTGCTTAAAGTTGGTCTTCATGTGTTACCAGCCTGGCCGCCTGTCGTCGCTCCTCTTCTTCGACGCTTCGTGCTCCAGAAACTCTGAACACTATGTATACTAGAGATTCTATAAGAGAATCCGTCGGATAGTAGCTTTCAGTATGTGCGGAAACACGCCAGCGGTGAATTCTACTGTTATTTATCGGAAATTAATTATGAAAGTTTTGTTCTGAATGATGGCAGAATCAGTTAGGATAGTGCAGGCAGCGCTTGTATGAGGTTCAAGGCGCTATAGTTTCTTCATGCATGCATATCTACGTAATGTAATGTCATGATGTAATAGGATTACTACAAGTTACATGCCATCGTAAGTACTAAGTAGTGAGTCACTTCCAGAGTGTTTTACAATGTCAATTTCCAGCGCAGGTACTACGAGTGACAGTATGCAACATTGAAAGAGAGTTCACCTTGAAGCTTACTAGTAGTAAATGTCAAGCAATACAGCTTAAAGCGCTTCTGATGGTTCTGTCTTGAAGTGGCGCTATACAAATTTGCAATTACCATTACCATTGCCAAAAGAGTATTTGGTGTGTTACTGGTGCCATTCTGTGGGTCTATAAATTTAATATATCACGCCATATAGGCTACAGCGCAGTCTCTGTATTTCACTTGATCAGTTAAAACTTTGTAGCGACTGAGCTGTTGCAAGTCACGATATTGCAAGTCGCGATGACCTTTAGCCAGTTTAAGTTTTAAGAATGCAGATTGAGCACGAGCAATGGAGAGTGCAGTGGAAGAGATACTTTGAATTAGCACTAAACAAGGCAACTAGTGCCCACAGATATAAATTATTAAAGAAACTCACAGGAATCTTAGGGTTGTAATTCTTCACTACAGGAGTTATAGACTCGTGAAACAGTTTAGGTAATATCTCGGTATAAAAACTGTGTAGTGCCACTTTCAAAATTCGTAACTACTGATTATTTTTGTATAGTAAAATGGATTGAGCCAAGTGACTTGTACGTGTTGGCTGCTGATTGGGACAACGAAACATTCTTCAAGCAACTGCTACTAGAAAATTGGAAGGTTAGTCTGCGCGTTTCGAAATGAACTTTAGGTAAATTAGTAGATCTACTTCTATGCTACCAGATGTTGAATCTAAGCTTTCCCAACTAGTTTGTTGAATTTGTGTATCTTTTGGTAATGCAAGATTTAACTGTACATGACCATGTGTAATATCTGCTCGTATTACGAGCTATTTCAAATATAGCTGCAATGCCTCTTCTCTGCTTTGTCGACTATGAAAAAGCTTTCGACAGAGTAGACTGGAGAAAGCTAATGGGAATACTGAGAAGAAAAGGGGTGGATTGGAGAGAAAGAAGATTGATAGGTAATCTATACATGGGACAAAGAGTGAAAATAAGAGTTGATGGAGAGTACTCGGAACCAGGAAAAATAGGAAGAGGAGTAAGACAAGGATGCCCACTGTCACCAATACTATTCAACATCTATATAGAAGAGATCATAAGAGAAACGCTAGAGGATATGGAGGAAGGGATAAAGGTAGGAGGAAGAAGGGTGAAGGCATTGAGATTTGCAGATGACCAGGCGATGCTGGCAACTAGCCAGGAGGGCTTACAAAGGATGATGGATCGTCTAAACATGGTATCGCTGGAATATGAAATGAAAATAAACGTAAAGAAGACAAAGGTAATGAAGATAAGCAAGAGAAGCGGCATAACACCACAAACAATAAAGATCACACTAAACGAAGAAGAAATAGAACAGGTGGAGAAGTTTTGCTATCTAGGAAGTGTGATCACAGACGATGCAAGATGCCACGAGGAAATAAAAAGAAGAATATCCATGGGAAAAGATGCATTTTATAAAAGAGGAGAGCTAATGAGAGGAGGTTTAAGCAAGAGTCTAAAGAAGAGAATGGTAAAGACACTGGTGTGGAGTGTTGTTCTGTACGGCTCCGAGACATGGACAATGAGGAAGGACGACATAAAAAGATTGGAAGCCTTTGAGATGTGGGTGTGGCGCAGAATGGAGAGAGTTAGCTGGGCGGAACGGAGGACGAACGAGGAAATCCTGCAAATGGTAGAAGAGCAAAGATCACTCATAAGAACTATACGCGGACGACAAAGGAAATGGATCGGGCACATCCTAAGGAGTGAGACACTGTTAAGAGACATCATGGAGGGAAGGATGGAGGGGAAAAAGACGCGAGGAAGACCGAGGACAATGCTGCTAGACTGGATGATGACAAAAGAAGAAGGATACAGTGGACTAAAGAGAAGAGCACAAGACAGAGAACGATGGCGTCATTGGTCATACGAACCTGCCGGTGAGCAGAGAACATAAAGAAGAAGCCTCTTCTCTCTGATCTCCATGGCATCCGTACTGGGACCTCCACCGAACATCAATTTCTAGACATTCCCTCCGATACGTGAATAATCCGGTGTCTTTACGCCTAGCTTTAGAGTAATGCTTTAGAAATCTAGAATTTATGGTTACGATTACGATTAGGTGTAATCGTACTGTATGTGCACTTTTCTGAATAACATAACGTGCCTATAGAATTATACAGGTCTATGTCCACTTCTTTGAGAAATCAACCTAATGCTATACCCGTTATCAGGGTGACATGGGCTATGTCCACAATAGTCAAGCTTAACTGTAGACGCTTCCTTCAGCGCTATCTTTCAGGATCGTATAGCTCTATGTCCACGAATTTGGACAGTATTTTAAAGTATTTTAATGCTACAGAGGTACAAGTCCACATCCAATAGAATGAATGATTTTGTATCACGTGGATATTTGATGGATCCGCGATGAAGTGACGTTTGAAGAATAATATTATACGGCGTTATGTCCATAGCGAATACCAGTGAGAGATCTGAACACGTGACTTGGACTTATATCCCTATAGCACTCATGTTGTCTACAATCATGGCGTTATGTGTCCATAACCTGGACTTTTTTTATCTTATACAGCTCTATGTCCAAAAATAGTCAACCCTGCCATAATTCTATCAAAATTTACTCATACTCAGGGTACATTATAATAAAAAAACATACAGTCATACTAGGCGAACACAGTGTTGTCCAAAATGTTTAATTTAATTGCCATCAATGAAACAGCGCGAAACATTTTCGTCAACAAATCTAAGAAATCATTTTTCTCGGTTTTCGAAAAAGTGGACATAGGCTTGTATTGTACTATTATAGCTTCAAATGCCCTGTAGCTCCTAGACGTAAAGTAGGAAACTTCAATAATAGCTAGTGTAATAATGCTAATTATAGTAACGACAGAGTCTCTACCTCTTAAATAACTGTATCCTTTCTTCCATATCAATTATGTCATCACCATTTCTGTACAGTCTGATGGTGTTTTGGCTGTAGCCGAGTTATCATGAAGACGCGTTAATGAAACTTGTGAACAAAGACAAGCCTAAATACGTTAAATTGCTGATGGAACATGTCGGTAACAGCGACTGGGTGGCGAAGTCTGAGACAGCTCTGGTAAGTCTAAAAAATACTTATGTGCGAATATTCAAGTACCCAGAGTGGCGATGTAGTGTCAAGAATACGGGCTGGTAGTGTAAAGAGCGATTATTTCTTGGTTATAGAGGAATACAAGCCGTAGGCCTACAATACAATACGATACAACTGTAATTTGATAATGCCCGCCTTACAATGTTCAGAAGCGCACATTGAAGTCAGGAAACAATAAATGCCCCAAAATATCCTGCCTTTCTAACTACATTCGTAGCATTGCAAGTTAGGAGGTTTAAAATGATGTGCTTATGCGTGGAATGCTGTGGTTATGGTTGATGTCACCTGATGAATCCGCATTCTGAGGAGCTGGACCTGTGGAGGTTCATGTGAAGCACATTAATGTGGTGGACCTGTGGAGGTTCATGTGGAGCACATTAATGTGGTGGACCTGTGGAGGTTCATGTGGAGCACATCAATGTGCTGGACCTGTGGACATTCATGTGGAGCACATTAATGTGCTGGACCGTGGAGGTTCGTTCAAGATAAATGTTGCGGAACACTTCATAACAAATTCTAAACACCTTTCGAAGGCGCTCCTTGCTAGCTTAACTGATGTTAGAATTATGAGCAAGAGATGCATTCATAAGCAAATGATGCTGAGAAAACTAGAAGAAGTCACCACAGGAATTCCTAAGACAACCAGGTCCGATCAGGACAAGCATTATTATGTAAGTAGCCGGTCACTTGACCATAGAATCTCTCCGTGATGGAAAGTCGATTAAATAACTTCAGAATGCAGATGTATAGATAAGATAGACGTTCGAAGACACCACAACTATCGAGGAAATTCAGCAACTGAGGAATATATCCATCAAATTAAACACGACTTGTAAAACACAGCCATTTTTTTTAAGTGTCGAGTGTCGACACCTATAACGATTGCAGTGAACTATGTTGGCCGGTGTCACGACTTCAAGCTACCCCCTCTTTCAGGCTACTCCCGGTAATCTGTATCGATTTCATATTACCCCCGGGGTAGCTTGAACGCGATTGCAAGTTACCCCTGCGCCGGTCATATTGCCCCTGTCTGACTGAGCTAAAATGATAAATTCATACGCTTACAACTCATTACGCCTATATGCTAATTGAATAAAACGTGTAACATACAAGATTAACAGCTTGTCTCAATACCTGAAAGTATGCGTGTCAGCTGCCCCTTTCGGGAGAGTACCACAGGTTGCTAATTCACATGTATGTGTGGCTACTGGTCATCTAAAAAAAATACAAGCACTTACCAACAATTTTAGTTGATGTGCAAGATTCGGATGTTACATATGTAGATCCTGTATGTGTGATCTACAGAGAAAGATAACTGAATTCGCATGAAAATAACCATTTATGGCTAATGGGCATTTAAAAAATAATACAGACAGTCAACATAACATTAGCATAACATTTAGTTAATCTGCAAGATCTGCATGTTTTATATGCAGTTGATGTAAGTGTGTTCTATAAGTCTTGTGAATTGGACCTGTTGCCTCAGTTTTTACTTAAGGATCTCATTGATGACTTTGGTCCGTTTTTGCAATTACTTTGTAATTCCTCTCTGACCCAGGGTGCTGTTCTCGTCTCCCACAAGCGGGCTGTCGTCTTTCCCTCCATTAAGCGTCAAGGTCTGGATCCTAATTCTCCAGCTAATTTTAGGCCCATCTCCAACCTTTCCTTCCTTTCTAAGCTCCTGGAACGGTGTGTTGCTTTTCAATTGGTCCACTACCTCGAATCTAATTCCCTCATGCCTCCATTTCAATCTGGGTTTAGGAAATCCTACTCAACTGAAACCCTACTAGTCCGGCTCTTAGCCGACGTCTTCCAAGCTCTTGACCGTGGTCATGTCACCCTGTTAGCTCTCTATGATATCAGCGCAGCCTTTGACACGGTAGACCACTCTATTCTCTTAAATCGGCTATCTATATCCTTCGGTATCTCTGATAGTGCCCTTTTATGGTTCCGCTCTTTCCTCTCTGACAGGTCCATATCTGTGGTCTTTGGATCACATCGTACTCCTTGGGCCACTACCTCCTATGGTCTCCCCCAAGGCTCTGTTCTTGCTCCTCTGCTCTTCATCCTATATACTTCGGACCTTGGGGGAATTTTCCAGCAGAATGGGGTTTCGTCTCATCAGTATGCTGATGACACCCAGTCTCTAATTCATGGTCCAGCCTCTTCTGCTGTCCAAATGGTCGAACGCATCTTAGCAGCAGCCTCTGCTCTGGATTCTTGGCTTTCCTCTAATCGCTTGCGGCTGAACCCCGACAAGACTCAGTTTATCTGGCTCGGTGGTCGCCTCCAACTCAGCAAGATTGATTTTGAATCTCTACATCTTAGGTTTCCCCTCATTCAATTCTCCTGCTCTGTTCGTGACTTGGGGATTGTCCTTGACCCTACCCTCTCCTTTACTGATCAAGTTAACCTTGTATCCAGATCTTGCTTTTATCATCTACGCCAGCTCCGATCCATCCGCAAGTCTCTTTCATTTCATGCTGTTACTACGCTGGTCCATGCTCTGATTTGCACTAGGGTAGACTTTGGCAATGCTGTGTACATTGGCCTTTCCTCCTCCAATATGCACAAACTCCAGACTATCCTTAATGCTGCTGCTCGGCTTATAGGTGACATTCCTAAATTTGCCCACATTTCTGCCTTTATCCGTGATTCCCTCCACTGGCTCCCTGCTCAACAGCGAATTCAGTTTAAAACCCTCACTCTCATGCGCAACTGCCTTACTGCCTCTGCTCCGTCTTGCCTAATGAATTTTTGCAACCCAGTTTCTTCCTTGCCTGCGAGGGCTTCCTTGCGATCTTCGGCTCGCGGCCTTATGGTTGTCCCTCGCATGCGATCTTCCACGGCACAATCCAGAAGTTTCGCCTATGTTGGCCCCTCTGCTTGGAACTGTCTCCCCTTGTTTCTCCGCCAAGAGCTTCTTGCCCTCTCTCCTCTCCAGTTTCGTAGACGCCTGAAAACTTTCCTTTTTGCCGGTGCCGGCATTGATGCGGGTTGAAAGCGCCGCTGATTTGAGTGGCGCTATATAAGTTTTCGGTTACAATTACAATTACAATTACAAGTGTAATGAGAGTTTAATGATAAATATTGGCAATTATTATTATTATATGAGATAGTCGAAAAAGGGCCTATTAATTTGAAGAGGGTAATCTGAAATCGATTTCAGTTTACCCCCGCGTACCCCCGGTAATCTGAACGCGATTTCAAGTTACTGGGGTAATGTGAATTGGGGGTAATCTGAAATTATTACACCGGTCTTCCTTGAAGGGTGTAGTAGTACTATGCCCTATAATAGTACCTCTGTGTAGCATACGCGACGTCTTGTAACGAACATGATGATACACGTAGAGTGTGAAAAAAATGCGCCGACTGTTCAGCTCTGTGTTGACGTTCTCATCCGTGTCGGCCTTTTGAAATTCGTATCTCTTGTTAAACCCTAAACGAAAGAATTATTAAATTGTAATCATTAGCTTGATTGCATCAGACTCTGTTTGTCTTCTGAAGTTGCTTTAATTTTAAAGGAGACAAGTTTGAAGAAGAACGAATTGTATGCCAACTTGTTGGGAAAATTCAGAAATACACCCAGCAGCAAAAAAACAGAAGTTAAACGTTCCAGGATAAAACGTAAGGCTGAGTTCAGGTGAGTCTTCATGCAATTATAAATTTGCCGATTTCCTTTTTAGACACAAATGTAAATGTTATCTTGGTGCAGATTGCAAAATAAAACTTTTCAGTTATTACGAAGCAGAAATTGAACTTCTTTACTTGACTTTTACCGGTGCTTTTCATAATGTTACCTTTACTGGAAGCGTAAGAACAACTTGCGTTTTTGCTGTTTTCAGGAAAAATGTTATATATTTGGTGCATTCAGAAACAAATGCGTGAAACGGCAATGGTCTTTTGGGAAAAAGGACAGGTAAGACAGCTTTATGGAGGGAATTACATACGCACGATAGGGTTTGAAAAGTCAACTACTGAACAGATGACAATAATGACTGACAGTGATTTGTAGAACACACAGGAAGTCTTATAAAAGAATGAAAAATTAGCAATATATTCTGTTATGCTTTTTGTTCAAAAGACTTTCAGTGTCGTTTCACAGGAAACCTGATGCTCGTTATCGTAATACGTGAATCCATGATAGGCCGGTGAAAGTTAAGCAATTCCGTGCTTCTTTGAAACTTGGACCTTCTTCAAAATGCTAGCCTTCTCAGCCGGTCATTATTTTCTAATTGAGTACAAATGCAAGATGTGATTTGATAAAGTATCCACTTGCAGAACTGCCGTGGTCCATTTTGTACCGCAGCAAAAAAACTCCGGCCCATTCACTTTACCTCTTACAAAGTGTATCCGCAGTTCAGAAGTTTCGAAAGATATGTCCATATGAAACCCCTAAGACTATCTGTCCAGCAATTGACTGCCTACCCTGACAGCCAGGTTTGTTAGGTCCATATTGGACCCATAGCTTACCTCCAGTTGCAACGGCACCCGCGTACTGTGCGGGCTTAATGAACGCGGCAAGCTGGTCAGCTAGGTATTCTAAGATGTGCATTCAAAACATCAAATGTCTCTTGCAGTGCATGACTGTTGCCATTTGAATCTAAATTTCAGTTGAGGCATCCAATCTCTATGCTAAGCTACAGATCTTTGGTGAATATTTGCGCTAAGATATAGCACCCCAGTACTTGGCTGCGTAAGTTGCATGTGTAAAGCCTAACGGTTGGTGTGATAAAAGTCAGGTGATATATCCACGTTCATTGGGCCCCCTTTAAAAATAGTACCTCGCTAAGCAAGTCCACAAGTCTTTTGAGTGCAGCTTCATCAGACGGTTAGCATTTTATAAGGGAAACACCTTGGACGTTTGGATGGACCGAATGTCATATATTAGGCCTACTGTACTCTAAGGTTTTTAGTAGAACCAATTGTATTTTGCTACTTAACATAGGACTGTCTTGCGATGGCTCTGGTTGCATACCACGAGTTATGGAAACAGAAGAAGAAATTAGTAGACAGGGATGTATGCGACGCTATGGAACAACAAATGCAGTACGACATCTTCAGTTGTTTCTTAACACCATTCTCTTCTAGATTAATTTCATATTATATTAAACTAATTCGACTTTCTTATGTTGTGCAACTATACAACTGTTTTAATGCCAGTCCGAAGTATGGCTAAACAGAAATTACCTACCTTATGTTGTACATAAGTCCAATCGGGGAGAAGCCGCAACCTGCTGCACGTCCAAAGTTAGTAGATTGCTAGGTCAGTGCGATTCAAACGGGTTTGAGCCTTGAGGTCATAATGGAACTGAATGGCTATACACAATGAAGAAGAATGCGTTCTCTTTGCGTAGTCAGAGCCATTTTAATTTGTTTTATTTTGTCATTGTACATGGAAATTTTATAATTTTTCCCTGTCATGGAAATGTGGTTATCTAATCGGTAGCGGTCTTCATCTGTAGGCGATAGATTGTGGGTTCGAGCCTGGTCATCGGACTCCTTGTGACGATACTGGACATATTGTTCATGTACCCTAGTCTATATCACAGGTAGACGAATTTTGTATCAGGACCTCGGTATTTGCCAGTAGTTGGCTCTATGTACATTCGGAATGATCGCCTCTCCTACGTTTCTCATAGCACACTGTCAAGGGTTAAACTTCATTTAGCAACGCAATGTTTTGTGACACAGGTACTTTTCAAAGCTTTCTCTCGATTTACTGAGAACATTTTACGCGAACAATCAACAAAACACGCTTGATTTGCTCGTTGGAAAAGTGGAAGACCTCGATGGTCTAACGCCGTTGCAGATAGCAGCCAATGCCAACTTCAAGGCATTTGTATCTGAGGCGCCAGTTCAAAAGCTGTTGGACAAAATCTGGGTCAAAAATATAGAAAACCATAGCAAGTACAAACACGCCCCGGTGAGTATTCCAAAGAATACTGGAATGTAGATGTTATCAGTGCTTTTTTTCTGGAAAAAAGGGTTCCGGAACGGAACAATAGGTTCCGGAACGGAATAATTATGGGCGGGCTAAAATCACGAGAAAACGGGATTTGGGGTTGGGAGGGGTCTCAATAAACACTGAAAACAGTTCAAAACACTTAAATTAGATTAAAATAACTAAATTATTGTTTTTATTATTAAGATAAATAAATTATTTTTCAGTACCTGAAAAAAGGTGCCGGAACGCCGTTCCGGCGCGTTCCGGCTGAAAAAAAGCACTGGATGTTATATCAGTGCATTCAGCAGTACTACCAGAACTCGCAGGAGTTAGTGATTAGCGTACTGTATTGTCCAGCTTTCAATCCCACCAGAGCAGAAAGAATGTCAAGATTTTGGCTCAATTGTGCCGCTATCCAACTCAACCGCAAAATGAATGCATTGGACCTACGCTGCCACTGGGAAAAGCCAACGGCGATGTAAATGAATCTTCGCCCGTCTACCCTCATATCCCTCATACGCCGATACCACTTTATACCCATGGCTGAGCCTCTCGCGGTTTCTTCTTTTTCTTCTTTGAGTTTGGATATATGAGTCGTAGTGGCAATGCAGAGGTCAGCTTAGTTGCGCTTAGAGGCGTAGAAGTCAGTCAATTGATGAATAGGAAAGTATGGAGGAGGACTTGGATTTTCTGTTTTATGAAGTCAGTAAAGGTAACCATGAAAATGTTTAGGTCGATGGATTATGAAATGGATTATGATTAGGCACTGCTGAGCACAGGTTGAATGACGCCTTATCAAGTGCTGTGTGATGATGATGATGATGATGATGATGATGATGATGATGATGATGATGATGATGATGATGATGATGATGATGATGATTTTGTTGATGATGATGATGATGATGATGATGATGATAATGATTTTGTTGATGATGATGATGATGATGATGATGATGATGATGATGATGATGATGATGATGATGATGATGATGATGATGCTGATGATGATGATAATGATGATGATGACAATAATAATAATCGCCTTTATTAATTCAAACTTGCATGTACGCAGTAAGATTACATTAAACACGACAGTATACAATCAAGATCTTAATTAAGCACACGGTTTGGCAGCCATGCATGGCGCCGCCCTAGAGGGGGGTTACGGTTATCGAACCGCGGATATAATGCTCTCCTGGCCATGAGTGTTCCCAGTTTCCTTGGAGTTGCGTCACTGTTAAGGAATAGATTTAGGTTAAACCTCGTGTACAAATAACTTTGTTGTTTATTCCCTACATAGACCATATACATCAGCATCACATTCTTAGCTTATGAATTCTGCCATAGCATCGCAATGTTTTAAGACTTTCTCTTGCAGTGATTGAACTGTTAAATCGAGTTTTCAGTAGGAAACAATATCACTAGCAAAAATAATTTCTTGAATTCATCCGCATGTTACAGCCACTCACAGAACAGTTTATTAAGTCTACATTAACTTTCCAAACTTATGGATAGTAACCTAATTTACAGCTTCGATTTGATGCTCCAACAGTTGATGCCTTGATCATTTACCTGACGCTGTAGAAGTTACTAATTAATAATAATTATTAATTATTTATAAGTAAACTGTAACCATGATAATCCTTTTTGATGTGTTTGTAGATGCTTCTGTCTCACGCATGTCCATTGCTTGCTCCCGCGATGTTCAGCTTTCGATTACCATCAGACGACGGCAATGTAATGTCTAACTCTTAATGGTATTTTGTGTGATTTCGTTGAATATGAATATCCTGCTTAGTGTAATTATGTTCAGCCAGAGTGTTGTGTCTGTAAGATAACGATAGTGGGTTCCAACCTGCTGAGGGGACTCCATAAAATGATCCTGGATAACTTCTGTGAGGACAAGTAATTGTCACCAGGCACTAGATGTGGATTGGCGTAAGTTGGGAAGTGATCGGGTATATACCTTTGACCTGAACATAAAATAGACGTTGGGGAATGAATCTCCTATAACTGGAACTCGTACTGCAAGCAACTAAAGCAAGACCATCAAAAGTCTGTTTGAGGTTAAAAGAGCTTTCTACCATATTTTTCAAATTGTTTTTTTGCAGGATAAGATACAGGACGATATGACTGATCTAAAAGGCCAGTAAGTGTTACTTTTATTCTAATTAGTGTTATCTCTCTAAACGAACATTTGTATGCTGGTGATTCCTGTCCTGATCTCTAACTCCTTTTTCCTTATTAAATAATTTTCAGTCTTTGGTGGCTGATTCTTAGCTTCTAAATACTTCTAAGACTTGTCACCAGTCATAAGTTTCACAAATTTGACTGGTTCAAAACTGGTCAGCTGGCTAAACTGCTCGTTGATCGCGATGAATGTGACCGTGGCTGAGGCATAATTTTAAAACTCTATCATGTCTTCACTGACCATACTCAGACCATCAAATTTCATGTCGAAAGATTTCATACTTATAAAGGCATATACCTGAGTCGTGCGTTACTTGCGACACACGCTATTCTCACTGGTGCTGTTCTTATTTATTCTTATTACATAGTATTATTAGATGCTCTTAAAGACGTTATAATTATGCCTAATATATGCCGTGTCTTGATACATAAAACTTAAAGTGAAAGGACAGGACAAAAGGATATAGAGCATAACAACAGAATGCGAAGACTGAAATATATAAGACATGTAATTCGATGGACAAAGTCCACCAGTTGGATCTCTGAGGAGAAAATGGAAGACAAGGAGATGATCTTGGATGTCATGACATGTCATTGGATGAGACAAGAAGACTGGAGATGGACAGAGATGAGTGTAGAAAGGGGCACGAAAACACCGGTGAATCATCACTCATGAATTGGAATCGAGCGCCTCTGATTGGGTCTCTTGAAGAGGCGCTATATAAATTCTTAGAATGAATGAAAAAATGAATATTTAGCAAAGAATTCAGACTTTGCCAGCAGGTTTTACTTCGAGGTCAGAGAGTTCATTTACCTTCTATGGCCTTTGTTCATTTATTCATTCATTCAAGTATTTATATAGCACCTCTTCAAGGGGTTCACTCATAGGTGTTCCCGACTCCAGCACGGCCAACTGTGTTCGACCGTTCGACCTTGCCTATTAAGCTTATCTACTAACTTCTTCATTGTATACACGAGTCGCCACGCGATCGTCATCAATTAGTAATGCCCAGGAAAATAATACTTTTCAAAATCAGTAAATCAGTAGGCAGCCCGGATAAAGACTAAGCACCAAATGTGAAGTTTGTCTTGATACGGATATCGTTAATGAAGAAATTTACGTTTCAGATTTGTGGGCAGTTATTACTGGAAAGTAAAGTCTTTCATAAATACACCCTTCGTCAAATTTTCCTACAGATTTGTAAGTCATCTCGTTTCTTTGCTAGAGTGACTTTTGAGTGACTTTGTTTCATTTCAGATAGCGCAAACGTTCACGATCGCATAGATACAGCAGTACCATTCATGTATCAAAGCCTTACATTGTAATATTGGGTCTAGCCATTGATGCATGCGTTGTCTGGTTGTATCCAGGCGATGACCGGGACAGAATTGTAGGGGGTTGGGAGGCTTCAACCCCCCAATACATTTTAAACCCCTTCAGTTAGTTCAAACAATTATCACGGGGTTAGGTTAAACAACCAGCAGAATTTTGTACATGTATCTTCCTTTTCGTATTCACACAAATATTTTCAACATGTATGAGCCTCAGGACCTTGTTATGTTCAAGAAGAACGGTGATGGTACAATGTTTGGTAACAAGTTAAAGATCACTGTTAAATGTATTGCCTGTTTCTTCAACTGATTGTGAGAAAGGATTCAGTCAAATGACTCTCTATCACACCAGTGGACGAAACAAGTTCATCGTCACACCTGTTAATGACTTATTACTGACTGGTATTATAAATGGATCATCTCTCTCGCGCTATAGAATGCGGAAAGTATGTTAATAGTTGGTTGAAGCCGGGCAACGACAGAGCTGCAGTCATAGTTCGAAATTGCTTTCATTAATTAAGCGAATAACGAACTATTATTTATGCTTAATTAATTAAAACGATTGCTTTTTTTCTGTGTTTATTCATACCAATTCAGTGTTTGTTAAGTCCTAACTTTTGCTAGAGCCATACATCTTCTGAAATTACAACTCAAGAGTTTTCCAATAAGGCCTACGTATTCTTCATTGTTCGATTTTTTGACATGGCTAAGGATCGAATACACGTACATCCAAACCAACTACAATTTATAATAAACGAATATATATAATTTAGCAAGTACACCCCCAGTTCAAATTTAACAATTCAGATCTTGGGCGAAGATGAAAACTGGCGTTGTCTGCCGAATATTATAAGAAAACAGGTTGTTCACAGAAGACTGTATGCTGGGATAAAGTTCTAAAAATATGGACAATATTGTTGACAATTGCTTTCATGGTCTTTGGCTAACTGGGAGCTACAGGCTAGTTACTACACAGAATACAAGTGTCTGTATCCAATGCAACGACTTTATGATGTACTACGTTTTAGATATCCTACGTTGGCTATTTGATACTTTTTTCCATTGTGATGCTAACCGACTTTCGGAGTAAGATGAGTGTAAAGGAAATTGTTCTAAATGTTTGGACATTTATTCTAATCACGGAAGAATTCAAACAGGTAGGCAACACATAATTTCTCCAGATGACGTCGATTCTAACGTAAATGATGACGGCGGCGACCACCGTGTTAAATAAATGACAATGATGAAAATAATGATTAGAATGATGATCGATTCCTATAGCGTCCTTTATTTTGAATAAAGATAAAAAATATATTATTATTTAACCCGAGACAAGTGAAAATTCCTCAGAAGTTGACTGTTGATGACATCTGGAACGGCTAGACCTCATACGTTTCTGGTAAGTGGAAGAAGAGCAGTCCCTTAAGCCAGCCCTGGGGCAGCCATGAGGGCGGGTGAACAATCCTTTCCCTCGCCGTCTCATCTTCCCACCGATAGCATACGGTCAGTGTACTCATTACAGCTGAGTTGGCTAGGGGCGCAGGTGGAGAAGAAATCTCAAAACAAATTTCAGCCCTAGCGGGAATTTGAACCCCGATCTCTCGACTGACGGTCCAGCACGTTAACCACTAGACCAACGTGTAGGCAGAGGCTACAGCGAAAGGCAGCGGCGTTGAAACGCTGAATTAGCAGTGAGTGGTGTTGAAACAGTTGGTTAGTTTCTATGGCATCCAGGAGATGTGAGTTCGAATACGTCCTAAATCCATGACTAACGTTGGGCGAATGCTACTAATCAAGAATTTCAAAGGCCAGAGGAATCAAGTCATGTGTTGCAAGGAGTGGACTGTATATATATTTGCATTCTTTCCTAGCAGTATCCAGGGCGCCCGGACGTTATAAACAGCCCAGTTGCCGGTCTCCGTGGCACCTGATCGATTTTTATTGAAATTTTTCACAACACATGTGTCCCGTAGCAAAAAACAGTACGGGACTAGAACTTTCGAAAATATAACTATGGAGGATAAACACTGACCCACGTCATGTGAAAGCTAGGAAAAGATACTAAAGAAAGAATGAGAAAGCAAACGCAATGAAAATACTTAGAACAAATGAGAAACAATGAACTGTAAAGCATCAGGCAATTTTTCCTGAGCTAATCTACATATAATTTATTATAAGACAAAAGCGCAACAGTCAACCTGCAAATGCACAGTGGCGTTATTAAACTCTCAGATATCTGTCGGAGTTTTATGATTCCAGTCCTTAATGCACCTAGTGCAGGACTTCAGACACAGATGGACCCCAGTTTATTCCAGATATTAACAATATGACAGGAAGTAGAAGCTTAAGCTAGCTCTGAGGCGGCCATGGATTTGAAGTGTTAGTCACTGTATTTCCTTACCCTCGAGATAGTGTAGCGTCAATGTACTCATTAGAGCTGCTTATACTAGAAGTCACAGGTGGGGGAAGAAACCTCGAACCAAATGTCTGCCAGTTTGAGGAGAAGAGATACTTAGGGGTATCAATAGGTAGTTGAGGTTTGAAAAGTATGGTCATAATGGAGATTAGAAGTAGTATTGATATTACTATTAATATTAATATTATTGTTGTTGTTACTATTATTATTATTATTTTTTTTTTTTTTTTTTTTTACCCGAGGTAGCATTAATCCCTCAGGCTGTCAAAACTATGTCCGGAGAAAGATAGATGGTTTTCTGGAACGGCTTCTATCGGCTTATTATTATTATCATTATTATTATTATTATTATTATTATTATTATTATTATTATTATTATTATTATTATTATTATTATTAGTATTATTTTTACCGCCATTACTACTGCTACTACTACAATTGCTATTTATTAACATCACCTAAATACATGTATTTGTCTCTCTTGCTTCTGTGCTAATTTCTTGTTCCTGAGAGATTATTTTAAATGTAGGCCTATATCGGGTTATTAAAGTTTCTCGTTGAAAAGAAACGTTTTATTGTTTAAAACCAGCGTTGTTTAACGCTTGTTTAACTCGCTTTCTAATTTCAGGCCATAGTTGAAAAACGTGGATACAAGAACGACTGGAACTATTTCGATATTGGAGTCCTTACCATTTACATCATTGGGTTCATACTACGCATGATTTACCACTGCGATCCAACGATTTGTCCTGATTGTCTCTACGTGGCTCGAATCGTTCTGGCATTCAGTCTGATGATCTTCTTCTTCCGAACGCTTCAATTTCTATCAATCCACGATGCTCTTGGTCCCAAGATTTACATGATACGTGGACTAGTGAGTAGGTTGTGTGTAGCACGGATAACTCCATGCAACATGATCGTTTGATAATGTTGTACGGGCTTACCCGCTCTACTAAGAAATGCCAACAAAAATAGACCACGAGCTCAAGATTGCAAAGATGATTCGGGCTAAGTCCATCGATGAAAGGGAATTAATATTTATTAGGACGGGCAAACATCTAGTAGCAAAACAATGTAACAGTTGCCGCGATGGTATCCGCTGAACTCGTGATATGATGCTAACGCAAATAGGAGAGCAAATGAAAAACCGGAAATGAACAAGCTACCTCCGTTTATACCTAGGTAATAATATTTAGTGTCATAATATTTTTATTTATAATGTCCGCCGGTTAAATTGAACGTTAGCTATTTAACATTATGAAAAAATACAGTTCAAAATAATGAAAGAAAACATATGACGGTGGTAATGAAGATATTGCGGTAAAATTGTAGCTTGCAGATCTCACCAAGTTTATGCTGATATTAACTGTCTTCATATCCGCATACGGTGTTGTTTCAAATGTCATCCTGTATCCGAATCAATCACTGGATGCCAAACTTCTTCAGGATGTCTTCTACGATGCATGGTGGTCTCTTGTCTTACAGTTCAACCGTGATGATGCATTAGGTAAATACTATCGTTACTATGCATTTGTTCAACTGATTTTTAAGGTCTAAACCTCTAAACAGCTTCAAGGCTCTTGTTATTTTCTGTTGTTCGCCTTAAGTGTACGCTTTTGAACTGGACAAACGATCTTTATAGCATGTCAGTTGTGATGTGTTGTGAAATGGTGCTACATAGACTAGACTTTTCAAGGCTCTGCATACTTAAAGCAATGCGGAAGATTTGCTCCATACCCGATTATCCTTCGTCACAACATCGCAACTTCGGTGTAATCCATTCCAGACTGTAGATCCCTTCGCTCTACTGCGCTAAGTAAGCAGTTCTTCCATCGACCCGAACGATCACGGTGCAATTTAGAAGTTTCGCTGGGCTTGGTCGAACTTTCGACATGAGCTCTTTGGCTTCCTGACGCGGCTTCTAACGTGGTGCTGAAAAATTTCGGGAATTTACATTTACATTATATTGTCTTTCTTCACCTCTACTCTGTAAACGCCGTTCTGTGTTGCAAGAAGTCGGAAGAGCCTCTGATTAGTCTACATGCAAGAAGTGTTATAGAAATCTGTGATTACAATTACAGCAAAAGTTGCAATTGCTATCAGAAATGAAAAGAAAATAGCCTAAAATAATGGAGAAACAGCAATAGGGCTAAGAAAAGAAAAGCATCAACAGGTTTAACCGTTTAGCCATGGTCTTTCCAACTTGGGATGTCAAGCGCTTAGCATCTAAACCAATATCTAAACCTATGCAATACAACTGAATTTTTGTCGTCGTGATCTTTGCACGATAATTTGCTTTAAGGTGTAACTAATTTGTTGTCTCAGCATTATAAGATACATGGATGGATTGCAATGTGGAAACTTATTTCGTCAATTTCGGTATTACATGATACAGGTTTAAACTGCAACGCAACAATCTCAGTCGAGTATTGTTCCTCAACTACAAGGAACGACATTAATTACGAGTTGTGCAAGGAAAATCGATGTCCAGCCAACACGTGGATTGTTTCCGTTCTACTGGCCTTCTATGCCTTGCTCACGGTCATCATGATGATGAATGCCCTCATTGCTATGTTTAAGTAAGTGAACGCTACAAATTCGTTTCATACGCGTTGATACGCTCGTATGCCTTGACTTACTGACTTTCTGCATAGCTGAGTAGTTATATCTTAATTGTGAATTTACATTTTGGATTTACCAGTTTGTAATCAAATATTTGTGCTCTAATGTTACGTAACGTAGGTTAACACATTTTGTTTGCTAACTGTGAACATATTTTGCTATGCTTACGATTTTGAAATTTCGATCTAAAACCTGTGTTTATGTGACAAGTAATATTTAAATAGCGGCAGAATCACTTCGGTTTGATGAACAACGCATTGAATTAAGATACAACTCTTCATTTGTCTCAATAAGACTGTTTAAACATTTGCTTTGTTGCTGAATTATTTTCTTTAACTATTTGTCTCTTAAATCAAATTTCTTATTCTTTTTTAAAATTTAATTTGTTGCAAATGTCCAAATTGTTCAAAACACCGGCTTCTCTACATTCTGATAAAATAGTCCTCATCCAGTATCTCTCAGGAGTTTGCAGCTGCTGAAGCTTTAGAATATACATAGATCGTTTATACTCTATACTACTCTTTAATCTATTCTATCTAGCCTACTCTAACATCATCTGGGCCTCGAACTACAAAACACGTTTACAAAGAATAAATGTTTAGATACAATACAATACAATTAAATACAATTATCACACAGGGGCCTTCAGTATGGAATAATCTGCCGTTTAACCTTCGTTTCATCTCCAATCACTTGTTATTAAAATGCAGTTAAAACTCTTGTTAATAAAGCAAACTACTTAGATCAGGTTCTATTTCTTAGTGTTTTCTATTATTTTTGCATATAATCATGTGTAATCATGTTTCTTGGTGATAAATCTACAGTCTAGGATAAAAAAAGAAACTTTTATCAACAGCTAACTTATTTAA
This sequence comes from Allolobophora icterica, assembly GCA_963556255.1. Lineage (NCBI taxonomy): Eukaryota > Metazoa > Annelida > Clitellata > Crassiclitellata > Lumbricidae > Allolobophora > Allolobophora icterica. The sequence goes on along the minus strand of OY744603.1, from coordinate 13,478,038 downwards.
CTGATCCAAAATATTATTCCAGCCATATCATCTCCAAGGTATAATGCTTGTACATAAGTGGTCCTCTTTAGCGTGACCTTTGTACTCTTTTCGTCTTCCTCGTGTGCACTGAACAATCTATATTTGGAAAAATGATGTTAGTATGTTGTGTTGTATCTTGGACCAATAAACAAAATTGATTGATTGATTATCGGCAAAGAATTCCCGAAAAGTTATTGCGAGTAAACAATGATTACGATTCTTCGACTTCAAATGCGCAGTTAAATTTATATTTCAGCATCACAGTTTCGAAAGTAAACGAAAAGCAGAAAACATTTACATTGATGCAGCGATATCGGCTCATTCGCGAGTACAGTTATCACTCGATGTTTCCTACTCCCTTGTGCGCGATTACTTATCCGTATTCCATTGCTAAGATTCTGCGTAATCTATTCAAACGCTGCTGTGAAGACAAGAAACAGTCAGAGACATACAATGAAAAGGAACCCGACAAAGACAGCAAAGATGTCGATGGGGGTCAAAGAGCAACAAAGCCATTGCTAGACTACAGTCTCCCTAAAGCTTTTGGTAAGAAACGCAAGATGTAGTTCTTCGAATACAATATTGACAGTTGCACTTCTGGCAGAACTACGTGTATTGTGTTCTTTGTTCTTAGCAAGACAACGAAAGTGTATTGTGTTCTTAGTTCTTAGCAAGACAACGAAAGTGTATTGTGTTCTTAGTTCTTAGCAAGACAACGAAAAGTATATAACTGACTTTTTAATAATCTGAAGTGGACTTGACACTTTACACCGACTGTCGTCTGCATAGGTATGGTGGTCAACAGAAGAGGATTTTCTTAGATGGCTCAGAGGTGTAGCGTAAAGGATTAGGAGATGGAGCCTCGAGGAACACCACAAGAGAGTGGAATTGGTTTATATAGGAGTAGCTGGATGCTTTAACAGAGAAGGTGCGGGAAGACAGTTAAGAGTGGAACCAGAGCAGAGCAGTGCCAGAGTCGCACACTTTGAATGTGGGTATTCATAACAATTTCTGCGATTGCCTTTGATATATCGTATCTTCAGTGTCCATTAAATATTATGCAGTGTTTACTAATTTACTGGATTCATAATTAAATAATGCACAACAGTTGCAGGTTTTACTATAATTTAATCCAATGTAAGTATCTATTTCTCATCCATGTACGTATGTAATGAGTTGCGGTATGACAACTCACCACTACAATAATTTAAAGAATAACATTAATAGGCATCTAAAGTTGATACCAACGGAACGACATGTTCCGCTAACAGGTTCATCTAACTTCCTACAACAAATTTCAAGACGGCATTCATTATCGGCTACAAGTGTTATGAGTTTTCCAGTGATGGGCACCAACTACTTACCTGGTAGTTATAACTACTTCTTAACTACTTTCGAAATAAGTAGTTATAACTACTGTTTAACTACTGTAGATGACAAGTAGTTATAACTAGTTTTGCTAACTACCAGATAAGTAGTTAACTACTTTTCAAACTACTTTTCTATAGCTATGTTACGGTGCACTGATATTCACCTAGTTGCATGAGAATTGTATTAATTACTGATATTCAACACAAGTAATAATAAAGGTTAAAAAAAATAAAACCAAGTGGCAAGTGACAAATCTAATTGTAACGAATTACTCCATATATCAAACAAACTTTCAAGGGACAGGAACTGCTAGAACATGCTACAAGTCAACCTGATGTGTTCATTGTCTAAGCAGTAACAAATGCCGAATTGTTATTAGGCCTACTACTAAAATGTCTAACTTACAAAGTCTGCAACTGTTAAAACTCTTAGTACATTTAAGAGGACGTAGATGGTATACCGCTAGAACAGCTCTTTAAGAAGGCCATACTGTCGAACAGTTTGTCCGACATTCTGCATCTTCTAGGGGTATCATGCGAGAAACGTTTAAAAAGACGTTCAACTGTTCGGTGAATCTAAGCTGTTATTACTGGCATTGTCACTAAAATGTATTAATACTACTGGATTGATAAAGCTTCAGCCATTGGCCTAATGGCCTACAGCGAATCAGATGTTAGGGCAGAAAGTTTTTGTTTACGTATAAGTAGGCCTAAGCAGCCAAATTATACAGTACTTTATATTTTACGATATTTCGAAAATTTTATTCAAATGGATTAAAGTATTTAGGTAATTAAAAATTTAAGAAAAACTTCAACAAGTCTTCTGTCGTTTCCTCTATTTGGCCCATGGTTTGCCTTAACTGAGCGATAATCCAAACTTTCACAGCCCATTAGCTATCCAGTAACTAACATTAGAGATTACTGGGAAAGTGGGCATTGTCCAACGCCTTCTAGGTGCTGTCAGCTGTCTAGAAGGCAATGCATTGTCACACAGACCAATGACCACACACAATTCAAGATAGGAAGCCCAAATTGCTAATAGCAGAATTATATAGCACTATTACTTAAAATATTTATGGACAACGTCCAAATCACAGAAATTCTTGTAAGATGGAGCTAGCTAAAGTAAATACTAAACAGGAAAAAATGTAGTTAGTACGAAATATAGTTGTTAACTACAAACTACTTGATAAAAATAGTTATAACTATTTTTTAAACTACTTCTTAAAAGTAGTTATAACTACTAGACAACTACCTTTATAGTAGTTATAACTACTAGTTAGTAACTACAGTAGTTAAAAGTGCCCATCACTGGAGTTTTCCTGTTTAAATGCAGCGTCATGTGAAATATTATTCCGCACAAAAATTAAATAATGTGGTCAACAAGTTACACTTTACTGGTCTTGCATTACACAGTAGATCATTCTATAGGTTCAACAGATTTGGAGAGATAAAACCAGAAAATATGCACGTCATTGGTGCAATGGTTTCATATCTGTCCGAATCGCAACTCGTATTAGGTAATATTATAGACATAGACTGTTTTATGCAGTGCTTTTTTCAGCCGGCACCTTTCTCAACTACTAAATAATTTATTTATCTTAATAATAAAAACAATAATTTAGTTATTTTAATTTAATTTAAGTATTGTGAACTGCTTTGTGTTTATTGAGACCCCTCCCACCCCCAATCCCGTTTTTCTCAGGATTTTATCCCTTCCGTAATTGTTCAGTTCCGGAACCTACTGTTCAGTTCGGGAACCTTTTTTCTAGGAAAGAGCACTGCTTTTATGCATTCCTTAGATTATTACACGTTGGGTACATCTTAAAAATGCAGACAACAGGTTAATTACATATGGTTGATCCAGGGTGTACGACAGAAAATTGTCGATTATTACAAAAGCCTTAGTGCTTGTGAGAAATCTTCGAAGAAAATAGGCCTACCAGACATCATAAAAACTTTTCTACTACTGTTGGTTCCGTGGTTTTGTGTTTCTAGCAAAAAAATTAAATCCAAAAGTGAAAGACTGGGAGCAGAACATGGTAGAAGAGTATAACAAAAACAACAAAGATACAGAAAGATGGTAAGAAGTATTGAAGCACTATTACAAAATATTCGTCTAAAGTTTCTTTTAAAGTAGAAGAATCATCCCTCAAATCGCACACAAATGTACCAATATAAGTAAATAAGTACGTTTTAGGCACTTAATATTGCATCCTTTAAATGCTGCACAAAAACGCAATGCCTATAGTACTCTAGCTTGAATGGTGTTAACTTTCTTATATGTGAGCAGCGTTCAGGTTACTGTAGTATTTTTCTGCAAGTATGATAAATATTTCGATTGTATTTTGTTGATGTCATTTAATGATTTTATTGGTGCAGGGCCATTAACTAATCGGAAGGCATCAATCGATAACGGTAAAGTGTTTTGCGTCAAAGGCTTGCTATGGGTCCATACACGGCAGTGGGTTTCGCGTCGGTTCTATCCTATGCGCATAGTATTAAAATGCGTCGATCAAGAAATCTATCAATTCCTCAGGGTGTGAGTGGATGAGGGATCAGCGAAGAGGAAAGCTTCTGTCTATCCGGTTTAGACAATCTCCAACTGGGATGGATTCAATGCAGTCACTCCGCTCCTCACACATATCCCCCATTAATACTTTCAACCACTTTCTATTGGGCTGCTCCAACGGATGATCATTTCCTTGCAGTGACCATCTACTCTATGTAAGAGAGCAAACGGATCGCGGTTTGCCTCCTGAAGGTGGATTATTTAAATCTCCGGCTAGCACGGTCCGTAGGCTACACCTTAAATGGTGTGGCGCCTAAGTTATTCAAACGGGTAGCGGTGGTGAAAGATCTCACCCGATCAATTCATTGAAAAATTAGCAGGGTCGAGGCCTACGAGCGCTATATAAAAACGCGTACATTTACATTTATTAATGCTTTGTACGTTGTCGTTTCGGCGTCCTAGGAGTTACTGGGTTAGATAAAAAAAAATCACGAGACATCCTGGCACAGTCTTTCACAGTGTTAGAAAGCTCGAAGACAAATAACTGTAAACGCTTAAAATGTTACGTTCACAAGTACGATAAGTAGTCTAAAAGAATCTAAATTAATTATACCTAAGAGCGTGGTGCCAGTCTGAAGCCTGGATTAATGAGAAACAGGATGCCAATCATCTTCATTGTGCAAAAGAGTTGTTAAACGGAAGTGTACTACCTCCCAAGATCAATGGGAAAGCAATGTACCAGACCATTTGCATTCTAAGGTCATTTGTTAATAGGTTTAGTACATGTACAAGTCGTTATCATTTTGACTATGTGATATGTACAGGACTGCGACGCGATCGGATTCTGAAAAGGATAAAACTGACAAATTTGACGAAACGCCATTCTACAGATACATTATCCAACAGATTCGCAAGCAGGTTAGTCATCACATATAGCAATAATATTTCAAAATTAATAACGTTATGATATTTTAAAAATGTCATAAATGGCACCTCCAAATGTTTCTTTGGTGTCTTCTTTTTCTTCTTTTCTGCCCAAAGTGATATAATATGGTTCACAATCACAAGAGGTCTCGTGATTGTGTGCACACAGTAACAAAACAATAGCGTAGTCGTAATTAGTTAACGGTTACTCGTGTGCTCTGCAATTAATCGATAACTGGTTCGAATCTGTTTAATGGACCCATGTAACGACTTTGACAAGTTATTTTGCGATGCGCTGGATCCACTGCTCCGTTCCCCAATGCTCAATGACCCAAAAGTAGGAAAAGAATGCCTTCCATGCGTTCCACTATGGAACAGAGGAACTTTATTTACATACATAATGGTCTATTCTGCTCCAAAAACAGCAGGAATTCCAATTTGCATAGCAAAACCCCAAATTGTTGAGATCACCATATGTTTTTGTGTCTAGAGCGACACACTTCTGGTTCATTTGTATCATACATGTACATTCAACTTATACGATAAGCCGTCATTTAAAGTATCGGGCTATCAAGTTAATATGTCCAAATCGCAAATAATTTAGAAACTTTTAACGTGGCGTTTTGAACGTGAAGTTTTAACGTTCCAATTCGATTTGTCTTATGCTTTTCTAAGAATAGAACATGAAAGGATAATGGTTTTTAATTAGTAGAATCTTGCCTTTTAGAAATAGAAACGTCTCCAGAATCAACCGCTGGAATTACTGAGGGAGAAAAGAGACGATCAAGATGAACCACTTTGATGTTTACCTATTCTATGTTTATACACTTTATAATTATTTTGTTACACAAGATTTGTTAGTTTAACAAAATTAGATACGTTAACTTTCAAACCCATTATGTTGGTATCTTTCTTAAAATTACTACTACTACAAGTCTGTTATAAGTGACGTGTTGAACTGGGAGTTTTATTTAGGCTTTGGCTAGAGCAAGCACTTTTCGAAAATATTTATAAACTATTTCAAATTTACGCAACTCTCTCTTATTGTCGTTTAATCAGTATGAAACTACAGGAAGGTTGTGTCAAGCTCGACTTTATTATTTTCTGACCAATGCGTCACAGTTGCTTTGTTCGAAAGATGTAAGAAATCCTCTTCTTGTTTCTTTCAACATTATAGATCTATTATTTCCGATCAACACAGTCTAACCATTGATATAAGCGCTCTCCAATTAGTGAGCTTTGGCCCCAGACCGGATGTTATGATCTTTGAAGGCCTCAAACCCCTGCAATTGCTTATCGCATTCCCAAAAGCTGGTTTATGGATGGGATCTTCTAAATGGCATAGAAAATGGTAAAAGTTTATCAACGTCAGAAAGTATTTCAGAAGCGAACCTTGTTCCGATAGAAAAGTCACAAGTGACTGACTCTCACACACACGTAGAGTTCTACCAAGGAATTTACATCCGGAATTGATAGTTTAGACCAAGTGTAATTTATTCAAATTACTTCTATTACACCATTACCATAATGCACGTGGTCCCTTCATGTTAAATCGTAGTCTAGAATCATATTGTCCGTTGAAGCAGCCTAGTCAAAATTGGAGAGGTTGGGGAAACCAGAAAAATGGAAACGATGGATAAGCAATTGATAACTGATATCGGTTAGTCTTAAGTCTAGACCTGAATGACAATAATGAGCTGACAGAACGGAGCAACGAATTTCAAAGTTTTAATAATAATAATAGAATTTATTAGGCCCCTATTACTATTTTGCTCCATCAGGAATTAAGACTACACAAATAATGATAATAATAATTACATGTACACGCTTTACATCCATGTTAAGCGGAACAACTATTATAATTATTATGCCCCATCAAGGCCTCATAATTAACTCGGATAACTACGTAATTGTAATTTCATTGTAATTAACCGTGCTTTCATCTGGAAAAAAGGTTCCGGAACGGAGCAATAGGTTCCGGAACTGAATAATTATGGGCGGGCTAATATCCCGAGAAAAACGGGATTGGGGATTGGGAGAGGTCTCAATAAACACTGAAAACAGTTCAAAACACTGAAATTAAATAAAAATAACGAAATTATTGTTTTTATTATTAAAATAAATAAATTATTTTTAGTACCTGAAAAAATGTGCCGGAACGCCGTTCCGGCGCGTTCCGGCTGAAAAACACTGGTAATTAGCAACTTTTTTGCGCCAACAAAGCAACAAAATCCAGTCGCAGCCAGGTCAACACCCAGAAAGTCAGTCCGCTGAAAACAAAAAGCAGCGTCCTCATTTGCAACTGAGATGACACAAGAGAAGAGTTCGAGCTTCATATGCAGAGGGAGATTTCCGAGATTTAAGTTCATCAGCCGAAAATGCTTATTAGATACAGCATCTGAAAAAGCAACCTGTACAGATTATTTTCAATATGTATTTTATTGAAAACAGTTTAATTTTTACTCGATAAGCTGTCAGAGCAGAATGGGTCATCGCTTCAACGTTTAATGCGAGAAACGTTAGTATCCATTTCGGCAGATGTTAATTTATGTATGGTCCTATTATCTCAAACAGTTCCGATATTTATTAAAGCATAAGGCATCAATTAATACGAAACAATTCATTACTCCGATTATACATTTGAAAGTATTTGCCAGTTGTTAAATTGTTCGTGTTCATATTCTCTCATAAAGGAGAAGATACGCCTCTTGGTTGAGAACTTCGTCAACGGTAACTTCAGAAACCCAATTATCGTTCATGCAGTACCAAATTCCTTCGTTTGCTTTGACGTCCCATTGAGGCCCTAGTCTCCTAACCTTTTTAATCCGAATCTTTTCTATCATTTCTATCAGTTCATCTTTTGTTTTGTCACGGTCGAAGTATTCCTCTTGCAGGAATCTCTTGATGTCTAGTTCACCGCTCCTGACCTTGATGTAGGCGATGTAGTGGCCAAACTCTAGAGGTCCTGAGTGCACTACGATTCCATAAAGAGAATACCAGAGAGTCTGCTCTGGAGGATCATTCCGCAGACAGAATTCGCTGCAAAACGGTGCGATGTCTAGCAGTTCCTCATATCTGATCCGGTCACTGCGTTTTTCCGACCTTCCAGGTTTAAGTTCGAATCTCTTCAGGTGAATTGTGAGAACCGCAGGCGGATTGAAGATCAGAGTCTGTTTGGTTGCCGATGTCAATCGCTCAGCTATATCGACGTTGTCAGCATGCTTTGAGTAGCAGTAGTTGCAGAGATATTCGTTTTGTATGTGTTCCATTCTTGTAAAATACCAGAGACAATCGTTGATCGAGTATGACTTTGGGAATTGGCGTTCATCTAATGCGGGATTCGACAGGCGATTCATTATCATCGAAGTAGCATGGGCATATTCTTGCAGGTTCATTTGCTGATTTCGAGCACCTGCGTATTCCCTCTCCGTCTTGTCAGAATTGATGGATCCAAGGCAGATAGGAAGCGAGATGTCTAAAAACGGTTCGAACAGATGATAAGGTGAATCGCAATCCTTGCAAATGTAGACTGTTATGAAATGGCCACCGAAAACTTTGTCGACAACTGTCAAACTTTTCCTTTCATCATACGACAAAGACAGAGATTTCTTTTGAAAGTCTCTCTCATCCTTTCGAAGTTCGTCCAGTACATGTCGAAGACATTCGTGACTGTCGTGTTGCCCGTAGTCAGAAAATCTCAGAGCCCTGCTTGAAAACAGTCTGTGCATTTCTTGAAGTTCTTCCAATTGCTCAATCGTGGTACATAGAAAATTCCACGAATTCCAGGTTGACGTAGATCCTAACCTTCTGCCGCTTGCCCATTTGCAGAATCCATCAAAGCGTTTGTTGAACTCGCCGTTGCCTTTGTTTTCGTGAATACTTGTTTCAAGTATGTATGTATTTGCGAGGGTCTGCATAACGGAATTGAAGTAACATGTGTTTCCAAGATTTTGAAGCCCGCGTGGTCTTACTTTTTCTGTCCTTTGTATAGAATATTTCGACCAAATTATAAAAATTGGCTGACAGAGCCAGAGAATATATTGTGTAATTGCTAATCTCAAGGAAATTTGTGTCCTGGGAATCTCTCTCATAGGTGAACCTGCAATAAAAATGTGACACGATGTAGTGTATTGTATATGCCTACTGTGGTGGGTTCATGATGACTATTGCTCTCACAATAATTGCTCGTGCTCCGTTTATTGTCATTGCTGAGGTCGAAGGTTCAAACGCTACCAAGGCAGAAATTTCTTTCAAGATCCGATGTAAGTTTGCGGTGATAAACGTTTATTCGTGGCCTTCCATAAGGAACCTTCTTTGCATCCCTCCCTCCTCTTGTCCGCAAAAATGTCCGCATTTGGCATTACCCTTCCTTCTTACTCTACCGACGTCTAGACTTCAGAACTAAATGTGGTACGGTTAATGGAGTATTTTGACACTGCAATGTCGAGCAAATGGACTCCATATAATTATTGAGATACTATTAAAATACCAAAATATACGATCCCTCTCCGCAGGTACCTAGCTACAGTATTGACTGCAGATGACAGGGAGCCATGCTATTAATTAACCAAATGCATCTGGCTATTGAATCTCGGTAGTAATGATGGCAGTTGACACTGGAAGCAAAGTCTTTCAAAAAATGGTTTCAGCTTAGAACATTTTCGATTGCTTATTTGCTTACCTGCTTATATGCCTACTAGCTGTAACCCGTGAAAAATCACGGTACCGGTATATAAAACAATTATTTTAGTGATAACAATTAAGCTTACTTTTAAATCTATGGTTTGAAGCACATTTTACTTTTCAACATTACAGCTTATAAAGTTAATTTACGTTCCGTGATCTGTCACGGGTTAAATCTGAACTGGTAACCGTAGCAGCCAAATCAATTTCCCTCACTTTATCACTTGGCTTCGAGCCCGACTGAATGAGAATGAAGAAGGATAACCCTCTCCCATTCCTCCCTCACCGGCTGGAGTCAGCCCTCCATCCGTGTCAGACATGGAGGGAGTGGTGCATGAGACTTCCGTGTAAGTTTTACAGGCAGACAGACCGACGTAACATTGGTCATTATATTGTTTGATTTACTTACTTGTTACTTACTTACTCTTTTTTCTCGAATTACTTGTTAAAATTAGTCTACTTACGCCGTGCACTTAATTACATAAAATGAGTTAAATTTGTTTGAAACTAATGGACATGAGGAGAAACAACTCCACCTGCGAGACTTTCTTCATCGTCAGAATAAGCTACTTTTCTATATTCTCTGCAATACGGAATCTGTGTAGGCCTACAAGTCAAATAGTTTGAACTACAGAAACTGGCGAATATGAAATTTTTAGAACATTCATCCTAGAAATAAAGTGGCCTTCAATTGCACATAACTAGCTCACGTGCTTTACATCAAAAGCACCGACTACATGCTTATTTAAAACGGACATCAAAAGGAGCAAATGATACATACTCACGTGCTCAACGAAATCTAACTAAAGACAATCTCCATCAGTCTGGTTCTTATCGAGTCCTTCCGACAACCGCTTCTTGAACTTTCAATCCCCAACAGCAACATCGTATGTAAGACGAAGGAAGCCCCCTATGTCAGCATCCCCATATGTACCTCACATGCCCTACTTATGCTATCAGATTGGTACATCAGACTGGTAGGCCCTACATGTGTAGAACGTATAAAGCCTGTATGGGAATCTTGTCATACGAGATGCATTCGTTTAGATATGACGTTGAGGTCTGAAGAGTCCACGGAACATGCACGACAGTGCTCGTAAATATCCTAATTATTGCATTCTGAGCATAGCTTTAATTAATGTCGACTTTTTTAAACTAGCCTATCATCACAATAAAGGACAAATTAGGAAGACAGTTTCTTACATTTTGTTTTTCCAGATGTCCATGCACTTCGACAAGTTCAAGCGTTTTCCAGTTTGACTACAGTTTGAGAAGACACACATTAAACTTAATTAAAGTTTATAGTCAAGATAAGTTGAAGGTTTTATTGCCTTGAATAAATAAAGTGCATAATATTAAGTACATAATATTTACTTTTCGCCTAAAGTAAGACATTGAAGACGTAGTCTAAAAGAGAATTAAATGTTTAAGTCCAATAATAAGACTCATGGGCTAGAGAAAGTATATGTTCAATGAAAAAGTCTGAAGATAATGGCTGAAATTTCCTGCAAATTGCACTTTGGTGCCATCGATTGTGAAGTCCTAATCTGGTTCTCGGGTTAATTGATGAAAGAGCTCAAAGTTCCCTATATGATCATAGAACCTAACTATAGGGCCGGGTCCATGTCTAATAGAAGCTTTAGCCCATAAACCTGGTATTTTGGTACCAAAGAGTTAATTAAAAATAATACAAAATTTGCCTACTCACCTTTTCCACACGAAAAATGCAACCACGTGCCATAACAGACACAGGGTAAAGAAGACAATTCCTACCATGAAACCTGAAACGTGTAACATTTTGTTACCTGATACGTTACGCCATTGTATCTTTAATTTCAGTATGCAAAAGTGGGAATAAGCCTCTAAGGGCAGAAGAAGTTGAAAGTAGGCCTGGTTTTAAAGTCTCGGAACTAGAAAGTCACCAGGTATTTCAGCAATTTTATTAAATGGTTCCAAGAGGACCGAAAACGGTAAAAAAGAGAGCATAACTTTTCATTTGTATCCGCTGGTGGCAATGCCTCCGTCCAGCTCACTTTAGAAATAGATTGCACTGAACAAAGAACACTGGTTGAGAGGGACCCCTACGGCATTCATGTCCACCTCGTATAAGCTCAGTTAAAGGACGCCGCCGAGATCACAGATTACATCTTGATGATAAGTAGACGCATGGTGACGTATTGATCGCGAATGATTTTACAGTTCTTAGTAGACGTATATTATTTTGTGCATATGGTCTTAATAATAGCTGGCACCATCTGGCGAATAACATGATTACAAAAACAGCGGTAAATGTTAATTTATGTTTTTCCATAGCGACCCTATGGTTTCGACCTTGCTCATTCTTGAATGAATTGATCGCGTATGATCCTTCACCACCGCTACCCGTCTGAAATGGTGCCAAGCCATTTAAGTATTCTAGCTGACGTGAGGTTCTCCAAATCAAAACGGTTTTTGGCAAGTGGTTTCTTGGACTAAAGCTAAAATAACGGTGAGTAAATGCAAACTTTCCCCATAAGGGAAATTTGGCCGTAATAGCGCGCAGATGGTCTGAACGTAGGCCTATAGTGAGCTCGGGCAACCTGAGTTTGTGCCTTATACGGTATCTCAGGACAATCTATCTGACTTGACGCAGCGCCCAGTGTGTGAATTGTAGAAAAAAGACTGGGGAGTTGAACATTTCAGCCGTAGTTTGCAAACTGACGTCAACGAAATTTGAAAGCAGCTGATTTCAACGTTAGCAGTTTTGCAAGTAAGACAAAATCAATTCCTCTGTTGAGAAAATTCAATAATGCATAGATGATACACCATGGGAATTTCTTCTCTTTGTCAGAGACTGAAAGTCAAATAATACTGTATCAAACTAGCTAAACTGAGGGGTTGGAAACGACCCCTGGGGTGTGCACTGTGCAATGAAGACTTAACTGTGGGGTCCTAAGAAAGACTAGGGTTGCAAACACCAAACCCCCAACAATTCCCAACCTGGCAGCGCCATTAAATAAGCTGATGCCCTTGTCTGTTAAGTAGCGTTTCATTATCCTAAGTTTACGATTACATTACGAGGCCATGTGTATGTGGTAAAAGTTTGAAACGTTATCAATATATAATAAAAATTACAGACAGTTAAGAACATAACTTACCAGAGTGGTGGCTCATCTGAGTAGATTGAGAGGACTCATTAACGTCTTCAGTCTTGACTGTCGGATTACTGACTTTGTTGACGTCCATTTCAGCAAACGGGCCTGTCAATGGCAAAGTCTAATTCAAAGTAATCATTCCATACAATTTCCGCACTTTAGACGAAAATAAAAGCCACTTACTTACTTAGCTACTTACTTATTTGAACATAATTGCAACATCATAAATTTTAACCTAACGATTAATAAGTTTGTTTTCTCTTACACAGATTTATGTTATATTCAATGTTACATAAGTGAAGGTTTACAACGGCCACATTTACAGTAACATGCCTTATCAAGACTAAACTGTAAACACGTTATCCTAGGCTAAAATGAAAGTGAAAGCCAAAGTAGGCCTATGTTAAAATTAGAACGACCTAAATAATGGATCGGCCTAGCTTGGTGTATCGCTGCCTTTCGTCTATCGATACGAATTAAATCGTCTAAGGTTTTAAAATCGTAAAACAGTTCATCAAAGCGTAGCCTTAAAACGCTGGAGAAATATTTAAACCTTAAAATCTCCGTAAGTTGATGCAATCGTTCGTACCTTGGAAGCTTTTCCACGTAAATATGATGACAATCAGTAACGCAACGAGTCCTGCGATGTACCGTACCCTCATCGTAACGAAAACGAAAACACTCAAGGAAATTGAAAACGTTGCCTGCCTAGATTTCCTCAGCGAATAGCAGCAGTTCGCATACTAGGGGAATTTTTCACACAAGCATGATTTTGTAGCGCAACCACTTTTGTGTATCATGTTCGTTTATGTAAGGTGTGTGTCACTGGTGGGTGGCAGCTGATGGCCATTTATCGGTCCATTCTAGGGAAGACAGGGCTGTTGCATAGGCTATTAATAGGCCATTAGTCCATTTGAGTTTAAGCCACGCCCATAATTATAGTTCATATGCATGCATCGGAACAAATGCATGTCGTCGTCTTCTAATAAGTAGCCTAGGCCCTTATGTTTACTGTCTTTTGACCAATCGTGATATATGTAGACCCTTATGTTTACTCACAGCTGTAACTCCGCGACTACCCGTACTCTGGTAGTGCCAGTCTCAAGCCTGAATAAAGGAGGAGGGTGACGCTAATCAAATCAATCAATGCCTGGTGGGGTTTTGCTACTCAAAGTGATCGGGATAAACTATCTTCAATCATAAGAAAACTAATGAGAGGACATTATTTACCTGAAGACAACCCTTCCTAAGCTCAACTCTGTCAACTAGCTGATACCCGTCTCTTCTTAGCCATAATAAGCTTTAATGGTCATGTCCTTCATGGTGTATTGCCTCAAATTAAATTAACAGGATATCTGTTGCGCCCCAGAGGCCACAATCTTACTTTACCCCATTCTGATAATCTGGTTAGAAAAAGCTTTATTATTATGATGCTTTTTGATGTTATTTAATTTGTAAAACTGCCAGCCATTTTAGATAATAGATAAAGTTTTAAATTTCTCTACTATTATATGCTTTTGATGTAGTGTTCAGTGCGTCTGATTTAAGGCGAGCGATCGATCGCTCTTCTTGGTGGCTCGCCTAGCAAAGGTACCGGCGAGCGATTTACCGCTCGCCTAGCCGAAGACTTCTCACCATCGGTGACAGTCGGTCGTCGCTCGCTAAGTTTGAGTTAGACTCCAAGACGATAGATGAACCTGGAGCCAGACCATTATTTTATTTATCTAATTAAGATTACTTCAATTTACTTACTTGCTGGCCACTGAACTAAAATCCTTAGGCGCATAGTGCGCTATTATTATGACAACAAATCTGTCTCAGATGTCTGGCACTATGCGTTGCCGTCGTTCGGAACTGCCAAGTAGGCCCCGATCTGCATGCTGCATTAATGGTGATGGAGATGGGAGTTAGTAACGGGTTCGCCGAATCATGCCTCAGTTTTCTCACTTCAATGCTGTCTGATCGAAGGCTGTCTATGGGTCACAGCACAATGGCAGACTTGTTGTTGATTCGTGCAAACCACCTAGCGTGGTTGGAGAAAGAACGTGAAGACTTGATAAACGACACAGTCAACATATACAATGTCACGTTAAGTCGCCGTAAGTTTATTCTCAGTGGCATCGATAGCGAAGCCTGTTCCCAACCACCAGCAAAGGTGGCAGCAATCTCGAGCAGTCTCGGCGCTTCAGACAGCAAGCCTGATGACTTGCTATCCGACTCTGGTGATGATGAGCCACTTCAGTCTGATGAGGATGCCAATGGCAGTTCTGATCATGAAACAGATCATTCAGACTCAAGTGATGACGATTTGGAGCAGGTGGCATTTACATGGCAGAATAAAATATTATGGCATGGCCCACAATGCCACCCACTGACAGTGACAGTGATTGAATTTGTGAATGTGTGATGCGAAAACACTAGTGAACTACAGATAATGGTACAGTAAATGTGATTGCTTAATTTGTTGTTATTGTGCAGCTTCCATTAATCTTTTTCAGTACTGTTCATAAGAAAATATTGAAATCAGTGGTTCACTGGGTTCAATTAGGCCTACTTCTGTCCTGGAATACAGTAATACTGTTACTGTATTCATTAATTATAGCCAAGTAGCACGCTAAAACTTATTACAACTATGATGAAGGACGGATAACAGCACTGAATTGAGATAGGCCTACTTGATGATTATTAGGCCTATATGCAGCTATACGAACGAATACGGTACATAAAATACGCTGTACACAAAAGCTCCCGAGGTCGGCCGCGCATCGCTCGCCTACTCGATCAAGCGCGATCGATTTTCAACCCGCCTGCTATTTTCAAATCAGACGCACTGGTAGTGTTGTTAGCCTAGTAATTTTCAACTTTTGTTAAATTTACACTCCTTTTTTTCACATATTATTATTATCTTCTTATTACTTCTATGTTTTATATTTTTTCTATACTTGTTCACCAATGTGCGGTTCGCTTTTGGTTTTTCAATAAAGAATATTAATAATAATAATTAGAACACACAACCGTAGCATTACAAAACAACTGATTACAAGCATTTAGTAGGATATACAAGGCGAGTGTTATGATAGGATACCCCTAAGGGACAAGTTTAGCTATTTGTGGCACCCAAGGTGTTCACTGGCAGAACGGACATAATGTGTACAATTATACACGTTAAAGATTTGTAAATTCTTAACTATTACAAAAGCCAAAATTCAGAAACAAAAAGATACAAGCAGCAGTAACTAAGTGGTCAAACAAGTACCCAATAATTAAGTATCTACATGTAGACATTTGATAAAGACATTTGGTTTATAATAAAAAGACTTTATTAGTGCTTTAGAGCGACTAATAGTTAATACCGAGGTTAACTTATTGGGTAGGGCATTCCACAACCTATGGCCCCGACATTTAATAGAAAAACATTTTGCATTAATACGGGCAAATTCTGGAATATATTTAAGGACGTTACGCGTCTAATGATCTTTGTTATCACACGGTGTCGTTGAACTGAAACTACTACCGATTGCTGTAAAATAGTGTAAATCGTTGGGCAGTTTTATATCCAGCGTAGATACTTCACATTTCTTGAGTTTCATTTGGAACTACAAAAGGCGTAGTGAGGCTACAAGATTTTCTGATTCAAGGTCGTAAGCAGAAAAATTCAGGGTTATTCTATAGATCTAACCTCGGTTTCTTAAGCAACAATTTGATGACAAGCCTTTAATTTCAGCTGCCCAAGTTTTCGGCCCAGCACGTTCTACACATCTTCCCTTAGGCCTACCTCTCTTTCCCCTTCAATTCTAAACTATCCGCCGTCGTCTGACTTGTCTGCATGGTTGTTTGGATTTTGACCTGGAACCGATTCTAACCATATCTGCACATAAATTTTAGTTTGACTGAGCGCCTGTGAATGAAGTGGTTCCCCCACTTCGCCTTTTTTGGACGCTGTAGAATCTCTAAATTACGACCTTTATGGACCTACTTTCCTTTGATGACCTTCCTTTATCGACCTTCTTCTTATAACATTCCTTTGATGAACATCCACGACCTTTTAACGACATCCTGTATTTCTCAATCAGTTAATGTAAATTTTTACAGGTGTTTTATGAGGATCGATCTCGTAGACGCCTTAAAGACAGCTTTACCACCACCTTTGATGTGGCCTTGTTCTACTCGGTCTATGTCTTTCGATGTTCCGAGTTGTTTTTCATCGGTCGCTTGATGCTCTGCTCTTTGTTGGTAAGCATAACAACACACCTTAATCTATGTAGGTTGTGTTACAATAGTGGCTTGTTTAAAAAAATCCACCATCAACGTTATATTTAGGAAGTACATGTATGAATCACATAATATGACAGTATTCGCGAATGGGCCTCATAATATCCTATATACGGTCCACTATGACACCATCTGTAGGACATTTGAAGCCCATTCAGGATGTCATACGGGCTCCATAAATTATTTCCAGCATAGGCCTATGACGTTGCTGTTGGAGGATAGCAAATAAAAGAATCGGTTCCCTTAAGGACTCAGAAGGAAGCAAACTGGTCGATTGTGTTAAATTTAGTTATTTATTTATGTCTATTTTATTTTAAGTAAAGTTCCCATATTCCGTGTTGAATTCAGTGGAGACGCTCAGTAGGCCCTACCTTCGCTAGACCCAATGGAGTCGACAGTGGATGAATGAAAAAACGTCCTGGATACGAGGCCAGTGCATCGCAGGGCTTGCAATCTACATCTCAGTTTGCGCTGATACCAGATTATTTTGTTTTGTGGCAGAGGCAAGTATGCGCAAGCAATGTGCCCAGTGTAGTTATACGGAATTGAACCCGCAACCGCAGAACCAGTGACCAAGCGTCTTACCAAAAGACCACCATGGGACATTTATTTGCTCGTGTTGTTCAAATATGCGTGTACTCGTAGACTCGTTCGCGAATTCTGTCTTGCCGGGATTTTTTTTACTTGAGGATTGCGGCTCAGCTTTTGTACGCCATGGGTTAAGGCATTGTTCATTATTCACCAACGCTATGAAAATTACTAAATAATAATATTTTGAGTAGCTTATTGTGATGATGAACAAAGTCTCGTGTGTAAGGAATTCGTTTTTCTTTTCGTACGCCAATTTAAACAAATATAACAGGCATTTTTATTTATTTAAATAATCAATTATTTATATAAATAAATAACCTAGTGATTTAAGATTGTCATTTAAGTATGTTATTCAAGTAAGTAAGCAATGTAAGCAAGTTAGTTAGGTAGGTAGTTACTAACTAGCCACGTAAGTAATTACATAGTTAATTATGCAAATTAAGTAAACAAGCAAATAAGTAATTTAACAAAAATATATGTTATTTATGTCAGTAACTTCAGTAATTCAAATAACTAAAGAAGTAACATAAGTCAAGTAATTCAAATAAACAAAGAAGTAATCAAGTAAGCAAACAAGTAAATAAGTAGCCAAGTGAGTATGTAAGTATGCAGGTATGTGTGTCAGTAGGTAATTCGATAGACAGGTGGTTAGACCTAGGTGGGTATTTGAAAATGTGTCTGATAAACAACGTTGTGAAAGAATGTATAGGCCCAGTCGTCGTATTCACTGGTATTAGTACCTTGCATTTGTACTAAAAGTTCCATGTGTTAAGACGATGGCTTTCAAAGTTATCACAGTGACTGCAAAGGAACCGTCCAGTAAGGACGTCCGCAAAGAGAGGTGGGAAGGATAATCAAGAGCGTGTAATGCGGACAAAGAAAAGAGTTTTAGACTATGCCTTAAAAAACAGCTTCAGGCAGAAAGACTCAACCTTCCATTAATTATTATATGGGTGTTTACTTATTCTCAGTAAGAGAGTTTACCATGTAGTACAACAACTGGTTAAAGTATCCTAGCCAAAAATCAGCATGCTACTTATAACAGACTTTTAGTAGGTCTAATCGTTTGAAGAAAGCTATCAGCAAACTTGGTCTCGAAATGATTTTAAACTAACAGCACTAGCACAAAAATTTACACAATGTATTATAGTAAATTAAGCTTCGAAGGGGTTCACCTTGATCATTTCTTCTCTACCGTATCGATCAATTCTTGTGATGCAAATATTTCTAAAAGAAAGCAAATACAACCTCTATTGAGAATTATTCTTCTTCCATGTACGTTCTTCTCAAACTTTGTAAAGTACAGGAGCATTATTAGTGCTACTGAATTGAAATAAGCAGACTGGCATAATCAGAAAGTCTTCATCAGCTTCACAAACATCAAACGAGCGTTGGACAGCGTATGATCGAAGCGAATGGAAATGAATTATTTGCGGCCATCGCCGTCATATGATTGTAATGATGACGCCGACGATGATTACAACAGTTGATAATTTACGCACAGACTGTGTTCTTTATTTACCTGATGTCTGCTCCGAATGTTTCTTTTTCTTTTTCCTTTTTCTCCCATCTGGTCAACATAAAGAGTCACAAGAGGTTACGTGATAGTGTGCGCATCAAGGCACGAAACAATAACCAAAGTACAATCATAGTCACTTAACAATGCTAAATTTGGTAGCGCGTGTGCTCTGTAAATCCACGATAACGGATTCGAATCCATGTAGTGGATTTCCTGTAACGACCTTGGTCAAGTTTTCTGCGATACGCCGAAAACCACTGCTCTATTGTTCATTACTTACAGAAGTAAAGAATAATTATGACAAGAACATTGTTAACTGCATTATGGGAGCAATAAAGATTTGATTGATTGATTGATTGATTGATTGAGAACGCTTCCCCTACGTTCCACAATAGAATATGTGAGAGTATTGCCAACTTAAAGGTAAGTCTAAACTGGACCTAGAATAGCAGAACTTCATTTTGCATAGTGCAATCCCGGATTAACAAAGCTGTCACGCTTTCTTGTGTGCAGAGCGACACTATTTATTTACAATATCTTATCATAGCCATGCTTCTATGAAAAGGTTTGTAGCCATTGTGATAGAGTGTGATGTGGATGTGTGATGTGTTACTGGAATAAGTTGCCTAGTAATCTACGACCAGAACGTGTCAGTATTTTTCTGCATCTTATTCATAAGCATTTGAAAACCAGTCTGTCTGATTTTGGTCTTGCGTTGTCATGTCGGCAGTGACCATGAGAAGCTCCTCTCGGAGAAGCGCTGTACAAAATCTATGCTTCCGAATATGATATAAACAAATCTTTTGGCAAGTTGCTTGAATTGAACTGAACAGAACGGAGAGCTAAATCCATTTATATGCAATAGCCCCATTCCGGTTGACAACGGTTGTCAAAGGGAGAACTCCGAAGGAACCAAGTTGATTCCTCTACATAGCTGCATGGGTTGCATAGGTTGCAAGCCAATCGACTACGTGGGCAAGGTAGGCAATTGTTAGAGCGGTCGTCTATGCTACACCGTGAGTACGGTTTCAAGCATTCCCTAAGACGATTACCGTGTATGAAGCCTGAACAATTCATTCATTAACAATTGTTGATCGCCATCGGTTGATGTTTGTCCATTAGATAGTGGCGCTTAATAATAATATTAAAATTTAAATATCGAGTTCCATATTGTCAATACAAGTTAATGTCCGTTTGCAAAGACATCTCTAATCGTCTGTGAAAAACATCGATTAAATAATAATTCAATTAAATAATAATTTATAATACATTCACAATAATTGATATCAATCAATTGTTTACTTCAGTCAATGCTTCTTGTGTATGCTTCAAACTGGACCTGGGTAGTAGGTAAACAAGATGACGAAGCAGAGTTCCAAGCGTCATCAGCAAAAACCATTAACTATTCTAGACTTCTGTATTACGCAAATAATTATGATGCGACTAACCTAGTTTCCGTCTACTGTCTGCAATAGGAACTACTCAGAGAGAAATAAAGGAGCAGTACAAAATATATTTATAGGAAATTTTTTATAGCGACTGGCCAGTTTTGTTAAAGATGAACCAATTTCTTAAAGATAAACAAGTTGATTTCTTTTGTGCCTTCGACCACCTGACGCGGTCGCGATCAAGGTTCGAGCTGGGCTATCCACACAACTGAGAGATTGCAAATAAGCTGAGTCCCGCGATATAGCTGTTTTTGGGCGCTGTGATCGTAATCTTGAGAGATTACGATCAACACAACATCATGCCTCGCCATAATATTTACATTAAGACGATTGCGTTAACTTGGAGTTTTCAGAAAATTCAAAGCCCAACCACGGGTTTCGTTATTACGGAGTATTTAAAGAGCCGTGACAGTTATTAATAAAGTTACTTGCTTTTTATCTGTGTTACGGAGACTCAAATCTTCTACAAAGCATATGTATAATTAATTATTTGACTGATTAATGACTAGTTAGCTGTGTTGTGCGCATGACCAATATTATATGTATTAGGTGTTTGTGCACCGGAGTGCGGCTCTTCTGCAATCGGTTTAATAAAGAATATACTAACTTATTTATTCAAAGACCGAGACCGCAGTGGTTCCTACCCTAGACCACAGGGTTCAGGATCACAACCTAAACCTCAAGATTAAGACCAGTACCGAGTATCCTAAACCAAAATCGCCACATAGGCCTATGTTGCGGAGTTGACGGCAATGTGCAATTCTTATTTTACGGCAATTATAAAGTTATTCGAATCGCGAATACGCCATTGGCTATTAAAAATTGAAATGCAAAATAATCAATCACATCATTGAAATTAAACGTTTGTTGCATTTAGAACGCGCGGGTGATCCGGTTTGGCACTAAGCGGCATCTAATTAAACTTGATCTCCCACTCCTTACGTCGCTGTACCCTGAATTCACATATTCATCCCGTGTCCGTGACTTTGGTGTCACCATTGATAATACCTTATCGTTCTCTGAGCACTTCTGCCACCTGACGCGTTCCTGTTTCTAGCACCTATGGCATCTGAGGATCATTTGAAGATCTGTTTCCTCTGCGTGTTTACAGCTATAGTCCATACCTTCGTCTGCTGTCGCATCGATTAGTGCAAATCACTACTTGCTGGATATCACAAGGTACACCAATCGTCCTTACAGTCTGCGTTGTGTACTTAGTCTGTTTTGAACGCGGCTGCCAGACTCATTGCCCGTCTCCCTCGCTTTTCTCATATAACATCCTACATGAGCGATGCCATTCACTGGTTCCATGTTGCCTTTCGCATTCAATACAAGGTTCTCCTCTTTGTGTATATACTGTTTAGGTCGCAATAGAATCTAGCTCCTAAATATTTTAGTGACTTAATGCGTAAACCTCTCTCTTCCCGCCCTCTTCGGTCTACTGATCGGCTTGAAGTCTTTGTTCCCCGAGCTAGGACTTAACACCGTGCTTTTCCCATCTTTGACTCTTCCTTATAGAACGACCTAACCCCTCAATCCGCAGTAAGATTTTAGTGGGACTTCACCCACTTGTTTTTGCTGCTTGGAGATCTTATTCCTCGGGGCTGTCACGCTGAGAGCGCCTCTGAATAGCCTACATGACCGATGTCCTTCACTGGCTCCCAGTGAGCGGAGATTTATATATTCTCAGATACGATACAATAAATGAGTCTTACTATGTCTAACATTGCAAAGCTTGTTAGATGATGTTTGGCGTTACAAGCGTTTGATCCGGAAGCGAGACATCGTTAGTGCAAACTGAATCGGGTGATAAATCGCCTCTCGCGGTTGTAAGTTTGTTTCGTAGTTAAGGATAGTTCGTCTTTGGAGATGATTTGGTGTTTTACATTTGGTTGCACCTAATTACATTGTAACATCTTAAATCAATTTACGTTCCTCTACCGATTAGCCGCTCATCCATCATTATCTCCCTTAAGCTCTTTAGAATTTCCACTCTAAATTTAGGCCTCATCGATTGACACACTTCGCAAGTCGTCGACGATGGTTGCTATAACTAGAAGTTCCTACTCACCTCGGCTGACTTTGCTATCAGCTTCTGAATTTGATTGTTCCTTAATCTGAAAATAAATATACTAATTAGACTGAAAGATTAGTTTTTGCCATAAGTCCGCACAGCACTGTAACAGAGGAACATCCTAGACTAGAAAAATACAACACCGTAAAATACAAACAACCATTTTATAGGTCCTACTTCACTTAAGTAAGTAAGTATATTCTTTATTCGACCAGTTGACTTAACGCACTCTGGTTTACATACATGTCCGACAATTAAAACATTTAGAACATATAAAAGCATCTTAATCAAAAAGTCTTTCTCATTTGACCATCGGCCCTAGGTGATGTCCGATTGAGAGTTCTTGGCCGCAAGGTATATCCAATGTTCTTTATAGGTGGTAATAATCCATGCAAGACATGTCCCGGGTTACTCAAAACATCAGAAAAAGGCAGGAGTCAGTTTTGTTACATAAGTAATCAAAAGTTGGGTTATTACTAGGCAGATAACCCAGTCGAATCAGCTTGTTCATCACCGATTAAGTCTCTTTCTATCCTGTTGCCCTGCAAATTCACACAATGCCGGAGCAGCATACAACAGTCGGACAACCTTTGTGGCTCGTACCAAATTATAGAGTTTAACTCCAGACAGGCCATGTGCAGAAATAATGCGTAATGCACATAGAGATTGCTTTGCCTTACTGCATGATCTACTTATATGCTGCTCAAAACGAAGGGTTTCAGAAATCAGGACTCCCAGAACATTCAGGCTCCTTACTCTTGTCACACCAGGCGTTACTGCAGGCAAGTCAATACACCCCCTTGGTCTTCTGATTATTATTTCATGCATTTTATTAGAGTTTAGTTTTAAGTTACATTTTGCTGCCCATATTGCTACGTGTTCTAGCTCTGTTTTGACTGTATCCCCATTTGATGCAGGTATCGTGAGGTAGCTATAGTCTGCGTATTTAAGTAATCTGTTAGTAGGTAAAACTAGTTTAAGTTTAGCAATTGTTCTTATGAAGTATACTGGACCTAAGCCAGAACCTTGAATAATACTAGCATTTATTTTAACAGCAGAGGATACAGAGCCGTTAAATTTGATTACATGCTCTCTATCATCAAGAAAGGCTATTACCCGATTATACACGTTATCAGGTATTTGCATTGTTGCTAGTTCCTTAGCCAAGTAGAAATGTCGCACAGTATCAAAAGCTTTGGTAAAATCTAAGGCTATGAGATGTGCATATTGTTCATCCACAAGCAACTCTTGAAGGTTTATTGTGAGCGCAGTGATGGCTGCAGTGCTGGATCCCGTCGGTCTAAAGGCATGTTGGTCTGAGAATTCTTTGTTTGACAGTGGATCAAGTAGAACAGGCTGGAAAAAGCGGCGTACAATGAATTTTTCAAGGCGTCTACAGAGAATCGAAGTGACCGAGGTGGGGCGTAAGTTTGCTGGCTTAGTCGGGCGTGTAACCTTTGGCACTGGAGTTATAATGCTTGTTCTCCATTGAGGTGGTACATAGGATGTGGATAAAGATATGTTGAAAAGGTTAGCAATCGGTTCTGCTATCACTGATGCGTTTGTCGCTAGAAACTAAGAGGGAATTCCATCAGGTCCCGCTGCAGTGCGTCTAACTGCAGTTAGCATCTTACAGGCAGTCATTTCATTAACCTCTTTTTCTCTGCTATCCACAACCGTTGTCTTGCTAAGTGGGCTTAAATATTGATCATCCTGTGAAATTTGTCCAAAGTACTAGTGTAGAAGCATTTAAGTTACATTCCGGGTGTTAAATTTTCCCGTCGATCCCCTCTCAATCTGCCCACCTCTTTCCGTAGTTCACGCGATCCCAGTTGAGTCCTTGAAATGTAATGGAGCTCTTCCTCGCAATCAAATCCTCCTCGCAAATCGTTTCTGCAGCTCAGATTCCTCTAATCCTTTTGAAAGCAATCTGGCTGCTTGCAACATATAAATATATTATTTAAAAGAAACAGAACCTATTGTCTAGATATAGTTATTAATATTCAAGGTTAAAATATCTGTATTAATTTTTGAAACGTTTTTGCTACAGTTGTTGACTAACTTGGTTAGAAATCTGCTGAGCAATGAGTTTTCCCATTGGCGTATCGTCGAACGGTTCAGACTTTGATTGTTCCTTAATCTGAAAATAAATATTCTAATTGCATCATAAACTAGAAAAATACAACACAGTAAAATACAAACAACTATATTATAGGCCCTATTTCACTCTAATGCGGCACGGTGGAGTATCGGTAACGCGTTTGGTCAATGATCATGCGGTCGCCGGTTCGACTCCGTGCAACGACCTTGGGCAAGTTGTTTGCGCACACCGTGCCTCTGTCACCAAGCAGTACAATTGGTACCGGCATAAGCTGGGAAGTTAACGGCAACTCCTGTGATATCACTGGCCCCGTGTCCAGGATCTTGGGATTTGTCCATCGCTGGTTCAAGGGCTTAGAAAAGGAGATGAGCGCCTCACCTACGTCCCATGCGGATATGGACAGACTTATTTCACTTTAAACTTTTACAAATCGCTTTTGCAGCTCAGATTCCGCAAATCTAGCCCTTGTAAGGAATCTGTCTGATTGCAACTTATAAATATATCATTATTTAAAAGAAACCGTACCTAGAAATCGTTATTAATTTCAAGGTTAAAATATCTGTATTAATTTTTGAAACGTTATTGATACAGTTGGTGACTAACTTGGTTAGAAATCTGCTGAGCAATGAGTTTTCCCATTGGCGTTTCGTCGAACAATTCAGACTTTGATTGTTCCTTAATCTGAAAATAAATATTCTAATTACATCCTAGAGTAGAAAAATACAACACAGAAAAATACAAACAACTATACTATAGGCCCTATTTCACTTTAAGCTTTTACAAATCGGTTTTGCAGCTCAGATTCCGCAAATCTAGCCCTTGTAAGGAATCTGTCTGATTGCAACTTATAAATATATTATTATTTAAAAGAAACCGTACCTAGAAATCGTTATTAATTTCAAGGCTAAAATATCTGTATTAATTTTTGAAACGTTATTGCTACAGTTGGTGACGAACTTGGTTAGAAATCTGCTGAGCAATGAGTTTTCCCAGTGGCGTTTCGTCGAACGATTCAGACTTTGACTGTTCCTTAATCTGAAAATAAATATTCTAATTATATCCAAGACTAGAAAAATACAACACAGTAAAATATAAACAACTGTATTATAGGCCCTATTATTTCACTTTAAACTTTTACAAATCGCTTTTGCAGCTCAGATTCCGCAAATCTAGTCCTTGAAAGGAATCTGTGTGATTGCAACTTATCAATATATTATTATTTAAAGAAACAGAATTTCAAGGCTAAGATATCTGTATTAATTTTTGAAACGTTACTGATACAGTTGGTGACGAACTTGGTTAGAAATCTGCTGAGCAATGAATTTTCCCATAGACGTTTCGTCGAACGGTTCAGACTTTGATTGTTTCTTAATCTGAAAATAAATATGCTAATTGCATCCCAGACTAGAAAAATACAACACAGTAAAATACAAACAACTAATTGATAGGCCCTATTTCACTTTAACCTTTTACAAATGGCTTTTGCAGCTCAGATTCCGCAAATCTAGCCCTTGTAAGGAATCTGTCTGATTGCAACTTATAAATATATTATTATTTAAAAGAAACCGTACCTAGAAATCGTTATTAATTTCAAGGCTAAAATATCTGTATTAATTTTTGAAACGTTATTGCTACAGTTGGTGACTAACTTGGTTAGAAATATCCTGAGCAATGAGTTTTCCCACTGGCGTTTCGTCGAACGATTCAGACTTTAATTGTTCCTTAATCTGAAAATAAATATTCTAATTATATCCTAGATTAGAAAAATGCAACACAGTAAAATACAAACAACTATACTATAGGCCCTATTTCACTTTAAACTTTTACAAATCGCTTTTGCAGCTCAGATTCCGCAAATCTAGTCCTTGAATGGAATCTGTCTGATTGCAACTTATAAATATATTATTTAAAAGAAACAGAACCTAGAAATCGTTATTAATTTCAAGGCTCAAATATCTGTATTAATTTTTGAAATGCTATTGCTACAGTTGGTGACTAACTTGGCTAGAAATCTGCTGAGAAATGAATTTTCCCATAGACGTTTCGTCGAACGGTTCAGACTTTGATTGTTTCTTAATCTGAAAATAAACATTCTATTTGCATCCCAGTCTAGAAAAATACAACACAGTAAAATACAAACAACTAATTGATAGGCCCTATTTCATTTTAAACTTTTACAAATCGCTTTTGCAGCTCAGATTCCGCAAACCTAGCCCTTGTAAGGAATCTGTCTGATTGCAACTTATAAATATATTATTATTTAAAAGAAACAGAACCTAGAAATCGTTATTAATTTCAAGGCTAAAATATCTGTATTAATTTTTTGAAACGTTATTGATACAGTTGGTGACTAACTTGGTTAGAAATCTGCTGAGCAATGAGTTGTCCAATTGGCGTTTCGTCGAACGATTCAGACTTTGAATGTTCTTTAATCTGAAAATAAATATTCTAATTACATCCTAGACTAGAAAAATACAACACAGTAAAATACAAACAACTGTATTATAGGCCCTATTTCACTTTAAACTTTTACAAATCGCTTTTGCAGCTCAGATTCCGCAAATCTAGCCCCTGTAAGGAATCTGTCTGATTGCAACTTATAAATATATTATTATTTAAAAGAAACCGTACCTAGAAATCGTTATTAATTTCAAGGTTTAAATATCTGTATTGATTTTTGAAACGTTATTGCTACAGTTGGTGACTAACTTGGTTAGAAATCTGCTGAGCAATGAGTTTTCCCATTGGCGTTTGGTCGAACGATTCAGACTTTGATTGTTCCTTAATCTGAAAATAAATATTCTAATTGCATCCTAGACTTGAAAAATACAACACCGTAATATACAAACAACTATATTATAGGCCCTATTTCACTTTGAACTCTAGCCCTTGTAAGGAATTTGGCTGCTTGCAACTTATAAATATATTATTATCTAAAAGAAACAGAACCTAGATATCGCTATAAATTTTCAAGGCTAAAAAATCTGTATTAATTTTTGAAATGCTATTGCTACAGTTGTTGACTAACTTGGTTAGAAATCTGCTGAGCAATGAGTTTTCCCACAAACGTTTCGTCGAACGGTTCAGACCTTGATTGTTCCTTAATCTGAAAATAAATATTCTAATTGCATCCTAGACTAGAAAAATACAACACCGTAAAATACAAACAACTATATTATAGGCCCTATTTCACTTTAAACTTTTGCAAATCGCTCTTGCAGCACAGATTCCTCTAATCCTTTTGAAAGGAATCTGGCTGATTGCAACTTATAAATATATTATTATTTAAAAGAAACAGAACCTATTGTTTAGATATCGTTATTAATTTTCAAGGTCTTAAAATACCTGTATTAATTTTTGAAACGTTATTGCTACAGTTGGTGACTAACTTGTTTAGAAATCTTCTGGATAATCAATTGTCCCATTGGCGTTTCGTCGAACGTTTCAGACTCCGATTGAGTTAAAGGCCTGCACATAATCACATTGCAACAATGATAATAACTTGTACTACACCTAAGGAAAAATGATGTTTAAATGCGAATTGTCTCTTGGGAATTAGCTGCTCTGCTCATGAGAGGAAGGCTGTTTCTGTTTAACGACTCCTTGTAATAAAGAAGATGATAGGCACCACACTCTTCCTCCTTCTCCTTCTCCTCTTCCGCCTCCTCCTCCTTCTCTTCCTACTTTTGCCCAGGCGTTGGATTGGACCGCGTTCTTGCGATTTCAATTGAAGAATAATTATGTTTTAATAACTTTCATTATTGTGGCACTGGCTGTGCAAGTACGATTTATGAGTTTGCACTAATGTTTTGTGGAGTGCGCTAACGGTGTTAATGGTCGTGATCCTAATCTGACCTAATAACTGCTACAGCACCGCACATTAAACGGTATTAGTGGATGGTCACTGCAAGTAAATCATCAACCGTTGGAGCAGCCCATCAGAAAGTGGTTGAAGGTATTAACGGGGATATGTGTCAGGAGCTGGAGATTGTTTAAACAGGAGAGACAGAGGCTTTCCTCTTCCTTAATTCCTCCTCCAGTAACACCCAGATTACATGATCGATGCACTATAACTCTGTGCGCATAGGATAAAACCGACGTGAAAATGACTGCCGTGTATGGACTTATAGCAAGACTTTGACGCAAGACACTTTATCACCATCTATTGATGCTCTCCGATTAGTTAATGGCGCTGTACAAATAAAACGACTAAATGACTTCAATAAAATTACCTCGATGAATGCATTGTTCATTAATATTTATAGTGATTACCATAGGCCCTAGTTATCGGAGTATTCGTTGCTGACTGGTGAAATCTAGCACTATTTTGCCTAGAGTGCTACAAATAGCGCGCTTTTATGAAGCATTTAAAGGATGCTATGTTTAGATACTTATTTATTTAAACTGGTATAACTATTCCGTGTCCGCTTTTAATGGGAAGAATCATTAATATGTAAACGTTGTACACACGTTTTGTATTACTGCTCGAATATTCTTACCATCCATTTTTGTCTTTGTTGCGTTTGCAATACTTTTCTACCACTTGACGCTCCCAGTCTTTCACACATGAAGTTAGATCCTTTGCTAGAAACACAACCCTACGAATGAAGCAGTAGTAAAAAGTTTCTCCAAATGGCCTGCTTTTATTTCTCCCAAGCACTACTTTTTTAATCATACTGTCGCGAAGTTCCCACCTTGGGTGCCCGTGCGCTGTGTTGGGCCCTGGTACTGGACAGTGGCAGATGATTCGAAGGACTTCCTAGGTAGAGGGTGCCAGTCGTCTTGTCCGTAATACACGGCTGATTTACCCTTTAACCTTTCGCTACGCCTAGGCAGGCCTATGGGAGGGTTCCCTACTCCTAACTCTACATTCTCAGACGCCCTTTCAGCATCTACCAGGATGGCTGAACGGCTGTCAGCGGCTTCCGGTCTGGAAGCGAGGTTTGGCCGAATGGTTACCTCAGGATTCGAACTGGACCCAAACACAGATTTAATTGGAGTATCATGGGGAACGCCCTCTTCACCTAGACTCATCCTATCTGGGTCTGTAATTGTAGCCTGGGATGGAACCTCCCATTGGGCTGAGTCATCCGCTTCTAAGGAAGCTGGCGCCTTAGAAGTCTCTCTCTTCTGCTCTAATTGTCTTTGAGTGACCTCTGCCCTTGCAGTAGGATCATTAAGCACCAGTTTAACCAGTTCAGATGAAGTTAAACTCATTACTTTAATATGGTCAAACTGATTAAAACTTAAATTTACAATTACATAAAAGAGCTCTCAGTCTTAAATCTAGCAATAAGAGTTCTCATTAAACACTTATATAGCAGTAAAATGTCAGCACATCACTAGCGGTAGAAATCAATACCCTTTCAACACAATGCTGGTAACTCGTATGACAACAATCGAATTGCAAGTAAGGGCCCCAACCGGCTCACGAGGATTATCAGTGCAATGCGATGCTTGACATATTAAAACAATTGCAAGGTCACAACTAGACGTACTTTTCAGTGCTCACGGATTGCCCAAATCAAAGGAAACTAATATGCGATTAAACTATTACTCTTCGGACGAAATTTAATCCTCTTAAATTTAGAAATAAGGAATTAAAGGTTTGCCTGTCCTTCCGAGAACATTCGACCTCTGCACGTAGATCACTTCGGCTGAGCTTCACGGTCAATGCGCTGTCGACTCGAGTTCACTAGACTTGACTTCGGATCGTCGATATTCGATCCAGTTCGGTCGCAATCTCGACTCAAATGCATCAAATCTGGAGCAGCTCACGGTTCGATTCCTAACTACTCGAAACTACGCAAATGTACGCTAAAATTGCATCTTAAATCGGCAATTTGGCGACAATTTCGAGCCTCAGAAATACTTCGGCCATCCATCATGGCGGACGTCTTGCTCAACACTCACTCTTCGCACGGCCAGGTCTCAATGCTTAGCCTAGCGCGCATGAGCTGTTACCTAGGGCGACCTTACACACACTGCATCTAGCCTAGCTTAACGCATCTAGCCTACCAGGCGGCTGTCAAAACTAGGTCCACCCATAGATCACTTATTTAGCGCAAGTCGGCGATGTCGCACTTCGCCACAATACCCGACAATTTCCTTTCGTATTTCATTGACCAACTATTCGTATTTACCAGCAGTCAGCATGTGTCGCTAATTTTATGGCCCAATTGTCGGGTTTTTCTGTGGCGCAATTGTCGGGGCGCATTAATTTTGTCGTGGGCGCTTTTGACGGTTCACCGTATTTCAGTATGCACCTACTGTGCATTAATTGAAGATATGCATAAAGCATATCAAATTAATATTTTCTTATCCTATTGCACCAATCTAAGTGCATGTATTTATTCTTTTTGTATTTTTGTCTGCAAACATGTATGTATGGATGCATGTATGTATTCATGTAGGCCTATGCATATATTCATGCACGCATATAGGTTCGTGTGTATGCATAGGCCTACATGTGCGTATCTGCCCTTCTATCTATCTACCTATCTGTCTGTCTGTCTGTCTGTCAATCTATCTTTATATATCTATCTATCTATCTCTCACTCACTATTGCATTTAGAAAACGATCTGTTATACAATGCAATCACCCAAAAGTTTAACTTGCTAATATTCTTTTGTTGGAAAATATTTCACATAAAACTGTCCCTGTAAAGTTAAAGAAAAACCCATAAAACTGCTATATGATAAAAATGTCGTCTTTGAGCTTGCTGTAGGATATTAGATGACTCTGCTATCGGAATGTGTTGTCATTTTGGTATCAAATTTGGTTGCCTATAATTGGTGTTTTTCTTTGAATTTCTTTGGTGTCACATGGTGTTCTATAAACGGATAATACAAATAAATAGATATGCGCTGTATGAGTCCGGAATTAGACCTACTCATATTTTGGAGTTAATGATGGATAGAACAGTTTAGCGGAATTTGCTACATTCGAGCATTTTTATGGTTCTATTGAATTAGTAAATACTAATGAGATAGATTCTCGGTCCCTTGGCAACCTGACTGGGATCTCCATTGAATATCGATATCCGGACAACCACTCTGATACGCAGTGATGGGCAATAGTTAACTAAAAAGTTGCTAACTTTTAGTTTAACTCTTTTTAGTTAAGGATGAAGTTCAACTAAAAATAATGGTTTAGTTAAAACCATAGTTTAACTAAAAAAAGTTAGTTGCTAACTAAAAAGTTTAACTGAAAAGTTTAACTAAAAAAATCAGCAATACGCAACAATTTTCCGAATGAACATTAAACACTGTCAACAACTCAACGAGAAACTTATTGATTAACACTGCACGGTTTTAGCATAAACAGCCTGTGTTTTAAAATTCATAAACTACTTACAGTACGCTTGTATCTGTATGCTAGAACACTACACATTGCATAGTTTGAAGGTGAAATTGTCATTGACGCTGTTCATTATTACAGTTCACTTAACCTCTGTTATTGTGAAAATGTTAATCGAAAAAGGTTGGAAAAAAGTTGGAAACAGTTTAACTACTTTTTTTAGTTCAGTGTGATTCTCCTTACAGATTTTATTTTAGTTATAGTTACAGTTACAGTTAATGGTTTTTTATTTTAGTTATAGTTACAGTTATAGTTAGTATTATTTTTTAGTTATAGTTATAGTTATAGTTATTGGACTTTTATTTTAGTTAATTTTAGTTAGTCCATAATTACAAGTGACCTCAATGGCACTCCTTCTGGTCCACATATGGGGTCATCGATTAATTATGTCAGCAAATTTTAGCCAGTTTTTGATCTCCTCCCCTTGTCATCAACTGTCAAACATTCAAGGACCCCCTAATAAAATTATGTCAAAGAAAATTACCCCACCCTCAGAATATTTCTGTGACTCTAACATGCAAAAAACTGAAATTGCCAAAAAAAACAAAACGTTGTTATTCAGATTTTAATTTGATACTTAATGGCTACAGTACTTGTGTAATCACTGTCTGTCACAGATAGGCCTAGGACTATTTAATGGATTTTTCCCATTAAAAATACAATCTCGTTTTCTTTTGAATGTGTATTCAATTTGATTTTTATTATGAACATTTCTAATTTGAACATGATAGGCCTAACTTTTTTATAAAGTTCCTTTTAACATATGATATTAAAATCAAAACAAGTTTCTCACTCTAAAATTAACAATCGAAAGAAAAATTATCTTTCCATCAAAAAGAGACTCAAAATGTTAGATTTTCGAAAAGAAACCAGAATATTCGGAAGGAGAATATGCACCACATTTTCTCATTTTGTCTCGGAACAATAAACAGGATAGTTTAAAACGAATAAAATATCGCATTTGATTAAATTCGCCATGTTTATCGATATTGCACGTTTTTAAATTTCATTAACGAAAATAGCGATGAGTTTTCGCTAGTGTTATTTTCGTTATAGTTATAGTTATAGTTAATGATATTTTTTAGTTACAGTTATAGTTATCGTTAACGAAATCATTTTTTTTTTCGTTAACGAACATTTTCGTTATCGTTAACGTTAACGAGAATCACACTGTTTTAGTTTCGTTAATTAATTTCCAAAATCAGTTGCCAACTTTAGTTAAAGTAATTTTTTTAGTTGGAAATTAGTTTTAGTTTAATTAAAAAAATAGTTTAGTGCCCATCACTGCTGATACGTCGCAGCGATCCTGAATAAGCTGCTGGCATGCGCTAATAGCTTTGGAGAAGCGCTTTAGAAATTTGGAGTTTACAATTACTATTAAGATTACAAATACTATACCTAGAAGACATCACATATCGAACATAATTTAATTTCACATAATTTCACGAGCGTTGAAATTATCGCTAAAATTATCAAGAACACCTGCATTGCAAAAGTATGTCTTGTTACTCAACGTATTTACAAGCTACCGTTGAAATTAAAATATTGTAAATACTCATGTTGACATGGTAGATTTAATATTCGATATTGTTTCGAGCTACCATTCAGATATTAAACTATTCTTTTTCCAAAAATTTTGTTTTGCAGGCATAAAATTCTGATTATGAGCTGCTTACCAAAAACTTTAGGCGGACTTGGAAGTAGCCTTGGTTTCGATCCTTTTTCATCCTTGTCATTTGTGTGTTGGCTCTCTTTCTTTTCATTTTCTGTTTGTGAGTGATCTTTTTTATGCCAGTATTTGTAAAGATTATACAAATACTTAGTAATGTAAAACGGATAAGTAACCACAACCAACGGAGTAGGAACCATCGAATGAGAAGTGTATTCGCGGATGAGTCGATATCGCTGCATTTTATAAACTTCTCTCTGTTTGTCATTTATGCTCGTAAACGTGATGCTGAAACATAACTAGTTCCTTTGTGCATTTGATCAAGAACTATCGTATTTCTGTAACATTAAGATCGTTAGATTATATAAATTCGAAAACTTTGGCATCCATAAACTGCTGAGAGACACAGAATTACGACCATTTTGTAGAGAACATTAACGAGGCCAATTATTAGCATAAAATGGAAGTATTGTACGAATCAGATAAAACGAATAAGAAAATGACCTAATGAACAAAACTAATACTGAAAGAAATAATTACGTACATTAATTGAAACAAAAGAAGAATTGTGTTTTAACAATATGCGTCGTTCGTACCAGCCAAAAGGTTATGCCGCGATTAAAATATAACACACAAGGTTTTACCCAGAACTGTCAAAACGTCAGATAACAGAACGCGTTCATATTCTACTATTATTATTATTTATGGTGTGGTATGATATCTAGGAATGCATAAAGCGCCTTTCACAGAACGAACTATTCAGAGGCGCTCTTACTGTGTGAGCCTCGAGGAACAGAAAAGACTTTAAACTATGAACAACAGAGAGAGAGACAGACAGGCAGGCAGATACAGAGAGACAGAGACAGACAGACAGACAGACAGACAGACAGAGACAGACAGACAGACAGAGACAGACAGACAGTCAGACAAACTGAGAGAGAGAACCGAGAGAACCGAGTAAGGTCCCACGCAGTACAAAGGTAGTTCCACAAGGATGAGCCACAGAGCGAGACTGAGACAGGACAGACCTCACCCGGGGAACGAACAGGTAAAGCCGATACAGAGAACGTAGGGGTCGATGAGAAGAAGCAGACAGAGGTTTGCGCATCAGGTCACAAAGGTAGACTGGAGCTAAGCCCTGTTGCTCCCTATAGACTAGTGTTATGGACTTGAAGTTGATACGTGCGGAGACAGGAAGCCAATGTAAGAAATCAATCATGTAAGTACAGATGGAGGAGAACAGAGATTGATGAGCAATGAGGCCGCGTTCAGCACAGATTGAAGGGTAGAAACACGGACTTTCGGAAGGCCTACGGATAAGTAATTACTGTATTATTTATTATTACTAACATTATTAAGTCATTATTATATTATTATTGTTATTATTATTATTATCATTATCATTATCAATATTATTATTATTATTATTATTATTACTAATATTATTATGTTATTATTATTATTATTATTATTATTATTATTATTGTCATTATTATTATTATTATTATTATTATTATTATTATTATTATTATTATTATTATTATTATTATTATTATTATTATTATTATTATTATTATTATTATTATTATTATTATTAGTATTAGTATTAGTATTAGTATTAGTATTATTATTATTATTATTATTATTATTATTATTATTATTATTATTATTATTATCCGAGAATTCATGTCTAGGTTCTGTTCACTCTCAATTATTATTATTATTATTATTATTATTATTATATTAATGTTACTATTATTATTATTTTATTTTATTATTATTTCGAACAGAAGGCTTATGCAAATGCCGTTTATTGCAATCCTGACAGTTGTAACACATATTTATACATATATCTTGCAATCATTTCGCAAGGAGTCTAGGCAGGCAAAAGGAAGACCCAATGGGACCAAGGTCTCGCTGACTGTGTCCCATTCTCTGTGTATACATGTATAAGCTTACACAGAGAATGGGACAGCGAACTGATCTCGCATGCAATTCATTGCCTATCAGAAAAATCTATTGCTTCTTCGGTTAAAACCAGATTGTTAGCTGTACAATCACCACACTCAGGCTTCAAGCACTTCTCATAACAACAGCAGGATTACGGATGTCAGAAGAGGTACTAAGAATAGCAGCCAGCAGCCGGTTGGGCTATGTGAAAAACATACATGTAAATGTGGTGCCATAGTAGAACCCAGTGGTCATCACGGATTCTCTTGTATCAAAGGAGAATGCAGGCAAAGACATGGCATGATGATGGTGCGATTTTGCGGGCTTTCACTAGAGCCAAAATGCTGCCATCAAAGAGCCAATAACCTCTCCAGATCTGACGGCAAAGAGGCCTGATACAGTCAGCGTCATAGCTTGGTCCAGAGGTCGTAACTTGACATGGGATGCCACAGTGCGAGCTACATACGCAGCATCACGCGAGCATTTAACATCGCAAAACGGAGGTGCCGCAGCGGGAAAAGCAGCTCATAATAAGGAATGCAAATATACTGCTATCTCACAGTCGCACCATTTTATCCCTGCTGCAGTCGAAACTGCAGGAAGCTGGCATACCGAGTCACTGGATTTTGTCCAAGAACTTGGAGGCAAGAATAAGCAGCGACAGATGCATAGAGTGAGCCATCTAGCGCGTGTCAGTCGCCCTTCAAATTGGAAACTGCCTATATGTTTTAGGCACCTCGGATTAGACCAAGCAGGCCAGGCCTGAATGAAGCCTTATTGATACAGTGATTGCAAACAGTAAACAACTTGTCTGCACATGAGTTTGTTGGTTGTATGAAGAAATAAATTTGTCTTATGATAAAATTAATAATCATTATTAGTAGTATAATTATTATCGTCAAATGTGATAATGAGGCGCAGTTAGTCAGTAGCCAGGTGAAGAGCAGTTACAAATCCAGATGTCTGTAAGGCTGTAAGGCAGCGGTCCTCAACCTGTGGGTCGCGACCCCCACGGGGGTCGCCTTACGATTTGCCAGGGGTCGGCTAGAACCGTCAGAAATTTGTAGAAAAAGTTGTCAGCGTAGTTTCGTAATATTTAATATTTTATGTAATTATCATTGCAAGGACTGCCCCGAGAATTTCTGATCTGTTGAGAAAGAAACAAGCACAGCCTTCTCATTGACGCTCTTCTTTGGGCTGTGAAACTCCATCATTTTTCTAGCTATAATTGAAATAATATTTTTGGCGTTCTGTAGCTTTGTTTTCTTAAATCTTAAGTAATTTTTAAACTTTAAATTTAGCAACTGCCATTGAAATTTGTTACTCTCCATTTTACAGTCACAGTACAATACACAATAAATATTAGACTTTCCGTAGGCTAACATTTCATTTCCTAAATTTTACCTTTTAAAATGTTCAAAATTATTACCAACATAAATTACAAATTGTTTTGTTGATTTAGATCTATTCTGTTCTGTTTTCTTTTGTTCTATTCTTCTCTGTTTTCTTAATGATTTATTATCCTATTATGCATGATGCGTATGGATTATCAAATGATGACAATGTCATGTGAAATGCATCATAATGGTAGCAAAACTGCGGTGAAGGGGAGTAACGCAATAAATTTTTTGCTGGGGGTCGCCACAACTTTGGAAATATTGTAAAGGGGTCGCAGCACTAAAAAGGTTGAGAACCGCTGCTGTAAGGCTTTGTAAGCCAATTCTATATATTGAGTTTTAAGGTGTCTCTTGAAGTAGGAATAAGAGTTGCATCATCTAGGAAGTATCGGTAGGAAGTTCAATCATTTCTTGGGGTAGCAATATTCAATGCACAAATGCCTATGACAGTGCTGCATCGTTGCCCAGTTAAAGACCCTTGTCCGTATATATCGCAGACTGTGAGGAGGTAACAGTGATTGAAGGTAGGTAGGAGTGGTGGGATTCAATATGCTAGTTATGTTTTAACCTATTTCCATGACAGAAACACCATTTCTGCTAACTAGGGTGGCAATACATGGAGAAAAGAATTATTGTCATTTTCCATGAATATAACACGACTTTATTAACAATATGTAATGTCGCAATTAAAATACTAAGTCTGTACAGCCATCCGTAATTCACAAAATCTTCATAAAAATCAGCATGTCAAGGCATGCGTTGCGAGCATATCAAAGCGTACGAAACGAAACTGTAACTTTCACGTACTTGAACATGGCAATGAGCACATTCAGCAACATGATGACCGTGAGCAAAGCATAGAAAGCCAATAGGACGGAAACAATCCAGTTGTTCGCAGGACATCGGTTTTCCTTGCACGACACGTAGTCAGTATTATCATTGGAAGTACTAGAACAATATTCTGCTGTAATTATTGCACTGGGATTATCCATATTGCAGTTTAAACCTACAATACGCAAACAATACCAACTCGTAGATGAAATATAAACGTTGAGCAATTAGTATATATATATATATATATATGTGGCGGTCAAGGCCACAGTGCGTAAGTGGGAAGATTTATTTTATGCGAATAGCATCGTTTTCTTTCAGTTTACATGCGAAGGGAACAGCATCGTTTCTCTTAATTTTTCATGCGAAGACCCAGCATCGATCATTTAATTTTTATTTAATTTCAATAGGCGACGGTCCGGCAACGACCGTGATAGGGAAGCCCGATCGACGGTGTAAAGCCAGCGCATAGCGAGCAGACGCGTTAATTTGGGATGCATAGAGCCTGCCTCACGGTGTGCTGCTTTATACGTGAAGAGTTGGTTCGACTCTTCATACATAGCAATACTGTTCAACAGCGTTGTTGGTTAGCGATTCAGTTACCGATTCAAATATACTGCACTCAGTGTGGTAGGCGAGTGATTTTGGTTACGACAGAGTCAGAGTTCGAGTTTCCGGTTAGTACAAATATATTTACGGACGAAAGGGGCGTCCGAATAATATAATCAGGCGATCCCGAGTACAGCTAAAGAAGTTCACTGTTGGGAGACGGGCCGACAGCGCCGATCCGGCGGGTTGGATCCCTCAGTTGATCGCGAAGCGGTCTAGATCCCGATCGTGGGAAATCTACGGCTGAGTAATACTCGGGGAAGGATACCGTTGATACACAGGAAAACCAATTCAGTGTGAGATCGAAAACCAGGGTGAATTTGGCGACGGGCAGGAAAGTCCCTCTTGGGTTTTGAAGAACTCCGCGATCGGAGCTTGTCCGGTAACCCATGAGAGTAGAGGTGACCTTCTTAAGGTAGCCATTTTCTGGAATTCTGAAATCCTTGAAACCAAGGGTGAATTTGGCGTCGGGCAAGGAAATCCCTCTTGGAGTTCGAAGAACTCCAAGATCCGACAGTGTTTGGTTTTACCCACTGAGACGAGTTTTACGCGATTTCGGCGTACTCGACACAGGGGAAGTTCTACGCACTTTCGGCGTACTCGACACAAGGGAAGTTCTACGCACTTTCGGCGTACTCGGCCGGGAGGATTTTACGCGACTTCGGCGTCATCGGCTGGGAGAGTTTTACGCGACTTCGGCACTCGGTGAAGTGACCGTCGGGATACCTGAAAAAACCAGTTTAGTACAAAAACGATAATAAGGGTAAATTTGGCGACAGGCAGGAGCGGAGCTTGTCCGGTTACCTGTGAGAGTAAGCGTGACCCTCGTTAGGGAACCAAAATTCGGAAATTCTTGGGAACAAAATTCAGGACATTCTGGTAACCTTACGGGGTCGGCGTTACATTTGGATTGTGACACTTGGATGGCTGACACGCCGGTGGAGCGTTGGAGGGGCTCCATCGCCCGGTAACTAAAAATAGTTACTGGGAAAGATCACTGTTACCGAAAGACCGCAGTACGGGAAAAGACCGCCCGACAACTGATTACAGTGCGGTAAGACCAGGAAAACGACAGAGTCAGGAAAATCTTGTATTCAAGCCAATCGTTATTCAGAGCAAATAACTTGGTGATCGAAACACGTAGTTCCGAGAACTGACCGAAGTGCGAAGTAGGGCCCACCTCGTGCGCCGGTCGGAACCCAGTTCTGCGTGCGGTTAGGAAGGTTTTAGACCTAGAACCTGTCCTATCAGAAGAGAGTGTCGTGAGACCAGTATACCGCGTTAATATTACACGTGCATATATTATCGCAAGATGTTCGCGTGTTTGAGACGGCACGACGTGACGACTCGTCAGATGTACACCTTGTCCTCTCGGACAGGAGAACGTTCAGAGTTTTCCCCTATTGACGATAACTCGAGAGTCATGAGATGCAGAATGGTACGTGAGGGTTCGGTTAAGGTGGAGAAAAAGAGAAAGTCTTTGACTAAGAGATCTCACAGGAAGCTGAGGACTCCTGCCGGCAAGAGAGCGAACCCTGTTCTAAAGGACGGCCATCCTGAGGACGAGGACGTTGCCCACCCGGCGACCGCGGCAGTGGCAGAGTCCGAAAGTGAGATGGAGCTTGACAGCGACACTGTTCGCAAACAAGCGATACCCTCGGGACCTCCTCTTGGAGAAATGGGCACTGAGAGCGGAGACAGGGAACCGCTCGTCTACAGCAGAAGTAGACAGGATAGTGACCCGGGCGACTCCAGAAGGTCAGTTGGCTGGAGCCGAACCCAGCCCGACGACGAAGCAGCGTCTCGGGTAAGACCGACACAAATTGGTACCACGTCTGATGAAGGGTTAGTTGATCTCGAGCGACGAACGTCACAAACTGGTACCAGAAGTGGGGTTCTAACGTTTTCTTGTCACAGAACCAGGCAAGGTCAGGAAGATACCGAGGACGAGTCGGATGAAGTGCCCCATAGTGAGCACGGAGGCGCGCGTCCAAAGTTACGTAAACGGAAAAGCAAACGGAGGTTGCTTGATGAAACGGGTGCACCTGACGAAACCAGTGCATTTGAAACGGAAGCTGGAACCCGCAGTGGGCGTGAAAGAGGTTTCCATGAGGATAACGGATGGTTGATAACCGTTCCAAAGACTACTGAGGTAGTACGGAACGATGTGAATAACGAGACATTCACACACTGGCGAGAGACCGTTGGTGAGAGTAGGTTTGACAGGTCCAAACCACTCGTCGACAATAGATCGGAGAACCTTGTGCAGGTTCAAGTACCTAGTATCGTACGGGGCAGGCAACCTGTACAGTTGAGACAGGCTTGTGATAGGCCAAGAGACATTGAGACAGGCCTGAAACCGCGGGGTGACGCCGTAGTGCAGAAAACGAGTGGTGACATCGTGGCGCACCAGCGAAACGAAGGTAATCGAGTACCGTTTACCAACATGGAAGAAGGTCGCCCAAGACCTGTGACCGATGATGTAGATTGGCAAGCGGAGATGTCTTACCTGCGACAGAGTGTGGCAATGATGAGTTCGAAACTTGAAGAACTGTCTGTTCCTGCTGCTCAGCATGCGAAGTCTTACCGACGCGAGACATCGGGGAAACCTACGGGCCCAGGTTGCCAGATGGATCGCCGAGGGAAGCTGCAGATCGAAGAGCCGGCACGGAGCCGAGGTAACACAGAGACACGTGAGGAAGTTTCGCTTTCGGAAACTTCGGAAAAGTTACGTAGCCGCTATCTTCCCGAGGACAGCGGGAGAGAGTCACACGGAAAAACGGCAAGGCAATCGAGTCGACAACGCCTGTTGACAAGAGGAAGAGTTGAGGCGAAATTACGTTCGTCAGTGAGTTCTTCGGATTCAGACACCGATAGTGTTGGTCCAGAAGAGGCCATGAGAACCGGAGTTTTTGACAGGAAAAACCTCCGCCAACGAGGAAGACACGAGAGTTATGAGAAAACTGAAAGGGAGACGTATGGTAAGGAACGTCTACCAGAGTACGAGAGACGCGGTTTAAAACAGGCACTTGATAGAGAAACCGAGAGAGAATCGAACATGGGAAGAGACAGAGATCATTTGGCCTGGGATGAGACCCACGAGCGGTACTCTAAAGGGCACAAACCAGATTCGAGAAGTCGTAATTGTCTTAGGTACGACGAATCTGACAGACCGCCAGAGTCAGGAAAAAGAGATATTCGCGACGAAGACAGAAGAGTTACGTTCGTCAACGGAAACTCTCAGAGCTCTCGCAATAAATATAAACGATCGGAGTCCAAAGACTACGCAGGTGGTGAGCCTCGTAGAAAAGGTCAGAGACAGGCTGAGTACATCTCTGATGAAGACAGTGCAACGTCAGGCGACCGAGAGATGACTACGATGTCTTCTAAGTGGCGTACAGGGAAGACGTTGGGTACTCTGAGGGGACAGAGTCGGCACTGGTCAGTGGTGAGGACAGACGAGGAAAACGATTCCCGGAGTAACGATGAGGACAACCGGAGAGGAAATCCCAAGAAGAGTGTCGGAAGATCACTTGTTACGCGGACAAGAGGCGACGACCGATCGGATCGCGGTATACGAATCAAGCTAGAGAAGTACGACGGCAAGTCAGCGATCGCAGCCTTTCTAGCAAAGTTCGAAGTTTGTGCACGGTGCAACCGGTGGAGTGATCAGGAAAAAGCAGACCAGTTAATGTGTGCCCTAACGGGTCCCGCTTCGCAGCTGTTGTGGGACATGGGTGCACAGAGGGACGTGTCTTGGCGAGAACTTGTTGAGCGGCTTAAGGCCCGGTACGGGTCTGATGACCAAACTAGCCTATATCGGATGAAACTTCGCACTTACCGGCAGGCTCACGGAGAAACGCTGAGTAGTGTAGTGCAGGAAGTAAGGAGGCTAATGGCTTTGGCATACCCAGGACCAACAAGTGATATCGTCGAGACGGTCGCTTGTGACGCTTTCATTGATGCACTGGCAAACCAGGATTTGGGGCAGAAGGTGCGCGAGCGAGAACCAGTTAACCTCGAAGCGGCGTATAAACATGCGGTGAGGTTGGATGCCTATGGTCGATCTTCGACACAAGGTGGTGATTTAGACCGGAGACACGCGAGAGTTAAAGTTACCATGGAAGACCGAAAAGACTCGAGCACTGAGGGGCAACAGTCTCGTCGTCTAGAAGATCTCGAGCGAAAGATTAAAAATCTTTCAAGAGAACTTGATCGAGTGACAATAAATCAGAATTTGGGCATCGTCCCGAGAAAACCTCATGAAAGGGAGAACAGTTCTGATCTAGCTGTGGGAGATCAGAGGACAACCGAACCAAATGTGGGATGGCGACGGATTTATCCGCCCACACGGTTGCGTAACCCGGATATCGAATGCTACTTGTGCAAACGAAAAGGACACATAAAGCGATTTTGTCCTCAGAGAAACGCTGAGACGAATGGTGCAACCGGTACCAGTGAACCTACAAAGGCTGAACCGATACAAGAGGAAACCCAAAACCGACTGGTCAAAGGCAGTAGGGTGGCCTACGTGGTTGCGAGACTGGCAGGAAAACGTATACACTGTCTACTTGATTCT
This sequence comes from Allolobophora icterica, assembly GCA_963556255.1. Classification (NCBI taxonomy): domain Eukaryota; kingdom Metazoa; phylum Annelida; class Clitellata; order Crassiclitellata; family Lumbricidae; genus Allolobophora; species Allolobophora icterica. The sequence goes on along the minus strand of OY744603.1, from coordinate 13,434,994 downwards.
GGAAGTGAAATGTCACTTGTGCCACGACGTTTCGTGCTAGACGCTGTGCTAGTACCGTCAGAACAGCGACTCCTAGCCGCTAATGGAAGTCAGATTAAGGTGGATGGTGAAACTAACCTTAAGATTCGGATCGGAAAGCAGGTGTACCCTGTACCCTGTCTAGTTACAGACCAAGTGACAGAAGTGATCTTGGGGTTATCTTGGCTGGAAGCCAATCAGGCAAGATGGGACTTCGCAAGTCGATGCGTTTTCCTTGGGAGCGAGAAGATCCCCCTGAAAGAGGTCGTTACCGAGTCCATGTGCCGGAGGGTTATTGTGCAAGAGGACATAATAGTTCCTCCAAGGAGCGAAGTTGACGTTCCAGCTTGGGTAGTATACCCGCATTTCCAAAAGGATAACGAAGATTGGACGACCATTCCAATGGAATTATCAAAAGATTTGATAATCGGACGTACGTTGGTGACAGGAAGAGACACGGAAGTGTGGATCAGGATGTTGAATGTTGGAGACAGAGATTCGCTAGTCAAGAAACGGACTGAATGTCCGCTGGAGCGAGTGAACGTAGTCGATGTGACAGTTAATCGAGCCAGAACGGAATCGTATGATGAGCCTTACCGAAGCGAAAATCCGGAGAAGCCTATGGGCCCAGGTTATCCGGAGGAACGCCGAGGAAAGCAGCAAAGTACGATTGACCGGTTTGGATCGAAGATTAGTACAACGGCCAGTGTGGCGGAGCAGACGCTCAACCCACTTGCCGAACAGACCCTAAAACGACTATGGGAAGAAGTGCCAGCAGACATTTCGGAAGAAGAGCGAATCAGGTTACGAAAACTTGTGCTAACGTACAGCGCAACGTTTTCCCTTAACGAAAGTGATAACGGATTCACTTCGGTGATCCAACACGAGATCGATACAGGACAAGAGAAACCAGTTCGGCAACCTTTGAGACGTCAACCGCTTTCCATGTTACCGGAAGTTGATCGTCAGGTAGAAGACATGTTGAGACAAGGAATCATTGAACCTTCGATATCGGAATGGGCATCCAATGTCGTAATGGTTAAGAAAAAGGATGGCAGTATGCGGTTCTGTATCGATTACAGGCAACTGAACCTGAAGACACGGAAAGATGCTCATCCGTTACCCCTTATCCGCGAGAGTTTAGATAACCTGGGTGGCGCCAGATGGTACAGTACGTTCGATTTGAGAGCAGGTTATCACCAGATGGCCTTGCACCCAAGAGACAAACACAAGACCGGGTTCGTTACGAGAAGGGGCAGCTTCCAATTCAAAGTGTTACCTTTCGGATTGTGCAATAGTCCGGCCTCGTTTTGTCGACTAATGAACTTAGTCTTGACAGGGCTAAACTATGACATCTGTCTGGTTTACTTGGATGACATAATTGTGTTCTCGAGAGACGTAGAGACGCACATGCAACGTCTAGAGATGATTTTCAGGAGATTACAAGAGTATAATCTCAAGCTGAAACCATCCAAATGTTACCTGTTACAACAGAGAGTATTGTTTCTTGGTCACGTTTTGAGTGAAGAAGGGGTCGCGACGGATCCGAGCAAGATCAAGGCCGTAGAAGAATGGTCTGCTCCTCGGAACTTGAGGCAAGTCAGATCCTTCGTTGGTCTTTGCTCCTATTACCGACGTTTCATACATGATTTCGCGGTGGTAGCTCAACCACTTCATTTTCTGACCAGGAAAAATGTACCGTTCCATTGGACTGACGAATGTCAGGGAGCTTTCGAAGAACTTAAACGAAAGTTGGTTTCCGCACCTATACTTGGGTTACCGAACGACGAGGGCCAGTACATCCTAGATACGGATGCCTCGGCATACGCCATTGGAGCGGTGTTATCGCAAGTACAAGAAGGAGAAGAGACAGTGATTTGTTACGCGAGTCGGCTCTTGTCGACGGCGGAACGGAACTATAACGTTACCAGGCGAGAGTTGTTAGCTGTGGTGTATTTCTTGAAAGAGTTTCGTCAGTACTTACTGGGTAGTAAATTCCTACTCAGAACAGACCACTCCGCACTTCAGTGGTTACGCAGAACACCGGAACCGATTGGCCAACAGGCTCGTTGGTTAGAGATGATAGAGGAGTTTGACATGGAGATATGTCACAGACCGGGAGCAAAACACGGTAACGCAGACGCGATGTCTAGAGGTCCGGGTGAGGAACAACCTAAGGAGGTTACCATGAGAGTTACGAATGAAGACGTGATGTGGGCACGTCCGATCGGAGAAGTAACGCGCTCCGAGGTTACCAGTGAAGATACAGGCCAGGAAATCCGTTGGACAAAGGAGTTTCTTCGAAGAGAACAGCAGAGCGATTGCAATATTGGTACGGTCCTTGGTTGGAAGGAGTCGAAGCATCATCCAACACAGGCAGAACTATCACCTGCTAACGGAGAGGTGAAAGTGGTGGTGAGCAACTGGAATCAGCTGGAAGTCCTGCAAGGAGTGTTACACAGAGGCTGGATTCAGGGTAACACAGGAAAAGCTGAGCGATCTCAGTTAGTTGTGCCCTTATCTCTACGGCAAGAGATGCTTCAGTTAACACACGCAAGCTTTGCCGGAGGACATTTCGGGATTCGGAAGAGTTTAACTCAGTTGCAACGCCGGGCGTATTGGCCGAGTTGGAAGGACGATGTTAGGCGGTTCTGCCAAAGGTGCGATCGCTGTGCTCGTTATCGAAGGGAGAAACCTCCAAGACAGGGTTACATGCAGACTCCTGTGGTCGGTGAACCGGTGGAAGAGTCCGAAATCCACGCTAATGGTTGTGCACGTGGATAAATTGAAGCCGTTTTACGGTAAACCTCCGAGTACCTGGTTACCGGAGAGGGACAGAAATCTTGAGTTACCTACAGTAGACTGGCCAGTCCTGGCTCAAGATCCTAATGCAGAACATGAACCAGAGGAACCTTCAGAAAATCCAGACGAGACCGCTGATCCAGAATTGCCACCTGGACGACGGACGAGACGAAGACCTCGCTTGGATGGATGACTACGACTGTAGAAGTCCTTGTTAGTGACCTTCTGAAGCAGACGTGTATCTAGGACAAACTAGATGAACGCTTAATTGCGTTGGTTTCATGACTATTGGAGACCCATGTTTCAGTTGCCCTTTTGATGAGAGTATTTCTTTTGAGCGGTATCTGGGAGCATACAGTACCGGTGCTACCAGCAACGCTTAATTGCGTTGTTTTGACAGATTGTCAGTGAATGACTGTTTAAGTTTCCTTTTGATGATATGTTTCGGTTAAACATTGGATTAGTGGTTAGTACTGAAACAAGTAAAGATTCCAGTACTAGGACGCTTCATTGCGTTGGTTCTACAATATGATAACTTGTACTATTATTTTGCTTTCACTATTTTGAAGTGATACCGGGTGTGACTGATCGACGATGGTTACCAGATCGGGAGACAGTGGGCGACTTTTCTCTCCTTAAGTTCTCCTGGCCCTTGGGGTCCGGTAGAGCCTAGGTTCATGATAGAGGGCCTGTTAAGGTTGGCGATTTGTCAGGTACGACAGGTTGCCAGTAGGGTGGTGGTTCGGATCGAAAGCATCATTAAAAAGGCTGTCGCTATCACGGTTCTCATCGTGTTTGGCGTACGTGCGGGGTGCCGAGAGATCGAAAGCATCATTAAAAAGGCTGTCGCTATCACGGTTCTCATCGTGTTTGGCGTACGTGCAGGGTGCCGAGATTGTCGATAGACCGCCCTATAACCAAAGGTGCATTTGGTTCCTTGCTCTCTAAGTGGATCTGGGTTGGGGATGTTCCTGTCACGTTTGATTAAGGTCCCCGATTTTGGCAGAGATGCTCCGCATCTAAGTAAGGTGGGGAGAGTGTGGCGGTCAAGGCCACAGTGCGTAAGTGGGAAGATTTATTTTATGCGAATAGCATCGTTTTCTTTCAGTTTACATGCGAAGGGAACAGCATCGTTTCTCTTAATTTTTCATGCGAAGACCCAGCATCGATCATTTAATTTTTATTTAATTTCAATAGGCGACGGTCCGGCAACGACCGTGATAGGGAAGCCCGATCGACGGTGTAAAGCCAGCGCATAGCGAGCAGACGCGTTAATTTGGGATGCATAGAGCCTGCCTCACGGTGTGCTGCTTTATACGTGAAGAGTTGGTTCGACTCTTCATACATAGCAATACTGTTCAACAGCGTTGTTGGTTAGCGATTCAGTTACCGATTCAAATATACTGCACTCAGTGTGGTAGGCGAGTGATTTTGGTTACGACAGAGTCAGAGTTCGAGTTTCCGGTTAGTACAAATATATTTACGGACGAAAGGGGCGTCCGAATAATATAATCAGGCGATCCCGAGTACAGCTAAAGAAGTTCACTGTTGGGAGACGGGCCGACAGCGCCGATCCGGCGGGTTGGATCCCTCAGTTGATCGCGAAGCGGTCTAGATCCCGATCGTGGGAAATCTACGGCTGAGTAATACTCGGGGAAGGATACCGTTGATACACAGGAAAACCAATTCAGTGTGAGATCGAAAACCAGGGTGAATTTGGCGACGGGCAGGAAAGTCCCTCTTGGGTTTTGAAGAACTCCGCGATCGGAGCTTGTCCGGTAACCCATGAGAGTAGAGGTGACCTTCTTAAGGTAGCCATTTTCTGGAATTCTGAAATCCTTGAAACCAAGGGTGAATTTGGCGTCGGGCAAGGAAATCCCTCTTGGAGTTCGAAGAACTCCAAGATCCGACAGTGTTTGGTTTTACCCACTGAGACGAGTTTTACGCGATTTCGGCGTACTCGACACAGGGGAAGTTCTACGCACTTTCGGCGTACTCGACACAAGGGAAGTTCTACGCACTTTCGGCGTACTCGGCCGGGAGGATTTTACGCGACTTCGGCGTCATCGGCTGGGAGAGTTTTACGCGACTTCGGCACTCGGTGAAGTGACCGTCGGGATACCTGAAAAAACCAGTTTAGTACAAAAACGATAATAAGGGTAAATTTGGCGACAGGCAGGAGCGGAGCTTGTCCGGTTACCTGTGAGAGTAAGCGTGACCCTCGTTAGGGAACCAAAATTCGGAAATTCTTGGGAACAAAATTCAGGACATTCTGGTAACCTTACGGGGTCGGCGTTACATTTGGATTGTGACACTTGGATGGCTGACACGCCGGTGGAGCGTTGGAGGGGCTCCATCGCCCGGTAACTAAAAATAGTTACTGGGAAAGATCACTGTTACCGAAAGACCGCAGTACGGGAAAAGACCGCCCGACAACTGATTACAGTGCGGTAAGACCAGGAAAACGACAGAGTCAGGAAAATCTTGTATTCAAGCCAATCGTTATTCAGAGCAAATAACTTGGTGATCGAAACACGTAGTTCCGAGAACTGACCGAAGTGCGAAGTAGGGCCCACCTCGTGCGCCGGTCGGAACCCAGTTCTGCGTGCGGTTAGGAAGGTTTTAGACCTAGAACCTGTCCTATCAGAAGAGAGTGTCGTGAGACCAGTATACCGCGTTAATATTACACGTGCATATATTATCGCAAGATGTTCGCGTGTTTGAGACGGCACGACGTGACGACTCGTCAGATGTACACCTTGTCCTCTCGGACAGGAGAACGTTCAGAGTTTTCCCCTATTGACGATAACTCGAGAGTCATGAGATGCAGAATGGTACGTGAGGGTTCGGTTAAGGTGGAGAAAAAGAGAAAGTCTTTGACTAAGAGATCTCACAGGAAGCTGAGGACTCCTGCCGGCAAGAGAGCGAACCCTGTTCTAAAGGACGGCCATCCTGAGGACGAGGACGTTGCCCACCCGGCGACCGCGGCAGTGGCAGAGTCCGAAAGTGAGATGGAGCTTGACAGCGACACTGTTCGCAAACAAGCGATACCCTCGGGACCTCCTCTTGGAGAAATGGGCACTGAGAGCGGAGACAGGGAACCGCTCGTCTACAGCAGAAGTAGACAGGATAGTGACCCGGGCGACTCCAGAAGGTCAGTTGGCTGGAGCCGAACCCAGCCCGACGACGAAGCAGCGTCTCGGGTAAGACCGACACAAATTGGTACCACGTCTGATGAAGGGTTAGTTGATCTCGAGCGACGAACGTCACATATATATATATTTATTGTGTTCAAGCAGCAATTTATCTTCTAAATCTGCTGATATTTTGCTTTTTATTTTCTTTCCTAGCCGAATTGTTTCATTCCATTCGTTCCTAGCGTGGTTCTGAGCTGCGCAGGGAACCAAATAATTGAGTCATGAACGGACAGCGATGGCATATATTGAATGGGTGACTAGCGGATTGTCAAACAAATGAAGGCGTACATTAGAATCTATCACTTCCCGAAAGGGAAGGCAGGAAGCAGTAATATGTTCTGGTTTGTGTTTGGCGTCCTAACATTGGAACAGAATAAATTATCGCGTATAACATTAATATTGGACTTTCTAGAACCTGGATACTTGACATTACTTAGCGTTACACTTTGTTGCAATTGTACTAACAGATTCACCTAACTACTCCTATAAAACAATTTACCAGAGGTGCTCCTCTAAATGTCAAAGGCCTTTGACATTTTAAAACAGAAACCTGTGATCTCACAAAATGGTTTCAAACGCTTACGGAATTGATTGAGGTTAAGAAGACCAATGAACTTAGCCTATGTCAAATGAATTTACATAAAGTTCGGTCAAGCACAGGAAGCATTAAGCTCCACGGTTTCATGCTCAAGTCAGTGGGCAAACCATATTACAATGCGCAAGAGAACAGAGTTGGTTCGTCGGTCAGGAGTGCATGAGACCGATGTCTTGATGTGAAGCGTGGCAATTAGGCATACAACAAAATAAGAAAAAATTTCCGCATTGCTTTAAGTCTGCAAAAAGTTGAAAAATCTAAGCTATAATTCTATAATTATAACACCATTTGTTCTACGACTAATTACATTGCATAAAAACTGAAGTTTGTATTGGCCGCTTAAATGGTCAAAGGTGCGCTTCAATACGTAATGAATCATAAACAGACTAGAGATGATAAGTTTTCAGTTTAGAGAGAAAGATATCACAATCGTAATCGTAATCATAATCTCCAATTTTCTAAAGCGCCACTGTAAAGCCAAGCGTAGAGCACCAGCTCAATCACGAGCGCTGCGTCGTATCCAGGGGGTTGTCCAGAGATCGATGTCCGTTGGTGGTCCGAGTCCGGTTGCCAGAGAGTCCAGAGAACGGCAGAGCAGCTGTTGTCGAGGGTTTCGCTGAGAACGAGAAAGCTTGGAAGGGATTAGGGTAGGGATTCTTGAAGAGGTGAGCTTTCAATTTGGAGTGGAAAGGCTGTGGGATGATGAGTAGAGGAGCCTGGGGTAGATGACGATGAGTGAATGGCGATTTTGGTGGATGAACTGAGAAAATGCGGAATTCGGGGAGAAGTTACTCTTCGTTCCACAGTTGAGGTGCAGTGTCGGATATTGATCTGTCGGAGAACCCGAGGCGAGTAGTGACTGGGGATGGGAGAGAGTGAGATATGAGGAGGAACAGGTAGATCGGGGTGGCTAAATAGTGAAGAGTTCGCGAAGGTATTTTGGCTGGGAGTATTATAGTGTATTGTAGGTTAGCGACAGGACTTTTGAGTGGATATCCTCGGTAACAGAATAACGGATTATCAGGATGTAGAGAGTTCAGAATGATGTGACAAGCAATTGTGGATATGCTCCGTCCAAAGATTAGACATGTACGAGGTACGACACACTTTCCAGAAATTGCTGATAGACAAGAGGATTGCCCTTAGATACCAAACAGGGCAATTCTGCGTGGTTGTTTCGTGGGTTCGACCTTAGAAATCACCAATTAGCCAAAATAACGAAAGCATCGTAACCATTATAGCTTACCTAAGGCATCTTCACGGTTGAACTGTTGTATGACAGCCCACCATGCATCGTAGAAGACATCCTGAAGAAGTTTTCCATTCAGTGGTTGATTGGGATACAGGATGACATTTGAAACAACACCGTATGATGATACGAAGACAGCCAATATCAGCAGAAAACTTATGAGATCAGCGACCTACAATTGTAACGCAATATCATTAATACCACCGTCATAATGATTTCTTCTTTTCTAGCGTTTCCATAATTCTATTAGCCTACAATGTAAAAGTGCTGACTTGTAATTGAACTGGCGCATATGTGATATTATAACGATCAATACACGCTATGTAGTGTCCTCATTATAGTTTGCTCTGCTCTGTTTGCATTAACAACTGCTTCACTGTGAAAATACCTTCCCCCACAGTCAGTGAACATCACTTGTCATTCATTTTGCAGTCTTGATGTTGTGATGCATTTTGTTGGCATTTTTTTAGTTGAGCGGGCAATCCCATACAACATGATCAAAAAATCATGTTGCATGGCATTATGCATACTATACACAACCTACTCACTAGCTGACGTATCATGTAAATTTTTGGACCAATAGTCTCGCCAATTGATAGAAACTGAAGCGTTCGAAAGAAGAAAATCATCAAACTGAATGCCAGAATGATCCGAGCCACGTAAAGGCAATCGGGACAAATCGTAGGATCTCCGTGGTAAATCATACGCAGTATGAACCCAACGATATAAGTGACTAGGGCTCCAGCGTCAAAATAATTCCATTCGTTTTTCTTGTATGCGAATCTATCAACTATGATCTGAAATTAGACAACAAGTTTAGCAAATATTAAACAGCACTGGATAATTTTAACATTAAAACGTGTCTACTCTACGAGCATATTTAATAACCCGAGTTGCATATTATTATGATCCTAAGGAACAAAAAGTTAGTACAGACACAAGATAGACAAATTTCGAAGATTTAATAAATAATCGTTGTAGTACTAGTAGTCGCAGTAGTATTAGTAGTAGTAATTGTAGTAGGAGTGGTGGTAGTAGTAGCAGCAGCAGTAGTAATATCAATATTAATGTTAATATTAATCTCAGCGCTTCAGTCAGTAATGACTACAGTGAAGCAAGTTTGAAAGCGGTTTCTGCATCATATGCTAGACACTGATCGCATGCTTTGCTAATAACAGCTTGTTCCCCGAGACTCGAATATCGGGTCATTTGAATAGCTGTTGACCCTGGTCTTGGAATCGCATAAAGTGAACAATATACTTGTGCATATTGCGGCACAAATGCCACTAATGGTTCGCATGGGGTTCCTGCATCCTTGGCCCGACATGGCCTGTTAAGAGGCCTTGCTAAGAAAGGCTAAGAACATTAGGTCGCTGATACTTCATACCCATGGCTGCCTCAGGGCTATCTTAAGGTACTGTTATGCTGTTTCTTTTTTTTCTTACTCTCATTATCCTCATTACCACAATGATCGTCGGCGTCATTTGTATTATAATCGAAGTGATCTGAGGGCACGCGTCACCTACCTGTCTAAATTCTTCTATGATCAGAATCAAAGTCCAAATATTGAGAGCTATTTCCAGTGGACTCATCTGACTCCGAAAGTCGGTTAGTAGCACAATGGAAAAAAGTGTCAAATAGGCAATATACGAGATCTGAAACGAAGTGCACCACATGCTGTTGCGTTAACAATCCATACAAATATTATAATAACTCGTCTCTTCAGCGCGCCACTTTGGAGCAGTGTCAAAATGTCTATTCTTGAAATATTCACTGTTGTTCTCAATTGGCTAAGGTCAAGAAAGCAGTTGCCAAAACTTGTGCAATTTTTTAAGAACTTAGTTTTTTGCGAGAAACCTCTTTCTTCATATTATTCAGCAGCTAGCGCAAAGTGCTCACTATCGTCTGCATGCAACCAAAACACCGTCAAATCAGTGGGCATTAGAACAGTGAAACTAGCGAAAAACGCTCAAAGAGAAACATTAGAATACTGTAACATGCTCTTTCTGAACATAGACATCAATCTGTTCAGAATGCTCTCGCTCGTGCTGTGACTAAAACCACCAAGCACCACTACATCACTCCTGTCCTCAAATCTCGCCACTGGTTTAAAATACCTGAACGGATAGAATATAAAGTCATATCACTCACAAACAATACGCTACAATCCTCCCAGCCCTCCTATCTCCGACAGATGTTCACGGTCCAACCATTCCACTCAACCCACTCCTCTTCTGCTCTAGCACTACTCCGCCCTTCCGTCACCTCATCACTAAAATTTGTGAATCGATCCATAGCCATAGTCCGACCCCTCTGGAACAAACTCACAAACAGCACTACGAGAAATATCATACCCATCCTACGAACTCACCAAAAACTCACCTCTTGCTATATCTCCACAGGTCTTTCACTCAAAACTGAAAACACTGCTCTTTCACAAATCCTATCCCGATTACTCCGATTCCTCTTACCTCCCTCGCCGTGTCAACCCTAAACACCACCCACCTTTGCCTCTGAGCATCTGCCTGATTAACTCCTTTGGATCTTGACCTGGAACGGAATTCACCCTATCCCCCGCCTATCGATTACTATTTGACTGATCGTCTGTGAATAAGCTGGTTCCCGCGACTTCACTTTTTGGGCGCTGTAGAAATCTCAAGATTGCGACTACGATTAACGAAAACTAATGTACAACAATAAAAGTTCATGCAGGAAACTTCTCAAAATATTAGGTAGGCCTAGGTGGATGGCTCAAAATATCTGTTCACAGATTCAAATTTCAGGGCTATGTTTAACTTCTAAAGGGCATTGCATCAGTTCCAAACTTCAGAACAACAGTTTCTGGCCAACTTCTAGATGAACTGGAGTGGGCTGTGATCTGGTGAAAGGTCACGGGTGCAAATCCAGAGTAGACGTTGAAGACGCGTACGCCGTACAGCCAAGTGCTTCCTTCTCATTCGTGGAATATCAAATTTTGTGCTCAATATCGTGTATGACTTGAAAATTACACTCTCCAACACAAAATTACGAAGCGTCAACAGCCATACGAAAAATCATTCGAGCGCAAAATGGGTCGTGATGCCAAGCGTGACTGCAGCTGACCGACGGAAATATTGACCCATCTCAAATAACATCGTTATTTCAGAGCAATTTGACAACTCTCTGAGGTAATATCCAGCAGGTTCCCAAAACGATTGTAGGCCCTAGTTGCTTCATATTCTTTGGCTTAAGAAATTTGAACAGAACTTCAACCTTCTGTGTTCTTGGTAGAATGAAATTCACAATAATATGGCGACCCAAAAAGTCAATTTCTGCATTTGCCAAAACGCATTTCTTCACATTACGTGTTAAGCTAACGGCTGTAATTATTGTAAACACTTGTTTTAAATGCGACACATAATCAAACCTAGTGACCCTTCATCAAATAGACACGAACCACCCGCTTGCTCTTTCTCCGGTCTGAAGTACTGGTCTCGCCAACCTAAATAAAGCCTGGCGAAATTCACCTTCTTTACATTACTTACATAGCAGGCTTACATAGTAGGAAAGTCTTTACTGGCAGGTTCTCGCATACGCGTAGAACCGCTTAGATAATATTATCGTCGACTATGAAAGTTACTTTTCTGCACCCGAGTATAAATATAGTTTAAAAATAAAAAAATCTGCTCTAATTTTGGACAAGAGCTTATTTGAAACATTTCAAAGATGCATAACTGTGAAGATGTATAATAACTGTATACATACATGTATGTGTGTGCATGCATAAATGCATAAAAATATGCATTTAGATATGTATGTATGTATGTATGTATGTATGTATGTATGTATTTATGTATGTATGTATGTATGTATGTATGTATGTATGTATGTATGTATTTATGTATGTATGTATGTATGTATGTATGTATGTATGTATGTATGTATGTATGTATGTATGTATGTATGTATGTATGACATTGTATGTATGTATGTATGTATGTATGTATGTATGTATGTATGTATGTATGTATGTATGAGCGTAGTTATACGTGGATGTATGTATCTATGTATGTGTTTGTGCAGACACTTGCTATTATGTCCTTAGATGCCTCATAGAAGCGCTGTTCATTATGTCTATTCATACATCAAAACGAATGCATGTTAAGGCCATTTATATGAAGATGCTTGCTAAACAGAGTCAAATACAAAACCACGTATGTGGCTGGTCAAGTCAGGAAACGAATTGATTGGCTGGGATGGATGATGACACTGTAAAGTGTATTGAATAACACTCTAACCAACCAAGGAAACGTTTTGGAAGTATTGAGTTACACATGAAAAGAAACAAAATAGCCTGAAGAAACGAATAGAAAAACGAGACCACTTACAAACTCGTAGGAGAATTTGACAATGGGAGTGCACAAGAACTTTTTAACTTTCCTGAAGTAACTGAACGCAGATCTGAAACGTAAAGTTTTTTCGGGTACTTAACATCTGTGTATACGCCATATACGTCTTCGTATATGTTCGAACATCTTCGTATACGCCGTTTATTAAGACTTACATTCGGAAGGTTCCATAGGAGCTGCCGACCCACCGACGAACCTATCCACTGCAACCTACGCACTACGCAGCTTCTAGACCTTCTTCATCTCTATTCCAATGAACTCGCAAGACATCTAAATTTATATCCACCAGTTGTTTCCAGGTCTTTGTCCTTTTCTCCTCAGTGATCCAACTGGTCGACTCCTATGTTTGTCAAAATGAGCTAATTGTCCTAGCTACTTCAGTCTTCGCTTTGTTTTTATATGCTGTGTCTTGTTTTCCTCTTGTTTTTTATGTTTCGAGAAAAGACACATTATTATGCGCATAGTGCCTTACTGTGCATCTGAAAACAGTGTATACTAGGAATACATAAAAATGAACAGCATTGGCGCGCGTTACAAAAAGTGCATGGCTAACGTATCTGCCATGTAAGTATGAAATCTCTGGACAAGAAATTTATTGAGAATGTCAGTCTTATGAACCAGATACTAGATAAGTAATAACTTGAGTCCAACGCTAATAATCGTTTAAAGTCCTATGGCTCCTACCGACCAGGTAAGGCATGGCTATTACGGTCTCTGATAAACGTTGCAGGGAAAAGGAGCGACGGTCGCTTTATTATAACCAATCCTGGGAACAATCACTTGGGAAATAACGCTAGCGTTCAGTCGGCTGGAATCTAAGGCATTTAGCTAGCGAAACTAAATATTCTATTTACGTCAGAGTTGATTCTCTAATATTCCGTATATGAAAGTGAATTGATTTGTGTATGGCCTGAACATGGTTAGAAAAGACTTGGTTAAGTATAACGTTCTGCCAAAATACCAATCATATTCAGTACAATCAGCAAGCAGGTCACGCAGTTGAGAAGAGACTTAAGCCAGTAAAATTTTTCTAGGAGCTGAAGAGCAGAGCTAGCCGAGAAATTGTCAAATGATAAGACTCTTCAGCATACAAGTGGTAGTGTAAAGAGCTATAAGTAAGCAGAATAAGCATGACACTTACTCGGGTTCTTGAACAGTGTTGTCGTTCTTTTTCTTATCCTGCAATACATATTCAGACACTAAGGTAGAAAAATTAGACCGCAATTGAGCGAACTAGCAAGAACTTAGGAGCAACTCACCTTGGCAACTGTACTAAATCGTTCAATAAGAATAGCATGTACAATGAAATCAAAGTTCAGAAAAGTTGAGTCTGCTCCGTCCTAGTCAATTTCGCTCGAATTCTACGCGCAAACAACCCTTTTTTCGATCTGCTCACTCGATCTTACACTAGAGACTCATCCTACCTAGTGTCAAGGCTTAGCTGTCTTGTCTCTTACCTCTGTCGCTTTCCTCACACACACCAAGTCAGCCAGCCCCATCTGAATTTCAGTGTTGTTCTATATTTCCTCCCTGAAATTATTTCTAGCGAGCGTCTCTCTTCTCAATTCGTGCTCCTTCAGCTCTGGCGTAGCTTCTGTGCGCCCAGGCCTAACTTTCCTACATTACCTTTACGCCTTTTAGGCTGTGCTTAGGGGTTGGGTCGCTTCGGCCAGTCGCTTTACCTTATGTGTGACGTAATTCAGCTAGGGTGGGCGTCGTGCTTTCCGGTTGTATACCCTTCTCTGAGTAACCCCAGAAGAGTCCCGCAGTCTCCACAGGAAATATTTCTTATTTGATCCTACTTTCTGAACTATCTTAAAGAGATAGGTCAGAATCACCGAAACAGCTGGCGACGTTTCACTCTCTGATGTGTTCTTTAGTCTTCACATTCTGATTCTTGTTGAGGGATTATTTATTACTTGAAAAATTACTGCCACATACTTAATAAATTCTTTCAAGCATTAACGAGTGACTCGCGTCCCATACTTACTATGTATTGCCTTTCTTAATGTGAATGTCTCTTAAACCTGAATAACTTTCCGATCACGTACTTGAGTACTTGGGCTACATTACTGACAGAACAATAATAATAAGCTTGACGAACCTGTGTTCCAAGCTATCTAAGCGAATGATCACAGGTTACCGTGCGATGTCATCCATTATCTAAATTATTCACCTCGGCAAGTCACCTCCTGCTTCCTGTCTGACCCTCCGACTGGCTGACTGCCTACCTACCTAGCAGATTTCTAGTTTGCGCGGATCACACGGTTACGTGTGGAATTCTGATTGGTGCTTAACTTTGAACCAATGATGCGAATCTTGGCTAGATGGCGGGGTCCGGTGTGCATCTTATAGCATATCTTGCTTGGTGACAACAGCCAGTAAAACTATTGCTGCAGTGAGGACGTAGTCGGTTTCTCCATAGGCGTAATTTGTGAGGGGTACGAGGGGTACCCACACCCCCCACTTTTTGGTCTGGGAGTACCGTATCACCCACTTTTTGAACAATGCCAACCAATATGTTAGTACTGTGCCTTTTCAGAGATCGCAGTCTACACCTTGTTTCGTGTATGTAAGAAATTGGTAGCCCCCACTTTTTAGACCAAAGTTACACCCCTGTGCTTCTCTCATGGTGCAATCCATCATAAATGAGTGGTGAGTGGTTGTAGTATATTACATTGTAGAAGAACCAAGACGTTACTTTCCACTATAAGAGCTTCTGCTAACACTATTGACTTATCAGCTAGAGAGGATGATGTCATCCCTAGCTGGTAAGGTATTTTCTGCCCTTCGATTCTTCAGCCTGTTAATCGACGCCTCTGATCCGTAGAGTGGCGCTTTTATAAATGTTTGTTTACAATAATATTTCGGTTACAATTACAATGGACGAATCTCAAGATTCTGGACACGAGGCCAGTGCATCGAAGAGCTTGCTTCCCAGTTTAATTCGGAACCACATCTACTGTCTGGTGACAGAGTACTTGCCCACTTAATATATACATATATATGGTCAATGCTATGTGTATATACATACGGATGTATGTTTGTTTATTAACTTTAGAAGATCTATTTAACAGACGTTGTTCACCAGAGTGCTGTTTGGCAGCTGCTTTAATAAATAATATACTTACTTACGATCATTTTACGGAATCTCCTCAACAGGGTTGAACCCGCAATCGTTAAAATCCAGACCCCAACTGAATAGATTACCGTGTCACGCATGTTAATACTGAGCAGGTTATGCCTTTTCAGCGAAATTACATAAATAATATGAAGGAAATAGACGTTACTTCACTGTCTTCTGCTGGACTTCGAATTTCAAGCATCACGGGAGCGACAAATGGACATGCTTCCGAAAGAAGTAGCTAAAACACAACGCGAAAAGAAACTTTTTATGACAACGCTAGAATTCACCATAGTTACAGAGCAATTATAATTATTTGCATGGGCGGCGATCTAGGGGGACGGGGGAACATGTCCCCCCACCTTTAAGAGTGGGGGACACGCCATGCATTTGTCTCCCCCCCACATTTTGAACAAACACCAAAAAAGGCCCAAAAAGTGTTGTTTTGCGTGAGGGTTTTCACAGTCTTTTTGACCAGTCGAGGTAAAAAAAAAGAATTGTTGAGGAGAAGTGTCCCCCCCCGGAAAATTCTGAGAGAGGAAGAAGAAATTCGTAAAAAGAAGCGAAGAAATTGTCGGGGGAATTTGTAAAAAAGAATTTTCTAGACGAATCGCTAAGAAAGGTAATCAGACTATTGGTTGTTGGTGGGAGACGGAGACGCGAAAAGGATGTAAAAAGAGGCGAATGACTAAAAAAAGAGTCATCAACTTTTTGGGAGATGAATTCCTAAGAAGGTAGCAAAAAAAATTTTGGGGGGCCATGAATTCCTAAAAAAGGTCATCGAGCAGATCATGGCCGACTTTGTCCCCCCACCTCTCAGACAAGATCTCCGCCACTGATTATTTGTTACTTATTATTAATTAATGACTTCTTCAGCGCCAGGATGTTTAATGCACAAGGTATCAACCGATAGTGCACCAAATCCATGTCGTAAATTAGGTCAATATTCAGAAGTTCACTAATCTATTATTGCCATTATACATTGCCTGTGAGTTGCAGTAAAACACAGATTAATTCAAGAAATTTTTTGATATTTTACCTACTAAAAACACGAAATAACGACATCAAAAGTCAATCATTTCCAAAGGATATCATACTACAGTAAGATGCTAGGGTGGAATTTATAAGGCAAACAGCTAATACTGGTCTATATCGTGATTATACAATGAACTTATTTTTGCGCACAAGATTTAACCTGAAGCAATCTCTAAATAACAGCGCGACTCTAAACAACTGTCAATGAACCACTTCTCGAGATCCAGTGACCACCATTTAGAGGCGCTGTCAATGCGAAAGTCCTCGAGAATAAAGCGAGTTTTAAGACAACGTAAAGCTGTGGCAGGACTACCAGAGAGTGGTGCAGCCCTGATCGAAGGAAGAAGCTGATTCCACAATGAAGGGCTAATATTAACAAAGGAACGAGACTTAGACGAAACTGGGCTATGGCCGTTCTTACTCGGGGAACAAAATAAGTCAAGAATAGATTGAACAATGTTAAAATTGCGAAGTGCCTGATAAAGTCGGGATTGCCGGTGTCCCGAGATATTCTATCCCCCCTAAAGCGTATCCCCCGGATGGAATAAACCGGTTTAGAGTATCCGGTGGGATGAACCATTCTATCCCCCCTCGTCATACGCATCACGATAGCCTCGACGAAATTCCAGTCAAAATCACCAAAAACAAAGTAAATTGATTTCAGGTCGACGTACAAACTAAAGATACGCAATTCAAAAATTTTATGTGTGCAATAAATCCAAACAGTACGACAGAATACACTTAGAAACCGCCAAAAATGCAAACTAAACCGAATACTCCATTTCGCTAAGGGGGATACGCATGTATGGGGGATACTCTATTTCGTGACACCGGTTCTTTAGTCGATAAGTCAATAACCTTTGGGTCAGAGTTAAATTTTGGGTTCCTAGGACTCTGTCTTAGGCCCTCTTCTTTACCTCCTATATACGGCTGACAGTTCAACTATATTTGCTTAGCACTTATCATCCGGCCATCTTAATGCAGACGACGTTCAGGCGCTCGTTCATGGCACTCCCTCTGCACAGCTTGCATTAACTGGACGCACTGATGCTCTATCTCACGAGATCTACATTATTGGCTGTCTTCTAATCCTCTCTCTTAGCTGTGGTTTGGTACTCGTCTGCAGGTCCTTAAGGTAGACTTCCCACTTCTTGCTTAGAAATACCCGTCATTCACTTTTCTTTCTAGTGTCCGTGACCTTGCTGCTGTCCTTGACAGTATGCTCACCTCTTTTCAACACATTGCTAATCTTACCCGATCTTCCTGCTTTCACCTGAGACGGCCTAGAGCAATCCGACGCTCTGTCTCCTCCTCCGTTTTTACCACTATTATCTGCTCCAGAATTGACTACTGCAATTCTCCCTTGGTTGGTCTGCCAAAAGTCAGTCTTTCCTCATTTTAAATGTTTAAAATGCTGCATGCAGCCACATTAATAGCCCGACTTCCTTGCTCGTCCGTATAGATTTCTTCTTTCATGTTCGATCACGTTCACTGGCTTCCCCTTACTGCTCGGATTCAGCTAAAGGTTCTCACTTTGGTCCTTCGGTCTTATACAGGCTTGGCACCCAAGTTCCTCTGTGAGAGGACGCTTTATGAATGTTGAGATACAATGCAATACAAGTCGATCAGAGGAAAGAAGAGGGCGAAGGGAGCCAGCTGAGGCGGGAATACATATTGAGTCACAGAGGTATTTAGGAGCAATTCCCAGATAAGATCGGCAAATACGGATAAGTACCTTTAGTGGGATGCAAGCAGTAAGAAGCTAGTGAAGATGTTCAAAAATGAATGTGGAAATACGAGAGAAGCTTGGGAGACGGGTGATTAGTCTGGAAGCTGTGTTAAGAACAGATAGTAGAGGGAAGACGGACTTTGGGGAGGCCAATAAAGTTGGAGTTACAGTAATCAATGCTAGAGCAGATGAAGGCATGGACAATGGAGGTAAGGACTGACGAGGGTAGCTTTCAGACATCGGAGGCGGTAGTAGCACAAGCGGATGAGTTTAGTAATATGGTCAGAATAGTAAGTAAGTAAGTAAGTAAGTATGTCCTTTATTAGACCACCTGCAAACGCACTGTGGCTTACAAACAGGTTATGCAAAGAGGTGGAAGAAATTAAATTATAACATTAGGTGAGCAAGACTATTGGAAACTTTCAAAACTGTCATAACTGTCAAGCTGATCTTAGAGAACTATAATTTAGTATTCATATGCATTTAAGGTATCTTGGCTCTAGCAGTATAACATTCTGGTGATAAAGTTCCTTCGGGTGAACGCATCCGCTCTGGGAATCTCCCGATTATGCGAGCGTGGGCGGAGCACGTATGTACTAGTCTTTATTGGAGGAAGTAAGGTATGGAGAACATGGCCCGGGTTGCGGAGTACAGCTGAAAAAAGGACTCTGTCAGCTTTCGCACAGAGAGTGTCAAATTTTTCAAAACCTGCCGGCAGGTACCCAAGTCGCTCCAGCCTTCTGGCAAACGCACAGAGGCGGGAGCGCTGCTCGGCATTAAGGAATTCCCACCATGCCGGCGAGTCATACAGCCTTGCAAGCACTGTGGCCCTAACCACGTCATGCAGGCGCAGCCCATCAAGTCCGTGGGCAGTGAGGCAGCGGAGGGCATAGAGGGATTGGCCAGCTTTGATACATAGGCGTTGGACATGGGAACCAAATCCCAGGCAGTCGGTTATTGTCACCCTGAGGAGAACCAATTCTGAGACCCTGTCGATGCCAGGAATAGGGGGTATGTCAGGAGGCCTAGATTTAGGGCGCCTAATGATCATCTCTTTAGACTTTGCACAATTTAACAGAAGGTTGCAGGAGGCAGCCCATTTGGCAATGTGGTCCAGCTCAGCTGCTGTAGTGAGAATGGCGGAAGCAGGGATGAGGAGGTAGCAATTGTCAGCGTACTTAAGCAGGCGGTTCTTAGGGTTGATTGGTTTGAGACCTTTGATGACAACGAGGAAATGGAGCGGTCCTAAGCCAGACCCGATAAGCCAGACCCTTTCCCAGGAAAGGGAACTAACAAGAATGACACCCAGTTACGGACAGATGTACGAGTCGTATACTGTATAGCCGCTTTATGGAACTCCTCGTTTGATTTGTTGATATTTTCAAAAAACTTGGACTTTGTCTTGGTTTGAGTTGCTTTTACGCTATTTATTGAGCAGTTCGACAAAGCGAAACACAATTGTTCAAGGAATAGAGAAACGTCGGCTGACAAAACGCAACATTACAAATTTTAACGCCTACCGTTTCCCGCCAACTTTCAATGACTCATCCTGATAAACAATACTCATTTAGCAATTAGATGTTCACCCTACCTACCGCCATTCAATACCAAAAAAATTTAAAAAATAAAAGTCCTTTGATTCTCTTCTATATCTCTCAGCACCACAAAGCTTCGCGCCGACTGCTCTCCGCGTAAATAACCGTCGTCCAACTTTATTACAAATTCAAACGTCGATAGAAGAAAAAAGGAAAAAAGGAAAAGAAAAACCAATATGTTTACCTTGCTTCTAGAGACTCATACACGGATATGAGGTGCTAGCGACTTCATTTTGTTAGCATCGGTAGGCTATATGATTCAGTTCCACTGCCGTCCGCTTTTCTCAGTGATAATGTAGTGTAAATTTACTCATTTTACAAACCAGAGGGCTTAAGTGGGCCAGAAATATTGAAAATATTTCTACCCTAACGAGATCCAAATCGTAGCATTTCGTTTGACAATGCACAAGGTTAGTCAGTTAGCTGCCGCATATCCTAAATGCACTGTTACGTAGTTTTTACAATCTAGTGTTCTTTCTAATACTCACCGGGATGTATTTGTCCTTGCTATGGTTTTCTATGTCTTTGGTCCAGATTTTGTCCAACAGCTTCTGAACGGGCGCCTGAGATATGAATGCCTTGAAGTTGGCTTTGACTGCTATCTGCAACGGCGTTAGGCCATCGAGGTCTTCCACTTCACCAACAAGCAAAGCATGCGTGTATTGGGGATTGTCCTCGTAATATGTTTCCAGTAAATCGAGAGCAATCTTCAAAAAATACCTACGTCACAAAACATTCTCATGCTAAGTTAGGTTGAACCCATGTGTCCTGGTCAGTATAGCAGTTGACTCCATTTTAATTCCCTGATTACGGTGCTACCAAATTCTAGTATCCTAGTGACATAGAGCAATATATGCGAGCAACTTGTACACTGTCGTTACAAGGTGTCCGTTCAGCTGACTAGAATAGACTACAGAACTAGAGCGTTGCCGATTTGACATTCCTATTATCACAATAGAAACAAGTGGTAAAAATATGAAATGACGTGCAAAAGAAAACTAGAATAACTCTGAATGCCCTCAGAGCCACGCTACTTCGTCCATTTATCTAGTTGTCATTATCATCTCAACTTCATAGAAATCAAAATGACCTACTAACTTTGCAGCTGCCACTGCTAGCTAGATCATTCATTTTCTTCTCGATGGTTCTTCTCGATTGGACCTATGTGTACGAACAACAGAAGGTAGGTGGTTTACGTTTAGCGATTCTGTGCCGTAATGAAGATGATTATCCTCGCCCTTTCTTCGTCCAGGTTTGAAACTGGGTCCACCAGTGGTGAAGTTGCAAAGCATAACGCAGTCAAATGAGTTCACATTACAATTACATTACCATACAAAGATGGTCATGGACAAACAATTTGATGATATCTGTCTTACCGCTTTTGCTCTTCCTTTGCCGAGTATCCTTCCTCGTCTTCGTGTTTCTTCGTCAGTTTCCTTGATTCTTTGTATGCAACCAGAACCATCGCAAGACAGTCCTAAAGTAGACAGCAAAGTGCGGTTGGCTTTCCTATTAACCGTAGAGTACAGTAAAATATGACACTCAGTCCATCCGAATGCCGAAGGCCCTTTTCTCATAAATGTTAACCAGCTAGTTAGCTAGCAAGCGACGAAGTTGTCGGCCAAATCACCGGGATCGTTTTAGTTGAAGGGGACCCATGAATGTGGCTGTATCCATGCTTGTAGTGGTAAAATTAGAGGTGAGTACACGCTACCGGTTAATTTACCTAAACTAAACAGAGGTGAGTATACGCTACCGGTTAATTTTCCGAAACTACATAGAGATGAGAACAAATATTTTGTGAGGTGAGTTTACGGTCTCTAGAGGTGAGTATACGCTGTATACCCGGGTATACCCTCGACTACAGCCCTAGCTGTATCATCTTACCTTGACTTTTATTATGCCTTCCAATGGGTGGCTCGTACCATGTTCTTTATTGACTGTATAGTCAAGATATCTCTATGTACTGAAGGAACCATGGTATTACCACGTAGTTTTATTCACCCCATTGAAAATGGTATTCTAGTGGCTGAAAAGTAATTCTTTGCAAGAGACATCCTAAGCGTCGATTGTGTCATGAAATCACTTAGATTTTCTAGCTGACCAGACTGCCAAGTTCTTTGGGCCTAGGGTTGGGCAGCAACGTGCGCTGAAACCACGGAAACGGGCGATTAGCCACGGGTCCGATGTGGATCAAACAAACATTGCCGTCAGGGCAGACAACCACTTGGCAAACAGGCGACCCCATGGGTTCGATTGGGCACTTTTTCCTAATGGCTGAACAGAGAAAACATCTGCTAAAAAGTAAAAACTGAAAACCCCACATGTTTAGCATACAGTTGAAAATCGTCAGAAGAACGGTGAAGATGTTTAAGAATATCTCTACTGCGACGCTAAGCTCCAACAACAATTCAGCAACAGGATACCTTTTCAATCCCCAACTTGCATGTGTTCTAAATTGCAAAAGAATGGTTGGATGAGTAGGTCCTGTTATGAAGAAGGTCTAAGTATGAGCCGCTTGTGAACTGCTTATGGTGAACTAATTATGGTATAACCATAAAGCATTGCTATTACGATAATGCGCAGTTCGATTTTCACGCCTATGACGTCGTTAAAAGTCAACTGAACATAATATAATATAACAAAACGATGGGTTTAATTGTTTTCATGATTTCACTTCCCGTTTTTGCTACAAATCATTAAGTCAGTCCTAATTTTCTATCATTTCTTCCGTAGTTTTAAACCGTATCCAGTCCAGGTAATTCCTCGCATGAAGCTGACTTACCTGTCCGTGTTTCCAAAAGAGCATTGCCGTTTCAGCCATTTGTTGCCGAATGCACCAAATAAATAGCATCTTAGCTGAAACAATAAAAACCACAAGCTGCTATTACGCTGCCATTAAGGATGACGTTAAAAGGCACCGGTAAGTCAATTAAAGAATCGTTCTATTTGTTTTGGTCTTCACTGAAAGTTCTGCATTGGCATTTGCAACTAGGTGCCATTTGCATCTGATATTTTTTACTTGAAAATGAATTGGCTGGATCACATTAGCATAAAGACGTGCGTGAAATCGTTTACTTACACTTTATAATGGAAAGTTTTTCTTTGTTGATTCTGCTAGCTAGATCATTCATTTTCTTCAGCAGTTTACTCTGTTTCAACACTTCCTCCTTCAAAATTAAAGTATTTAAGCAATATCAGATAAAACGCTAAGTCCGTCTGAAATAATGATCATATTTACGCCACGTAGACTAAACATTGTTGGCCAAAAAACCACACTGCACTCGCTAGGGGTCGAGGCTGCAAATGAGCTGTTACCACGTCTTATTCAGTTTCATAAATTAATGCGTCCATTGCTGAATTTACTCAATACGTGGTCGTTATTTTTGGCCTCTACATTCTCTAATCTGTACTCTGGACTTATTTCTTAGGTCCGCTTTAAATTTCATGAGTTTCTGGTCGGTCTTTGAACGCATACTATAAAAATCCGTCCGCTAATCGAATTTGCCAAGCGGTAGCAAGCCAGTTGGTTCCTGTTTAAAAAAATTCCGAGTTATGACATTGTATCCTACTATGATCGGGGACGCTGGAATTCGGTGATGCAGCGGTGAGGCAGAGTCGTAGAAGTAATGTTGACTGTCAGGTCTAGATGCATTTCCGTTGGTTGGTTCTACGTGCTACATAGAAACTCCTCAGTAATCTGGATCCAGGAGATGAGAGCAAAAATAACTACAGCAGTTAAAACAAGGCAGGACATAATTTTAATCCTCCCATATTGCAATGCTACCGTACTGATGGGCATGGCAGAATGAGTTGGTGCATATAACCGTCTATTCATCTAAAGCAAATAAATAATCGCTCTTGACACTGCTGAACTTCACTGTCTTTGCCAGCCTCATATCCGAAGAATTAAACCGCCACTCGATGTATTTCAACGCCAGTACAATAGAAGCTTTTGGACTTACCAGAGTCACAGGTCCTTGAGGTTTTGTCAACCAGTTGATGTAACCGATTTCTTCCATCATGAACTTAATGTATGTAGTTTTGCGTCTGTCCACAAGTTTCTTAAACACCTTTTCGTGATCTTGACTCTACAGCCAAACATCATCAGAATTGGTGGCGACAAATGGAAGACATGATATCGTCTTTAAAGAAGAACAAACTCTTTCACTACGTACTGTTACTATTAGACTAAAGTTTCAGGTAATTTTGCTATCTCAATTCCAGGAGTCATTGTGTGTTTGAGACTTATTCAAGAGGAACCATATAGTATTGCCTTAATGCACGCACATTTTGGTAATTACTACAGCGCCTTAGTTATAAGAACCGTTGAATAACGTTTATAACCCGTGCAACTTAAGTTGAAGTTGTAAACATACGCGTTCCTCTGTACGCTGTGCATAGATGTTGGTGCAGCAGGGTAAAACCTTCACCGACAATCCCACCATATATGTAGAGAACGACCCACAAAATCAGATCAATGATCGACAGTTGAAGCGTAATAACAGTACTAGGCTCTCATGGTAGTCTTAGTAGGTCTATCTTGCGGTTTTCGTTATAAGGCATAGTTTTTCTAGAGATGGTCGGCAAAGTAGGCAAGTAAATAAGTGGCCCTTATTTGCTTCTAAAAAATGCCACGTGCATTATAGTCCTTAGAGCGAATACCCAAGAAGTTCTAAAATAGGTCACAATAGGGGGAAAAGAGGAATGGTATTACTCTTGCAAGAAAAACATAAGATCTTGACAGACGCAAGCCCCTCTATTTCGAATCAGCCTTCCACTCCTTAAGGGGCAACATAATGAGCGGGTGCCTAACAGGCTGTCACGACGTGTATTCAATGACATCTCGATAATTGTAAGGTCATGTTTCAATATAACTTACTGCGGTTTGTCAGTAAGCTTTTGAATAAACACGAAGATATTATTATATTGACACGAGCAGAATATAATAGACGGCCACGCTAAACTAAATACAACCAAAAGATGCTGCGATTCTCAAAACTATTCGTAAATACTTTTGTCCCAGACAACTAACGACAGTTAGCATAGAAGTAGTTCTACTGGTTTCAGATATTTTTAAAGAGCGAGTATTCATTCATTTTGAAAATTTAATATAGCGCCCCCTCAAGTTACCTACTCAGAAGCGCGCCCAGCCCAACCACGGCAATATAAACTGGACTTAAGTAACTTATAAAATATAAGCGAACTAATCTTAGGCAACAGGCATATCTGCAATGGGAGTTGATTCCAGATGGAGGGGCCGACCACAGAGAAAGCACGACGCTGCCTAGTTGCGGTGGTAGAACGAGGAACCAAGAGCACACCCGCAGAAGAAGAGCGAAGGGCTCGGCGGCCAGTCACATGAGAGACAGGACAACAGAGCTCACATAAGTAACCGGGGCACAGCCAAGAAGGCATCGCCAGATCAACGCAGCTATTCCATAGTTAACGGGTTGCGAGATGGGAAGCCAGTGTAGTGTGTCACGCATATAGGCTGAGACAGAGGCACGTTTAGGAAGGTGACAAATGAGATGTGCAGCAGATCGAAGAACCCGATCAAGACGAGCAGTCAGAGAAAGTGGCAGGCCAACCAGAATCGAGCAGCAATGGTCAAGTCGACTGGTGACAAAGGCATGGATAAGGGTAGCTGCAGCATCATGAGATAAGGAGCGAGAGATAACCCGCAGCTGGCGCAGCTGATAGTAGCAGCTACGAGTAAGCTGATTTATATGAAGGAAGAAACAAAGTTCATTATGAAGAATAATTCCTAAGTCTCGGACAGATTCTAAGAAATGTATCAGCCACCAAGGGCTGATCAACGCCAGTCAGACGCCTACGACCGCCAAGCCAGATAAACTGGGTCTTGGATGAATTGAGAACAAGACGATTAAAGGCTAACCACCGTAACCAGTTAGAAAGGGCGTCCATTGCCTGACACATTTGTCGGACAGCCATCACTGCACAGTCAGAGGGACAGTGAACATAGGCCTGTTCGTCTTCAGCATATAGCTGGAGAAAGATCCCACAGGAAGTCAACAAGGCCCCAATACCCACCGTGTAAATAATGTATAGCAGTGGCCAAAGAACAGAGCCCTGAAGGAAACCAAAGGGGGCAAAATCCCACGCAGACCTCGAGGAAACAAACACGAAACAGGTTGTGCGATCAGAAAGGAGCGAAGCCACTCTAAAGGTTAATCAACACATTTATCACTCAGAGTATATTAAGGTCTATTTAGAGTTCCAGCCACAGTCAGGGCCGGATTAACCACTCGGGGGGGGGCATGCTAATTATACACGGGGCCCATGTCGTATTAAGGATTGAATGATGAAATTGTCGTAAATATATGACAATCAATGACATGTAGTAACATGTAGTAAGTGGGGCGTGGTGGCTCAGTGGTAAGTTCGGCGCCTTGTGACCGGAGGGTTGCAGGTTCGAATCCCACTCTAGCCGCTGCGTACGGACCTTGGGCAAGTCCTTCGCTCGCAATTGCTCGTGGCGCTTCGGCGTGAAAATTCCGGCACAGTATCAAATGCTGTAGTCTGGAGCGCCTCTGAGTAGTAGTTGACTTCGAGAGGCGCTATAGAAATATCCGGAATAAATAAAAAATAAATAAATAAATAAAATGACACTGTAGTGACATCAGGGTCGGATTAACCACTCGGGGCCATGCTAATTATACACGGGAGGGGGCCCTTGTCGTATTAAGCATCAAATGATGAGATTGTCGTAAAGATATGACAATCAATGACTTGTAGTAACATTATTATTATTATTATTATTATTATTATTATTATTATTATTATTATTATTATTATTATTATTATTATTATTATTATTATTATTATTATTATTATTATTATTATTATTATTATTAAGGAGCTTTTATATAGCGCCCCTTCAAGGATATCTACTCAGGAGCGCTCCTAGTCCAACCACGGCTAAAGAGAGTAGTTATCAAGTTTGTAAGAAACAAGGTAGAGTGAGTCATAGGGACCAGGCGGAGTACAACAGGAAGGCCATTCCAAGTTGCGGGGCCAGCGACCGAAAAAGAACGGCGCTGCATAATGACTATCCGCGTGCGGGGGACCAAGAGCTCGGCCTGGTCAGCCGCCGCAAGACCCCCGAGGTAGAGCGACACAACTCCCGCAGGTATGGGGTGCAAGTCCTCCAGACAACGCCTAACCAGTGCAGAGACCCTGTAGGCGATCCGCAGCTGGAAAGGGAGCCGGTGCAGCACATCTCGCATAATAAAGAGAAACCTGGCCATATCTGGGGATGCGACCAATAAGACGTGCGGCTGCACGCAAAACCCGGTCCAAGCACCCAAGGCGGGCAGCTTGGAGGCCAGCGTAAAGGGCGCTACAATAGTCCAAACGGGAAACCACAAACGCATGGACAAGGGTGGAAGCAGCCGCCTCCATCAGAGTGCGGGAGACTACCCTTAACTGACGAAGTTGATAATAAGAGTTCCGACAAAGCAAATTAATATGTCGCATGAATGTGAGCTCTTGATCTAGAATTACACCAAGATCCCGTACTGAGGAGGCAAAAGAAACCCAGGGAAATTCAAGTGCCAGAGCCTCAAGGTTAATTTTGCAAGCTGTTGCGCGTACCAAACCAGATATATTGGGTCTTTGCCGGGTTTAACCGTAGACGGTTTGAGGACATCCAGGCCTCCAAATTCCCGACAACCCGGGTGATCTCTCGAACTGCAGCAGCAGCCGCCGATGGTGAGTAGTGGACATACGCTTGGAGGTCATCCGCGTAGGACTGACTTAAGACTGCACTGACCGCCACAGGGGACCAAGGTCAGCGACTCAGCAGTATAGAGTACGTACAATTATAGGGGACCCATGTAGTGATATGTAGTAAAGAAGGGTCAATACTGTGTTCCGCGCTGCTCAGATTGGTAGTCAATGCATCCAACACAACATTAACGCTTTGCACTTTGGGACTATATCATTCTAAGGTTGTTTCAAATGCTCGTTACAGTTTGAATATATTGACAACATAAAGTTAGGGCAAATACTCATAATCAAAATTGGAATCTGTTATCTTCATTGTTAACAGCTCAGAAATATTTGCGAGTTTTAGCAGCTGTAGGCCTATACTGTGTATGATATCATAAAATGAAATCAAGTTAAGCACAGCACTCTCAGCACTAAGAAGTTCCAATGTTGTTAGACGTTTGTGGGTCACATAATTTGCAGTTTTTTTTTAATGAGCCCCATCTTACTGAAACTGCGCTCATCTTAACAGTTAGAGATCATCAATGACGTGAACATACGGAGAAGGCTTTCTGCATACAGTAGCATAGCTAACGCAGCAGTTGTGGTACACCCTCTTGATATGCAAAATCAGCAAATTTACCATTTTGTCAGGGAAATGTCAGACTGCAAATCTCTTGTGTATGTCGTGGCCAGCCTAATGAATTATTATTGTCAAAGTTGTTAGGCTCTAGTCAGTCCAAATCTGCTACAACTTGGAATAAATAGCCTTTTTCATTGTGTGAATTCTCTGCCTCAACGACTTCAACAACTTGTCTACACTAGCCAAATAAGTTTCAGCACAAAACTTTAATTGTCTCGCCATTGCAAGATGAGCTCGCTACAATGTGTACGCCAGAAAACAAACCGTGTCGGAATAGAAACAAAAGTATCTTGAGCATAGATTATGACTGACAGATGTTGATCCAATGAAGCGCATAAACAAAACAGTTGGTTACAGCAAAGATCTTAGACACAGACTTAGAGTATAATAAGATCCTTGGGTACATGACTGGCATTTCAAATTTGCAATTTGCTTAGTGGAAATTCTTGCTAAAACTGAAACTAGTGACTCTTTTCTGTGAACAAATAATTATTTGGTGTAATAAAGTCTGCAGTATTCGACTCCAGTCGGGGGGCCCCCTGAAAGCGGGGGGCCCCATGCTAACGCGTATTGAGCATACTGTTAATCCGGCCCTGCCCACAGTAGACATGAAACGTGCAGACTAACCTCCCAATTTTCCAGAAGCAGTTGGTTGAAGAGTTTTTCGTCATCCCAATCAGCAGCCAACATGTATAAATCACATTTTACTGGAATAAAAGATAACAGTAGCTATGAGTGATCAAGCGCCGCTAAGCGATTTATTATTAGACAGTACTATCACCTAAACTATTAGCTGAGTCTGAAACTCTTCTAGTAAGAATTGCCGTCCTGATAAATTCCTGAGGTGTCTTAAATATTTACAGCTGCTGCCTCAATCTCTTCCGCTGAACTCTCCAATGATCGCATTTTATATATTGTTTTAATTAGAAAGCTAAAAGCGATCGCGACTTGACAAATTATGACTTGCAAAAGAGCACTCGCTTTATTAATGGTGTTAGCTGATCACAGAAAATTACGGACATTGCGCATTGTAGGGCGTGATATATTAAAATTGCAGAGTGCAGACTTAAAGGATGAGGCGTAGGGGCCTAAAGCACTATACATGTAATACTTGGAGCTGTATTTCTGAATGCGTTGACTATTTGGCGAAAGTATTATTTTCATTCCGTATTTCGTAGAACTTGCGCTGGGGCACTTGGCATTGCTAAGCACTCTACAATTAGCTGGTTAACTACGATGGCATTATAACGTGTCGTAATTACGTCACATTACATTACATTACGTATATAGAGTACAATAGCGCCAATTGCACGCCAACACGAATTATCCTTATTTCTCCACCTCTTGAATATGTCCATCCTTGCTTCCATGGCGATTAATGACACATTTACAAACAGGGGGCTCGACAATTACCTGCTTGTCAGTTGTCGAAATTGATCGTTTTGCTCTGGGCCCTAATTGACCCAATTCCGGCGCCAATACCATCGAGTAGATGAGGCAGATATATCTCACATTATGATGAAAGAATGGCGAAAATTATCTCATTTTCTAATCCAGCTTGGGGGTCTGGATGAACAAAAGCGCTCAATCAAATGGTTGAAAACCAATCACATAGCACGGGTGGGCGCCATTCTCTTTAAAGTTGGATGAAGCAGACATTGGCGCAGCAGTTCGCGCCTTCTGTTCAAATAAGCATACCACTCCATTCCAGCTAATTTAGAGTCCTTTTAAGGCTGTGCAGTTAGCATCCTCCTCCACTAGACACGTGTGAACTACCACATTTTTTTATATCAAAATCGTCTTCTAGACAACGGTGGGTGATGTGATACGCACACGCCGTACGCAGGCTGGAAGACCTGATGAAATATATGCCCAGCATAGTGTGTACACTATCTCATGACCTGCAGAAGGCTTGAAACTGCCCTCTTTACGTTTCTCACTGACATACTTAACATACTTTTGTCTGGAAATTGTCCAGAACCACAGCACCTTTTCATTTGGGAGAACCACATTTGCGATGGTAAAGAAATCTGGGGACATCGTCTTATAGCAATCGGTAACTAATAATGTAACCAAGTGACTTCTATGGAGTCCTTATCATAATGTCCAAGATATCAGTCGAGTTAGGGAGTCCAGGATTCTATCTAGATAGAGTTGAGCTCCGGTTGGAAATGTCCGGAAAGTCATAGTGAAACATCCCTAGCATATACACGATCTCATAACCGGCAGAGAGGTTGGAACTGTTCTCCTTACTATTCTAACGCTATAAGTCGATAAGTCGATCGTCGCTTAGAATGAAATTACAATTATGACTCAGAAGCGAGGCTACAGCTGGTATGGTTGAAACAGATCAGTCAAAGGGTTAGATATGAATGGCATCAAAGAATAGGCAGAACTAACTGAACTGCGCAGCGAATTCCAAAGCTCTAGAACAGTGTCTGTGAAAACCCGAGAGCCCAACACTGATCGTGTGTGGGGTACATCAAGAGTAACACCTATCCATTTATCTGCATTAATTTGTGTGACGGACGAGAGATAGATCGGTTGGATAGGATATAGCACCTTGTAATGCCTACATCGAGGCACATTTTGAAATGGATGTTTTGCTCAATAGTCAGCCAATGCAATGAATGCTATATGACGTTGTATTTAGAAATTTGAGAGTCTTTCTAATGGCTCAGGCGAGAGACAGTCGAACCATTGCAGTTTCTGCAGATTTTCCCAGTGGTTTCAATGAGAAGTGACTTGCAGTAGTCAAGTCTGCTGGAAACCAATGCATTAACCAGTGGAGTTAAGACGGTATGATGCAAAGAGATCTGATTCTACGAATATCCCGTGTGTGAACTGGAGCTAACCTGCATGATGCCCGAATATGGTTAGAAATTGACATGGTGCAAACATCACGCCCATAATTAGGCGTGTGAAATCTGTGTGGCTAACAAGTTAGCCAACTAACTGAATGGACGTAAGCCAGTCACCTTTGCGGAGTATTAATAATAATAATAATAATGGCCATCCAGGTTTCGATTCAATCGTTTTCCACGCACAATATCAGAGGACTATGCATCCCAGAAAAATAGCACCCACAATTTTTTTGTAATCCTGAGGGCTCATATGTAGACCTATCTAGATTAAAAACAAGTGAAAATAACAATAACAATAATAATTGGTAGTTGCTCTACTGAAGTTTCTGCTTTCAGAAGCGTTCACCTACCTTTCTTCAGAACTTCAACGATGGAACTGAACATGCTTTGTTTCTTCTCTATTTTGCATTGTATCAGCAGATCCTTTTGGTTATGTGACCGTATTGTTTTGATATTGGAAAAGGCATTTTTGGCTTTGGTCAGGGTTTCAATAAGGATGTTATGTTCTAGATTGTTCACAACATGCGTAGCGTTCTCCTGTGGGATTCCGTTAACGACCAGCATCTGCTCAAGTACTACACGCATTCCGCTGACTTCGTCAAATTCAGCGTTGGCGGCTGAATGGTTGCTGCTGTCGGATGGAATTTGTTTGGAGATTAGGAGCTTCTTAATTCCATCCAACAGTTCATTAGTTTTTTTTTTCTTCAAACGGGCAATTTCGTCCTTAAATTGTTGTGTCCCTCCTTCAGAAATTCTTGCTTGGCCCAGCAATTCAACAATTTCGAACAATAGCTCGAGTTTGGTTTTAGCCTTGATTTCAACAATGATTTTTGGGTCTACTTTTTTCTCAGTGATCCCTCCTTTTATCAGTAATTCTTCAATGCGATGAAATAGTTCTTCAGCGACTTCTGGCAAGTTTTCCAAGGTAGCACCACTGAATAAATAGAATAAATGACAAAGTTTGTAAGCTAATGGTTGGGCGAAAGAGGTTGCAAAAGAAGAAATCTATTTCCTGTTGTAAGTGTTTCCTTCTGTTCTTTTGTTTTAAGCCATTTAAAGAATAATTATATGATATTGTAAATAATTTCGCATTGGGAATAGTAACATCATAAGAATAACAAAACGGAGTAGGAGGAGTAAAAAGAGGATGCTCGTTCTTTAAGCTAGTTCCGAAAGGCAGCGATGAGGATGAAATATTAGCGTCTTCATTTCCTTAGCATAGGCGTATTTCAGCAAGTGATCGAATGTCACTCGTCTGTTTCGCCGATTGATGATTCTAACAGGTAGAATCGATGGTGTGATGAATGATTCACTAATGCTGCGATGACACTCCAACAGCATGACCTCTCCATATTGATTGCGTGATTGAAAAATTAATTTAAGTGAACCGATTATGTGAAAAACAGACAAGTAGATGTTAGTTTGAATCTACAATGTGTGGGTACCAAGTTTACCCATTTCGTTATTTCGCCTGTAGTAGCTATTTTCTATTCACTAACAGTAAAAAATCCAAACGCACACTAAACTTACTGGTTTTAGCTTCGTTGTACTTAGAGAAAAACGCGTATATGCTGACTATAGTTGCCAGAATGCATACAATCCAAATTTCTCTTACGCTTCTCGAAAGCTGAAAGGATGTCTCCCGAGTTTTCACGAACGAGGATTAAGATAGAGGTATTGTCAATGCAGAAAGTACAATATCCGGTTACCGGAAGGTCACCGACGGATACTGTGAAATAAATAGATTCTAACTTACTCTGCTGACACCAATGTTTTGGAAATAATATCAGCTGCTCCTCCAGTTCCCTGAAAGAGAAGAAGTAAGATATCAAAATCATGGTCTTTGACATAAAAGCGTGGCTATATTCATTTATACCTATTTATTTATTTGTTTGTTTATTCATCAGAACACTATCTAGCCAAAACGATGCATTTGAAATCGCGTTTAATGGTAGTATGGCGAGCTTAACAGGTCGGATAATCACAAACAAATCACAAATTCTTTAAAAATAGGCGCTGAGTAGGCCTATAATTAAATAATTGGCAGCAAAAATGGTTGTTTGTATTCAATATATTATTATATCTATCTGACGAAACTATTGTGAACTGCTATGAAGTTATCTGAATGTAAATTGTCCGTTTCGATCTACTCAAGTCTATTCTCCAATGGAATTAACATACAATTTAATTGTATCTAGATCTGATCTGATCAATTCTATTTTGATCTATTCCCTTTCCTTCTATTTTCAGTCAGTTTTAAATAATCTGATATCTTGCGTGTAGCTTTGCGTAGTGCTGAAAAACTGCAATAATAGTTGCAAATTTATATAGCACCATTTGATGAGAAACAAATCAGAGGCGATCCGGACCCGGCAAATCCAACCATAATCGAATGGAATGATCTTAAACCCTTTACAGAAATGAGGCAAAATCGCAGGTTGCAAGGCAGCTTACTCCAGAAAAGACTTGCCGACAACAACAAAACGGTTCGGGGCGGCGGGACAACCACCATGCGCAGAAGAGCGGGTAAATCTATGGTCATGGATGGAAGACACCAAAATGCATAGCTTTCTTAAATAAATGTAATTCACAAAGTAATCCACAAAGTCGCTTTTTCAGCACAACTGAGGAAAAATCCTCACCCATGCAAAGAACGATATTATCGTCGCCGTTCATTCTCGATTCTACACGCGTCCGCAACTCTGAATTTATTATCATCTGTCAACTGTAGTTGGGATGAAGTTGGTTGGGTCTCCGTGTGTGCGTGAGCGCACCATTGGTGACTTCTCCAGTTTATCTGAGCAATGTTTGTTAACTGAGAAATGTTCTGTACTTAATGACATTTAAGATCGTGGAGGCCAGCGCAGAGAGCGCCGCTGAGTATCTTTCCGGAAGTTGTGCTATATAGATTTCCTTAATAATAATTCACACGTCGAAGCGTTAGCACAGATCTCTCACGTGTGTGCTGCAAGATTTCCTTCATTATTATTATTTGACTTTTAACGTACTCACCACAGCAATAATTACAGGAATTTTGGTTTTCAGTGCACGTTCAACGAAGGCGAACGCTTTGATGCCTCCTTCGATTAAGATGTAGATTAGTGGTGCGCCTGAAAATGAAAAAGTCCGCATCTATGCGGCAGATAAAAAAATTAATCATCAAGATGCGTTACTGCTGCATTTGAAATATCAGATTCGCCCGTGTAAATCACTTTAAACATAGCTTTGGCTGGTGTGTGGAGGACGAGAGGGGAGGGACAGATGAAGGGCGTTACCGGGGCAGACGTGCTGGTGCGCGCGTGGCGCGGCGCGGCGGGGTCGGCCGTGTGCCTACCTCAGGCATAGGATCACGGAGGCGTGGCCGGGGAAGCCTGGTGATGGCATTGGCCAATCCTGTATATCGGTGATGACCGGCCGAGGTCGTTATGCTGACGGCTACACACGAAACACTCAGTCCATCAAGCCGTCAACATATCTGAACTTAAAGAGACTCGATTTTCCCCTTAAACCTAACCAAGATGAAACTCTTTCGGCGGTTCCGCTGGAGCATCAATCTACAAACCACCTGCACATCCATCAGTGTACCTGATAAATCCAACAAGCTTGGCCAAACCTCACGCCATAGAACATTTGAGGGCTGATCTATCATCTTTCAACCCAGACGTAGCGATAATGGTCGAAAGCTGGCTAAAACCGCACCACAGCGAATTCCTTTTTCAAGTACCAGGTTACCATCTACATCGACGAGATCGGCTCGGGAGGCGTGGGGGAGGCATCGCTATCTACTGCCGGTCTACCATGAATTCAACTGTATATATACCTCGTGAACCGATCAGCCCCGATCTGGAATTACGCTGGATCGAGGTAAATTACTCGGATCACCAATATGGCATCGGCGGCCTATATCATCCACCGAAGCCAATCTACAAAGCCTCCGATCTTATATCCAGCTTAGAAAGTGTCTTGGACGAGTTCCTCCAGGGCAACCATCTGGTCATTCTCGGAGGCGACTTCAGCGCCCTCCTAATGACGATATACTCTTAATGGGCCTCCGGGCGGAATTCTCTGGCCCCACACATATGGGGCACCCATTAGACCGACTATATACATCGGAGCCCATGCTCGCGGATTGTTCAGCCCTACAGGCAACACTCAAGACTAAGCACTCAGCTGTCTTAACAACATCGATGGCCAGTGCGAAGCGCCCCGATACCTCTGATCGAGATGTCCGCAGCCATCGATTGCGAACGCCTCGGAACATGTCAACCCTACACGATTTCCTTTCACGGCAAAAATGGAGTTTTATTACGGAAAGCCCTTCGGCTGAACACTAATTCGAAAACTTCTACTCCTTCGTCAATGGAGCGTTGGATAAGTTTGTACCATTGCGTCAAATAACGATCAAGTGCCGGGATCCACCCCATGTCACCCCGCACCTCAAGTATCTCTTAAGAAAACGTAACTCTTTGCATAGACGCCATCTTTCCTCCTCCAATATGCACAAACTCCAGACTATCCTTAATGCTGCTGCTCGGCTTATAGGTGACATTCCTAAGTTTGCCCACATTTCTGCCTTTATCCGTGATTCCCTCCACTGGCTCCCTGCTCAACAGCGAATTCAGTTTAAAACCCTCACTATCATGCGCAACTGCCTTACTGCCTCTGCTCCGTCTTACCTAATGAATTTTTGCAACCCAGTTTCTTCCTTGCCTGCGAGGGCTTCCTTGCGATCTTCGGCTCGCGGCCTTATGGTTGTCCCTCGCATGCGATCTTCCACGGCACAATCCAGAAGTTTCGCCTATGTTGGCCCCTCTGCTTGGAACTGTCTTCCCTTGTTTATCCGCCAAGAGCTTCTTGCCCTGTCTCCTCTCCAGTTCCGTAGACGCCTGAAAACTTTCCTTTTTGCCGGTGCCGGCATTGATGCGGGTTGAAAGCGCCGCTGATTTGAGTGGCGCTATATAAGTTTTCGGTTACAATTACAATTACAATCATGACGAGGCTTCAGCGGCTGTAGCAACCAGAATAACCAATTACATAATAAAACGCAATGAGTCTTCCTTCGACGGCCTCGGGAGAGGCACTAAAACAACTATGGGA
Source organism: Allolobophora icterica (assembly GCA_963556255.1). Classification (NCBI taxonomy): domain Eukaryota; kingdom Metazoa; phylum Annelida; class Clitellata; order Crassiclitellata; family Lumbricidae; genus Allolobophora; species Allolobophora icterica. The sequence goes on along the minus strand of OY744603.1, from coordinate 13,398,927 downwards.
CGAGGTGAAGAGACTGAGGGGCGATACCGTAAACTGCTCACGGGGGTCAGATAACGATCATAACGAGCACCTCCCTAAATGAACATTACCAGTCAGTGTCTACGGACCACGACTACACCGAGCCCAGGCCTAAGCTCACAGTTAATTCCGCTCACCCAATTGAAATTATGGAATACCAGGTTTATAAGACCCTTGCATGGATGTTGTCATCAATGGCTCACCTTCTCAGCACCCCTATAGCTTTCCTGTTCCAGCTCTCTCTGCAATCTTCCTATGTTCCCCCCCTCCAATGGCATTCCAGTTGCATTACACCGAACCCCAAAGTCACCCGCCCTTCTCTGAAGCTGACTTTAGACCCATTTCTATCACCCCCGTTATATGCCGCATACTAGAAAAGTTTGTAGCACGTACTTACGTTTATCCAATACTCGTCAACCCCAGTCTCAATCAAGACTTTGACGACCAATACGCGTTTAGGCCTACTGGCTCTACAACCTCCGCCGTGACAGCCCTCACCCATAACCTCCTTGACCTGTTGCACGAAGAGCCCTATGTGCGATTAGTGGCTCTGGATTTCTCCCGTGCTTTCGACACGGTCCGACACTCCCTGCTCGCCGAGCAACTCGCCCATTTGCCTGTACCTGACTTCATATTTAACTGGATACTTGCTCTCCTGCACGACCGACAGCACTGTACCAAATTTCTCGGCACCATCTCTTCCTACTGCAAAATCAATGCTAGTATTATCCAAGGGTCTGGCTTAGGACCGCTCCATTTCCTCGTTGTCATCAAAGGTCTCAAACCAATCAACCCTACGAACCGCCTGCTTAAGTACGCTGACGACTGCTACCTCCTCATCCCTGCTTCCGCCATTCTCACTACTGCAGCTGAGCTGGACCACATTGCCAAATGGGCTGCCTCCTGCAACATTCTGTTAAATTGTGCAAAGTCTAAAGAGATGATCATTAGGCGCCCTAAATCTAGGCCTTCTGACATACCCCCTTCCCCTTTTCCTGGCATCGACAGGGTCTCAGAATTGGTTCTCCTCGGGGTGACAATAACCGACTGCCTGGGATTTGGTTCCCATGTCCAACGTCTATGTATCAAAGCTGGCCAATCCCTCTATGCCCTCCGCTGCCTCACTGCCAACGGACTTGATGGGCTGCGCCTGCATGACGTGGTTAGGGCCACAGTGCTTACAAGGCTGCTGTATGCCTCGCCGGCATAGTGGGGCTTCCTTAATGCCGAGCAGCGTTCCCGCCTCTGTGCGTTTGCCAGAAGGCTGGAGCGACTTGGGTACCTGCCGGCAGGTTTTGAAAAATTTGACACTCTCTGTGCGAAAGCTGACAGAGTCCTTTTTTCAACTGTACTCCGCAACCCGGGCCATGTTCTCCATACCTTACTTCCTCCAATAAAGACCAGCACATGCGTGCTCCGCCCACGCTCGCATAAACGGGAGATTCCCAGAGCGGATGCCTTTACCCGAATGAGTTTTATCACCAGAATGTTATACTGCGAGAGCCAAGATACCTTAAATGCGTATGAATACTAAATTATAGTTCTCTAAGATCAGCTTGACAGTTATGACAGTTTTGAAAGTTTCCAATAGTCTTGCTCATCTAATGTTATAATTTAGTTTCTTCCACCTCTTTGCATAACCTGTTTGTAAGCCACAGTGCGTTTGCAGGTGGTCTAATAAAGGACATACATACTTACTTACTTACTTAACATTTTTATCGAATAACCTAAGATATTGAAAGACGCGGTTCGATACCCGTAAGCTCCCTATTATAGGCCGGGGTGTTTTTAGGCGTCGATATTGTGTCCTTCCTTCTGGCTATTTGTCACTTGGCGCTTGCATATCCCCAGGCCCGCCGAGAGGGGGGGCAGAGGGGCAAATGCCCAGGGGCCCAGCGACTTTTTAGGGGCCCGGGCCGGGTCCGCAATCCACTTATGAAAAATATTATATTCGGTTACACAAAGTTCACGATTTATGCCTTTATAAAAATTTATTATCTGATGCTTAACTACAATCAGTTAAACTTCAAGCATCTGAATAAAATCATAGATGTATAAAATATATATATATAAATATAATATTGTACGCGCACTTTTATTATTTCAATTTTTATTTTATTTTTTCGTATGACCGTACGATATTATATTTATATAAAGCCTAAAGATAGTTTAGAGGCCCATAACTGCTCCGCCTAGGGGCCCGTAACTGCTCTGCCTAGGGGCCCGGAATTTATGTCGGCGGCCCTGCATATCCCAGCAAGAACTCGGTCATCCACCACACATTTTGCTGCACAGATGGACCACGTGTAGTTGGTAGGGTAGGTTTTTGAACATCAGAGGGTTTGAGAAACGCTTGTTGTCCCATTTTCCCATTCCCAGTTCTCTATATTCTTAATAATATCGACTTTTGGAGATGGTGTCTGTTAAAACACCCCGAGTAGAAGGAAACAGGGAACGATCTCCCTATCAAGCATGACGAAAACGACAAAAGTGAATGCAGTTAACAACGATAACAGAACTCCTCAGACTACCCCGACGATTGTCACGTTCGGCAGGAGAGGTGACAGAGCTTCAGTCGTCAGCCATCAAACCTCTGTCCAAAGCAATATGGTTATAGACAAAATTGGCCATGATCAAATGAGGATGTGTTGCAACTGGTGCAAGAGGATAGGACAATGGTTAACACAATAAAGAGAAGACAAATGAACTGGATTGACCTCACCCTACGTGGAAATTCGTTCCTGCGGATAGTAGACCTACTTGAAGAAAGAACTGATGTACAGTAAAAGAGCAAGAAATACGATGTTGGACTGGATGATAGATAAAGAAACGGACGATGATATACAAAAACTAGGGGAAAGGTACAGCAAATAGAAGAATGGCGTCGTTTTATTCCTGGATTTGCCTAAGGGCAGAACACCAAAGAGAAGAAGAAAAACAAGAAGAATTCCGCAGTAGATAACAGAGCGGCCAGTGTGAAGCAGCAAGTCGCAACAGCTTACATGTAGATTAGCAGTGCAATGAGTAACTTTCTGAAGGCCTGGACTTTTGCATCTATGCTCTAGTCGACGCCGTTCTATCTCTGCCCCTGTTGCCTCTGAGGAAAGCTATTGCGTAACTGGTTTAGAAGGTTTGTCGGCTACAGAACAAGGTCATGATGAGTCAGAGTCGACAACCTATAAAACGACTACAATCAGTCTAAACTTCAGTTTCCTGACTGTGAAACAAGGAGAAAAGTTCAGTTTCTGGAATCAGAAGAAACGGATTAGACCGTAAAACTTATGAAAATTATCCAGCAAATGTCATTTAGGCATAATTAGGCATAGGGGAAAACGGGGCATAGAAATGCATTTTATGAAAATTTGAATTTTTCACACAAAAACGATTTCAACGGTTATTTTTGGTAGTCGTTTTATCAATACAATCATTAATAAAAAAAACTGACAAATTTTTGATCAAAATTCCTAGTACTTTCCCGATATTAATGTTGTTAGAATTTCTTGTTGGTTCTTTTTACTCAACAGTAATGGGCAAAGAGAAACAACTGCTATGCGTAGTCTATGCTCCACTTGACCCAATTTTGGTGAAGCAAAGAGATGCGGTGCTCTGTTTTCTGGTATTTTTATTACACTTTTACCAGCTGGTTTGAATAGAAGAATCGGATCATCAATCATGGAATTTATATAGCGCCTCTTCAAGGGCTCTACTCAGAGGCACAAAATATGTTCAATTTCCTAAATTTCCTCTACAAATTTTATTGTTTTTTTTATCTCGCTTTATCTGTTTTCATTTACAACCTGCGGTTGACATGTATTTCAGCCTTTTCAGGTAATTTTGACAATTACATTGTAAAGACTGTGGATGCCGATGGCAAAAGCCTATTTGCCAGCATCGCTGATCAAAATTTAATGTGTTAATAGAAGTCAGAACAAGTTGCACAACATAATCAGAGTCCTGCAAAATATAAAAAAAAATTATGTTTACTTCAAAAATTTGCTTCGGCTTCAGGTACGATCATAGTTGCAGACAGGCTTTTACAGAACATTCCAAAACATATTTATGCACCACAAAATCCTGCTTCTATTGGCTGCTTTATTGGCTTCAAATGTTCTAAGCTCATCTACGAGCATCTACAGTATCTAAAAATTTTCCCGGACCTCCACATTTCCCACTTAAAGGAAGGGGATGGGGAGGGGTGGGGTAGGGAAGGTTTAGGAAGGGAAAGGCAGGGGATAGGGTGGGGGCGAGACGGAACAATAAGCGAGGAGACGTAAAGATATGGAAGCGGTAAGGGCAGGAGGGGAGGACAAGGGTCGGGGTGCGATTTGCCTCGTCTTGATTTTGCCTCCGGTTACAGGCCTGCATGCAAATCAACAGTTTTGACCTTGTAATGGTTGAAAGAGTTTGTTAAAATTGAAAAACCTGACTCTACTGTTTGTAAGTCCGATTCAATTAAGAGATAGTAAAAAGAGATCCAGTTGACTTCGATATGATTTACATGATTTCAAACGGACAGCGGTGATGAAGAATATCACTCGATTAATTCATTGAAAAATGAGCAGGGCATCGGTCAAACGGTCTCTATAGATAAGTCTGTACATGTAGATCTGTTATGAAACAGAACAAACTTCTTGAGTATTCATTGAACTGTGGCCACGTAGCGGTCTTTCGTTACATATTGCACTCTTTCATATTAGAGCATTGAATTTCCTGCAGATATCAGAACGTTATTGCCAACGGGTTCAAGGGTTCGTAGGAGAAAATTAGTGGAAAATCAGAGGTTCACGCGCACCAATATCCAACTTAGAGGGCGGCATTGGAGTTGGTTCCCGGCCTTCTCGGATTCTGCCGATTCCGACGTGTGACTCTGCTAGTCTCGGATCCACGACACTGATGTCGTCTCAGCCTCCATGCCTGCCTCCTACTCCGGAGGATGATCTGGAAGATGTGACGGAAGATTTGGTTGATCAATTGACCCGATTCCGGGCTAGCCGCAGACTGCAGCAATGGGCCTAGATACCCAGCTGTACTCTGTGCCATCTCTGTTTCAAACTGGGCCACCTGAATACTTATAAGATATTATAGTTTACTGAAGATATTATAGTTTACTGAAACTCAGCATTGTATTCTATTATTCCAGTATTAAAAGTTATTCGCTGGTCTATGGCAGCCACAGCAACGACTTTAGGATTGTTCATATTTTGAAGTTTAAGTGATTACTCTGGTGAAGGTATGTTGGATCATTTGAATCTTCATCAAGCTAACTTTGAACATGCTAGAAAGAAGCGAGTTGCTGTAGCCAAGATGATTGGAGACCAGAACAGTCATTATCCAAATAAAATAGGGCAGAAAAGAACATTCAGTTTCTAATACTACACATATAGGCCTAGAGTTAATGTTTTCGCTAAGTGGTAGGTTTGAGTTAAACAAGACGCACAAATAACGGGCTGAGAAGCTTTGTTTATAAAGCAAAAATAGATAGATATGATTCAAGGAATAAATTCGTTCAGTTGTTATGGAGCTTTAAAACTGATAAAAGCGGCTTTGAATGGAATGAACTGATCTTCAGAATAACAATCTGCGAGACATACTTAGGTCTTGAATGTTTTGATTTGTCTTACTTTTGCTCAGAGCTAACTGGAAGTCTTCTCGTAGGTCACATTCACAGCCTGACGTCTTCTGTTTACCGTCATCGACAAGAAGCAAGTGTGTGTGATGATAATTCAGCGGCAATCCAGTTGATTTGCTATTAGACTCATGGGAATTTGAACCAGATGACTTCTGGAGAAAATCAGAGGAAAATCAGAGGTTCACACGCTCAAGAAACCAAATCCTCCACAAAATTATGTATTTCCTCACGATCAACAAGACATATATTTCAACTAATCGCATCTTTTCATATCTGCTGCATAGCCATTCATAGCGCACATATGATGTTGAAAAGACAGTTACTTGCAGTCCGGCCTCACAGAACATTCATATGCTGCATGCCCTGTGACAGGGTGTAGGCCTAATATAGGCGATGTATAAATGCCAATTGCATATTAAGACCATTAAAAACGGTAGGCCTACTCAGATGTAACTACGCAACAAAGATCCCACAGTTAAATTAATTATTTGGTTCTTCGCCATTTTGCAGGCTAAATGCGTATAGGAAAGATAGAATAGTTTACTTTCAGAAGAGTTTCCTTCTCTGCAAGAAGTCCCCAGTGGCTGATTCCGAGAACAGCTTCTGGAATCTTGTCCTTCTTCGCCAGTCTCTGTTTGACTTCATTTCCAATGAGTTGGTCTACACCTTTGTTTAGTCCACCAGTGATTACCCAGGAATCTGATTTCAACAATTTCATTTCATTTCATTATGTTTATTTTCGTCCATTATCATCATATTCGTTTTTATTATTGATCATAATATACTGGTTGACAGACCGCAACCGTCGACAAGAAAAACTATGATTGAACTCTAGCCTGGAGAATAATAAAATGTGAGAAATAACCTATAGACTTTTTCTGTTAAATTTAGCAACGTTCAGTAGATAAATCTGAGTCTGACAAGCAAGTGCACGCGTACAGAATCAATCAATCAATCAATCGATCAATCATAAAATTTATATAGCGCCTCTTCAAGAGAATGTCCATGACCGTTAAACGGAGTCAGTTCAACATGTTCAAATAAACCACAAGGACTCGCGTATAATTTTATTATATTATGTATATTGCTTTAAGAGACAAATGACTACATGCAAGTCAAACGTAAGACGAACGTGGGTGATCAGTCTGTTGTTAAATTCCTGCAATATTTGAATTGGTTTATCATCTCCAGATGTCTTAATTAGTTTCGTAACTCATAGTAAATCGATATGCCGGGTTCCTCCTAACCACGCCTAAGCTAGTCTGAGAGGCAGCCATGCGTAATAAGTGTTAGCGAATTGTATTTTCCTCAGCCTCGGCCATATGAAGGTGGATGGCCAATGTTCCCATATGTCTTCTGATCTTTCCCCCGACAGTGTACGGTCAGTTCATCATAATTATTGTAGCTGAGTTTAATGCGAAGTGCAAATGGAGGAGAAACTTCGAAAATTCTTTCTGCTGTGAGTTAGATATTATGCCGAATCCTCGCTAAATTACTAACTAGCACGCAAATCTTAAGACAATCGTAAGCCAGTGTACACTTGGGAAATGCACTAAAAACTTATGGGAAAAAGAAACAGGGTGGTAAACCTTAGAAATAAAACCCCAGTAAGTCAGAGTAGGGCCTATAATTGGCAAATACACTAAAACCTTACGGGGAAAACGCAGGGTGGCAAACTTTAGAAATAAAACCTCAGTAAGCCAGTGTATAATTTGGGAAATGCACTAAAAACTTGTGGAAAGAAGATGCAGGGTGGAAAAACTTAGAAATAAAATTTTAGTAAGCCAGTGTCGAATTGGGAAATGCGCTTAAAACCTTTAGAAAAAGATGCAGAGTGGTAAACCTTTGAAATAAAACTTTAGTAAGCCAGTGCATAATTGCGAAATGCACTAAAACGTTTTGGAAGAAAGAGACAGATAGACATAGAAAATAATGGAGGGATAGAGAGACAGACCGAAGAAACCAGACCGGGAGGTAATGGAGGTACAGATAGATAGACAGAGAGACATACAGGTACATGTAAATGGACAGAAAGACACAGACAGCTATGCACGGTAACACGATAACTGATTGGTCTGAGCGCTCGCCGTGTGATGTGAAGTGGAATTAAATCGAGGCTTCAAGCACAGCTATGCAACGCCATCGATTTATCATTTGTCATAAGATAGCGTTGCTTAAAAATACAGAAATAATGATAACAGTGAAGTAAACATCAGATAAACAGAAAAAAGGATGCCAAAAGAACAGACAGAAAAGCGGATAGACAGACATACAGATAAAATTAATATACACACACATGACTACATTGTCAGAGGTCCCTCCAATAAATAAGATTCTCGTTTTGGTTACAATAAAAGTATATTCTTCAAAATAAATTAATTTACAATAATGATACCTTATCGAGAAGAAAAACTGAAACAGCTCGACCAAACACAGCCGTCAAACAGTTCAACAACAGCTGCTCCACAGAACCAGCTTTTCGGTATGTACATGAGACAAAGAGCCAAAAGGCGTTTAACTAAGAGGAGTAATCTCATTTGGTTTTCCTTATAAACTCTACTAATGAAGCCTTGGCGCACTAACATTAAAACAACGTTCCGTCAGACCCAACCCTACAGCCAAGGTCACTTATCCTGTAACTTTTTAAACTTGCATTGAGTTCAGTGCTAGCCACTCTTTTACACAAACTGGTGAACCAAACTAACCATTCTTTTAAGAAACTGGCCATAAGTTAACCTCAACTAACAATCCTTCAAAAGTGGCCAGATACAAATTGCATACAAACACGTATACAAGTATCAATACATACAAACATGCATGCATGTTTACTATTGCTCAGAAGCATACGTGCATACGTGCATGCATAGTGGACTACGCACTGATAGACAGGCAATATACGCACTTGTTAAAACCGCGGCTTCGACAAGACTGCGGCAGAACTCTTTCCTGATGTCTGCGACCGATTCTGGCTCAAGTTGCTCGTTGTTTTTACCCGTTGAGGTATCGCTGAAGGGCAGGACCGAAAGGATTATGTCCGGGTTAGCCACGCCCCACTTGTCAAACAGTTTCAAGATCTTCGCGGGGTCTGTTTTGTGATCCAGGCGGACATACTGCAATTTCAGGTACTGCACAAGTTACATCCAATCGGTAACAGTGTCCTGTAACTCCGTCTAACCATTTTCCTACTTTTACCATACAAAGAAGCCTGAGTTGGTGTTATATAGATGTTATTGTCAGTATCCTAATATCCCAATATAATATTCTTATCAATAATAATGGCTCTAGATTGATGTTATTATCAATCAATTATTATCAATTGTGCTTCTAAGCATGCATGTATGTTTGTATGTATTGATTATTTTATACATGTATGTATGCAGTTTGTATCTGTCTACTTTTGAGGGATTGATAAATTGGTAAAGTACACGGATCGGCTACTTGCTCAGATAAAGAGGGCGAACTGGTAACGAGAAAGACGACGGTAATAACAATACCAAAGATTATCAAAAAAAATATACCGGATCAATAAGGACCATATTTATGCATTTGTCAATGCATGTATGTATGTATGTATGTATGTATGTACGTATGTATGCATGTATGTATGGATGTATGTATGTATGTATGTATGTATGCATGTATGTATGTATGTGTGTATGTATGTATGTATGTATGTATGTATGTATGTGTGTATGTGTGTGACTGTGTGTGTATGTATGTATGTATGTGTATGTATGTAAGTATGTATGTATGTATGTATGGATGTATGTATGTATGTATGTATGTATGTATGTATGTATGTATGTATGTATGTATGTATGTGTGTGTGTGTATGTGTGTGACTGTGTGTGTATGCATGTATGTGTGTGCATGTATGTAAGTATGTATGTATGTATGTATGGACAGTGATGGGCAATAGTTAACTAAAAAGTTGCTAACTTTTAGTTTAACTAAATTTTTTTAGTTAAGGATGAAGTTTAACTAAAAAAAAATAGTTTAGTTAAAACCATAGTTTAACTAAAAAAATTTTAGTTGCTAACTAAAAAGTTTAACTAAAAAATCAGCAATATGCAACTATTTTTCCACAGTGAACATTGAACACTGTCAGCAAAAAACATTTCAACACAGCATGGTTTTAGCATTAACAGCCTGTGTTTTCAAATTCATACACTACTTACAGTACACATGTAACTGTATTCCAGAAGAGTACACATTGCATAGTTTGAAGGTTAAATTGTCATTGACAATTTGCATTATTACAGTTCAATTAACCTCTTTTATTGCGAAAATGTTTGTCGTAAATAGTTGGAAAAAGTTGGAAAAAGTTTGACTACTTTTTTTAGTTTAGTTAACTAATTTCCAAAATCAGTTGCCAACTTTAGTTAAACTATTTTTTTTAGTTGGAATATAGTTTTAGTTTAACTTAGAAAAAAATAGTTTAGTGCCCATCACTGTGTATGGATGTATGTATGTATGTATGTATGTATGGATGGATGTATGGATGGATGTATGTATGGATGTATGTACGTATGTATGTTAAATTCTGTATATAATTGCGAGTATTTAAGCACTGTTTCCTTATAATTTATTGTATTCGTAATGATCTATGTACTCAATTGGAATAGCGAGAACACCTTCGTGTGGTAATTGACAGATGCTATGAAAATGCTAACTTGCATGCGTAACATGCTTTAGTTTCGTTGTCTGTTTTCGTCTCAAAGCACAAACGAAAACAAAATCATGATAGAAAATATTAGTGAAACGTAGGCCTAATACTCGTGTGGTCTTCAATTCAGTCTTCCGGTTTAAGTCGTTCACTTCCTCTTCATCGAAGACCAGTTTTCCAAAGGCGTCGGTTTTAGTGTTTTTTGTAGGAAACTTTTCCTCACCAGATTCTTTCTGGAAGGCTTCGATGCTATGGGCGTTCTTCTTATACCCACATACGCAGATCCTACAAGAAAGAAATTTGCAAAGGCATTTTGATATCTAAAGTCTCTTCTGCAAGTGAAATTCGTGTACACATTAAAAATTATTTTACGAATTTGCCAGTGTGGCTTTGTTATTATTATGATAACAGTGGCGTCACGAGGGGGGTGCGGACCGCACCGGGTGACACCCTCAGAGGGGGGTGACACTCAACATGAGGAAATGATGAAATTTTTGGAAGATGAGGAATTCATGAAAAAAGGTCATCTAATTTTGTGGGAGAGGAATTTCTAAAAAAAGGTCATCACTTTTTTTGGGAGACGAATTCCTAAAAACAGGTCATCAATTTTTTTGGGAGACGAATTCCTAAAAAAAAGGTCATCACTTTTTTTAGGGTGACACCATGACTTACCGCACCGGGTGACACCAGCCCTAGTGACGCTACTGCTAATAACATTCTTTTATTCAAAACTCAAAAGCGAAGCGCACATTGGTGAACAAGTTGCAAGATATTATAAAACATAGACGTAATAAGAAGATAATAAAATTTGGAAAAAGAGAGTAAAAATTATGAGTTGAAAAATAATACTAAATGTACTACATTAAAAACCATCATAGTAAGAGAGATATTAAAAACTAAATAATCAGAAAAGAGAAGCTAAACGGAAGCCCAGGCTACATTGAAGGAAATCTGTCATTTAAGTTAAATGCATTTTGATTGATTGAGAGATTTTAAAAGAAGTTGTAAAGTTTTTCTAATTAAACAACATTAACAAGCATCCTGATAATGGAGGTTTTTCTTACCAAATTATCTGTATGATTTATGGTTAGATTATGGACTTCAGGGCGCAACTGATAACCTGCCGTTTTAATTTGAGAAAATATATCATGAAGGAGATGGCTATTAAAGCTCCATATATCTGAGAAGAGGCGAGTATCAGCTAATTGACAGCGTTGGGCATAACAAGGGTTATCATCAGGAACATAGGCGTAGACTCTGGGGGGGGGGCCGGGGCACTCCCCAAAAATTGGGATGGACTGTACACCCAATGCAACAAGTGTAGAATGAATAACCAAATCGCCCCCCCCCCAATATTTTGGACAAATTTACGCCAGTGATCAGGAAGGTAATGTTCTCTCATTAGTCTTCTTATGATAGAAGATAGTTAATCACGGTTACTTTGAGTTGTAAAGCCCCACCAAGCAGAGGAAGCCTAAAGTATTCTAGAGAGGATTTTGGCTCTAACCACATCATCACTTAGGCACGGTCCAGGTAAGCCGTTGGAGACAAGGGTACGAAGAGCATATAATTATGGACGGCGGGTTTGGTCACAAATGCGGTTAACATGGTTGGAAATGTTTGGATTGGCTGAGATGGATAAACTAGTAACCACAAGGAGTCCAAGGGGTGGATAAGGGAGCGTTTCCTTTAGTAAAATTCCCTCTGGGTCTACGTAAAATCATTTCATACGTTTTTCTATGATTTAATTTCAGGATGCAATTTCTGGCCCAAGACTCAACGTGCTCTTATTCAGATGCAATGGATTAGAGGAAGGCATTAAGAGATAGCAATCATCAGCATACTCAATAAAACTATTTTGAGGGTATACATGTTTGAGGCTTGAAATAGAACTAATTAAATTAATTGGGTCCTGAACTAGTCTAAGAACCTTGAACTATATACTTGCAGTAATATTGATTAAAGCTGAAAACTCATCATGGAATTTAGTACAATGTTGTCCCCTTCTAAGAAATTAATTAAGATCGTATGATTGTCCTACAATTTTGGAAATAGTTTTGTAGATTTTTCGACCTAAAAACTCTATGAGGGATACAAAATCTCGTCACTGTTACTTGTAGTTTCTGAATTACTTTTGAAGTTTAAAATTCTTCTCAAGCGTGTTCACGCCGATCGTCATTTCTGTTCCTTTTAAAGTTTTTCTCAGAGTGGAAATTGTGACAAAATACTGTTGTCTCAGAGTGGACATCGTTGCAAAATACAGCTGTGATCTATTTGGCGTTTCAGAGTAATTTACAAAAGTTTGTGGTGAATTTTTAGTTTCCGGATGTTTTTGCGCTCATGTACAACGCCATTTAGGCTGTGGATTACAGATTCCCAGACGTACGGTCATGGCTCATACCTGTAGTACATCTACCTATGCAGTGGAAAAGTAACAGGAGGCTTTGGAATCGCATCGACCGTCTTACAGATAAGGATTCTACCATCAATCGAAAGGCTGTTACAGATCGACCTGGTGGCTCGCATAGTGTGTGGACGCCGCATCCACATATATACGTGGTACTGCGTTGGACGGAAGTGCTATCGTGTGCCGCAGACCCTGGCACCCGTCGTCTGTCTACGTGACTTCGACGTTGATCGGTTAAGGAACTCTGTTCTGTCATAATTATGTTAACTATAGAATAGGGTAGGCGTGTGCCCCGTAGAAAGCACCTCCAATTAGTTTAAATTGAAGCGACACTATGAAAATGCCCATTTACAATTACCTAGAGATTTCGGGCTGGATTGAACCGGATAATCTCGTATTGCGTTGGGGACCACACATCCAGCAACAAATTATTGTTCTTGTTTCCGTCGCATTGCATCAACAGCGCTTAGCCACCATTTGCTAGCATAGAAAGATATAGTGGTTGCACCATCGGTTGATACCTGTTTTATTAGAAACCGGCTCAAAAATAGAAGTTTTTAATTAATAATAGGCTAATAATATGAAGGAACGCAAAATTGTGGTTTCTCACTCAGGCTCATTATCTTTGGGTTCACTGCAGAATAGATTGCATTCTCGCTTCTCGAAGTTCTCGTTGATGAATTCGGTCACATTGAGCTGTGCAAAAATTAACCAGTTTATCGGTTAATGAAAGTAGTGGTAGTTAGAGCCATGCATTTACTTAGTTCACTTGCAGTATAATGACAAAGAATCACAGCGATAGCATTTAAATTCAATTGAATGCTAACATTTCATAAGTTGGTAATTTATTTTATAAAGTTTTTGCATTTTATTACTTCCCCGAAATTCCTGACAGCTTCCTTTGTTATAAGAATTAGGCTTGACTCAGAAGATCTCTAAGCCAAAATAACTTAGCACATAATAAGAAGTTTCTTTTTGAAGCATTTGATCTCAATCTCCTCGTATTACGGATAAATCAAGAATTACGTGTGCATTTAAGCCTGATAGCCACATTGTCTGGATTCGTAATGGGATCGTTCTTGGCCACCTGTTGATTCGCAGGCTTGTGTGCGCCAACGAATTCCCCTCTCTTAGATGCGTATCTTAGAAGCTGTGTGTAGAGGACGTTGAGGCTGCCATTCAAAATTTCATATTCCGAACGAACTTCATAAATTTATTTGTAGGAAAATAATATGATCCTAGAATGACCTGCCCCCTCTCTGCGTAGCAAGATATTGTTTGGGATTTCACCCTATTCTCTCCAATGCCTTTCTTTATTCTCGGGGATGTCACGCTGGGAGCGCCTCTGAATAGTCTATTCTGTGAGTGGCGCTTTATAAATGATCATAATTATAAGATAAGATAAGATAATGTATAATAAAACAAAACGTTTTCATGGCGACTGCGGTAGGTTCCTGAAATGTGTAGCAGAACGTTCACATAGTAGTGTTTGGCTGTGCTTGTAGAGCAACTTTAGGGTGTGACTCTAAGCACTCCTCCAAATCGACTTAAGGTAACCAGAAATTAAGTGTTGAGCTGAATCAAACGAAACAGTAGCTCAGTGTGGGAATTGTAGAAAAAAGATTGCGGGGGTTGAACAGTTTATCCGTATTTTGCAAACTGGTGTCATCGAAATTTGAAAGCAGCTGATTTCAACGCTAGCAGTTTTGGAAGACAGACTAGAATCAAAATCAATTCCTTTGTTGAGAAAATTCAAAAATGCATACATGATACACCATGGAAATGTCTTCTCTTTATCAGAGACTCAGAGTCAAATAATACTAAATCACAATAGAACAACCGGGGTTGGAAACGACCCCTGGGTGTGCAGTGAAGAACTAACTCGGGGTCCTAAGAAAGACTAGTGGGTTGAACCCCAAGCCCCCGACAATTCCCACCCTGCAGTAGCTTACGCTAACAAGGACATTAATTCTGACACCTAACCTATCTTATACGAGAGAACACCTAAAGTACGATGAAAGTTACGAGCTATGAACGGAGAGTAAAAATGTAGTGTCGTGGCATATTTACGTCGTCTGATTTCGGATAGACTTTGGTTCTTGGCATTCTGCCCTCCTCATCAGTATGAAATTCGACACACCCAATGAAATGTCTGTATGGCTGTAAGATCTGCTGATATTGTCTGAATCTGCAAAAATAATTTTAAAATGTTCTGACAAGAATAGAAATGTCACAACGTCCCTTAAAAACGCAAGAATTGCACATTAGTGCAGTGGTCCATACGCTGGAACCTTAAATGGCGTGGCGCCCATGGAAAAGAGCAGCGGTCGTGAAGAATCTCACCCGATTAATTCACTAAAACGACTGTAAAACGACTATGGTAGAGGCCACAACAGTCTCTATAGAAAAACATGTAAATTTGCATCTAAGTTAGTGACTTGCATCCCTGTTCAGCATGGAGGTGAAACAACTCTTTATCGGTTGCCCTTTTCCCTAGGAGTTAGCCTGACGTTCCACTCGACCGCATTTGACAGAATATTACATCCAAATTCTGTCAAATTCTTTCTCCAAAACTGACCTGTTTCCATCCTTTATTTGTTTTTCTCTTTCAATGCGTTTCTTAGTCTACGAAATTTTGATAAAGATTATCTTATTTAAGTTATTTATTTTCGTTATTATTCAGATTGCTTCCCTGCAATAGTGGCGCAATATAAGTAAACGGATTCTTATTAGTAGGCAGTCGATTGTCTACAGCTCAGGCAATATTGCGAAATGTTTAAATTGCTCGTGGAGATATACCAGTGCCGCGCTTCCACACATAATTCTGAACCCATCGTACCTGTTTTGGACCTTCTTTTGAAACAATCTCCTACACTTGATACTACTCAGCTAAGAAATTCGAACTGCCTTACGGCGCTTTGTTAGATCTGTAAGCGCCTTTGTAAGGCATTGAAAAATGCGCTATGTGAAGAGTCTAGAAACATGCGTTCATATACACATACAAGCATACATACAGGCACACATACATGCGCAAATACATTATATAAATTGTCTGTTTAATCGCATGTCTTGCAACGAGGCTTCCTAAAACGACCGCTTTCCAAGCACCTTGAGCGAGCCTTTCAAGCTTATTTTCTCGGCACCATTAGTGTTTATCATTTAATTACATATATAGTTTATATAATAAAAACACAAATAACTGCAGATACATATCGGAAATCAGATTTACCTGGTGATATTTATCTGGATCAGCGGGAATCAAACATAAGATAGGAACTGTCTCTTAGCTACATTCACTGCATTCACTGAGTCAAGCTATCGCGGACCGTTACAAAATTATCGAAAGCAAACATCTTGTAGTTTGACAGCGATCACTTGAGGTTGCAAGCGTCGTGGCTATTAAAGATATAGCTGCACTGCGACCGACCTCTGTAATTTTTATACACTGTAGAGGAAATAGAACATACAATGTCTAACAAATACCCCATATACTTGCTGCCATGCGTTGCCCAGTAAAGTGCCTCATTGCTACAAGGTAGATGGCTTAGGTAAATGACGCGTATTAATCGCTTTAAAAATGCAAAGCCACTGAATAGCTTCAGTTTAAAGTTGACACTGATGATCAGGTCAACATAGTCTCCATACTGCAGAAAATGTGAGAGGGATAGAGAACTGGAAGTACATCCAGCCACACTTAACTTATACATACTATGTTTGTTGTTGATTTGGCTTTATTCATTTGGTTTACAGGTTACATACGCTGTGCCAGTTACTATTAGGCATACATAAGTGACTGGTCTACCAAAGTGTTTTAAGTAGGTTACAAAGTCCTCTTTGTTTAAAGATAGTTAACACAAGAAATGCTGGTCAGATATCTAATGCTTCTAGACGAGTATCCAAAGAACAATTGGTCCAAAGTGTGCTTCTTAAGTGCGATTTGACTTATCAGTGAACATTGAGTGATGTCGTGTGTATTATGATTACGGCATTAGGGGTATTAGAATAATCTATTCCATTTTACAGTTAGGCACCCAAACCATGCTTATGCTGTTAAGTTCAATGAAACCAAGATCTCTTTAGTGGCATGTTATAGTCTTAACCAGTGAGAAAACGATTTTCAATGATCACGGTTCGACTTGATACTCAATGATGCACAAGTAGACCTATTAATATATGGATTGTAAATCACCTCCTTGAGCAGCGCCATGATGAAGACTGTCTGAAGTGGATATCATCCTTATCTTTGTTTATGGCAACTACGTAACTTACAATGACTGGTTCAAGGTTATTAACAGGACCGGCGCTATGGTACTTGAGCCCCCCACCCCACGTCTGACTTGAGGCCCCCAATAAATATGAAAAATACACTGCAAACGAGAAACGAGAACAAATGAGAACGAAAAAACGTCTACTCTCTTTAGTCAAGCTCTTTCACCGACTATAGAAACAGCTAAGTCAACAAAGCATCAATGCATGGCATCGACACTCCAGCTCATGTCTCAGGTAAATTTTCCGCTCTCGCCTTCTTTTCCGCGAATCGTTCCAATAGCCCGTCATAGTTCAGTTTTCGGGCAGTTTCACTTTCAACTGAAATCATTGCCAGCGATGATAATCTGCTGCTGAGCTTTGTGGAACGATTAAATGTTTTAATTAACTTCAGTGTGCTGAAAGCCTGAAACTGCGCTCAGCACTTATCTAGCCACTGTTACTGGGGTGGTCAGAAGAATCCTCAGTGGAATAGACAGATTTGGGTAAAAGTCATGAAGTTCATTCACATAGAGGTACTGTAGAAAGTCTAGTGTTGTTTTCAGCTGACTCACTGATAGGACTTCCGCAAAACCAATTACATTGTTATGAATACAAAGGGAAACGTACACTGTTTTAATTATTAGTTATAACGAAGTCTCGAGTGCAAACATGATCCGAAGAAATCAGTGCCGTATATATATACGGCTCTGGAAGAATTGATACAGGCCAACATAACTCTATGCCTGGGAGATTCCACACTTATTGTTTGACGTCATATCCTATTTGTATATTTTGCAATTGCGAACGAGGAAGAAGAGTAGTTTCTGAAGGCTAAATAATTATACTGATAATAATGACAGTAACAGCCCTTTTTATCATCTTCTTCTTCAATGCTGTAGCTTAAACATATTATCCGCTGCGTGGGTTTCAGAAACAAACAGTCACAAATAGGCTTAGTGCCATAATGATCAGCTCAATTTGGCGGCCGCCTACCAACTTCAGCCCCCTCCCAATCGGGGGTTCAGAGGCCCTAGCGACGGCTCTGGTTACGAAGTAATCAAGGCAAAAATATAAAAAAGATTTATTCACAACACTTGGGATTTACAACGAGGACCGCCTTGCTTGATTAAACATGTTTAGCCAATCTTAATATCAGTTAAACGCTCTTAGTAGCCATACATCAATCTTCATACACAGGACTTAGTTTCAGCACTTAGTTTCAGGACTTGGTTCGTAAGAAACTAAAACTGATCTCAAAAGCCCACTTCTACTGACAATCGATAAACAAGCAACTACTTGTGTAACTCGATTACTAGATTACTAGACTTTCAAGGGAAGTTCAGCAATTTCTTCTTTTTCCGTCTTAGGGCGGCTTGGACAGATACCACCCGCATTTGACGCGGCTGTTAGTATTTTCAAATTCGGCTGGGTGTCTGACTGCAAGCGTGAAACACTTCATTGGCTTTTGGTGTCCTAAAACTGCTATCGAAAAAACTGTCAATATTACTATTATTATTATTAAAGATATATTATGGAACTTGCCAGAAAGGAAACAGTGCAAGGTTCAAGGTGTGCGCGGAGCACTGTTTACTAGCTGTCGAACTATGACTATGAGTGATTTTAAAGTCTTTTTTAAATCATTGCTATTACAGAGTTCGCCGGATTTTGTTTTCCATAGGCCTACCTGACATGCACTGGACAACATAAAGACACGGTGACCTAAACACTCTGCCATAGCGTTTCAAGTACAGCCACTAATTATATTCTGACAGCACTTGAGGCATTCACAATCCATACTGAGTCTTTTTGTACAGCCTCGTTGTTAACAGCAAGAAGGTTACTCATTTCAGTCGTTAAGATCGTACGAGAAACAGGTAGGTGCAATTTATAGAGTGGTTTAGGTAACATATTTGACAGGTAACCTCATACTGAACCAATTACGTTACACCTTTCAAAGCAGCGCATTTATTTCTGTTTGTTTCTGAATTAGTCGAGATCAATTCAAATTTCCGGTGATGGCTTGGTGATAATGACTGCTGCTTAACCTAGCATTCTTCGCATAAATTTATTCGTGTCAATTTTCGGGTTATGGGAAGGCGTTCTTGTTTTTTAACCTGCTGAGCCATTAGTCTAAAAGTCACAAATTCCAAGGATCGAGATTCGAGTCCGGTGTAACTGAAGTCTTACCGTTAACTCCACAACTCAATTTCTGCTACTGGGGACACTCGACTCAACTTTCTGTAGGTTGTTTCACTAAGGTCTGTTCAATATGTCCCTATTTTCCCAAGAATTACACCATCCTGTCGAAAACGTTAAACCATCATGCATTAAGTTGTTATAAAATTAAATGTCAACTAGGCTCAGGGTCGCATTAAGGATAGTGCGGGCCAGGGTGCTGTGATTACGTATATATATATATATATATATATATATATATATATATATATATATATATATATATATATATATATATATATATATATATATATAAGTTTTAATGTACTTCCGAAATTGCGGGCCCCTCAAAACTGCGGGACCAGATCCTGCAGCACCCTTAGCACCCCCTTGATGTGGGCCTGACTGGGCTTCTGGATACTTACTTCAATTATCGATGTAAAGTTGTTCGAAAGTGAAAGTCTCTTGCGTAAAATACTCGTCGAACGTACTAACTATTAAGGCAAATGACCATAAAATGTCTAGAAATAATTTCTTAGCCATAAAGATATTAAAGACCAGAGATTTTCTCGCTGTAAATAGGCAGTGAGGAGAACCCAGGTATGTAAATTTCACTGATGGACATTAAGATAATACAGTAATGACCTGTGGTTATAAACAACTACATTGCATATGATGTAATTCATAATGCGTTCACCGGCGCTTTTTATATTCAAGGTAACAATGAAATCTAATCAGTTTCGCTGCTAATGATTGGGGTTTTCAAGTAACTAAATGTCATAATGTTGTAGTGTTTTAGGTTGAAGATGAACCGAAAAGATACTGCTTGAATTCAACTGTGATTTGGTCAAAGTTACGTCGTGACAACGCGAGAAAATGCCTGGAAGCAAAATCCGAGCAAGCAGAATCCACCCTAAATCAGACAATGTAATACTTCTAATCACTATGTCAAAATTCTGTTACCATGCATTTTCATGCATTTAGTTTATTTGTTAACTTACTTATTGAACTTATATATAAACAACGTCAATTCATCCTAAACTGTAGCGCGAAAAATTTCTTTCGCTTACAACTTGTCCACAGTCATGATTCGGGCTCCGCTCAGGACACTTGAACCTAAAATTGCGAAAAGACCACAGTTCATTAATACGAATTATACGTGTTACGGGTGATTTTTTCACGTGTGAATGTAATTAATCCTGTGAAACTAAGAAAACGGTTTCATTGTAGGCAGACTGTGATAGCAGAAGGCATGCTTCTAAAATAATCTGATTTAATCCAACAACTTTTAGAGCCGTTATGATAATTCCAAAGACAGTCAATGTTCGATTCAAGTGAAATCGCCGTAAAAGTCATAATGCATTGAAGAAGCCAGGTCGAAATCAGATAGACCAGAAAAACTACAATCAGTATACGGTGAAAGAGCCGAGTCTTAAGTCTGGATCTGAATGATATCAAAGAATTGACAGGACAAATAGAATTCGGCAGCACATTCTAAAGCCTGAAGCCCAACACTGTTAGAGTGCGACGCACTTCAAGTGTCTCAGCATACAATGTTAGAGCAGGACTATCGCCTAATGTCTTGGGTATTACCATGCATGTATGTAAGGAAGTACGAATGCATACAGTAAGCATGCATAAACATCTGCCCATCATTATCATCATCATCATCATCATCATCATCATCATCATCATCATCATCATCATCATCATCATCATCATCATCATCATCATCATCATCATCATCGATTCCTGACGCCAGCCATTGCCGACGAAGCGTGCGAATATTTCTTCTAAGAAATCCGATGCATACAGTAAGCATGAATAAACATCTGCCCATCATTATCATCATGTCTCATGTTTTGTCCAAGCCTTGTTGTGCCCTCGGTTAAGCTGTAGTAGGCCTATGCTCTTTCCTGGCTTCCTTTCTTATAAAATTAGCAATGTAGTCAGGCAGTGTTGCCATGTGTATACATTGGGGATTCTTTAAACTATGATTCTTTTCACGTGACCAAGTCATCGGAGCATTTTATCCCGTACAGTTGTCGTGTATGCAGGAACTCCCGCAATTCATCATTTCTGATTTTCCTTTGGTCTTGGTTTTTCCCCAGCCAACTTATTTCCTCATAATTATGTTTGCACAAAAGTGAATATAAACCAAGATGTAATTACAAATTTTAAATGTTTGTTTTCTATCAGAAGTATTGTTGTCAGTTTAAGATGATGGGTGTCTCGATTAGAAACATTTGAATTCGTTCCTCCGTCATCTCTTTCCTTGTAGTTTCTATTGCCTTTTGTCCGGGTTTGCCTTGAAATTTGGCTTTCTTTCGATTTTACGGTTTAGGGTCTATTATTATTATATTTATTGTTGTTTTTATTGTTATCATCATTATTAAAATCATTATTATTATTACTATTAGTAGTAGTAGTAGCAGTAGTAGTTGTAGTGTAAGTATGGGTAGTGGCAGTAGTAGTAGTTGTGGTTGTGGTTACCATTAGCAGCACTGTTATTGAGTAAAATGCCATATAATGTTACTGGTGTTTCTGTTTGCTTAGAATAATATTGCGAAGTTCATTCGAGAGACGTTCCATCGGCGAGAATGCAACAGATACTTTGAAGTAGAGTAAGAACTTAATTTCTTTTCTCAAAACGAATCCGATACATTCGTATGATACTGTCGCGCCTGCGCTTTCTTCGCGTTTCGCGTCATCACTTCCGGTGCTAGTGATCGCACGCGTAAACTCCGAAGACGACCCGGCGCATCGCTGTGGAGCCCGAAATGTAGGCCAGTCAGAACTATCAATGTCATTTACTAGGCTGAGATCAGAGGCGTGTCTTAACTGTGTATTATCATACTTATTTACCAGGCTGATGGTCGAGTGGATAGGCGCGGCTACCGGATGGGCAGCAGCCCCAGCAACATTGCTGGAACCAGGGTTCGCATATGACTCCACAGCGAATTTATTACCAGGCATTGGCTCGAGGCGCTCTAAGCGTGATACCAGTAACTCTAAAATAGCACACTGCCTTTCTGAGGCTTGCCCTTGGATCACACTCATTCTTTCCAGGCCTTGCTCTTGAGCAACACCTAAACTCTCCAAGATGGCGCTCTGTCTTTCCATCGCAACACTCTGTCGTTCAAAGGCTTGCTCTTGAGCAAGGCTCATTCTTTCCAGAGCTTGTTCTACTACAGAACTCGAACCCGATTGGCGCGATGCAGATCTTTCTGCATCAGTTATTTCCATGTTAGTTAATTTGGTACAAGTTTAATAATTTTATTATTAATCCAAAAAGAATCCGTACAATCGTACTAATAAACTGAAAAGATTTAACTGTATTAATTATAATCTTAATTTCTAAGCTTAACACCTTGAGTACACTATCTTACCTACAGTCAAACTAATTTATACAAGTTTTAATGACTAACTTACTTCTACTCAAGAAATACCATTAGTTATGCAAGTTGTAATGATTATCTTATTTATCAGAAACAAGCTAATATTATGGCCTCCTATTGACTTGGAGTAAAAGGAAATTATACTAAGATTCCCCCGGCTGAAGCAATTATCGCCTGCCAACGGGTTTTACAAGGCCCGAAGAACGATACAATTTCTCTGCCTACCGTTGATCGACAAGATTATTTATACTCCAAATATTTCCAATACGTGAGAACTTATCTCCGTGAATCGATAAGATATTTATACTCCAGATATTGCCAATACGTGAGAACTTATCTCCGTGAATCGATAAGATATTTATACTCCAGATATTGCCAATACGTGTAAATCACGTATTTCCACAAATCGCTGAATTATCGAATTTATATTTATATCCACAGAGAAGACGAAATATATTCCAGCTCAGAAATAAATTGAAAACACGATATATCCGACTCCAGAAAAGGCGCACATCAAATTCGCTCAATTTGATAAATATATTCCCATTGATATTTCAAACATCAGCCGACCACATCGGCGAAAACTAGCGTGCCATACACGCTTCTCCCAGGCGCCCAAACGCCGAATATCACAAATTTCTGCGTTTCAACACGCGATTCACCGTACGTCCTTCCTCTAGGCAACCGAAATACGAGTGTTTTTGAGAAATTCAAGGTGAAATCTTATATAGTAAACCCGTTGCCATGGGCCTCAACCCCCACGCCAAACCGTCAAGTGGCACCGAGTTATTTTTAGTTTATCTAATTCGACTTGAAAGGACACCGCTCACAAAATGAACTCACATGAACTGCGCTCGCCTTTCAAGTCAAATCCCCCCTCCATTTCTGCGCGTCTGGGCCCAAATGCGGGGAGGTCATAATCCTTTGATCCGCTTCGACCGTCTGCCTGTCCGACGCCGTCGTGCGGTTGTCCGTGCCGATGTCCCTCTAACTATCGCTATGCCGGGAGATCGAAAATCTCTTTCAAGTCAGTTTTATGTGCGTCTACCCGTCGAGTCGTCCTCTCTGTATTGCTAGGTCTGTGTCTTGTCGGCTCCTTTGAAGCCGATGCATTCGCCTTGCCCGCGTTCCCCCTTAGCAACCTATTATGTGACGTAGGCAGAGCGCGCGAATGGCAGACGCGAAGCTAGTTGAAACGGCTATACGGCTTAGGCGCTATATAATCAACTGTATTATCAACTGACACAAGGCAATACAAACTGGCGCTAGATAATTCTAGTAACGAGGGTTAGACCGTCGTTACACTACCCCCCACTTTCTCTTCTTTTAAAAGATCCTCTTCTGTAGGATGAGGAGCTTTTAAAAGACAACACATAAGGGCTTTTACTCCAAGCTTAAGAGTCTACAGCATCAACAATGTTAGCAGGTGCGCGAATAAAGCCACATGCTGTTAAGCTACTGAGTCCATCAACAGTCCTACTCAGTCCTTCAACATCAATGCTAACAGAAGATGCGTTAATTCAGCAGTCTCGAACACGCCTATGCAAAGCTCACTATGCAGTAAAGACATCATTCTCAAAGCACACAGCTAAACTCTAACACAATCGCAATGTTGGACTTATGCATTAACGCACAATACACATCTAACGCTAGACAATGTAGGACCAAGTAATCTCTATACCACGCAACACTCTTAAGGCTAGCTATGCAGTAAAACCATATACTAAACATCTCAGCATCCAAATGCTAGATATCAAACATAATCAATCATAGTGCCAAGCACAGTCATTATCAACTAAAATAGATCAACACTGTCAGACATCATCACACAGAACCTTAACAACCATTAATCCTCAAGCTTCTAATCCACCACGGCTTGGAATCCATCATACCAGGTCAACCTAATATGTGCCGAGGTCATTCTCAAAAACCAGAAAGCTGTCTTCAGGACAAAGGTCATAGCCTCCCTGTCCCAATATTCACATACCACAACCACAGTCTCTAAACTTGGTTGGCTTCTCTCTATGGACTCATTCAGACCAGTGGACTGTCTATTCGGTCCATCGCCCAAGTAAGCAACATTTGCGCACAAAGAAAGCAACATGAATGACATGCAGACTAAACCTTTCCCTTCCTTACGATTCCTCACTCTATCATCTCCAACACCCTTAGAGACCTTTCCTTTCCTTACATTTGCAACAGGTAAAGCTAAGTCCTGCAAAGACTTATGGGTCGGGACATCTTTAGCGACATCTGTCCACAGTGGCACAGGAACAATTTCTTCTTCCTCTTCTTCTACCTGTTTCAAAGTCTCAGTCTCCCGACTGTATCCGTCCTCCTCTGGAGAACATAATCCGATTTCGCCTTTCGCTTCTGTCTTTTCCGAAGTCTCTGCCTCTCGAGTGTCAGCAATCTTCTCTGAAGGGTATAGATCCAATTCCTTCAGAGCGACGATGTGTTTCCGGTCCGGCAGAATCGCATGTGCCTCAGCGTCCATCGCACACACATCAGAAACAGTTGTGTTTCTTGCCAAAGATATCCTCCTGCAACTTTTCGGAGCGGCGGAATATGTGTGAACTCGGACTGGAAGAACATGTTCGCCAATCGTTACCGTTGAATCTTTCTTGATCATTTTCCATATAGCCCCGTGTGTGTATAGAAAGTCAATACCAAGTATTACCTCTCTAACTTGGTCACTAACCAAGTACGTGTGGTCAAAGGTAAAGTTCTCGGCCTTACAACGCAGAACAGTCCGACCGATCGCCCGGACTTCGGTTCCATTTACCGCTTCCAGAGGTTGATCCAGAACAGTTATATCTTCTGGCCTCACCAACGCTTTCGGTATTAAGGATACTTCGCTTCCAGGGTCAAGGACAGCCCTAACTTGCTTTCCGTATATCTGTAACGACAGCAAGTAGTGATATCCCTTAACGTAGCGAACAGGAAGGCTGTCAGGTTGTGCTGCCTCTTCGGTAACTTCCAGTTCTGCCGGCTGTCGTGTAGGGCAGTAACGTGCTATATGGTCCAGAGCTTGACATTCATAGCAGCGTCGCTCGTTACCCGGTCTCGATCTGCGATAAGTGTCAGTCCATCCACCGCGATTTCCAGGTGTCCATCGTGAGTCCATCCTCTGATAATTGGACGGAGGTTGCGTTGCATAGAAGTTCGACTGTTGAGGTCGCTGCTTCGCTGCTTTCTCGAGTTGATCTAGGCGTCGCAAGACAGACTCGTTTATTGACTCAGTTTCTTTCACCGCTTTTATCTTTCCCGGTCGTCGCTCATCAAGTCCAGAATCAACTGTCTCTGCTTTAGAATATCCGTCTAAACGCATTGCGATCTTATACGAATCTTCCAGCGACCTTGGTTCTTTTTCTCTAACCTTCAAAGCAAGAGTTCTGTCCGACAGCGCATCCAAGAAGGAACGAATCGCTATGCTTTCGCTGTGCACCGAAGATGGACCAGGATATGCCAATGTCAGAAGTCGTCGAATGTCATGAACCAGAGTTCCCATGTCTTCGCCATCCTTCTGTTTTCGAGTGCTTAACTGCGTTTGATATAGCGCAGCCCGATCAGCACCACCATACCTCGTGCGAAGACGTTGCACCAGGTCGGACCTCGTGATCAGTTTATCTGCATCCGCTTCCCAAAGCAACTGACTCGCCGGTTCAACCAGTGCACACATTAACTGATTAAGTTTCTCTTCTTCTGACCATTCGTTGTGCCGTGCACAGATTGAAAATTTCCTTAGAAATACTTCAACTTCCGATTTACCATTATAAGTCTCCAGTTTAAGCCATTGCTTCGCTTAAACAGGACGTGCTGGCTTCATTTCTACTACAACAGGTATGCTTGAGCTCACCTTAGCCTCAGCAATCGCGACATCTACCGGAAGTGCGAAGACGTCATCCGAATTCGTCTGCGTAGTCACGGTCGTCATCGGCACTTTCACGGTCAAACCGGAAGTGGTCGAGGTCGACATCGAATTATTCGTTGGCTTACTGTCATCCGCCATCTTGGTATTCGAAAGTATGGCACCTCCTCGATTAAAGCCATACTGTTGAGCGCCCAGGCAAGAGTTTCCCATCGATACTCCTGCAAACATCGGTTGTCGGCTGGCGATGTGTTGATCGTTTATCTCCATCGGTTCAGGCCAGGCGTAATTGACATCTCTGCTTCGGTAAGGCGCCGCAGTGGTTACAGGTGTCCACCACGACGGAGGCAGGTAAGTATAGCCATAGCTCAGGTTAGGATCGAAGCGATCGTAGATATTCACAGATGGTGGAGGTGCGAACGGTGTTTGACTGCATCTTGGATACGCAGCAGCCAACGCGGGTTGATTGAATTCCATAAGCCGTTCCGGTTGAGTGCTCATTACCTTTTGCTGCTTTAACTGTATATCCTGCCCTTGATTGACGATGCGGTGCGAAGAACGAGGCTCCGACATGGATTGCACCAGGGTGGTGGTTGGTGGCGGAGGTGCCATAGCAAGGTTACCTCGATGGTGCCCCTCCCATGGGTCATTAACCTTAGACGGGCCAATTTTATCTTCCCGTCCTTCAAATTCGTACTCCAAGTCGACATGAGGCTGTAACTTTTCCTGTTTCTTACTTCTTTTAGGCCAACGAAATTTAATATCTTCATCTACTTCTACACTACTGTATTCATCCGACGCTATATCCTTTTCATCTCCTATCTTACTTACAGTTTGCTCTAATCTGTCCTCAGCCAAGTCAACAACAGTTCTGACTCTAGCGCCATACATTTCATTTCCGACACTAGGTGTCGCCACAACCCCGATTCTGGTACCGATTGTCGCGCCGGCTGGTTCGTCAAGTTTCGCGCCACTTCTGGGACCAGTTGTCGCGCCTGCGCTTTCGTCGCGTTTCGCGTCATCACTTCCGGTGCTAGTGATCGCACGCGTAAACTCCGAAGACGACCCGGCGCATCGCTGTGGAGCCCGAAATGTAGGCCAGTCAGAACTATCAATGTCATTTACTAGGCTGAGATCAGAGGCGTGTCTTAACTGTGTATTATCATACTTATTTACCAGGCTGATGGTCGAGTGGATAGGCGCGGCTACCGGATGGGCAGCAGCCCCAGCAACATTGCTGGAACCAGGGTTCGCATATGACTCCACAGCGAATTTATTACCAGGCATTGGCTCGAGGCGCTCTAAGCGTGATACCAGTAACTCTAAAATAGCACACTGCCTTTCTGAGGCTTGCCCTTGGATCACACTCATTCTTTCCAGGCCTTGCTCTTGAGCAACACCTAAACTCTCCAAGATGGCGCTCTGTCTTTCCATCGCAACACTCTGTCGTTCAAAGGCTTGCTCTTGAGCAAGGCTCATTCTTTCCAGAGCTTGTTCTACTACAGAACTCGAACCCGATTGGCGCGATGCAGATCTTTCTGCATCAGTTATTTCCATGTTAGTTAATTTGGTACAAGTTTAATAATTTTATTATTAATCCAAAAAGAATCCGTACAATCGTACTAATAAACTGAAAAGATTTAACTGTATTAATTATAATCTTAATTTCTAAGCTTAACACCTTAAGTACACTATCTTACCTACAGTCAAACTAATTTATACAAGTTTTAATGACTAACTTACTTCTACTCAAGAAATACCATTAGTTATGCAAGTTGTAATGATTATCTTATTTATCAGAAACAAGCTAATATTATGGCCTCCTATTGACTTGGAGTAAAAGGAAATTATACTAAGATTCCCCCGGCTGAAGTAATTATCGCCTGCCAACGGGTTTTACAAGGCCCGAAGAACGATACAATTTCTCTGCCTACCGTTGATCGACAAGATTATTTATACTCCAAATATTTCCAATATGTGAGAACTTATCTCCGTGGATCGATAAGATATTTATACTCCAGATATTGCCAATATGTGAGAACTTATCTCCGTGAATCGATAAGATATTTATACTCCAGATATTGCCAATACGTGAGAACTTATCTCCGTGAATCGATAAGATATTTATACTCCAGATATTGCCAATACGTGAGAACTTATCTCCGTGAATCGATAAGATATTTATACTCCAGATATTGCCAATACGTGTAAATCACGTATTTCCACAAATCGCTGAATTATCGAATTTATATTTATATCCACAGAGAAGACGAAATATATTCCAGCTCAGAAATAAATTGAAAACACGATATATCCGACTCCAGAAAAGGCGCACATCAAATTCGCTCAATTTGATAAATATATTCCCATTGATATTTCAAACATCAGCCGACCACATCGGCGAAAACTAGCGTGCCATACACGCTTCTCCCAGGCGCCCAAACGCCGAATATCACAAATTTCTGCGTTTCAACACGCGATTCACCGTACGTCCTTCCTCTAGGCAACCGAAATACGAGTGTTTTTGAGAAATTCAAGGTGAAATCTTATATAGTAAACCCGTTGCCATGGGCCTCAACCCCCACGCCAAACCGTCAAGTGTCACCGAGTTATTTTTAGTTTATCTAATTCGACTTGAAAGGACACCGCTCACAAAATGAACTCACATGAACTGCGCTCGCCTTTCAAGTCAAATCCCCCCTCCATTTCTGCGCGTCTGGGCCCAAATGCGGGGAGGTCATAATCCTTTGATCCGCTTCGACCGTCTGCCTGTCCGACGCCGTCGTGCGGTTGTCCGTGCCGATGTCCCTCTAACTATCGCTATGCCGGGAGATCGAAAATCTCTTTCAAGTCAGTTTTATGTGCGTCTACCCGTCGAGTCGTCCTCTCTGTATTGCTAGGTCTGTGTCTTGTCGGCTCCTTTGAAGCCGATGCATTCGCCTTGCCCGCGTTCCCCCTTAGCAACCTATTATGTGACGTAGGCAGAGCGCGCGAATGGCAGACGCGAAGCTAGTTGAAACGGCTATACGGCTTAGGCGCTATATAATCAACTGTATTATCAACTGACACAAGGCAATACAAACTGGCGCTAGATAATTCTAGTAACGAGGGTTAGACCGTCGTTACACTACCCCCCACTTTCTCTTCTTTTAAAAGATCCTCTTCTATAGGATGAGGAGCTTTTAAAAGACAACACATAAGGGCTTTTACTCCAAGCTTAAGAGTCTACAGCATCAACAATGTTAGCAGGTGCGCGAATAAAGCCACATGCTGTTAAGCTACTGAGTCCATCAACAGTCCTACTCAGTCCTTCAACATCAATGCTAACAGAAGATGCGTTAATTCAGCAGTCTCGAACACGCCTATGCAAAGCTCACTATGCAGTAAAGACATCATTCTCAAAGCACACAGCTAAACTCTAACACAATCGCAATGTTGGACTTATGCATTAACGCACAATACACATCTAACGCTAGACAATGTAGGACCAAGTAATCTCTATACCACGCAACACTCTTAAGGCTAGCTATGCAGTAAAACCATATACTAAACATCTCAGCATCCAAATGCTAGATATCAAACATAATCAATCATAGTGCCAAGCACAGTCATTATCAACTAAAATAGATCAACACTGTCAGACATCATCACACAGAACCTTAACAACCATTAATCCTCAAGCTTCTAATCCACCACGGCTTGGAATCCATCATACCAGGTCAACCTAATATGTGCCGAGGTCATTCTCAAAAACCAGAAAGCTGTCTTCAGGACAAAGGTCATAGCCTCCCTGTCCCAATATTCACATACCACAACCACAGTCTCTAAACTTGGTTGGCTTCTCTCTATGGACTCATTCAGACCAGTGGACTGTCTATTCGGTCCATCGCCCAAGTAAGCAACATTTGCGCACAAAGAAAGCAACATGAATGACATGCAGACTAAACCTTTCCCTTCCTTACGATTCCTCACTCTATCATCTCCAACACCCTTAGAGACCTTTCCTTTCCTTACATTTGCAACAGGTAAAGCTAAGTCCTGCAAAGACTTATGGGTCGGGACATCTTTAGCGACATCTGTCCACAGTGGCACAGGAACAATTTCTTCTTCCTCTTCTTCTACCTGTTTCAAAGTCTCAGTCTCCCGACTGTATCCGTCCTCCTCTGGAGAACATAATCCGATTTCGCCTTTCGCTTCTGTCTTTTCCGAAGTCTCTGCCTCTCGAGTGTCAGCAATCTTCTCTGAAGGGTATAGATCCAATTCCTTCAGAGCGACGATGTGTTTCCGGTCCGGCAGAATCGCATGTGCCTCAGCGTCCATCGCACACACATCAGAAACAGTTGTGTTTCTTGCCAAAGATATCCTCCTGCAACTTTTCGGAGCGGCGGAATATGTGTGAACTCGGACTGGAAGAACATGTTCGCCAATCGTTACCGTTGAATCTTTCTTGATCATTTTCCATATAGCCCCGTGTGTGTATAGAAAGTCAATACCAAGTATTACCTCTCTAACTTGGTCACTAACCAAGTACGTGTGGTCAAAGGTAAAGTTCTCGGCCTTACAACGCAGAACAGTCCGACCGATCGCCCGGACTTCGGTTCCATTTACCGCTTCCAGAGGTTGATCCAGAACAGTTATATCTTCTGGCCTCACCAACGCTTTCGGTATTAAGGATACTTCGCTTCCAGGGTCAAGGACAGCCCTAACTTGCTTTCCGTATATCTGTAACGACAGCAAGTAGTGATATCCCTTAACGTAGCGAACAGGAAGGCTGTCAGGTTGTGCTGCCTCTTCGGTAACTTCCAGTTCTGCCGGCTGTCGTGTAGGGCAGTAACGTGCTATATGGTCCAGAGCTTGACATTCATAGCAGCGTCGCTCGTTACCCGGTCTCGATCTGCGATAAGTGTCAGTCCATCCACCGCGATTTCCAGGTGTCCATCGTGAGTCCATCCTCTGATAATTGGACGGAGGTTGCGTTGCATAGAAGTTCGACTGTTGAGGTCGCTGCTTCGCTGCTTTCTCGAGTTGATCTAGGCGTCGCAAGACAGACTCGTTTATTGACTCAGTTTCTTTCACCGCTTTTATCTTTCCCGGTCGTCGCTCATCAAGTCCAGAATCAACTGTCTCTGCTTTAGAATATCCGTCTAAACGCATTGCGATCTTATACGAATCTTCCAGCGACCTTGGTTCTTTTTCTCTAACCTTCAAAGCAAGAGTTCTGTCCGACAGCGCATCCAAGAAGGAACGAATCGCTATGCTTTCGCTGTGCACCGAAGATGGACCAGGATATGCCAATGTCAGAAGTCGTCGAATGTCATGAACCAGAGTTCCCATGTCTTCGCCATCCTTCTGTTTTCGAGTGCTTAACTGCGTTTGATATAGCGCAGCCCGATCAGCACCACCATACCTCGTGCGAAGACGTTGCACCAGGTCGGACCTCGTGATCAGTTTATCTGCATCCGCTTCCCAAAGCAACTGACTCGCCGGTTCAACCAGTGCACACATTAACTGATTAAGTTTCTCTTCTTCTGACCATTCGTTGTGCCGTGCACAGATTGAAAATTTCCTTAGAAATACTTCAACTTCCGATTTACCATTATAAGTCTCCAGTTTAAGCCATTGCTTCGCTTAAACAGGACGTGCTGGCTTCATTTCTACTACAACAGGTATGCTTGAGCTCACCTTAGCCTCAGCAATCGCGACATCTACCGGAAGTGCGAAGACGTCATCCGAATTCGTCTGCGTAGTCACGGTCGTCATCGGCACTTTCACGGTCAAACCGGAAGTGGTCGAGGTCGACATCGAATTATTCGTTGGCTTACTGTCATCCGCCATCTTGGTATTCGAAAGTATGGCACCTCCTCGATTAAAGCCATACTGTTGAGCGCCCAGGCAAGAGTTTCCCATCGATACTCCTGCAAACATCGGTTGTCGGCTGGCGATGTGTTGATCGTTTATCTCCATCGGTTCAGGCCAGGCGTAATTGACATCTCTGCTTCGGTAAGGCGCCGCAGTGGTTACAGGTGTCCACCACGACGGAGGCAGGTAAGTATAGCCATAGCTCAGGTTAGGATCGAAGCGATCGTAGATATTCACAGATGGTGGAGGTGCGAACGGTGTTTGACTGCATCTTGGATACGCAGCAGCCAACGCGGGTTGATTGAATTCCATAAGCCGTTCCGGTTGAGTGCTCATTACCTTTTGCTGCTTTAACTGTATATCCTGCCCTTGATTGACGATGCGGTGCGAAGAACGAGGCTCCGACATGGATTGCACCAGGGTGGTGGTTGGTGGCGGAGGTGCCATAGCAAGGTTACCTCGATGGTGCCCCTCCCATGGGTCATTAACCTTAGACGGGCCAATTTTATCTTCCCGTCCTTCAAATTCGTACTCCAAGTCGACATGAGGCTGTAATTTTTCCTGTTTCTTACTTCTTTTAGGCCAACGAAATTTAATATCTTCATCTACTTCTACACTACTGTATTCATCCGACGCTATATCCTTTTCATCTCCTATCTTACTTACAGTTTGCTCTAATCTGTCCTCAGCCAAGTCAACAACAGTTCTGACTCTAGCGCCATACATTTCATTTCCGACACTAGGTGTCGCCACAACCCCGATTCTGGTACCGATTGTCGCGCCGGCTGGTTCGTCAAGTTTCGCGCCACTTCTGGGACCAGTTGTCGCGCCTGCGCTTTCGTCGCGTTTCGCGTCATCACTTCCGGTGCTAGTGATCGCACGCGTAAACTCCGAAGACGACCCGGCGCATCGCTGTGGAGCCCGAAATGTAGGCCAGTCAGAACTATCAATGTCATTTACTAGGCTGAGATCAGAGGCGTGTCTTAACTGTGTATTATCATACTTATTTACCAGGCTGATGGTCGAGTGGATAGGCGCGGCTACCGGATGGGCAGCAGCCCCAGCAACATTGCTGGAACCAGGGTTCGCATATGACTCCACAGCGAATTTATTACCAGGCATTGGCTCGAGGCGCTCTAAGCGTGATACCAGTAACTCTAAAATAGCACACTGCCTTTCTGAGGCTTGCCCTTGGATCACACTCATTCTTTCCAGGCCTTGCTCTTGAGCAACACCTAAACTCTCCAAGATGGCGCTCTGTCTTTCCATCGCAACACTCTGTCGTTCAAAGGCTTGCTCTTGAGCAAGGCTCATTCTTACCAGAGCTTGTTCTACTACAGAACTCGAACCCGATTGGCGCGATGCAGATCTTTCTGCATCAGTTATTTCCATGTTAGTTAATTTGGTACAAGTTTAATAATTTTATTATTAATCCAAAAAGAATCCGTACAATCGTACTAATAAACTGAAAAGATTTAACTGTATTAATTATAATCTTAATTTCTAAGCTTAACACCTTGAGTACACTATCTTACCTACAGTCAAACTAATTTATACAAGTTTTAATGACTAACTTACTTCTACTCAAGAAATACCATTAGTTATGCAAGTTGTAATGATTATCTTATTTATCAGAAACAAGCTAATATTATGGCCTCCTATTGACTTGGAGTAAAAGGAAATTATACTAAGATTCCCCCGGCTGAAGCAATTATCGCCTGCCAACGGGTTTTACAAGGCCCGAAGAACGATACAATTTCTCTGCCTACCGTTGATCGACAAGATTATTTATACTCCAAATATTTCCAATATGTGAGAACTTATCTCCGTGGATCGATAAGATATTTATACTCCAGATATTGCCAATATGTGAGAACTTATCTCCGTGAATCGATAAGATATTTATACTCCAGATATTGCCAATACGTGAGAACTTATCTCCGTGAATCGATAAGATATTTATACTCCAGATATTGCCAATACGTGTAAATCACGTATTTCCACAAATCGCTGAATTATCGAATTTATATTTAGATCCACAGAGAAAACGAAATATATTCCAGCTCAGAAATAAATTGAAAACACGATATATCCGACTCCAGAAAAGGCGCACATCAAATTCGCTCAATTTGATAAATATATTCCCATTGATATTTCAAACATCAGCCGACCACATCGGCGAAAACTAGCGTGCCATACACGCTTCTCCCAGGCGCCCAAACGCCGAATATCACAAATTTCTGCGTTTCAACACGCGATTCACCGTACGTCCTTCCTCTAGGCAACCGAAATACGAGTGTTTTTGAGAAATTCAAGGTGAAATCTTATATAGTAAACCCGTTGCCATGGGCCTCAACCCCCACGCCAAACCGTCAAGTGGCACCGAGTTATTTTTAGTTTATCTAATTCGACTTGAAAGGACACCGCTCACAAAATGAACTCACATGAACTGCGCTCGCCTTTCAAGTCAAATCCCCCCTCCATTTCTGCGCGTCTGGGCCCAAATGCGGGGAGGTCATAATCCTTTGATCCGCTTCGACCGTTGCCTGTCCGACGCCGTCGTGCGGTTGTCCGTGCCGATGTCCCTCTAACTATCGCTATGCCGGGAGATCGAAAATCTCTTTCAAGTCAGTTTTATGTGCGTCTACTCGTCGAGTCGTCCTCTCTGTATTGCTAGGTCTGTGTCTTGTCGGCTCCTTTGAAGCCGATGCATTCGCCTTGCCCGCGTTCCCCCTTAGCAACCTATTATGTGACGTAGGCAGAGCGCGCGAATGGCAGACGCGAAGCTAGTTGAAACGGCTATACGGCTTAGGCGCTATATAATCAACTGTATTATCAACGGACACAAGGCAATACAAACTGGCGCTAGATAATTCTAGTAACGAGGGTTAGACCGTCGTTACAATACACCCAGAAATAAAATAATGATTTTTCTAGTGATTTCATTGAAGTGTGTTTTTATTGCCCATATTACTCGCGCAAGGCCATTAAACTGAGGCCGAATCATTAAGTAGGCTCTTAATTGCATTTCGTGCTAAATTATATTTGCGTCTCAAGAGGACCATTTGCATTAAGTGGATTGATATTAGTTCAGCCACGAGTCATCTCATAGAATTTGACATATTAATGGTTAGTTCAAATACAACGCTCAACAGTCTTAGTTACCTGCATGCCACCATTTAAATTAAAATAGAGTTAGAGGCTATTAGTGATAATTATTTCAGCTGCTTTCCAAACAGCTGATCACAAAATCGTACTCCAAAGACTTCCATCTCCTTCACTTTTACTGGCACAGTTCTCCTCTGGATTCAATCATATCTCTCCTCCCGCTCTTTCTCTGTTAAACCATAAAAGTCTCATCTCAATCATACCCTTTCCTTTGTTGCTTTCCACAACTTCCACAAGGCTCTGTTCCCGAACATTTTTTGTTCATCATTTGCGCTGCCGCAATCAGCTCAATCCATAGTCCAAGCTGAAATAAACTATTGCAATTCACTTCGCCTGAAAATAGATACTACCCAAATGAACCGAGTTCAGGCTATCTAAAATTGTGTCGATGGTGCTCTCTCTAAAAGCCCCAGACACCATCACATCATTCCAGTTTTAAAATCACCCCACTGACTTAAAATGCTTGCAAGAATAGAATACAAAATCCTATCAACGCCTACACCATTCTTAAATTCTTCCAAATTCTTCTTATCTCCGTCATTGGTTCACGGTCCATCCACTTCGCTCAAAAGAATTACAAAAGTCCAGGCGCGTCAGGACGAAGGACTGGAGCAAGGCCGTTGCAGCGTTAAAAGAGAAATTACGCCGTATTGATTGAATGTGACAAAGCTGGTCGAGGCATGACCTGCACATCGAAATGATATATGATCAACCACGGAGTGTTTCCGTTGGAGTTGTAATTGTCAGACCCAGTCCGGAATTGACGACAGGAACTCCTCTTTATTAACTTGAGATCTCATCTGTTGAGTTCAGATCCACATGTATCATGTTTTGGTTGGGTTAAGTTGGAGCCGATTTGACGACACCCACCCTTTCACCTCCGTCATGGTATTGAGCACTGACATAAGACAGGCAATCGAATTCGATGACTGACAGCTGGAGAAAAGCTGAACATTATTAGCGTATGGATGGATGCGGCATCCAAGTGCTCTGATGACTCGGGTCAGATCAGCTGTGTGTAAGATGTAGAGGAGCGGCCCAAGGACGGAGGAGCCCTTACGAACACCAAACAGTCTGAACTCATTGTTGCCATCGTTGTGCGCTCATCCAAGAACGCTCGATTCAATCGGTAGACCCATAAATCCATGTATTGCTGATGTGTTTCACCAGAATCTCCGTCGTCAACCGTGTCGAATGCCGCGCTCACGTCGAGGAGGGCGAGCAGCATCACACGTCCTGAGTCGATGGCATCTTAGAAGTCGGAGGGCAGCGGCGAAAGAATAGTTTCGTTGAATCCTCCTACTATACCTGAAGCCAGATTGCAGTTCCGCTTTAAATCAGACGGTTCAAAATAGACCGAAGGTTCGATAATTGTTCGACGCTGATCAGGTCCAACAAATTGCTTTAATCACAAAGTGTGACTTCTTTCAGTGTGTGAGTGAAGTTCCTTTGCATAGTGTGACTTTGTGCGCGATACGATGCACAACCAACGCAATTCTTTATTTCGAATTGTAAATGGATTGCATTCGCAGAATTCAGCATTTCATTTATTGTTAAAAAAAGCAAATATTGCATAATGCAATATACGAATATGTTTTAGGAATGC
Organism: Allolobophora icterica; assembly: GCA_963556255.1. Taxonomy (NCBI): domain Eukaryota; kingdom Metazoa; phylum Annelida; class Clitellata; order Crassiclitellata; family Lumbricidae; genus Allolobophora; species Allolobophora icterica. Next base: position 13,361,882 of record OY744603.1, on the reverse strand, counting down.
AAAGGGACAGAAATCGCCCTTATTTGGGTCACTATCTTCATACCTGGATGTTTTGCAATCGCCTATCCCTCAACTCGTCCAAAACCCAATTTAGGCTATCTGGTTTGGAACTCCTCAGCAACTTCAAAAACTCGACTTTGCTCTGCTGTCTCAAAGGTTTCCGCTTTTCACTTTCTCGTCTAGCGTTCGTGATCTAGGAGTGACCCTTGACAATTCTCTCACCTTTACTGAACACATTTCAAAACTCACTCGCACTTCCTATTTTCACCTAAGGCGCCTTAGAGCTATCCGTCGCTCTCTCTCATCTCCAATTTTCACTTCAATTGTCCATGCATTTGTCTGCTCTAGACTTGACTACTGCAATTCCCTCCTCATTGGTCTTCCCAAAGTCCGTCTTGCTCCTCTTCAGTCCGTTCTCAATGCTGCTGCTAGATTAATTGCCCGTCTTCCTCGATTCTCTCATATCACCACCTTTATGGCAGAAGAACTCCACTGGCTCCCGCTTTCTGCCCGCATCCAATTTAAGGTCCTCATCCTTGTCTCTAAGGCTCAACTTGGTTTCGCTCAAAAATATTTATGTGACTTAATTCATCGCCTCACTCTGCTGCTTCTCTTCGTCCTCTTCGTTCATCTGACCGTTTGGACCTCCTTGTTCCCCGTGTCAGGACTTCTCTGGCTCAATCTAGGTCTTTTGCCTCCATTGGCCTTGCTCTTTGGAATGAGCTTCCTCCGTTCGTTCGTTCTTCTATTCTCTCAGGTAACGTCTCTTCCTCTTTTACCTTTCTTAAAACTTGCTTTTTTTCTCGGGGTCTCTCGCACTGGGAGCGCTTCTGAATGGCCCTCCCGCTAGAAGCGCTTTATAAATATCCGAATACAATACAATGCACTACTTGACAACAAACTGGTTTGAAATAAAGAGCGATTAACATAATAGCCTTAGAATACTTAAACATAACACAATGAAAAGAACCAGAACTAAAAAGCTTAATAACGAGAATTATAACTCATTCAAAGGTTTGTTCATTCAAATATGCGTGGACGTATATTATAAATCAACGACGGATAACACTTATGACCAGTGCTTTTTTTTCAGCCGGAACGCGCCGGAACGGCGTTCCGGCACCTTTTTTCAGCTCCTAGAAAATAATTTATTTATTTTAATAATGAAAACAATAACTTAGTTATTTTAATTTTTAATTTCAGTGTTTTGAACTGTTTTCAGTGTTTATTGAGACCCCTCCCAACCCAAATCCCGTTTTTCCCGGGATTTTAGCCCGTCCATAACTGTTCCGCTCCGGAACCTATTGTTCCGTTCCGGGACCTTTTTTTCTAGAAAAAAACACTGCTTATGACGAGTTGTTAATGGAAAATCGTAATCGTAATCTCCAATTTTCTAAAGCGCCACTGTAAAGCTGAGCGCAAGGCACCGGTTTATTCACGACCGCTGCGACGTATCCGAGGGGTCGTCCAGAGATCGATGTCCATTGGTGGTCCGAGTCCGATTTCCAGAGAGACCAGGGAGAAGCAGAGCAGCTGTTACGGTGGGTTTTGTTGAGGACGAGAAGGCTTGGAAGGCAGAGGCTCAGATGGTTCAGGGCAGGATTTCTTGAAGAGGCGAGTCTTTAATTTGGAGTGGAAAGCCTGTGGGGTGATGAGTAGAGGAGCCCGAGGTAGATGACGGTGAACTAGAAAGAACTATAAACTAGCATCTATACGTGTCCATGCTTTTGTGGTCTACCGCCTCGATTGTTGAAGCGTCATACATGATGGGCTCCCAAACTGCCGATTGAGATGCCTCAATCGGGCCCTGCGCACAGCTGCATCATTAAGTTTGGCCTGGTTTGAGTACGTAAAAGACTGACTCCCCTAACCGCAGCGCATTGCTTATCGGGTCTCTGCTTGGTTCGGCGGTGTCTTGAGGGCTTGGATCCCCGTACTTCTGGGAATTTTACTGCTCCACTGTGGCCTTCCAGCGTCGTGGCTCACTTCGCTCTGCAGCACAGGCGAAGCTTTCTTTTCCCCCGCGCTCGGATTGCTTGCTATCCGGTAACACCGTGCTTTCTCTGTCGATGACCCAGCGACCTGGAATGGGCTCCCACTAGCGCTGCATCTGACCCCAATTGATTGCTCTGCTCTGTTCTACTGTTGCCCTAAAACTGTCCTGTTTGACTGGGGTCGGACTGGGAGCGTTCCTGAGTATATAACCTTGAAGTGGCGCTATATAACATCTCTGTAATAAATAATAAATAAATAAACAAACTCTCGATTGCTGTTGATCTTGGATAAAGATCTATGTCTTCGGTGACTGCGTGAATTTCTTTGATACCGTCATTTGCAGTATCTTCACTATCATAAAATTTTCCTGCATTGTGTTTTGATTAAATTTTTAGTTCTCAGTTCTCTGTCCATTAATATATTACGCGGTTTAGAAAATGCTTAATAAGCAATGTAACCTAGGTGAAATGAACACTCTCGTCAAAGTGACTCCTGATTTGCCTTGTAATCAAAAACTGTTCTTGGTGAACGAGCTTTTTCGGTTGCTGAACCTACTTTCGAAACTCGCACCGCGTGTCTGTCAGCTTTGCTCAGTCGCTTCGTTCTCACCTAAAACTTGCTTCTTTCAAATTGCTTATCCATTCATCATCGACTGCCGTCTTACGGACTGATCTCCTGGATATTGACCTGATTATGGCTTTGTTTTGGTGTGTCGTCGATTGATGCCTTGTGCATTATACACCGGCGCAATAGAAGTAACTAATTACAATTACATATTGTGCCTGGTTTCAAACTTCCTTGATATGATTGGTGTATAAAGATGTTGAGGAAGTAAGCTTACTGAACGTATTTAATTGCTTAGCACGAGTAGGCCTACTGATGGTTCCATTGTATTATATAAGCGAAATATAAATATGAAAGGTGACAATGTGAGCTATTACATTACACTGCTATTAAAATTACACGCTCAGCACCATTTTAAATGTACCTATATTTATGCCTGGTGGATCATAATTTAAAACCAAGCAACTGACTCTTTACGAGCGCTGCGCTAAGCGGACGGGGTTGTCTAAGGTATAAAGTACAATATCGGGTTCCTGAGAGACTAGAAACGGAAGAAAGCAAAATAACTGTAACGGTAAGTGAATTGCAGCCGGGCGCGCGATAGTCAAGTGGTTAGCATTCTGGACTGCCAGTCTGAGTTGGAGGGTTTGAATCCCCGCGTTGCGGAAAAAAGATTCGAAAATTCTGCTCTAAGTGCGTCCCTTGCGACCTCAGGTCTACAACAAATACACTGACAGTACGCTGTCAGTGGGAACAGATGGAGAGCACTGGTCACCCATCCTAGGATGCTGAGGTTAAGAAATATGAAGTCGCTAACACACTATACCCATGGCTGCCTTTTAGGGTTAGATTAAATAGACTGTTATTATATATCTGAATATTTAGGCCCCCTATATATCTGAGTATTTATATATATGAATCTTTATATATCTGAATCTTTATATATCTGATTATTTATTTCTTTCCTTGTTTTTATTTTTCTGGCTTGCTTCGTTTTCTTCTTCTTTGCTTTTTACTGACTGAATAATTATCTATTCGTAACTATTATACCGCCGATAACCAATGTACAAGACATCATTATATCATTCCGCACAAACAGAAAATCAGTCTAACCACAGACATACATAAAGTGCTTAGACAAAGATTAAAAAAAGAAAGAAATTCATACTGAGCAGAATTTGCTTAATGCTTCACAGCTGCGATCTCCAGTGCCGCTGCGAGAAGAATAAGAACAACAATGAACCCAGCTCAACCAAAGGGAAAACCGCCAACGAGCCGATTGCTGAAGCTATCTGCAAATGCGGCTATAGCAAGACGATGCATAGTAACGAAGCTGTTAGGCGTGCACTGTCGAAGCCGTTGGATGCTGAAGAAGATACTAAAACGTTTCCGACGAATGCCCACGGGAAAATAGATTTTGATGAAAGCGAAGAGTACAAGCCGTTCAACAAGCCAACCATCAAGCGAGTAGGTTAATCCTTTCAATCCTTCCTAATTCCGAATCTCTCTGAAAGTAAGATGCGAATTGATGATACATAATTATGAGAAGAGGAACTTTGTATTCAAGTATATCTATATATTTATATATCTGAATATTTATATATCTGAATCTGTATATATCTAACTATTTATATATTTGAATATTTACATGTCTGAATATTATATATCTGAATATTTATATATCTGAGTATTTATATATATGAATCTTTATATATCTGAATCTTTATATATCTGATTATTTATATATCTGAATATTTATATAGACTATATCTGAATATTTATATACCTGAGTATTGTATGACTATTTATATATAACACCATTTCAGCGGTCAGATAAGACGGAATATTGCTTATTTTAATCAAATCTAGATATACAGAAGTTTCTGTTCGTACATGATCTGTATTCTTATAACTGATTGTTGTTATTGATTGCAATAAAGATATATTGATTGATTGATTGATTGATTGATATCTGAATATTTATATTTCTGAATATTTATATATCTGAATCTTTATATATCTGAATCTTTATATATCTAACTATTTATATATTTGAATATTTACATATTCTGAATATAGTATATCTGAATAATTATATATCTGAGTATTTATATATCTGAATCTTTATATATCTGAATCTTTATATATCTAACTATTTATATATTTGAATATTTACATATCTGAATATAATATATCTGAATATTTATATATCTGAGTATTTATATATATGAATCTTTATATATCTGAATCTCTATATATATGACTATTTATATATCTGAATATTTATATATATCTGAATATTTATATAGCTGAGTATTGTATGACTATTTATATATCTGAATATTTATAAAATTATCTGAATATTCATACATTTGAGTATTTATAGATCTGAATATTTATATATCTGAATATTTAAATATTTGAATCTTTATGCACCTTTCCATTTATCTTCCACTGAAGAATTTTCCCCATACATTTTCACACCTGCGGTATGTCTTCCCGCTGCAGATTTAAAGAGAAGGGGTTGTTTAGTCTATCAACCTGTGAAATGTATTACATTTTACCCATAGATTGTACTTCTACTCGTGTGTGTTTCGCCTACTCTTGTCAACTAGACCAACAAGTTGACTTATGCAGTATATTCATTAAACTTCTGGTTTGCCATCATGCAACCTGTATTTTGACGATGTATTGCGCAACCTGGATAAAATGTACCCCTCCCTGGAGTATCTCAGGATACTACAATTGATAGAGTATTTTATAGTCCACGGAAGAAATTTTCGGGTTGAAAAAAAGTCAAATTAGCTATTTCTAATATTTTAGGACAATCGGACGACCTTCACATTTCAGGGTCGCTTGAGCTCTATTGTCAAACTTTAATATCTCGGGCGAGGGATTAAGAGTAGGCCAATTTAAGTTCAAGTTCGTCGGGGTCGCGGAGATGCAGCAGAGCTAAAATGAAGGTATGACCACCGCATGACTCTGTTCAAGGTCATTTAACCTGCCATTGTTATAGTGGGGGGCGGCGCTTGAGTATTTTGCTCTTTTCATTTCAAATTGATGCAAAAGTTTCCTTTTCGGTACCAATTTGAAGGTAAGGGTGTATGGAACAAATTTGGTCCGAGGGGAAAGCACTCAAATAAAAAATGAGACCTATCGGAGCGTGGGAGTTCGAGTTCCCACCAGGCCTATGCAAAAATATGTAAACTGTTATAACTTTTGATCGGATGGTCCGATCTGAGCATATTTGGTATGTATGGATTCAGTATCTGGAGCTGGTCCGAGGGGAAAGCACTCAGATAAAAAAAATGAGACTTCTGGAAGCGTGGTGGTTCGAAACCCCCACCAGGCCTATGCGAAAAATGTAAACTGTTATAACTTTTGATCGGATGGTCCGATCTGAACACATTTGGTATGTATGGATTCAGAATCATGAGCTGGTCTGAGGGGAAAGCACTCAGATAAAAAATGAGACTTCTGGAAGCGTGGGGGTTCGAAACCCCCAACTAGGCCTGTGCGAAATATGTAAACTGTTATAACTTTTGATCGGATATTCCGATCTGAACACATTTGGTATGTATGGATTCAGTATCAGGAACTGGTCCGAGGGGAAAGCACTCAGATAAAAAATGAGACTTCTGGAAGCGTGGGGGTTCGAAACCCCCAACTAGGCCTATGCAAAAATATGTAAACTGTTATAACTTTTGATCGGATATTTGGTATGTATGGATTCAGTATCAGGAGTTGTCTGTTCCACTAACATGATATTGCCCATAAAAGCAGTAATGGTGCACAAATTCACAAAAATAGGCAAAAAAAAGAATGTAAAGGGTAGGACCAAGAACAGGTTGGAAATAACTATGGTGTCCCCAGGGTTCTGTTCTTGATCCTACCCTTTACATTCTTTTTTTTGCCTCTGGCATTCACTCTCTCGTGTAAGCATATTGCATCTGTCCATCTCTATGGTAATAATGTCCATGGTACCTCAGCTGACCGACTTCTTCTTGTTCGCTCCATTGACTCTCTTTCTCAAGATCTTCTGGATGTTCTCTAACCGGTTGAGCTTTAACTTAGAACTCTAAAACCCAGCTCATTTGGTTTGGTACAGAGCAGCTATTGTCTAAGCTTGATTTCTCACTTCTCTCAGCTCACTATCCGACCTTCTCATACTGTACGAAAGTCCGCGACCTGGGAGTCACCTTCGACAGTTCACTAACCTTTACTTTGAGTTATCATCAAACTCTACCTGATGCTGTCTGGGAGAACCTCCAGGTCTCGGATAACCATTGCATACACCTGATGATCGAGAGCAAAGAAAAGAGGTACAAGCTTCCGCAGGATTGTGACCATGAGTTCGAACTTTCGTTCTCGATGTGCCCGGATGATTATGAATAAGATCTGTTGGTGCTTGTGTATGAGTAACCAGAACTTGAACGTTGGACTCTGTTGAGAGGCTACCATGACCCAATCCTCAAGGGTCACCTCAGTTCCGGATACCTTTCTTTCCCGAAGATGTCAGGCAAGGGGTCAACTGCATCTTTAGCCAGGTTATAGAGTGGTTGGTTCACTGCCAACACAGGTACTTGGTGCGGGTTGGGGTGCTCAGACTTTTTTACCAGTTCCATTCCATGTCTAATCATTTCTGGAGTGGCTGCTTTCTCATGGAAAAGTGGCGGGAGGGCTTCATTGTATTTTTTCGGTTGTCCAACAGCATCTGATGGAGCAGCATGGAATGAAGACAATATCATAGGAAGAAAACTAATAGAGATATTTATTTGAGAGGTTTCAAATAGCCACTTCAGTTTTGAGCCATGTTAGAAAACATAAATTGGCAGCCATCTTGTAATTTTTGACATACCTGAATATTCGAAACATCAATATTTTCCCTGCATGTGATTCCTCATTCAGTATTAGCTTTATAAACTTGCAATAAAAGTTTTAATACACAGGAGCTTTTTCAAAAAACCAAGTGTATGCCAATTTCACGATATCCGATGGCGGTCATTTTGGAAAATAGGCCAAAACCCTTTTTCTCATCTGAGTCCTTGGAATTTCAAGCTCATCTTTTTCGCTGTCCAACAATACCATAGGGAGAAAACTAACAGAGATATTTATTTGAGAGATTTCAATAGCCACTTCAGTTATGAGGCGTAATGTTAAAAAAACAGAAATTGGCAGGCATCTTGGAATTTTTTAGCATACCAGAATATTCTAAACATCAATATTTCGACTTCATATGATTCCTTATTCAGTATTAGCTTCTAAATTTACAATAAAAGTTTTAGTACACATGAGCTTTTTAAAAAAAACCAAGTGTATGTCTATTTCACGATTTCCAATGGCGGCCATTTTGGAAATAGGGTCAAAAAGTACCATTTCTTATCTGAGTTCTTTCCCCTCGGACCAGAATTGGTCTATATACACTTACCCTCAAATTAGTATTGAAAACCAAACTTTTGCATTAATTTGAAATGACTGAGTGTCTGGGCCCCCCACTATTAGCCTTTGTTTTCACATGAACTACAATTGATAACATGGTGTTTATTGCGTCTATATTACGGTTTTCAGATTCGCGGAATCTGAAAAGGTATATTCAACAGAGCTATAAAAATATAATTAACACCCTATGCTCATTGCATGACTATCGCATGACTTTATAGTTCAAGGTCACTTGACCTGTTATAGTTAAACTTTGGTTCTGCTGGAACTATGCGTCATGGAATAGTGCTCTTGGTACATACTTCATAGTGTTCATGATCACACAATCCAAAACGGCACACTCAAAAGTGCATCGCATGATGTTTCAGCTGACGTCACTTCATCATAATAATAATCATATTCTTTATTATTTCAAACCGACAGACGCAGTAAGATTACATTGAAACATGAAAGTACAATCAATATCTTAATTAAACACACGGTTTGACAGCCATGTAAGGCGCCGCCCTAGCCCCTAGGGGGTTCCCAGATGGTGTACGGACTTTCGCTCATAGGACGATCGCTCATAAGACGATCGCTCATAGGACTATCGCTCATAGGGACTATCGCTCATTTAGGGACGATCGCACATAGGACGATCGCTCATAGGACGATCGCTCATAGGACTATCGCTCATAGGGACTATCGCTCATATAGGGACGATCGCCCATAGGACGATCGCTCATAGGACTATCGCTCATAGGGACTATCGCTCATTTAGGGACGATCGCACATAGGACGATCGCTCATAGGACGATCGCTCATAGGACTATCGCTCATAGGGACTATCGCTCATATAGGGACGATCGCCCATAGGACGATCGCTCATAGGACTATCGCTCATAAGGACGATCGCTCATATGGACGATCGCTCATAGGACGATCGCTCATAGGACGGTCGCTCATAGGACTATCGCTCATAGGGACGATCGCTCATAGGGACTATCGCTCATAGGGACGATCGCTCATAGGGACTATCGCTCATAGGACTATCGCTCATACGGACCATACATACATATAAGCATAAGAGTAGGGACGCGAGCAATTAACTTCCTATTAACTAGTAGATAGTTTTGAAGTATAGGCACATCAAAGTAGGGACATTTCAGAAATATTTGTGAAATCATTTGTAATATTTGATACGTTTTATAATTGGTAGCCAGTTGGAAGTGTAGTTAATAATTGCTGGCTAATTGGAAGCTAATTGCTAGCTAATTGGACATTTATTTAATAATTGCTAGCTAATTGGAAGTTTATTACTCGCGCCCTACTTTGATGCGCATATATATTAGAAATAATAAAGTAAACATCAAACGAACATTCAATAACGGTTACACAATAGCAAAACTGTACGTACAATAACACCAAACGGTGTTATAAACTATGGTCTCAGTGTATTATCGATTACTGTACTTTTCTATGGTCATATGAGCGATAGTCCTATGAGCGATAGTCCCTATGAGCGATCGTCCCTATGAGCGATCGTCCTATGTGCGATCGTCCCGATTGGCGAAAGACCCTATGAGCGATCGTCCTATGAGCGATCGTCCTATGGGCGATCGTCCTATGAGCGATCGTCCTATGAGCGATCGTCCTATGTGCGATCATCCCGATGAGCGATAGTCCCTATGAGCGATCGTCCTATGAGCGATCGTCCTATGAGCGATCGTCCTATGAGCGATAGTCCTATGAGCGATCGTCCTATGAGCGATCGTCCTTATGAGCGATCGTCCCTATGAGCGATAGTCCTATGAGCGACCGTCCTATGAGCGATCGTCCTATGAGCGATTGTCCTAGATTGTCGCAGATAACGTATACCTTTTTATAAGAACTGCAGGTGATAGAATTGTGATTCTTGTTTTTATTTTGTGGAGGTATTACAGCAGCACTTTCATAAAAATGAGATTAGTTGTTATATATTGTGATTCACAGAAAAATAGCCACAGCTAACTTTCTAAGATAATCAACTAACCTTGATTTAAAGGTCATTTCAAACCTTTGCAGATCAGGTGACCTGTTACACGATAGTGTAGATTGTGGAATTGAATTATATTTGTAAATACAATACAATTCCACAATCCATAATATCAAGTAGGCTAACAGGTCACTTGATTAGCAACCGTTTATAATTATAATAATAATAGTGACAATTTATATGGCGCCGTAACTCAGCCATGCCGTTACAAGGGCGCCTCACAGTTAACTAACAGCAGGGTAGGCCTTAGCGAACAAATATGTCTTGAGTCCGGATTTGAAGGATTCAATTGTGTAAGCCGCTCGCAGGGCAGGAGGAAGACCGTTCCAGCATCTGGGGCCAGCCGCCGAGAAAGCGCGATCGCCAAAGCGAGTTCTCATCCGTCTTACGCGAAGATCGCTCTTCTCGAGCGATCGGAGTCGCAACCCGGAGGCGGAAGAATGCGTCCCGATGCAGTAATCGTGCAAGAAAAGGTCGAAACCGAGAAACACAGCACCGTTTGATAGGTGACCTTGGATTGTGGAATGTAATTAGCACAGAAAGATATGCGGGTGTCTTCAGGATTACTTGTAGGCTAGCCGAAAACTCTAGACTACACAGCGAGATCATCTTTCTAAGATTTGTGTCTGTGAAGATGTAATTGGTAGTTTGGAACGTCACGGTGAGTGGTGTCTCGTCTCCTGATCCGTGCAATATAATTACCGCACTGTGTCAAACATAGGCTTTTCCAATTGCTTGTAGTCAAAAACCTTAATCTGGATATTGAGATCACCTTTCGAAGACCTTTGGATGTGAAGATAAGTAGGCCTAATTGCCACAGGATATCGCGTTCCAGTCGTGCGAATTCCTCCCTCCTAGCTTGATAACAATATCATCCTTCCAAGAACAAATCTTTAGGAAAAACCACTGAATCAACGTAAGTTTACCTGCGGCGTCGAATTCTGTTGTCATTTCACCCGGTGACGCGTGACGCAGGAGTAAGCTTCAGAAAAAATAAACTCTTTATAGGCAAACATTTTTCGGGAAATTCTTCAAAGAAATTTTGAGTATTTCTTTCCGTTTAAAAGATATGCGTGAAGATCCACCCTGTAAGGAAATTTTCTCCAGTTTGCGGAATGAAGGTTAAATTAACGATTATAGTACCAAGGTACTGCAATATACCTTAACGCATTGTAATAATAACAAGCCAAGCACAGCAATAAAAGTGGTAAATTTAATTAAATTCTAATTACTAGCAAAAACCTTTCAAAAGCGCACATATGCAAGCTGGTGCTGGTTGATGCAACGATGTGTTTTAGTATATTCGTCTGGATCATGAAATGGATTCTGGTAAAGTCAATGAACTGCTCCACGAGTACTGGAAAATGGATGATCCGGAACTGTTCATGTCTATAATTTCCGGTGACATAAAGAAAACAAAGGAAGAGCAAGATTTCTGTGAGAAGTTCTCTGAGAAGTTGGTCGAAGCAGCCACACAAACAAGTAGAAACTTCAGTAACCTCACGTGTTAAAGTTAAGGTAAGGTAAGGTAAGGTAGGACGAAGTTAGTTAAAGAAACGGCAAACCAGAACGTATAGAAGGACAGAGGCAGAGACTAAGAGGCAAAGACAGAGACAGAGGCAGAGACAGAAGCAGAGGCAGATGCAGAGGCAGAGTGAGGTGCCATATCACTTTTGTCGTACCTACTAATGTCCTATGCTGCACTTGCAACTGTGACTGAAATCGCAAACTATTTGAAAGACGCATAAGACTAGAGGTATGTGCCTCCATTTACCTATTAGAAAAGTTAAGGTTTTCGCTGTCTTGTTTGCATTTTACTAAGCCCCAAGGACTGTCCTTACTGACTGAAAGCCTTAACGAAAAGTCGACTTACATGTAGAGCGTTACTAACGGAAAGCCTAAACGAAAAACCGACTTCTTAGCTAAGTCAGGTTTATCATTCCAAGGTCACTGTAAGATTTACCCTGGAGTCATAATTTTATATTACTTGTCTATTATATCGACAAACATTGTAAGATTCACACTTCAATGATTTTTCATTTGCTGGTCACACGATTGTCGTTTTCTCCGCAGATGCTTGGATAATTACGGATGGAGTAACTGAGGGCATCGGCGGGATAGTTGGAAAAAAAATTGAAATGATCTTAAACGAAAAAGGCAAGAGACCAAAGGCCGTTCTCGGCATCTGCAACTGGGGCTGGATCAGAGACAAGCATCGCCTGATCAAAGAAGATGAAAAAAAGAACTATTTTGAAACGGTATTATCACGGCGTGTGTCACTACTTAGAATCGAACAGATAACCACAAAAGAACACCAGCAACATCACCATCTATCATCCACCACCACCACAACCACCCATCACCACCAATACTAACAACCACTACTACCACTAATACTACTACTACTACTACTACTATTACTACTACTACTACTACTACTACTACTACTACTACTACTACTACTACTACTACTACTACTACTACTACTACTACTACTACTACTACTCAATCAGTGTATTTAAATGGTAATTGTAAATCTAGCAATTTGTTTGCATATGGTATTCCACATGTTTCTGTGCTTGGTCCTCTTTTGTTTACATTATACACCACACCACTAGGAACATTGCTGGATAATTCACTGGACAACACATTTTCGTGAAGGTCATGCCTCTAATATGAAATTTGTAATTTCTTATAGGTTTCAGGGTGCTTGACAAGAATCTAACAATTAAATTAAAGAATTGGGTTCAATTTCTAGGAAATCAGCAATAGTTTCTATTGACATAGAACAATACATACATATGACATGGAGGTGGATCAGTTTCCCTGATATCGTTTCTCCATAATTGCAATGTCTTGGTGAAAACGTTCATCGTGCTCACCACTAACCCTGTCGCAGTTGTCGGGAAAAATCATGGTGGGAATGGAGAAAGTGGATCTTCAAGAACATATTGCAGCCAAGACAGTGTCCTCAGCCAATTGCTTGTAGTTTTCTGCCCTGACATTCCAGAGGAAGTTAGCTGAAACCAGACGAAATGCGTCTCAAGCTTTCTTCTCGTCACCCCGAAGCAGGTTGCCGAACGTCTCATCTCTGAATAACTGACGGATCGGAGAACCCACAAAATTTCCCTCTTTAATTTCCGATTTGTTGAGTCGAGGGTATTTGAAAGCCAAGTATTTGAAATCTGATCCAGTCTGGTCCATGGATTTTACGAAGCATTTCATCATGCCAAGTTTGATGTGTAGCGATGGTAGCCGGATTTTTTGGGTTTCCATTATGCAGCAGCTCTGCTTTGAGACTCAATTTCGCGGAGTCTATGAATAGTCGCCATTCTTGAGGGTCATATTTAATTCCGAGGGCAATCATCAGGCCATCTACATCGACAAGGTCATCTTCCTTGCTGAAATACTCCTCAAACTCCTCGTGACAAGTGCGAAACGAAGTCACTCGGACATTTTCCTGGAGAAGATTCCATCCGGATCCAAGTAACTCGGCCTAGGCCTTGGATAGCTCCAGGTCGCGAACAAGATCGTTCAGTTCTGCTTGGGTGAGAATGTGTGGCGTAGATGACGCACCGTGGCAGACGTATGGATCATCAGTTAGACGTCGAAGGCTGCGGAGAACCCGAAGTCCGTTCGTTTCCGTACTCGTCGTCTGAATCAATGAAAAATACTTTTCGGAGGATCCGGAACAGGAAGTCCTTCGCCGTCAGGAACTGATGGTATTTTCGAGTACGCTGTTGTTCACTTCTTTTTCTTTGTGATGCCTGCAGAAGGAGGTGGAACCATGTAGAAGTAGCAATCATTTGCGTGATTGCTTGGTTCTCTCCAAACCATAGGAACAGCAAAGGGCATCGCCACTTTCCCGCAGCCAATTCGGAAGATTTCTCGCACATGTGCTGCAGAATATGTGTGGGGATCAGGACTTGTCCTGGTCCCCGAGCTTGCATTCGAAATAGAGCTGATACGCCTTTTTCACTAATGGAGTAATGGCCCTTTTCTGTCTTGCAAACGTCACTTCCCCGCAAATAAAAAAAATTATCTGGACTATTAACACAATGACGAGGCATTACTAAAGATGGATTTGCGTCGTACTGATGACACGTGGCATATGGGAGAACTGAAATGACTTGCTCACCCTACGAGACTTGCAGCATCTTTCGTCAGCGACCGTAAAGCCGCGCTGTGGTGACTCAGGAACATTGATCCACGCAGTGGGTCCAGCGACAGAGAAGGAACAGTCGCCAAATCTCGTTGAAGACCGCGGGACTTGTAGTTGATTTTCTGATGACGATCGTAGCCGACATCTGTTTATTTATTGTATATCTGGCTCAAGAGCATAAATGCGGGTTATTTTCGCAAGAGTTTCACTTCATTTATACCATCTTTGTTCATAATCTGTCGTTGTTTAGCATTCAATCTGTACTGACTGCGGCGGTAAATATAAAGCTAAAGAGGTTTCTCTCGATCGAAACCATACGAACTATCTTCTCGTGGATGATGGTCGTCAGTTTCATCCAGGATGCGAGAAAAAATTCCGGAAAAATGTCGAACTGAATTTGAAGCAATATCAACCCAAGAAGAAAGAAGAATGTACGTTTCTAACCTTACTGATAATACTATTATATATTAGGGTGGTCCAACCTACCATGTAAAAAAAATAAATATCAAATATCAACTTGGGTCATAGTTGCCCTTGTTTCTATATACCAGAGGGGCTCACAGGCCAAAAATGAAACGGATTCAATAATATTTAGAGGTGGCTCAAAACTGAACATTTTTAGTGACATTATGAAAATAACTAAAGTTTGGAAAAAATGTATTATTTTCTTACGTTTTTAATTTTAACATTTCATTTCGGTTGGTTTTTAGTTATTTTCACTTCTGTTATGTTTTCACTTCCTTTTATGTGTTTGATATTTGAAAAATTACAATTTAATTTTATAAATTGAAATTTTTAATAATTTTAATTAGTTATGCTATCGAGCGTATTTGCTTCCACAGCCTTCGGAACTACCAGTGGACCAGATGTAGGCTTATTCAAACGATTTCAAAAAGAATGACCATAGTTTAACAAAACCAATTATTACGCTGCTGACGAAACACTCTTCAGTTGGTCCATGATGCGTCTCCATAATGAGGTGGTTACAAGGTACCAAGCTGCTGTGAAAAACCAGTGCCAACGTGAAGATTATGGCGAGCTTCTGCAATTGTGTCTCATCTTTCTTGTTGGGTGTTCGAGAGAAGAAGTGTGATTTCGAGCTCCTGGGGCAATGCACCATGTAAGGTGGATGGCCAAAGGCATCTATTCTCTCAAAATGCGTGTTTTCAAGAATCAAATGACTCTCGACACAAGGGGGGAGAGAAGCTTTAACAGATGTCAGCTTTTTTGTCTCCCTTGTCTATGGAAGATTTTGGCATGCAGTTTTCCTGGCAGAGATAGTTCCATACAATGACTTGAAACTGTTGAACTTGTTGGGCGTCTTTTCCCACAACAATATTGTGAAAAATGCAGCCATAACAGCTTTCAGGCGACACCTCTGGTATTTTCCAAGCATCTAATTGGCCTGGCTCTTTTTGACCACCGCGTTAATGCTGATACAAGGGCCACCATAGTCAAGAATCTCAAACGTGCTGAAGAGCAGATACCATCAAAGAAGATTGACAGTAAAGCATTCAACTTGGGAAATCCACTAGAATCATTATATAACAAGCCGAACATCTTGGCTCTTCGACCTACTCATTGATAGTTGGGCAGAAAAGGCCCAGACTTTCCTCTCGACACTGCCAGACTTTTGACAGTTGGGTCCAATTTATCTCCAATTGACAGAAAAGCCAGGCAGATGAAAGCAGTAAATGACTGTACAGAGAGAGGTATTTCTTTGATCTAGATCAGGCATGGGCAACTTCTTTTAACAGAGGGCCGCCCAAAGATTTTAAGGGTAGCTGAGGGGCCACATGCCAATTGCGAGCTAATTTTTTCCAGATTCATTTGACCAAAAAAATAAAACAATATTAATTTTATTCAAACTAACTATTGCGATATAATCGTTACGGTTAAATTTATGTTAGACTAAATGAAGATAATTTTTATGATGAAAATATAATTATCCTAACTACCTGCAGTCCTATACTACAATAAAATACTAAATATGTTATTAGTTTCTTCAGTTTAAAAAATACATAAAACTGTTAGTGTACAATGTATCCACTTGCTTGGTGTGCTATCTTTAATGATTAATGTGAAATCTGACACTTCTTCTCACGACACAATTTATCCAGTATGGTTGCTTTAATGTTCGAAGTGGCAATTAAAATTCTATTGGTAAGATTGTCATTTGCATTTTGTTAGTTTCATCTGTGAGAACTGTTTACAAATATTGGTGCTTGGAAGGCACGAAATCTAAGTGAAGATGGCTTCCAAAGTTTCGAACCTATCCACTCTGTGGTATTGTTTCATGCAGAGAGTAATTACATTGATGAATGAGTAGTGAACTAGTTGACTAGACTAGAGGACGGATTCTTAATAAATAAGAAACAGATGTTTTAATGTAGGCCTCCGTAAAGAGATCCAGACATTCATGTAGGGCCGGATAAAAGGTCGCAAGTGCCAGATACAATGCTAATATTAAAGACATGTCAAGGGCCTGTTGAAAAGTCCCCAGGGGCCGGATCCGGCCCGCGGGCCGTATGTTGCCCACCCCTGATCTAGATGTTCAACTTTTCTATAACAAAAGTCGAGAATAAAAGCAATACCTTCTTCAAGTTGTCAACGCTCATCGGAAGGCCATTCCAGAGCCATCAAAGTCTCTCTTGAAGAATATCTCATAAAGACTTCTTTTTAATGTTGTTCTTATTAACTATAAAGTTACTACTATTTAACTATATAAACTTACGAAACAGTAAACACTAAACAGTGACTTTATTTTTGTTTTTAGTTTATTTTGAAACGTTTTTTGTTCAAAAATGTTAATATACAAAATCTGAGGAAATTTCTTAGTAACAACATTTATCGTTCAAAATTGAGCCACCCCTAAATATTCTTCTAGAGACACAAAAATTGGTCCAAATATTCCTTAAACTGAATAGAACAAGAACAAATGTGACCCAAATTAATTTTCTAAATTTTACTTTTTTGGACCAGTCTATTATATATATATATATATATATATATATATATATATATATATATATATATATATATATATATATATATATATATATATATATCAGACAATTATTATCATTATTGTTATCGTTAAAAATAATAATAATAGGCCTATTATTAGTATTATTAGTATTATTATTATTATTATTATTTTTTTTTTTACCCGAGGTAGTAATAATCCCTCAGGTGGTCCAAAACTATATCCGGAGAAAGATATAGTTATAGTATTATTATTGTTATTATTATTATTATTACTACTACTATTATTATTGCCGCTTCAGAACTACGAAGTCTCATCGTTGCCTCTGCGTCGAAATCCTGTGAACTTGCCCCCCGGCTTATCTTCCTGGCGCAGGAGTTAATTGACGACCTCCTCCCTTCCTAACTCTTCTGCAACAGCTCTATCTCTACTTCGCAGAAGCAATCTCTAGTGTTTCAAGCGCAATGGACTGGATCCGTCTGACCTCACTAACTTCAGACCAATTTATAATCTTTCGTTCATTTAAAAAATTATAGTAAGCATTTTAGCTAGTCAATTAACTTTCTATTTTTTAACACTCAGAGAGTGCCCGATCGTTGGCGCGATCGAGCAGTCTCATCATTGTGCATTTGCTCTCGCGGCTACCGGATGTTATAATTTAATGGGATGCCCACCCACAAAGAATTTGTGCGTTCCTCCGTAAAGGAAGGCACGCAGCTGGTGGCCCGGCCGAGCTGACCTCAGGGCAATTAACCTCCAGTTTGGCAAGCAATCGAGACCAGGGACTCTCTCGCGTAATGTCACCTTGCGGGCCGACCGCGCTGAACGAACCTCCGTGCTTGGTCCGATGTGGGTATGGTCTTTTCATGAACGCATTTTTTAGGCTGTATCAGCGTCCGGCGAACTCGAACCCCTCACTGTCGACCGGGTGAAGTGTCGGAACATATTGCTGGTAGGGTCAACACCCGGCACGACATGAGGGTTTCGTCGGCTGGACCTACATTCAACTTGCAGAGGAGGCCCGACGAGGCATGGTGGAGCGCTCTTCAGGACCACCGCCCCAAGCACACACGGCGCCCACGGAAAGACATTAGCAACCCAGTCGATGACATCAAGTCGTGCATAGTGGCAGACCTTCTACTCATATCATTACAGTTCGACGTAATAGTGATGTCAACAACATGGGCAACACCGTCTACCAGGGTCACCAAGTCAGACTAGCGCCTACCAGCTCCAGTAGGACTAACCGCCTCATGGATAACCGAGTGACTCTTTGACTCGATCTTTCTGCATATCAGATCGAACACAGAGTTATGCCTATGACACCGGAGATGGTGGGACCTCGCACAGCTTTGGGAGATGTGAGCTAGGGTGCCTTAAGCATTGCACCCAGCGTCACACCATACTGGACCAGTACGCCGTCCGCCTAAGCCGCGCTACGCAGAGGCAACAGGTTCCCCCTCACTTTGACTGCCTGGATGAACTTACCACCGAGAGGAGGGAAGACCCGTCAGTCACCCAGGAGTTTACGCGAGGAGTTTTCCCTGCTGCTTGAGGTCCCGACCATCCACCAATGTGTGAAGCTGAGCCGCCAGAAGGTCACTCACGTCCTTGCTGTTGTTCAACTCTCGACCGGTCATATTTGCCGTCTTTGCATACCTCCTCCTCGCCCCCAGGAAGAGTGGACTTTTAGCCACGCTCTGTATGACCGGATCCCCAGATTCCTCTAGTTTGGCCATGCGACGGGCCTTGAGTGGAGGTATTGTGTAACGCAGGTGCGGCACTTCCAGTCCGCCATCCGATTCCTTGGCATGAAAGTAACCGGTGAGAGCTTCTTGTGGCAGCCGCAACCATTTGCGTACTGCCACCCTCACCAACCGGTCTAGATACTCCAAGGATTTGACTGTCAACTCCCCGAGAGCGAGTCTATGATACAATTTCGGCAACAAATGAAAGCGCAATAGGAACATGCGCTGCTGGGGCTTTAACGAAGCACGTCACAACCGGTCAGGTCCCACTGAGAGGAAGTCCCCATGGGCCCTCGTCATATCGAGTGGACCGGCCTGCAATCCCAGGTATTTATACGTCTGCGCGATGTTGAGGGACTTGACCGACTCGCCGTCGATAGTCAAAAGCGGCGAGGGATTTACCACCCAGCGTTTAGCCTTCCCATCGATGTCAATCCTGAGGGAGGCACTCTTAGCCGGGCTCAGACGAACCCCACCCAATCCCAGCGCGCATTGACCGAGTTCGGCTCCGCCAAGACATCGTCAACTATACAGTTGAACAGGATGGCGGACAGAGAATCGCCTTGACGTACGCCACGGCTGCATCTAAAAGGGCCGCTTCTTCGATCGCTTACTTTGAGGACGCCCAACTTCACCTTCCCAAGGGTTATAATTGCTCTGTATATCGGTCGAGAAGCGTCCTCACAACAGCAGTTCAGTATCTGTCTCGTTTTGGGCTCCGTTAACAGCTTCAAGGAGCGTCTCTATATGTGGATTAATCTCTTGCCAATCCTCCTAAAGGTCATTTAGATCCTCCCTGATAGTAGAGAGGACCACTCTCCTCCAGAACCAGCGGGGACAGTTTTCCGTGGAGGACCTACTCGACGAATCATCGGACTCGGAATGGCATTTAAGCGCTTGAGCGCGGGCTACAAGTTCCTCAACTTGATCCTTATAGTCTTGTTCTTTCCTGTCCTTAAAGATCGGCACCAATCGACTGTTGATCAGAGCTGGTTTCATCCCGGAGACGAGAAAGTCAGCCTAAAGCCTGGCCATACGACCACGCTCCTCCGGGGGCCATCGAGCTTTGACCCTCCGCGACACTTGGTATGCCACATGGAACTCCTCGGGGTGGCCCTTCGCTGATGAAGAAACAGTGCCGTGGTCCCCCTAAATGGTCCTTTCTGACATTCGGGACATGTAACCAGAGCAGGCACCGCACCCGCCGCTCCTTCGGCAGTAAATTCAGGTGCGGCACTGGCAGCACCTCTTCGATTTGCATTGGACTCCATATTTGTTAAACTTTATTGGTTTCGCCCACTCGCGCTTCGCCTCCTTTCGGAGTTGCCCCCCGCTACGACAAGGCGCGTGCGTAGGACTTTACACCAGCCGCCGTTACCGTCTGCTTGGGGGATAATGTCAATGGTTTATAACCTGCCTTGCAATTTAATTTCCGCAGCTACCACTCCACGGAAACCTTTTGGATCTATCTGCTCTCGGACATTTACATAGCCATAGAACAATCCCAGGTCACTATCTCTGCCTTATTCGATGTCAACGCGGTTTTTGACTCGGTGGACCACGACATTCTCTTTATCCGCCTTTCTACCTCCTTTGACCTCGCTGGTAAGCCCATTGACTGGCATCGTTCCTTTCTATGTTATCACACTTCTTGCATTGTCACTGGATCGACAAGGTCCCGATGGGCTCCTACCCCATTTATGTTGCCTCAAGGCTGTGCCTTAGGTCCTCTTTTCTACATCCTATATACTTCTGCTTTATTCAGGAAGACCGCTTTTGCCTTCTTGTGGAGTTCTGAACCAACTTTATGCAGATGACACCCAGGTTCACGATCCAGCAGATGACACCCAGGTTCACGGTCCAGCAGCAAAATCAGTCGCCATAATTTCCCTCTGCAAAGCAACACGTTAACGCTGTCTCTCGTAGCTGTTTCTACCAGCTGCCCACGCTGCGAGTAGATTCCCGCTCCCTTATTTACAGTGCGGTAAACCACTTTTGGATCACGCTTTTGTTAGAAGTCGCCTTGACTGTTGCTGCTATATATAAGTCGGCTTTCCTCAGCTTGACCTTAGACGTTTGGCGCGGGACGACGACGCTAACAGCGAGAACAACAAGAACAAAGAGAACGGCTGTGTCGAAAACAGCGATGAAGTAGTGACTTGGTCATAAGGTGACATACATCTATGAATGAGCTTTCAGTATTTAAAGAGCTCTCAAGGGATATATCAAGAATTCAACGAGACATCTGGCAGACATCTGACAATGCTTGGTTAGATACGGTGAATTACCTTTCTCTTGACCCTGGGTTATAACGCCTATACTAGGACTTTCATTCTGGTAAGAAATCAGTTTAGATCGTCCTGAAACCGATTAAGTACGCAATCTTTCGCCAGGTAGTCCGACGACGATGAAAATAATGATGACGATGATGACAATGATCAATATCGACGACGACAACAATTATAATGATCGTCATCGTGAACATGACAACGTGGCCAAGTTTGCTTAATTGTGTGTCTTGAGTAGCTTTTCTTCGAATTGGCTCATTGCATCCCAAGTAGTTTTCTCTTACTGCAGGTAGGCTTTTCCTAACTTTGCAGATTCGTCTACCGAGGCTTCCATTCCTTTAATCTACTTTCTCATCGGAGGCGATAAGAGCGAAATTGAAAGTGTTAAACAAGCCCTAGGCAACCAAATCCCTGTAATCGTTGCCAAGGTGAGTAAAGTAAACCAGGTGCAGAGCCATAATATTACATAATGCATCTGAAAGTTTTGATGGCACCTTCTAGGCAACAGGAATTTATTTCTAAAGAAATTATGTTGAAACAGTCACAAAATCACTACTTGGGGAATGCGAATGTCTGTGCATGGATGAGCACACCAGATAAGTTGATAGTTTACATCATGTTCAGAATTCCTAGTTGGTCCGTTTTAGACCCAAAATAATGATTTCGAATGTGTGACTTTGGCAATATGAAATTTACTCGACCATTACTGCCTGTTCACAGTAGGTGACGGGGGAAGTTGCCAATACAACATAGCGATGCAATTCCATAGGTTGTTCACATCAGAGCGTAAAAGATTCCATTGCGTTGCGATATATTGTGGCTGCCATGATCTTTCAAGGCGGCCTTAGCGTACCTTCTCTGTTTCTAAAGAAATAGTGTACTTATATTTATAGTGACTAGCAGCGCCTCACACAGCCAGTAGTAAACCGGCATTGAACAAATGCGTCATCACTTGACCATTATAGCGTTAGTCGTGTCATATAAGGCTACAGGTCAAAAGCCAGATCATATTTCCGAAGCATCAATGGAAACTGACGATTGTAAGCTACAGAACCCGTAAAAATCACCATTTCCCCATACTTATAAGCTGTTTATTTCATCGTAAATACAAGATAATGGCAATTGTAGGTGCATAATTATATAAAACCTTTAAGAAAATTGCTCAGAAGTGCTCTCGACCTGACTAAAAAAGAAGACAATCGATAAGAATGATTGCCAACCACTGAAGAAATTAGAGGCAGAGAAAGTAGTGTTGCATTTATTTCATCTGCTGTGTAGGCTGTTGGTGTTTCGGAACATAGAAGTTTTCGCTTGACCTGTATTATTGTATATTATAATTTGCTCCCTTTTGCATACAATACAATATATTTCCTTGTTTATCGTTTGTTTCGTTCAGGGAACCGGTGGTGCGGCCGACCAAATTGCCGAGGCCCTCAAATCTGGGAAAATAGAACAGTAAGAGACAAAGACGAGTTTGAACGCATTGATGCCAATGTTTTATTGCAGCACCTTTCGAATATCACAAGTAGACGACATTTAAGTGTCAAGATGTAACTAATAATCTAATAGTTTTTCTCTCCCGAGTGATTACACGTAGTTCGGGTGACTCTCTAACTTGCATTCTAGTTAGAAAACCATAATACAGATAAATACAAATCCCACTGTATTAAGATTGCCCTACTTCCAAAGTACAGAGGTGCAGACAAGACCATACGACACATAATCGATGGTGCCTATTGATCATGCCTAAAGAACTTCTCAACGTCTCAGACGAGGTTCGAACCACGCTCTCCGTCTCACACGCCAAGCGCTCTAATAAATCGGCTACCTTGCTCCATAATTAATATATCGGTGTTAGGTCAATCTCCGATAGAAAACGAAGCATTGGGAAGCAAAAGCTGAATGCTAGAATGGAATATCAATTGCCATATTATGCCAACGAGTCGTTAATTGTTAAAGACGAATACCATTTCGAGATTTATGAAATAACAACTTCTCTAGCCATCGTAGCTTAATTTGTTGTTTGCATGATCCATCAGATCCCAACTATTATACCGCTCCAAGAAATTTATACTATGACTGCAGCAGAATTTAGACCAATCTCAATTGTATCAATACTGTCCAGGATCATAGAAAAACAAGTTGTCCAGCGCTACATTTATCCCTCCTTATGTCGCCCTCCTATACCTGAAATAATTGCGGATCAATTTGCTTTTCGTCCTACTGGCTCCACTACTGCCGCTCTAATAGCCATACTTCATCATGTCTCACAACTATTAATTACCAAGAACTATGTTACCCTGATCTCTCTAGACTTTTCCAAAGTTTTTGATTCCCTACGTCATTCCACACTAGCGCACAAACTCTCCCAACTGGACTTGCCAGATCACATCTTTAACTGGATGATTGAGTTTTTACGTGACCGCACTCACCAGACGCGATATGCCATGAAATTATCTTCCATCGCAACCATCAACGCAAGTATCGTCCAAGGGTCAGGGTTTGGCCCTGTCGCCTTCGTCGTTGGAGCCTCAGATCTCCATCCTTTGCACCCCCCAAACAAGATAGATAAGTATGCAGATGATACATACCTGATCTCAGGAGAGAATATGAGACATACGGTCTCAAACGAACTTAAACATAAAATTATCTCAGAATGGGCTAAACAGAACAATCTTGCTCTCAATGTCAACAAATCTCGTGAAATGATTATCTTTCGTCGACGAGCTCGTGACAAGTGTCCTCCTCAACAACTTGGAATCGACAGAGTATCCAAAATGAAGATCCTTGGTGTTACCATCACAGACGACCTCAGAGCCACAGCGCACGTTAGTGACCTAATCGCCACTTGATCCAGCTCTTTGCATGCTGTAAGAATCCTACGTGCCCATGGACTTCCCACTAATGCAATCCACGAGGTTTCCCGCGCTACAATAATTGGGAAACTACTATATGCGTCTCCTGCATGGCGTGGTCTTGCCTTGTCGAGTGATTACGACAGATTACGGCGGTTCCTAAGAAGAATGCAGAGAATGGACTTTATCTCGAAGCAACAGTCCGATTTGGACCATATGATGGATGTGGCCGACGGCAGACTCTTACAGGCGGTTATACGTAACCCCAGCCACGTTCTTCGATCTCTATTTCCAGACATTGTACCTAGAACCCATGGGCTACGCCCAAGACCCAATGATTTTGAACTCACATGCAAGGACAATCACTACTTTATACCTAGAGTTTTGTTCTGACATGTTCCTGGAACTAAATAGTATTGTAACTTTCGTAGACTAATGTTTTTTTACTGTAGCATACGCTTTCTGTAGTTGCGGTTTGTCAACTTTGATTCGTAATAATAAACGAAATTATATGTAACGGACATCGATTGATGCCTTGAGCGTCGTTTTGATAATGGCACTAAAGAAGTAATTAGATTAGAATGACTTCGATTGGACGGCATCGAATATATTATATATATATATATATATATATATATATATACAGGGCCTACTACGTAGGGGGGGAAAGGAATCAGACTGCTTCCAATTTGTGCCAGGGGGGGAAAAATTTCCCCCCCTGGCACAGTCACTAATTTATAATAATTAGTGACTAATAAATTGACTAATTACTAATGATTCTTAAAGTATTGTATTGTGATGTATCAGTATTATTGGCCATGCAATATTTGCTGAGGTTACCGTACGGTGTCTAAGCAGTGTTATAGTGTATCATCATTACTTGGTTTTCTTTAGCTATTGCATGGCCATTATGTTCTGCTATTTTTTGTTGAAGAAAGATGCAAAAAGTATTTTAAAAATTGAAGAAAAGCATTCACAATCCTGTTGATTTAGAAATTTCAAAAATATGGGACACA
The DNA here is from genome assembly GCA_963556255.1 of Allolobophora icterica. Taxonomy (NCBI): domain Eukaryota; kingdom Metazoa; phylum Annelida; class Clitellata; order Crassiclitellata; family Lumbricidae; genus Allolobophora; species Allolobophora icterica. Next base: position 13,336,815 of record OY744603.1, on the reverse strand, counting down.
TGTTAAAATATTGGGCAGTATAGGACACCGTTCAGCAAATATATGGGGATTTTAAAGATTGCATTATGAATGCACATTTCTGGTGTAAAGCAGCGGTAAAAGGCTCCATCCCTGCCTACAGGGGCGTCTATCCCCCTTAGTCATTGGAGCAACGTCCTTTTCCCCCCTCTTCTTCCCCCCGTTCCTTCCCCCCTAAAATGGTGGCACACACACTGACAAATCTCCCCCCCCCTATTTCTTGGATGGAGCATTTGCTCCAAGGTTTCTATGGTGTAGACGCCCCTGCCTGCCTACTACAGTGTTATCCAGCCGACAATTATTTTTCAGGAATATTTCAAACAGAGAATGAATTTTCACTGCACTACACAAAATAATTGTATCACTGAAATGTTTTGCCATATTTATTACAGCTTGTCCCATAAAATTTTTACAGTGCACTGGGAGCCCTGCAGAAATTAATTCAAAAGTTCAGTTGAACTAAAATGTATAGTCTTCCAACGCCAGTTTTCTTGCTCCAAAAAATGCGCTAAAACTCACCTACGGCAATGTAGAAATTAAAAAAATTTCCGGGGGAGGACCCCCGGACCCCCACTTCAAAGGGAGAAGAGGGGAATGTACAGGAGGGGTGAAGGCAGAGGGAGTGGATTGGGTGGGGAATGAGAGGGGAGTGGAAATGTAGAAATCAACAAATTTTCCGGGGGAGGACCCCACTTCAAGGGAAGGGGGAGGGGATTGGGGGGAATGGGAGGGGAAGGGGTGGGGTGTAGTGGAGGAAGGGGAGGGGAGATAGGGGAGGGTTTACAGTAAGGGGGATTGCTTCCAGCTTACAGGGGGGATAGTAGGCCCTGTATATATATATATATATATATATATATTTAGATTAAATCGGTTCAAACCGAACCGGATTACATTAGATCACAAAGAAAGCACTTTTGAATTTCGATAGATTCTGGGTTACCAAAGAAAGAAATGCTGAAGATCAAGATTTACCGGAAGATTTGAAAATTCCGTATCTTCCGGAAAGTCTTGGTCTTCAATATTTCTTTGGTAACCCTGGAATCCAGTGAAATTCAGTTGTAAAGCTTTCTTTCTAATATTATATGATCCAGTTCTGATACGACACAACGCTTGTTTAATAAGCGCGTGCCTTGCGCTTAGCTTTAGAGCAGCGGTTTGAAATTTTGAGTTTACGATTAGGCCTACTATTGCGATTCCAGGTTGTTAGGCCTACCTGTAGATGACAAAATCGAAAAACGGAACGAAGAGCTGCTTGAAGTATTGGACACGAGTCATATGCAGGACGGCAGTCAAGACTTGTCTCTGTGCATTCTCAATGCATTGAAAGGTAATGGCATAATTTATTTTATTGAACGTAGGTGACGCTTCCTCTTGTAACATCGAACATTTGCAATATACTTATCTTGGCGCCGTTCATAGACGCTGAAAGGTAATTGTCAGCCTACGTACACAAGCAAATAATTCCTGGAATTACGAGGTCTCTATTAAATCTTAATGTAGGCCCCTAATATACTTTTATCCCATGTCCTTTTCTCAATCAATCGACTAAACGATGAAATAATTATGTTATCAACCACCCACGATAATTTCAGTTAGGAAAGAACAATTTTAAAACGGTGTCGAAGAAATCACATCTGCCAAAACATCTTCAAGCTTTTTGCTTAGGAAGTATTGCTCTTACAGTAAGCTTTACTTAATTGTATAAATTTGTGTATAGTTATACACAATGTAGCCTCCTGAATTTAAGCCTATGCTGCATACAAAAGGCAACGAAAATGTCATATGAACATGTAACTCTGTTTTAGTCAACAAGAATAACTCAACTCACATCTTCAGTTTAGCTGCTGATTGGGACTACAAACTCTTCTTCGAAGACCTTCTGCGCGAGAAATCAGAGGCAGGCTTTTCGCTTGGTTTTCACCTTTCAATAAAATGAACCAAATTTGTGAGATGGGATTAGGCAAGGCAAGGTAAGAATGAGCTAAAGACAGTAAGATTTTATAAAGTCAGGGTGGGTTAAGGTAGGGTTATGATAAATAAGGTATACAGTATGATAGGGCATACGCTAGGACTCTAGGTTGAGAATATGCTGCAAAATAGGGTGATGAAGCGTTTAGTAGGGTAGGTTTTTGTAAGGTAGGGAAGGGTTAGAAAATTATTTTTTTTATGATCGCATGGCCTAATAAACTGACATTTGATCCCCGAGGGAGAGAAGGAAACTGGATGGTTTACCTCACATCCAAAATGTCGCCAACAATTAAGGCTATATAAGACATAAGCCATAAGACATAATTTATTTCAGTAACCAAACGTTTCACTAATAACTCAAAACATACAGTATTAATAGATCAAAGTCTGGCTACTCAGGAGACCCAAAAGGGGACAACAGACCCCGCTACCCGGGCCCTTGGGTAGTAATACAAAAAGTAGATAAGCAGTCCGTATATTGTATAACTTATCTCTTATTTACGCTGTCGGTTTGAGTTTCATATACGGCATGAACGAGATCTATTCGGTAGCGCTCTGGATTTCAAACACAGCGAATGTGGGTTCGTGCCTGCACAGCGGACTCCGCGTTACAGCCATAGGCAATTTTAAGCGCACATTTGTCTTCCAGTCCCAGATTTAGATTTAATGACTGCGCGCATAATAAATATTATTGAACAAATACTATAAATCAATTTTAATAAAACCATTTGCAGGAAAGCAACTTGGATGTTGTAATGTGGAAGCTTCTGCGGAACGACAAGTGCAGTTACGTCGAAATCTTGTTGAATAGCGGGGTCAACCTAGTAGAAGTCGTGAAGCAAATTAAGAATTCAGAGGCAAGTGACCATCGATTTAATCAGCTGCAACAGAGTAGATCAAGAGTGCTAAACTTTCGATTTACGTGGTCTCAACATCTAAGTACTTATTTTGCTGAAGCGCCCATATTACTACGGTAATGCAAATCAACACACCTGTCTAAGCCTCCAATTACTGATCGATGAATCTTAGTTGTTCCACGGAAGCTCATCTGTCGAAAAATTAACCGGAGTGTATTTTTAATAAATGAACTATATAAGTATAATTAATTAAGTAATTAATAACTTCCATATAAATTAACAAAAATTAAATTAAATGCAATTAATGTCTTAATTAATTAATCATATTCTTTCTTAGTTTATTTGTTATGACCACCTTGTATATTATTTAATTTCCAGCTGACTGGCTTTAAGAACAACGGAGTTGCCGCGGAATTGAAAAAACAGATAATATCATTGAAACAAGACTCTTTGGAAATCAAAAGCAAGATTGGTAATTGCTTAAAACTTAATGAATTAATTAACTAACCAGGTAAACCACCCTGAGCTGTTACGGATTCTGTCGAATATAGGCCACAGGTATTGAATTAATATGTGTAGAGGTTTAGATAGAGATCAAATCAAATCAAAATCAAATCGTTTATTTTGTTACCAACCACAATACAAGAGATCATTACAAGACAAGTAATGCAATGCATGTAATAGAAGGCCACATGGAAAGGCCCAGAAGGGATCACTAGATCCCGCTAAGTAGGGCGACCTTAGTATACATACAAGTAGGCCTACACAAGTAGATGAAGCAGCCATGGGCTACAATGTTAAACTAAACATCGAAGGTTCAAATTATTTTACAAAATCTTAAGTATGTATAGAGAGGATTCTATAAACTTAACTATACAAAAGAAGAGAAAAGAAAATCCTAACGAGTGAATAGGGAGTAGAGCTGTACATACCAAGACAGTTGAACTCAACAAGACGTTGTAATACAATCTTCGACCAAGTTAGCCCGTAATTTGAATAATGTTAAGGATTTCTAGAGGAATTCTGTTGAGGGACAAATAATTTTTATAGAGAACAGACGAGGGAGCAAAGTTTTTTCTATACTTTGTTGAGCTCCTTCTAGCATGGGAGTGAATTTCGGAGGTAAGGCTAAAATATCCTATGTAAACAGGAGGTAATAAGATGCATAAATTCACTAGTTTGGCATAGCTTGATTTGTTCTAATTTTAGTATCCTAAGGTTATGAAGTATCAGTATCAGATCCATATTATATGAATTGCCAGTTTTTGTAGTACATGTATAATAAGCCTATGCAATCTAGAGGTGTATGTTGATGCTCATATCATATTACAATTAGCCAAATAAGGATATACGAGGAAAACTATAACTGTTTACGTATTAAAGGAGGTAAAAGGTATGCAGTACGTGCTATGATTCCAGTGTTTTTGCAATTTTTGAGGAAATGCTATTTATATGGTCTTTCCAATTGGTCATAATAAATAATAGATGTGATCTACGTGAACACCCAAAAATTTAGTGGACTCAACCCTAGACAATGGAATTCCATCAGTACTGAGTAAAGGATATTGTACAGGATTAGGCTTCCTATGGGATTTCAACAAAATGTAATTCGTTTTGTCCAGATTAAGCAAAGCCTCGGATCAATGTCGTCAACCCCTTGCTATGTATGTGTAAGACGGATAGAGTTAGCAAGATTTAATATCTCAACAGGGGAGGTTGGGATGAGTCCAAAGGATTCCAAGAGTGGGGGTTCTAAGTATGACATAAATTATAAGAAGTAGGAGCTTTTGGTATTTTATCAGCAACTGATTTAGCCATATTGGCAAAGTAGTCATTTAGTGTATTGGCCATAGTTTCAGCATTTGTGCGTCCAGATCCAATTAATAACCAGTCTCTTTATAGTAGAATTTAGACTTCCTATTTTTATTATTAATTTAATGAACCTCCAAATATGCTTTAGGTCACAGCTGTATAAATTACAGAATCCTGCAGCGTAGTAGCTACGTTCAGTTTAAATTCTCATATTTTCGAATTTGTTACTATACGTTATGAATTTGTTTTTATCACCTATCGTTTGAATTTTTATGTATTTTAGGTCAAGCAGAGTTCTTTTATAAATTGATTTTAAAAGTCCATTTGTCATCCATGGTTGATTATAGGAACTTATTCTTTATTTCGAGGACGTAGTAGGAAAGGCATTTTCATAGGTAGTTTTATATTGGGCTATAAAAAGGTCATACGCACCACAAGCCCCCGCAACCGAAGACCAGTCTAGATGAGAAAGAGCTTCTCCAAAATGTTCCACCCTCACATTAGTTATTTATCTAGAGGAGTAGGGTCTGTTAGGTCTAACTTTTGAAGATCCAATGTTAAATCTAATCAAATGGGTAAGTGGTTAGATATATCTGTTACAATAATAGTGGCGTCAATTATATTACACCAGGCGTTAGTGAAAAGATTATCTATAAGGGTAGGTGACTGGGGTGTAATTCTAGTGGGCCTAGTTAAAGCCGGCAAGACATGATGAGATATTACGCAGTTATAAAAGGAGTCTGATGCCATATGTATCGTTTGTAGGAGGTCTACATGTATATTAAAATCACCTATTAGCATTACCTCTTTGTTTTTTTTAGAGGGATTACAGAAAGCAGGCTTTCAATCTCAGTACTAAACAAATCCAGGTTCTGGCCATGTGGCCTGTAAATAACTCCCAATAATGAAGAACTCTTTTTATGTTGAATTCGGACAAATAAGTTTCTGATAATGACAGGACGGAGACAGGTAGTAATTTAGTTAAAGTTTTAATCTCAGTTATTTTATTTAGTATACTTTTACAGTTTATTTGCAACACAGAAAACAAGGGGAACGGGCATTAGGCTTTGATTTAAATGCGAAGGGAAAGCAGTAAGCACTATTAACGTGTAGATCAGTAAAGTAATTGTAGTCAGGATCAATGTCTATATTACTCAGTAACGGGCTGTTATCACAATCCTCAGTAATTCGTAGCAATTCCAATTTATCATTCCCATCTGACCCTAAATTGTCTAGGCAGGATGTGCACTCTAATAGGTCCTCGTCGTTCTCTATCTGGCTATAAGAATAGGTTTCGATAGGGCATAGTTCTGTGCTAGGCATGTTATAAGTATTCACTTTACAAAATTTGCATTGGGATCCATTATCGCACATAGAATTTATCGACTATTCTTGGTGAATCCTAAGTATGTACAAACTCTATAGTTGAGTTGATTACCTCTGGGTAATGAAATCACATGAGCGAAACGCACAGCCGCGACAACAATCAATTGGAAATAGAGGTAATAGGTCATGAGACTGGGCCTCAGTGTCTATTGGGAACATACAATAATGGTTTTCTATCACAAATGACCACAGCAATGATTAATAAATACTGACAGCAAGTATAGGGCCTATACTGGGCCATGTAGAATGTTCGTACATCTATGTGCATGGGCGTAGAATCTGGGGCGAGGGCAGCGGGGGCAGCCGGGGCACACTGCCCCTCCCCAATAATTGAGATGTACTGTACAGTGTACACTCAATGCAACAAGTGTAGAATGAATAACCAAATCCCCCAATATTTTGGACAAGTTTACGCCGGTGTCCATGTGGAACATTCCACAGCCATATACACAAGCAGTGACTCAAAAACTCTCGAGCCTCAAACAGGAACTGATCACGAGAGCCATAATTGAAAGTCTCTACTATAATCAGTGGAATAAATTGAAACAAGAGGTATCACTCTCAGTCAGAGTTATAAACAGGGCTGTAGTGGTAAATTTTGAGGTGAGTACACGCTACCGGTGAGCAGCGGCGTCACCCAGGGCTTTTTTAGGAATTCGTCTAAGAAAATTTCTGACTTTTACGAATTCTGAAAAAATTTCTTGCCATTTTACGATTTCGTCTCTGAAAAAAGTTGATGACCTTTTTTTTTTTTTTTTTTAGTCATTCGCCTTCGAAACCTTCTAAAACCTCTCTTTTTAAAAAAAAATTCGTTATTCGCTGGGTATACGGTCTCTAGAGAGCTAAGTATACGCTGTATACCCGCGTTACAGCCCCGAGTGTCCCCTCTCAAATTTCTCGAGAGGTAAGTATACGCTGTATACCCGCGTATACCCTCGACTACAGCCCTGGTTATAAATCTACGCACCTCTAGTTACAGCCTGCGAGAGCAGTAAAATGTACACATACAAGATAGTTATGAGTGCATGTTACAATCATAGGGAATAACAGTAATTACTGAACACCTGCATAATGCGAACACACTAACTGAAGCACATGTCTCCAACAAAAGAACTAGACATCAGTCATAAAAAAAATTTCAAAAACAGTCCTCAAATCTGGGACAGACATTATAATTGGCTCATGTGCTTTAGATAGTGTGTTCACAATGTGCTGATTTACTGGCATTTACTGCTATTCCTTCTGACTGCCAAAGATGGCTACAAATAGCTGCATAAGAAAGAATTTATATTGCGTTGTTTACATTATGCAGATACACAGTTCTACACTTATAGTCCCATTCTCTCCTAAACATTGGGGTATTGGGAATCAAACTGTCAATACGTGTGATGTTTGACGACTGCTACTGATGATTTAAAGACTGATGTTTAATTCTTCTGTTGGAGACAATAATGTGTCCCAGGTGCTTTAGGTAGTGTGTTCACGCTGTACAAAATTACCAGTTGGCATTTACTGTTAGCTCTGCTGATTGTTATATGCTACTGATAAACTTTCACATGTATATGTAGGTGTCAATGTTCCAACAGAAGAATTTAAGCATCAGTCTTTAAATCATCAAAAGCAGTCATCAAACATCAGAGGCATTGACAGTTTGATTCCCGATACCCAAATGTTTAAGACAGAAGTGGAATATCAGTGTATTCGCTTGTGTTTTGTAAGCCGCAGTGCGTCTGCAAGCGGTTCAATAAAGAACATACTTACTTACTTATTGTAGAACTATGTATCTGCATACTGTAAACAGCACAATTTACAAAATTTTCTTTCTTATGCAGCTTACTTGTGGCCATACATAATATTATCTTAATCAAAGGATTAAATGTCAGTTCAGTAATCGAAAGAGTAGGCCTAAACAAAAGCGTGTTGGTGTAACTTGTAATGTGCAAAAGTTAAATTGGATGGGATATATCAATGTATTATCGTGTACCGGCATAATGAGAACAGCCTGAGGTACAGTTCAATCCCATAATATTCGAAAAACAGTATAGTGTATTGATGTGTATTCTTAAATGAACCATTCGATATACGAGAGTGATAAAAAGTTCTTAGTCCAAGATAGGAGAATATTTGGGGTCGTGGAAATCTAAACAGAGTAATAATCAGCATAGAATAATGTCTCTATAGAATCATGCGTTGGTGTTGCTCGTGGCCTAACGTCTCGGGCTATATGGGGACCTTAAATGGCGTGGTGCCCATTCAAACCTGCAGTGGTGGTGAAGGATATCACCCGATCACTTCACTGAAAAATGAGCGGGGTCGAGGCCATAGGGTCGCTATGTAAAAACGGGTACATTTACAGTTGACGTCTAGATGGCAGACAGAACCACCCACTTTAAGCCGCGGTTGCTTTGTGAGTCCATATGATTTTTAATATGAAGTAGATTTACCTATGGAACTATAGTAGAGCCTTGTGGAACTCCGTACCTATATACACCATCGAACAAAACTTGCTGCTGTATATACTCAAGCTGATTTTTATATCAGAGAAGATATCTTGTGTTCCATTGTTTAAACTCTTTTTCTCCCGATAGGATTGGATGGTCAGTAGTATCGAAAGCTTTTGCTACGTCAATGAAAATTGCTACTGAGAATTCACTGCTAACACTAGATAGCTTGAGAAAATTTACACTGCATAGTGCATACTTAACAGCAACATAGCTGTTGAGTGGCCCGATCGAAACCCATCAGCTGACAGCATTAAATATTCATTTTCGAATACACAGCGATACACTAAACAGTCTTTCAAATATTAGTTTTATTAACTTAGGAGAATAATGGTGAAACATTTTAACATTCTGACTGTGCGCAGGTAAATTGCTGTGTATATGGAGCGCCTACGAAGGAAAAACTGAGATGGCAAAAGTCTTCTGGAGAGAGGGAAAGGTAAGACGAATCTCTATGAAGATATCGTTATCTTAATCAATGCTCTTCTTCAGCGTCGAACCATTAATGCCTGGAGAAATAACCTTTTTCGCTCAAGAAATTTTTTTAGAAAGCGCTGAACGATAAAACTAGTGGGCGTACGATGACGGTTCGAGCGATGTGGTCTGGATATATCTGCTAAGGGGATACAGTGGGGGTGGTACCGTGTTAGTAGTCTCACTTGCCGTGTGTTGTGTCTGAGGTGTCAAACTGCGGCTGTACGTACTGCGTACATGCAAATATGCAATTATACATTTTACAAGCATCAAAAATGTATAAAAGGTGGTTGGAGAAAATATGTATATGCATATACACAAGAGTAAAAAAAAATTTTAATCGGTTAGAGAAACTTTACATTTATAGGCTTCCTAAAAGTGTAAAACCTGCGAGCTAACTGTCATATCGTATCATCGTATCGTATTTGAAGATTTGCATAGCGCCGCTCACAGCTGAGGCAACTTCGCAGCGCTCCCAGTGCAAAGGCGCCGAGAGAAGAAAAGGTTTTAGCACGGAAGGGAATGTAGGAAGAGATCCAGAAAGTAAGGGTACACGTAGAAAGGAAGGAACGGTATTCCACAGCGAGGGCCCTATCTTGGAAAACGATCTACTGTAGTTTGATCTAGAGTAGTCCTGGTACGCAGAAAAAAATGACATGCCGGTCGCGAGAGCGGAGAGGTCGGTGAAAAGCTGCAAAAAGAGGGGCAGATGAGGTCCCTGAGATATTTGGGAGTAGTACCAAGTTTAGAGTTAAGGACAAGAACAAGAACTTCGAATTGAATGCGAGCTAGAAGAGGAAGCCAGTGAAGTTGAATGACCGTAAACAAAGAGATATGGGAAAATTTAGGAAGACGAGGAGTATTGAGAACTGACAGTCATCAAGGCTTGACAGTTAACACTATATTCTGAGCTACTGTTACGTTATTAGTTGGCGATGAAAAAGAAGGAAGCGAATGGTTTAAGGTACATATTGGTTCGGCATATACAAAAATTATCTAGGATAGTCTAATGACTTATTTAACGTCCTTGTTATAATGCACAAGGCATCAATTGATAGTCGTCTCATGTAAGATGGCAGTCATAAAACGTAATTTATTAGACAAGACTGGTCGAATTCCGGGAGAAAGGACATTAAAAGGCAGGCTACCGACTATGAGCAAATTTTAAGCAAACTGTTATTGAGTTTGGCGATGATAGACATCAAATAACTGACGAACGCCCATAAGTGGGAATGCCATTTCCAAGGCTTTCACCAGCCACCGAGAATGGCCTTGAGCCCAAAACTGTTCGGAAAAAACACAACAAGAGAGCGTCCATTGATCAAAGACAATATTAGTAGGAACAAGGGGCAGCTGAGCGAGGTGTAGAGACACGTGGGATGAGGGATCTATGACGTCGACGTTTACATGGAACCGCGGACAGTGACGGGAAGTAAGAATATCGAAATTGCATTCGTCAGAAAAATTGTATTCAGCGCATTCAAACTTTGTGTTTTGTAAGGACTACCTTGCGATGGCTTTGATGGCGTACCGGGTGTCAATAGAGCAGAAAAGGAAACTGAAAGGAACAGAGGAGCGCAGTGCAATGAAAAAACAGAAGAAGTAGACAATAATTCTGCTTTATGGTACCACCAACACCATTATCACCATCATCACCACTAGCATCAGCATCACCGTCGTTGTCGTCGCCATAACTGCTGCTTTTGACTCCGTAGAACATTATATCCTACTCAAAGTCGTGTTACAGTCCTTTGGCATCTCTGGTATTATCCTCAACAGGTTTTCTCCTACCTCTCTAATCGTACTCAGTACATTCGCATCAACTTCCTCATTTCATCCATTGCATTGCTGCTGTGGTCTTTGGTGTCCCACAAGGTTCTGTCCTAGGGCCTCTGCTTTTCATCCTGCATGCCTCTGCACTGTCAGCCATTGCCTCTCGTCATGGTATAGAAATCCACCTCTGTGCTGATGATACCAAACTCTATGTACAGCTGCGACTAAATGAAGTTCCAGATACTACAAAGAGACAACGTGCCTGCATTGATAACATCATGCTGTGGTGTCTGTCTATACGCCTCAAACTTAACCCTGGCAAACCCGAGTTCATATGGTTTGACCATTCCTCTAAGCTCCTACAGTGTGCTTAACTCTCACTCCCTACTTCCTCGTCCCTACTCTCTCTCTCTCCATGATCTACTGTTCGGGATATTGGAGTCATCCTTGACTCATCACTATGGACTCAGCATCACTGAAAACACTGTTGCACTGCCTTATTCTGACACGACTTGGTCTCCCTGGATGCACACTGCTTCCTCTAACTACAGTATGGGCCTCCTGCATCAGGCTGCAATACCTTGTTTTGGCCTCTCGTACCGAGACCATATCAGACCTGCTCTTTGTTCTCTACACTGGCTTCCTGTCTATGGACGTATCCGCTTCAAGCTGGTACTTCTCATGGACAAAGCACGTACAGATTATCTGCCATCCACCTTATCGTGCACGTTGACACCTTGCATCATCATCATCATCATCATCATCATCATCATCATCATCATCATCATCATCATCATCATCATCATCATCATCAGCATAATCGTCATCATCATCATCATCATCATCATCATCATCATCATCATCATCATCATCATCACCACCACCATCATCATCATCATCATCATAATCGTCGTCGTTATATTATATTGATATAGACTGATATATAAAATATATTCTAGTATGTATCTCTTATATAGTTTCCTAAATCTGTGTGTCCATCGTACGATAAACGCTTTTTAATGTATGGAATGTAACTGATGCCAACATCTAGCGAATACAAATTTATTAAAATTTCATTTTTCTTTTTATGATTGTAACTGATGCCGCCATCTAGCGAATACAAATAAATTAAAATTGCATTTACCTTTATATAATAGACTGAAACCCAATCTTTTACGAACTGCAGGCACACGGGCGCTGCTAACCATGCCTGAGTGGCCGTTCGCAGGCCTTCCGAAGGCCTGCGTCGGGCAAAGACCGACGCAATATAATAAGTGCGCTGCTACCAAGTCTGTTTCTGCTTCCCTCGTTGCCTCCCTCCCTCGATTCTTCCCTCCCTCCCTCGATCCCTCCCTCTCTCCAGGCATCAACCTCGACCACGTGGGACTTTTTCCACCGAACCCGTATTTTCACATGGCCAGCTTGCTAAATGATGCCCGAATCTTCACTTATAATCAAGCATTCAAATGAAGAAACTTTTCTCTTCCTATCAATCCATTCATTTTCTTGTTCAACCCGTCACATGACTAATTATATCTATTTTAGATAAGTATATATATTGTTAAAAACAAAACGTAATAATTCATGTTTGGATATGTTTACGTCATGGGCGCAGGGAATTTCAGACTATTGCAAAGGACTTCTTAGCGATATGCGATGCGGACTGTCGTGAAAAAACCATTCTTTTGCTTCGAGGTCGGGTCACCGACTTAAAGAACAAGACCCCAATGCATATTGCCTTCAAAAGTGACTGTAAAGAATTTGTTGCAACACCATCTTTCGATGAACTGCTGAACCAAATCTGGACCAAGCGGATCATTGATTACGACAAGAAAAAGTACTTTCCAGTGAGTTGTTAAGATCAGTATAATTATACTAAGGCTATGTAATAATCATAAAGCCTTAATGTACCTTATTATGTCTGCAATATTACAATGAACATAGGGCCTACACTTTATTTTTCACAGAGCAAACTACATGTACAAACCAAGGAAACTACAACAAGAACAACTGGAAGAGCAATTTATGTACATTGAACAAGCTATACTGCCGATCTTATTCCCATTTTTATTTTTATTATTGTTCTTGCTCTTAGGCAGTGAGAAATACTGAGTTCAATATCTTCAGAAGGCAGTGAGAAATACTGAGTTTTGAGTCGCGAGGAAGAGAAGAATTCGATTGTCGGAGAAATATAGATAGACGGTTGGGGCAGCAACATGGGATTCATGAGAGCCCATTACAGTGGTGCATCGTAGCTAAACCAAAAGACTTCCGAAGATTCAGACAGCTTATATATATATATATATATATATATATATATATATATATATATATATATATATATATATATATATATATATATATATATATATATATATATATATATATATATATATATATATATATATATATATATATATATATATATATATATATATATATATATATATATATATATATATATATATATATATATAAGGAGAAGAAAGGGCTTGAAGGCAGGTAGCAGTTATGGTTTTGAGATTTTTGTTGGTCTACAGGCCATTAGTTTATTTAACTGACAAGTTACAATCCGTAACAGACGCACTATTTCTATTAGCTAGAGTAACTCTTAACCCATTAATGCCCAACTTTTCTTTTTGGATCTCAAACACAATTTAAGGTAAAATCCCATGCCAGAACACGAAAAATAGCTTCAGTTTTGAATGGGTTGCTGCGGTTTTTTCCTAGTATGGTTTTGAAATCATGTTCCACTTGTGGAACATTGGGCACATGCAATACCCATTATTGTTATATGCAACTTCAACATCGCATTGATCAACAAAATTTTAGGATCACAACAGAGTATATAATAGATGTTCAATAATGCTGTTAACTACACTGTTTTCATAGCTATGTCATGACTGTAACAAGCTATAGGTCTAGTTGCTATGGAAAATCATGAAGCAAGTGTCATGCAAATTGATGCGACATTTACCGCAGCCACGCTTCGTGTTCTTCTGGCAAACTCTGCAGCGGTTCTGGCTGCTGCTGACCGGGTAATGTCCAGTTGATGTGCGAACTTCATCCGGCACTACTCTACGCATGACATGCTTTGACACCATTGATGGTCGGCCTATCTCTGGTCGTTTTGAGTAATTCAGGAGGTAACTAATTGCGATCTGTCGAGTGAAGTTGAGTAAGTCCAACTTCTCAGCTTTGATTAGCCGATGGATGCACCAAGCATTGGCGACTGACGATGACAACAGGAAGCTGAATACCGACCACCACCACTTCTTCAATCTAATAGTAATACGATAGTTTGATATGTTCCTGTCCATCAAGTCAGTGCCCCCCATAAAGCGGTTGTACTGGTGCACTGCATCCGGAACTGTAACAGTCAAACGCTTCTTCTCCTTTGCCGACCACCGTGTTGCACTTCGGAGGGGTTCAATGCCGTGGCAGTTACTGATGACACTCAGGGGCGTCTATCCCCCCTAAGTCATTGGAGCAACGTCCCTTTTCGCCCTCTTCCCCCCCCTACCCGTTCCTTCCCCCTAAAATGGTGGCACACACACTGACAGATCTTTCCCCCCTATTTCTTGGATGGAGCATTTGCTCCAAGGTTTCTATGGTGTAGACGCCCCTGATGACACTTACAGCGGTATTGTCATGCCAATTGGCTAGGATAAAATTGTTTGCTGCATCCTGGCGAAAATCAAATTCCCCGCGTTTCTTCTTGGCCAACTCTTTGGTTGCCATCACAGGACATTTCTGGGTCCGGTTCTCCCGAATTGTGCCAGTGTAGCCGATAGATGATTGAGTGAGGTGGTCGACTAAATTCAGCGATGAGAAGAAATTATCTGCATAGATATGGTAATGTAGATCCTGAGGCAGCTTTGAAACCAGATCAAGTATGACAGATCCACCAAGCCCAAACTGCAAAATTTTAATCCCTGAACCTGCACCCTGGTATGGCTCGAGTTGACAGCAGTATCCATCAGTTGATGCATTCAGACTCCACATTTTGAAGCCAAATCGGATTGGCTTACCGTGGATATGCTGCTTACACCCATGGTGTCCGTAATAAGGTATCATGCTCTCATCCACACTAAGTTGTTGTGAGACTCGCCAATGTTGCATGTACTTGTCATCGAGGTGACTGATGAGAGGTCGAACCTTTCCGAAGCGATCTGATTCCGGCAGTTCAGCATTGTTTGCACAATGTAGCTTGGACAGGATTTCATCGAATCGATTGCGGCTCATGGCATTTGCAATCATGTCGTTTCTTTTTCACTGCTCCAGTAGAGGCGTCTTCTTGGCACTGTACTATAACCGGATATCAACAAAATTCCAACTACAACCTTCAACTCATCCACTGTGACGTCAAATGATGACCTTGGATCCTGCTGGGCAGCATAGAGTTGTGAGAAATTCTGAATTTTCTGAAACAGGACATCAGTCCAAAAAAGCTCAAAGTAGACACTTGGCTCCATATCTGACAGGCTATCGGTGACATTTGCGTTCCAATTGAATCTGTCAAACTGTTTAGATTTTAGATCAGCCTTTTTCCAGATTCGCGGTAAATTGCTGTCATGAACTACAGCTGCTTCACCTGTAATTATCGACTCTGCACGCAGGGTAGCTTCCGTGTGTTGTTCATATGCTGGCTTAGGTCGTTTGGGTAACGGTTTTTTTTGCTTCAGCTGCCTCTTTTTTCTTCCTTCTGGCAAAATTACTCTAGCAGTCACATCTCGTGCTGGCTGCTCTCCATTAGTCGACTGCCGATCACCCGAAGTATCCGGCATAACAGATGCATCCTCATTATTTTTGCTTTCAAGCACATGACTGCCCCTTCATCGGTGAATGCCACACATCCTTCACCCTTCAATATCTGAGGTGTGAGGTGGTCAGCAAATGATCTGGCTAGAGATTGTTCATCATCGCTGTTCTCGCTATCACCGTCACTTTCGCCATTTTCTAGTGGCAGTATGAAAACGTCAGCGTTGAAAAAGTTTTCTCGCTCCAGCTGATCGAGAACTTCATTTACTGACAGCAATCTGCAAATAGTACAGCAACTGTGCTACATATCCATTTCTATACTTTATATTTGCTCACTTCAAAATATATATTTAGCTGCAAGTCAGCATGGACTGGTACGTTAGCAGGCAGGCTATACTGTAACTGTCTTTACAGCCAAGGTATTGCTAGTGCCCAATGTTCCACAAGTGGAACATGTCAGACATGCGGTGTTTATATAAAACCAGTGATTGTAAATCATTATATGCTGAACGGAGAGTGCTCATAAAACAGGAAACATCAAATTACAACATATCTAACAGTTGTGGATAGCTTACCTCTTTTTTCCGGCGATTGAAACAAATGACATTTTATAATTGAACGTTTACATACTTACAAAATTTGAAAAAAAAACACTTATTTATCGCTCAACTTGGTAAACCATAGATGAAACTATAAACACCAACATAGACCAATAATATAATGTAGCATACAACAGCAAAAAACAAAGTACAGGTTGTTGCCACCACTTTTAGTGGAATGTTCCACTTGTGGAACATTAGGCACTAATGGGTTAATAAAGACAAGCAACTTATTGTCATTTAGCACGAATTTACCATGACTAAGAGATAGCATAACTGTAATTTCAATTTTTTTAGCGCCAATACAAGAGAAACAGTTAAGCAAAGCTGTTCTGCTGGCCGTGAAATGTTGTGCATAACGTAAATCGATATCATGCACCGTAATTCAAAATAAAACAGCGCAACACAGAAAAGCGCATCTTTTAGGAATCTGTAATCTTAGGAATTCACGTAGCCTACATCGGCTTAGCATTACGCAACCGCTGCGTAAGGCACAGGATACAATGCAGTGAGGTTTTACAGCATATGAAGTTGTTTAATGTCAAAATGTAGGGTATTCAGGGTCAGTGGCGACCCTGAAATACGTGTTATAAATCTACAGCAGTGGTTTTCAACCAGGTTTCCGCGGGCGTCGGCCAGGGATTCCGCCACATTTCGAAATTAAAATTTAAAACACCACCTGAGTTAATAGGGGATTTTCAATTAGCAGAATTTTTCATGGCTTTCAGTAATTCTTGATTACACGATTCCATGTTAAAATGATTAGCATGATTACGTTCATTCATTCATTCATAATGGACATTTGTATAGCGCCTCTTCAAAAAGAAATACTCAGAGGTGCTCTCGACTCCAGCACGGCTGAATAAAGCGGTCTTAAGGTGAGAAAAAAACGTGGAAGAAAAGGTTCTGGGAAGCAGGCGGAGCGATAAGGAAAGGCTACGTGAATGTATTGTTGCATACAATTTAATGTCGTTATACTACACATACGGGCCGTGGCATGTAATTTGGAAGAGGCATGCGTCAGATGGAAATCTAGATAGTTTCCAAATGTCATTCAGACAAGGTAGGCTACTATAGGACATTTCACCGTTTATTTTGAACCATTATTTTGGGCGCTCTGTCCAGCAGTCTCAGTTACTCTTTTCCATCAGTACCCGTTGAGCAGTAGGTCTACGACTGATTTAGAAACCCATTTGTAGGAAATAACTCTTCTTTGGACCAGTTCACTTTGAAAGAAGAGAAGAAAGAGAAAAACTCGCTGAAATCGTGATTTATGGAACGCTCAAAATGAAACATGCAGAGCTGGACTGGGACTCGTTTTGGATACTGGCCGAAAAGGAATATTCATCTATTGTTCAGAGAGATTTGCAAATTCTATTGCAGTTTTCGATTAGTTAGGCCTTACTTGTGCGAGTTCGGATTTTCCACCATGACTATCACAAAAAAGGAACAACGACTCATGTCTGTTGAGGACGAATTATTAGGCCTACGGCTGTATCTCTTTATGATTCGTTCGAGAATTAAACTGTTACGCTGAAGTCATTGGGCACAAACTTTACACTAAATTTGATGAAAGTTTGTTGTAACACAACGTTTCTATAGCACTCTTCCAGAAAATTTTAATATCCATTCGTCGGAAATAGTTGTTGGCGATATACAGTAAAAATGATGTTCACTGACATTGTGTTTGTGCACTACACTTGAGTGCCAAAGTATGTATATGTAATGTGAGTATAATAGCTTGCACCAGAAGTGAAAATAACCGATATTCAAAGTTCAAAATGTTTAATCTAAATATTATCAAAATATCAGAAATTACAATTGCATTTATTTCTAGCAATATTGGATGAGTGTAACGCGCTGGATTCCGTGAGTCAATCAACGCTTTATGTAAGGTTCCGTCACTGCAAAAAGGTTGAAAACCACTGATATAGAGACACGAGTTTACTCAATTACATACAAACATTAGATCGCAACTGATTACACCAACGTGATTTCTCAAAGTGGAATCTGTCATGCGTCGTGATATATGCATGCATACAAAACTGCGTCTTTAATCTTTTGACTAGTAGGCCTAAATCACTCCAAAATCGGTCTGAATTATTCTTGAATTATTCTGTGGATCTTCGTCTGATACCAATTACATAGGCCTATCAAATCAGCAAAACTGCTCAGGTGGCCAAATCATTGGCCAACTTTCATCTTTTGTTTGGCAGTTAATTTCAGCAAAACATTTTCTTTACTGCGGCCAAATAGATCTTGCTTTGCGACTATTTACTGTATTTATTGTAGCTGACTGTGTCGATATTCTGTCCCTTCGCTGCGCCGCGTCTTTTCGAATATCGTGAGGATGAGAAACATAAAGAAGTAAGCTTACGCATTTAATTTTCACTGTCTTGGATCGGGAGCGCCACTGCTTAGTTCTTTCCTTGAAGTGGCGCATGATCAATAAAGGATTACAATTACAATTACTGGAAGGTCTGCGCACATACACACATACATGCATGTATGTGTGTATGTGCGCATGTATATTTTATATGATTACTTACTGCACTAATCTCTCTAAAATTGTGATAGACAACAAAAAACTATTGGCGGATTCGGCTTTCAGATTTCTTGGTGAACATGTGGATCAGCATTTAACATCTAAATGATCACATCTTATATCGAAGAAGTTATAAAAATATATTAATATATTATTTCGAATTCAAAATCGCTTACCTGAGCATGTCCTTCAGAATCTACTACACTTTGTTTTTCCATCCCTATCCTGTGACTTATAATGAAGCATTCCAATAAACTAATTACTTCTCTTCCTATCAATCCATTAATTTTCTTTTTCAACCCGTCATATATGACAGACAAATACTCCAGTCTGTAATAATTTCACTGGAAAGAGTAGCAGTACTCCATTGTTTAACGACATCTTATAGCTACCATTGGGAAGAGGAGAACCTAGCGTGTTTACCTATTCCCATTTGACGCCAATATCAGATACCTTTTGTAAATGTATCACCATTGCATATTGCATGTGGGGCGTGGTGGCTCAGTGGTAAGTTCGGCGCCTTGTGACCGGAGGGTTGCAGGTTCGAATTCCACTCTAGCCGCTGCGTACGGACCTTGGGCAAGTCCTTCACTCGCGATTGCTCGTGGCGCTTCGGCGTGAAAACTCCGACACAGTATCAATGCTGTAGTCGGGAGCGCCTCTGAATAGTAGTAGTAGACTTGAGGATTCGCTATAGAAATATCCGAAATAAATAAATAAAACAATAAAATATGCTTTGCCTTTTTCTGTTTGTGATTCAATAAAAATGGCTTCAATCAATCAATCAATTAATCACTGATAACCAATAAAACAACAAAAATCTTTACATGCATACATGTTAGGGTTGTTCTAACTTTTGAAAGTCTGATTTCACAATGTGGCACCCTGTACTTTTGTTTCAACCTAATAAAAAGTTCAGAAAAAAATTGAAGAGAATCTGATAACATTTAGGGATTGCTATCAGATGTTTCAGTTTAAGCCTACATGTACGCCGCCAGGAATTAATTTAGGCTTCATGGTTCAATATGTTTAATTTTCATTCATATGCTTGCAACCTTTGTAAATTACAATGATAGAATTTGATTAATAACTTCTTATTACTTGTTTACCTATTGACATCTTTTCCATAGTCCATTTTGTTTTATTTTGGAATTTTTAAATTGGATATTGTATAATATTTTATTGTCAAAGAAAAACACCGAAACCATTGAGTTTGAAATAAATAAAGATGAGTACTATTAGGATAAGACTGATTGCTTAGGTCGCTTACAGTGTTCGATAATGAATTACACACACAACTTGGGTAATGGGAACAATGTTCTGGCTAAAAGAGAATGAAGCATATGAAAGAGAACAGAATTTCAAGAGAAGATTGGAGAAAGAATAGCAGGAAAGATTAACTCGTGAAGAAATAGTCACTCTGTTTTCATCATCTTCAGATGGTGGCGACAAGGTAATACAAGGGATTGTTGATGATGAACCTTTTACTTCAGGATCTCAGCAGACTCAGCTATAACAGCGTGCCGGGAGGGGCAAAATAAATTTATTAGATGATAAGTTGTCAATAAGCCTTGACTTGGCAAACTGAGTGATACATGTAGAAATGCAACACTTATACTCACTCCCGCAATGCAAAGCCTTGGTCATGATCCTGCAGAGTTCAGCCTCAATCGATCTTCAATTTGTAGGCAGCGAAAAAAGAGTCGACTGAAAATTGCTGAGAACTTGAAGGCTGAATTCCAGCCAAGAGTTCCTCTGACGATTCACTGGAATGGAAAGTTGTTGGAAGACACCCTCAGTAAACAAATAGTAGACCGTCTTCCTGACCTGATTTCTGGAGTGGTTGTCGACCAGATTCTCGGTGTGCAAAAGTTATCATCGTGGACAGAAGAAGCTTCAGCATCTGCAGCGTATGAAGCAGTTGTGGCTTGGAACATAGCTGATCAAATCAAATGTATGTGTTTCGACACCACATAAGTTAACAGTGGACCAAGAGAAGCTGGGAACTTATAGAAAGGTCAAACTATGATACAGTGACATCCGATAAGTTTTTACACGGTGCAATTTCCTGTGCAACAAGTGAGATTATTGCCTTTTCTAAGAGCCAACATCAACAACACTAAGCGCGGGACGACTATCGCGAATTTTGGAGCTAACCATCACATTCAGGGGAATATCATTCAGAGCACCAGAGCGAGGTGGGTGGCCAAGAGTATTTATAGTCTTAAGATTTGGATGTTGAAGAGACAGTTCGAGTTGACAAGAAGAGAAGAAAAGGGGACTGCTGACATCTTCATGTTCACTGTAATGCTGTGTGTCAAAGTCTATTTTCAAGCACCGCATGCACCAGCTGCTCCTCGAATTGACCTGCAGCTCTTGAAGGACAGAAACACGGTGAAAAATGGTGCAGTTGCAGAGGTTGCAATCAAGAATTTTCTGGTTCACTTCTTGTATCTGTCGGAGGAATTGGTGGCTTTTGCGTTTTTTGATGACGGGGTCTTCATTGATACCAAGCGCCAAATGGTTGCTGCGCTGAACAAAACTCTGCTCTGGCATCAAACATCCACTAAAGAGAACAACTTTGGATCCTGCTCTGGTCAGCTCGAAACTACTGGAATATTTTTGTCATGGAAAACACTAGAAGATACTTCAGCATTACAGGCATTCCAGCAAGTGTCCTCCAACAAGCTGTTGATACTTGGCCAAAAGATGAGACTACAAGTTAGCCACTCAAAGCTCAATAACAGTTGTGAATGACATGGATGAGCGTGCAGTGGCACTCATGGACGAGTATAACAAGCTTCAAACAAATTACGAGGACCAGAAGCAGTTTCTGCTGTTGGTTGTGAAGGAGTATCGTCACAAATATCCAGACAGGAACAAAAGATATTGATGCATTAATACATTACGTATTAACTGGAACTAAACATATTCATATTTACTTGTGTGTTTTGACCCACATAGTAAATACCACCGTCCACCACTACCCATCAGAATTTATTTTGAATTTTTTCATAAGAACAGTAAGTTTATGCAATATTGATTCCATGTTTTGTCTGCGTTTTTTTTACAATTTCTTCTTGCAAAGAGGTTAGCCTCATTAGAAGTGGCGGATAATATTTACATCTGGTTAATTACATACTTTGACAATAGAAGTCATGCTACCAGGTTTGCTGGGACTATCTCTGACCCGGCTACAATTAATGCCAGTATCATGCAAGGTTCTGTGTTAGGCCCTCCCTCGTATGCTGTAGGAGCATCGGACCTGAAAACTCTTAATAGTGTAAACAACCTTGTCAAATTTGCAGGTGACACTTATTTGATAATTGGGTCTTCTCAGGTGGAAACTGCAATCGGTGAATTTGAACACATATCTAGTTGGGGTAGAGACAATCAGGGCCACATTAAGACTAGTGCGGGCCCGGGTGCTGTGATTACCTATATAAGGCCATCAGCGCGGGGCCCACTTACAAGTACACAAATTTTTTTAATGTACTTCCGACAATGCGCGCCCTCAAAACTGCGGGCCCGGATGCTGCAATATCCTTAGCACCTCCCTAAATGCGGGCCTGGAGACAATAATCTTCTCCTGAATAAATCAAAGACTCGGGAGATGCGCCGACCGCTGCAGAGCTGGCTGACGGGGCGGACGGCCGACTATTTGCAGCAATAAGAACAAACTAAATGCATGTCCTTCATAGACTATTCCCCTGCGCCGTACCCATTTCCAGTATGAGCTAAGACAAAGACCGCATGGTTTCCTTCTTCCCGTTAAAGATGATAAAAATTTCATATATCGAGTATTATTTAAGAACATAATATTATACTGAACAATGAACCTATAATTCCTACTCTAGATTTACCTCAAATTATATTATAAACTATGAACTATTATTTATGATAACTAGTTGTACTATGTTACAAGTTGCGATTTTGTCAGCTTGCTTTTGGGAATAAGCGATATTGATTGATTGATTGATTGATTGATTGATTGATTGATTGATTGATTGATTGATTGATTGATTGATTGATTGATTGATTGATTGATTGATTGATTGATTGATTGATTGATTGATTGATTGATTGATTGATTGATTGATTGATATATGTTATGTCCGTTGGCAACCTCTAAAACTTATAAAATTTCCAAAAACGTTCAGTATTATTATTTTTGTACCTTAAACTATACCATAGTTCGAGAATTCGTGACTTTCGTTTTTAAAATTCGTAAAAATTCGCGAATTTTTGGTCTATTTTAAAATTCGTAAAAATTCGTAAAAATTCGTTGGACCATTGTTGGGCCTTTTATACATTGACAGTGGCGTTTTGCAAAAACAGCTTAAGCAACAACAAATGTGATGACGTCATTAATCTTCTGCTTAGAATTTTATGCAAAATTCGATATAAAGGTTTATTACGTAACGAGTTAATTTAGTTAAAATCTAATTTCTTAAAGATGACAGAACATGGACCAGGATGAAAGTATGTAGTAATTTTGGAGGAGAAGGAAAGGGTAATCCAAAAATGCAGTGTTGTTTTTGTGATAAGGAATTTGTTGGTTGTTCTGCCCGAATTCGGGAGCATTTGCATGGCTAAGATACAGAAACCAGAGTCGAGTGGGAGCAGGGGGCTGACTCAGAATCAGAAGACGATGAAGTAGAAGACACAGCTCGGTGAACGTTGCCAACCCTTTTAACCATATTTGGTTGCAAGCTGTGTTAGTGAATGAGTGGACACACTGGAGCTGGGGCACTAGTAGTTTTTCGTACTGCTGACTGACACTCACAGTAACACACCCCAACTATGATAGAAATCGAAGTTTAAGACTCCAAGTAGAACAGTCACTGAATATCAGTAGGCCTACTATTGTTTTGCTAGTCAGCTTTACGGCTGATTGATTGATTGCCTATGACATTGACATTTACTTGCTTAAAAAGTTGAAAAGTAAACAAATAATAAAATTCGTTGACATGGCAAAGAATTCTATTATTTTATTATTTCACGAATTTTAACGAATTTTAAAACTGCCGTTTTAAAATTCGTTAAAATTCGTGAATTTTAAAATTTCTTAAAATTCGTAAAATGCGAATTCTCGAACTATGAACTATACGTTTAAAATCCCTTCAAAAAGATTTTCACAAGCAACCAATGACAACCCTAATACGTTTACGTATAGGCCTACAAGGATCCTCGACGTGTTATACGGTGACCGATTCGCAATTGTTTTATGTGATGTTTCAAAAAACAAAAACTCTACTTATTTTAGAAACCCATAGAGGCGAATATTTGAGTTTGGAATTCTTAATTATTTTGTAGAACTCGGAAGATCACAGCCCGACCATGCAGTAAGTTTAATAGTTGGAGTAAGCTATTTCGATACTTGCGCACATGCACACGCACATCAATACACGCATACATACATGCATACATTCATACATGCATGCGCACATATATACATACATAGGCTACACAAATATATGCACACACGTATATGTAGTGTGTGAGCCACACATAGGAATTAGAGAGATAAACAGACAGACAGAGATAGAGACACAGAGAGAGACAGAGGGACAGAGACAGAGATATGGGGAGACAGAAAGAGACAGACAGAGACAGAGAGACAGACAGAGACAGAGAGAAGCAAATGATTAAAGGCAGATACCTGAGCTGTGCGTAAGCTTCCTGAGTGCACGATCGTGAGTTGCTTTGCTGTGGTCTAGCCAAACAAGGGCCTGGTAGTTCTCAACGCTCTGCACGATGTCATATGTTATTTATGTTTGAAATAATGCAATGAAAATTCGCTTATTTATTTTTAGATCATTTCTATATTTCTTTCTGAGACTTCGAAGCTTTCTCAGCGCACCTGTCATCAAATTTATCTACAATACTGTGAGTATTGCTCTGCACATGCTCGAACAAGTCTTGCATTAATGAAACTGCATTTAAAAGCAATATACAGGGCCTGCAACTTGTAGTGTTGATCCACTCCTGCAGGCCTACCATCGCAAAGCAACAACGGCGACATGACATGACGACTTGCGTTGTAAATTGTGACCTGTTTGAGCAAGATTAAAAATCGGAATCACTTCACGTAAGAGCACGCCCTTGCTGTTGCTTTTTACGTTTTGGTTAAGTCGTTGCACAAGTTAACAAGATGATGCTTTGGTTGCTGGTTCTTTGTGTTAACAAATTATTGTTGAACTTTACAGCTGAGCTATCTTGCGTATCTGGTACTTTTCTCCATCGTAATGCTTACCGACTTTCGGACCACGATGAGTCCTTCAGAAATTGCTCTAACCATCTGGACTTTTATTCTGATCATAGAGGAATGTCGACAGGTAAAGATCATCCATTTCTTATTCCACAGTAAGTTACATCATTTATTCACTTACCTTGCATCCAATCCTGCTTCAAGATATTTACGGCGTATTATGTGCGATTGCGCATAATGTCTGTAGGCACGCGTGAATATAATATGTTTGAATATATGTATGTAATGTGTGTATGTAGGCTATGTACGTGTGCATATGTATAGCCTATGTACGTGTTTATGAATATATAAATGCATGTACGCATGTAAATTGGTGGTGTTCGGGGTTAACAACCGTTGACAGAACATGTGCAAGTGCACTTGTCAGATGAAAATAAAGGCTACTTACCTACTTACTTAATCTAAGTCGACTGTTGCTATCACTATCAATTTCTACCATATCACCACGTTTCAGCCATCTAGATTTTGACCTGGTACCAAAAACATCCAAACAGTCGCTACTTGCGGACTTGATATCAATCTTTAGGCCTATTATGTTCGAAGTAGTACATGCATGCTAACAAATCAGTGTAAAATCAGTGTGTAAAACAGTGAGAGAGAAAAAAAACTAAATTCAGTGTCCAAGTGCAAATTAGGTTGTATGAGCTTTATTAGCAAAAACCAATGTCAGGGTCTTATTCCAAATGCGAGAAGATTAAGCTGGAGCAGCTTATCGGGCTTATCGATATAACATTGCACCGATGAATAATCTAGTTTCTCTAACGTAGCTTTCATGTGGCTCTGAGAATTTTGGATACTTAAATTGCATCAGTTGAATAGAATCCGAGGCGCGCGGTCCAGATGGTTAAAGTTCGTAGATTTCCTCAAATAACCAGGTATCTGTGCAACAGCAAGCACTTAACTCGTTGACATGTCGTAGAAGCTCTCAGTGATTGATGGCCAATGTCGCTCAAAAAGCTCTAACTCACCCTTTTTCACCTAATCTATGATTTAACAATCTACTAAAAGCTGTCCAAAGCACACGAATATACTCGAGAAAAACTAGTCAATTACTAGCACTGGTATTGCATTATTTCGCTTTGTGCTTTGCAGGAATTGCAATTTTCTTGAAATTTTAGGCCGTTATTTTCCGCAGTGAATACCTGAATTACTGGAATCTGTTTGACGTATTAGCTCTGACTTTTTACGTACTCGGTTTCATACTACGAATCATTTATCAGAGTTCTCCTAGCATCTGCCCCGAGTGCCTGTACGTCGCTAGGATCGTATTGTGCTTCAGCCTTTTGCTATCCGTCTTGCGGGTGCTACAACTACTCTCCATCAGCACTGTTCTTGGACCAAAGATTTACATGATGGGTCGACTTGTAAGTAGAACTCGACCAAATCTAATATATTATAATATTGATCTTTTTCGTGCTTTTGCCATTGAAGCCAAAGGATGAAGCTGAAAGCTACGTTGGCATAATGAAGCGCGAAGTTCAGCAGGCTAAAGCATAAGAAATCGTTTAGTTGTATTCGGTCAACCGAAATGAATTTCTGTTATTGTCAGAGTTTTAGCTGACTGATACTACGGTTTCAAACTGACGCTATCCTATTATATTGCCGTCTTTCTCCGTTTCAAAATGATCGTCACATTGACTAATTGGCACACCAATTGCCATTCCTGGCTAAGTGTAGGTAGTAGGGCCTAATACATATGTAATGTAAGGGTAACGTATTTTGGGCACTTAAAAGGCGTTGTTTCATGTAAGCCAATCAGTGGCATTCTTGATCTGTATCTAATTTTACCCACAATCAGGAATGGAGATTTTGATGAAGGGGTAAAGAAGAGCAATTAAAGTCAAAATATTACTAAGTAGAAGAATATTTAATACTCTGCCGGACTAATGGAATTTATGCATATCACGTGTATGCATATAATTTTACATATGATACTTCAGGCTACATCGTGGTTAAATGTAGCATTTCTAAGTTAGGGAATTACAAGAGCAACAATAGCCTACATGCAACCCTGAAATCGCTGCTTAGTTCATGTTCTCCTAATAAAATACGTATGCCCGCGTAATGTAGCTATGATTACTGTATCTTGTCTGAATCGTTCTTGAGATTTTACCATCCGGTCACAGAAAGTTGTTATTGCTGCTGTTGTTGATGATGATGATGACGATGATGATGATGATGATGATGATGATGATGATGCTGATGAAAAACAACGACAATGAAAACGGCCATATTGTTGAAAGCGATGGTGAATAGTGCATGACATGACGACGACCACAACTGATGAATTATGGCTATGCTTATTCTCAGCTTAAAGATCTCATAGGCTTTCTACTAATTATTTTCGTCTTCATATCGGCATATGGAATTGTTTCCAACGCCATCCTTTACCCGAATCAACCGCTGGATGAGAAACTTCTTCAGGATGTCTTCTATGATGCTTGGTGGTCTGTCATACAACAGTTCAACCGTGACGATGCATTAGGTAAACTAGTCATACATCATTCCATTAGTTAAACATTTCTTTCAAGCAAGCAGGTCGAACCTGATTCTAGACGTACCTAATTATTAAAAGACTGGGCATTTGCCATTCCCAAAGTCACACAAATATTTAGCTTCTACTTATATGGTGGTTATACGCTAACCATTACTTAATAAAGAAATCCTCTCTAACTAGCTACCGAAGCAACGCTAACCCGTATTTCATCTCCAACTTAACAGAACGCATGGTCGTGTCTCATGCCAATAACCATGGAATCCAACTCTCTCATTCACCTACATACGCCTGGATCTCTAAAAAGCTTATTTCTGCCATTTCTTTAAACGGATCAATTGCCTCTGTCTCAAAGTTGTATTTCAGTAATTTAGATGCCATTATTATCTACATCTCGCCCCAAAAGACTTTCAGCCGGGTTCATTTTACTGATTCAATCTCCTCTCCTTCCTCATCCCAAGTATGGCCTCTAACTTGCGGAGTTCCTCAAGGGTCTGTTCTTAGACCTCTTTTATTCATCCCTTACACCACCCGAATCAGCGCATTCATCGAAGCATCCTCAGTTAACCGTCACCTATGTATCGACGACAAGCAACTATGCATTCCATTTCCTCCGAAAAGTTTCTCCGCCTCCATATAGATCTATCATCTTATTGTGTTTACCTAACATTCCTCCAGGACATCCATCTAATCTTCAGTACTTAGACCCATCCATTATTTATTGGCCTGCGTGACCAACTTTATAAAATCCTTGATATTTTTATTTTCTTGAGCCTTGACTCTGCGTCCACACACACTTCTTCACAACTCATTCTTCTGTCCGCAACCCAGGTGTGGTCTTAAAACCAAAACATCAGAATGCCCGATTATATCATCCACCGTTCCCGCTCCTACTTCAAGCATGTCCGTGACCTTCGTCGAATGATTCGCCCTAAGCTTGACTTCAAAATAACATCTACTATCGTTACATCCATAGTCCATGTTAAGCTATACTAGTGCAATTCACTTTTACTGTAACAGACACTGCCCAAATAAACTGCCTGCAGGCTATCCAGTATGCTATCCCTTAGACCTCCAAGCACCACTCTATCAATCATGTTTTAAATCATTCCACAAGCTTAAAACGACTGAACGAATAGAATATACTGTACATTCCGAGCGCAAAGTAGGTGCTAATAGTACGCGTGTTTCGAAGCGATTACTTTGTTGGTAGGGCCTACACTCCGTAAGTGTTGTCCAGCACAGCTTCTAAATTTTTATATCAAAGCTGAAGCTAAGTTAAACTTTGCGAAACGAATTTGTTGGCATTTTAATCTTTGTTCATTATCGGATATCAAAAGATGCAGGGATTAGTTGCATGGTGGACACTCTTTTAGTGTTAAAGTATTACACGATACAGGAACGAATTGCATGGACATCGACCCCCAACCACCGAGTGTCTCAGTCGAATATTGCACGTCACCGACTGATCCAAATATCGACTATGTGGCGTGTAAGGAAAGCAAATGTCCGGCCAACACCTGGATTGTTTCCGTTCTACTGGCTTTTTATGCTTTAGTCACGGTCGTCATGATGCTCAATGTGCTCATTGCCATGTTCAAGTAAGTAGAGACTAGAGACATGGAGTTATATTTTAATATGTGCATACATATAAGCTTATGCTGCATAAATAAACACACTCATACAAAGTATATAATATGGTCACATGCATACATTATGCGCACATATGTATTTATGTATAGTGTATACATGAAAGCGTGACTGTACTAAATATGTCAAACATGCACAGATACATAGTTATATACATACAAGCATAGGGCCTACATGCATACATAATTAGGCTACATGTACGAATACAACTTTGTCATGCTTACTATACACGCTTTTTTGTGAAATTGACATAATTAGTTTAGAAATTGCTGTTTACTGTATGATGTTTGTTTATTCGTTAACAACTAAGTTATATTTGAATCGGGGTTGAGTTTGCCTAGTGTTATTAAGAGTTGGTTAATAGTCTATTAATCGTATTTGTTTTATTGGTGTCAAATGATGAGTTTGAATACAGAAAAACCTGAAGTTTCGATTGTTTGTCTAACTATACACATTTCCATTATGCTTTCGTTGAGAAGGACTTAAGCCTACTGCTTCATTCTTATGTTCACCTGGAAGTAATACAGGATAAACCGACCATTTAGGTATCTCACAAAATAGCTGCTAACGGCCCGATTTAAACAAATTCGTGTTATGGCAGTTTGAAGCTGTACGCTGCACAGAGTCAAATGCAGCAGTAAGCAAAGACGATGTGAGGTTGTTTTCATGGGTGCTACAGGTATTATTGTGTGCAACACCAATTAAATATTTGACTGTATTATTTGCCTGAGTGATAAATACCAGTCTGTGTTTTCAGCGTTACATTTACAAAAGTTGAAAACAAACAAGACAGTGTGTCAAAGATGCAACGATTTCGACTTATACGCGAGTACCATTACCGATCGAAGATTCCAGCTCCTCTGTGTGTCTTCGCTTATCTGCAGTACGTGAAGTGGGTCTGGCGATTCTGCAAATACTGCTGCTCTACAGAAGATGAGGACCCAGAAAATATGGACGCCACACAGCTGGAACTCACGCAAAATAAGCCCATATTCAGTAAATATACGACAAACTATTCCAATTTAATCAGTGGCAGAGCATTAGGATGCATTTACGTATAGATGATGCCCGCCTGTTCTTTTCCAAACATCTAAAAATAATAATAGTACACATGGTTCAGCAGCATGCACATGATGGTGAACGTTGACCCTTTCTGGTGGGATAAATTTGTGCAAGATCGTTTCAGGTTTTACAGTTGCTTTCATGAGTCGTAGCAAACGCGGAAATTATGGGAAGCGGCAGACGATTTTCTCCAAAAAAGACTTTGCCGAACAACCGGGCATATGTTCTGAGCTGGATGACTAGTATACTACTATCGTGTAGATTTTTCTTTCGCTTGGATAATTGTTGTAGTTAGTTCAATTAATGCTTCTAATGTCTGAGTTGCCATGTTATCGTCTTCGGTATCATAACTTTTTCTGTTATTCTCCTATTATTAATCAGCTATGATGCCCCACGGTAACAAATTGGTTAGAACGTTCAGCGTATATATTTTGTGACATGGTCGCGCATTATTAGAGTTCTCAGCAGGCAATATGTAGAGTGCGGTTCGAGCCTTCAAAGGCAATGTTTCTTTGTTGAAACTTCGAGCAAGACCTTCACGTAGCTGCTCAGCACAATTGATTGAATGTTTTCATAACATAATGGCTATAAATACAAAAATAATAATAATAACAATAATAATAATAATTATTATTATTATTGTAATTGTTATTATTATAATTATTACTATTCTGTAACTGAATAACATGACTTTTGTGACTTTTTGGCATCGAGTGTTTATATGCTGTAAGATAACATCGAAAGTGGATAGGACTTTGGATGTAGGCACAGGGGTGTGTTGGCGGCATTCTCCTTTTGTAGTCACTATCCACTCTAAGAAAACTTTTCTTGAATAAGTCTTAATGCTTATCCTTCGTGCATATATTGTTCTGCTGCAGTGGATTAGCAATAAATCTAGAAAAAGTTGAGACAATCTTGTTCAGTTCACGCATTCTCTTTCTTTACTTCCCATGGTAGATCACGCTGGCACTGCTTTCTCCCTTACTAATTAAGCCATACTGAAATATAGGGTTACGGTGGACGGGTTTCAAACAAATAGCCGTTGCGGCACAATTTTGACATTTACTTTTGTATTCGATATGTTGATTATTATGTGGTACTTGTTTGAGCACAGTACTCCACTAATCTTGATATGAGTTCTTGTGATTCTTTTGTAAGCAGTGACCGTTTGCCATGCAAGTTATTTTACATTTTTTTTATTTTTAAGTTACAATGAGATTGATCTGGCTCCTTGTGTTTAGGTAAGTTCTTGGATCCGATGATAAAAAGCTGGGAAGCAAAGATGCACGAGAACTACGAAGAACAAATTAGAACTAATCAACAACGGTAAATCGGCTTTTCTTGTTGCCTTCAGAGACCTCAATGCACACTAGAAACGTGTAACAATAAATCGTCGCCTTATAGGTTATAAAATGCTAGATTAGAGTTTGGTGTATATGCATGGTTGTATTTGACCAAAACCAATGTAGGCTACATTGTAGCATTATAAGATAAGAAATATTAAGACTGTCGCGCAAACAAATTGTCTAGATGTGCTTCGGAAACGACACTGAAAACAGAGAGGCCGCTATAGAAAATTTGAATTGACGGTTGCTACATAAGAGGCCCAGAAATTTTGGCCTTCTGGAACTGGACTCGAACCTCTTTTGGACTACATTCTGGAACCTCCTCTGATCTGACGTAGCGCTCGTGAATAGGCTGGTGTCCTGCGCTTGGCCTTCGAGTGGGGCTTTAGAAGTTTGGAGATTACGATTACGATTACGAGTAGAAGTGAATGTAATAAACGAGAATGTTACGGTGAGGACAGAATATACCTATTACTTGACAAGAACGGTTGAGTTTTAGCATTACCCCTCAACCAAATAAGTGCGCATCCTACTTGTAAATAGTATTAAGCTTGGCGATTGTAGATCATAATTAATTGGATATTTGTGCAGTGGAATTGCAGCCATTGATGATGGTAGAGGGAACGTACAGAATCTGGTTTTACGCGATCCAAATTACGTCAACAATTTAATGCAGCATTCATTAACACAGGTTTGTCTTGAAGTAACTTCAAAGATAACTTATTATTCGCTGGTAATATTTCCTGCGTTTAATGCCATTCAACTGAAATTTGCATTGGAATCACATTTTTAATCAACCTGTATTTTTCGTTTACAAGTTTTGCCAGTGAGTCAATAATGAAGTGCATATTAATATTCATGCAAACATGAATCTGGCTTTTTGACAAAACTCATTTTAGGTACCTCTTATAATCGTTTAAGCATATCCTGAGCCTATATGTAACATACACGCTACACGACTGCTAAAGTTCTAATTTTGAGCGCAAGTTCGTCTCAGAATAATGGCTAACTGCTGCGAGAAATTACGAAAGGTCAGATCGAATTGCGCGAGAGCGGAAACAGCATATCCACACATGCAGCATAGCGCTACATTCTCTGACATAGCAGGTTCCAGACGGGGACGTGGATCCCTAGGACATCTTAACCTACTATGCATTTTCCGCTTATCTCGGTTAGAATGCTATTTGTGGTGCTATTGAGTTGTATGTAAGCGTCTTGAAATGATTACAATCATTACAGGCATGAACATGCAAACATAATATAAATGCATGTTATCATGTATGTATGCATTATATATATATATATATATATATATATATATATATATATATAATGCATACATCCCTTGTTTCCCTAACGTTGAAAAGATGGACAGTTGGATTTTGACTGCGTGGAGCTGAGTCGTCACTTGTGAAGCAGTGCTAATATACCGCTCCTGGTCAAACACATATGTAAACACATATGTAAACATCTATATATATCTATATAATATATACAAAAGTAGATTGATAGAAAGATATATGGATAGGTACACACATACATACTTACATACATACATACAAGCATACATACGAATATTTATACACAATTAGTGCCTACATGTTTTTCGATTATTGCTATTGTTGATGACAACGACTACGGCGACGACAAATTATGATAATCTTGAGGTTGCAAAAAAGTTGCTTTAGCTCACCATATCCTTAACCATAATATTATTTAGCATAAATTCCCATATCTTGCTATCCCTTGTTTCCCTGAAAGATCAATATGCCGCAAACCTTTGCACATGATCTGTTCATTGCTTAATTTCAGATGGAGCAAATCCTGTTACGACATCTAGGCAACGCAAACTTAAAAGGTAAGTTATACAGCACATCATATCACATTGGATTTCGTCTAATATTGTTTCAGTTAAGAAACGGTGCTAGTTTGTCTCTGCTCCTATCAAGAGAGAGATTGTCGGTCTGAATTATTGCGCAGCCGTAAATTCACCAGTCATCGGAAGCAGTCCACCTGTTGAGGTTTACCGACAAGAACTTCTTGCGAGACATAATCCTCAAGCTGCTGAAGACCTGTTCTGTCAACTGTGCCATTATTAATTGACTTATGTGAACCACCCTGTCTACCAGTCCTCTTTTGGTCGATGGACAAATAGCCTGTTAAAAGAGGCTTTACTTGCTTGCATATTTACTTACACACATTCATACATGCATGTATGTATACATACATACATACATGCATGCATACATACATACATACATACATACATACATACATACATACATACATACATACATACATACATACATACATACATACATACATACATACATACGTACATACATACATACATACATACATGCATGCATACATACATACATACATACATACATACATACATGCATACATAGCTTACTAAATAACTTATTTATTTAATTCCTTGTTTATATCGTGTTCACATGGTATTGTTTGTGGTTATACGGATGTGTCTGAGAATTTTCAGTAGCGCCACCTTTGTTGGGCTCTATGTGTGTGAGGGAGCCAATCACTAATGATTCTTTAGTCGTCTGAGCAGTATTTACTTTTGATAAACTATCTAAAGTCAATGGACTTTAGCACCACTGGGCCACTGTAACATCCCAGGATATGTTTCTGCCTTTATTCGTGATTCTCTCATCTGGCTCTCTCCACTGGCTCACTGCCAACAGCGATTCCAGTTTAAAACCGTCACCCTCATGCGCAATTTCCTCACTGGGAAATGAACTTACCTAATGAATTTTTGCAACCCGGTTTTCTCTTGCATGCGAGTGTTTCCTTGCGATCCTCAGACCGAGGCCGTATGACTGCCCCTTGTATGAGCTCTTCCACGGCACAGTCCAGGAGCTTCGCCCATATGGGTCCCTCTGTTTGGAACTGTCACCACTTGTTTCTCCGCCAAGAACCTTTGTCCTCTCTCCTCTCCAGTTCCGTAAACGCCAGAAGACCTTCCTTTGTACCGGTTCTAGCGTTGATGAGAGTTGTGAGCAAGCGTCTCTGATCTGAGTGGCGCTATATAAGCGTTCGGCTACAATTACAGGTTATAGGTCTCTATTTACCAGCAGCACAAGGAACAAGTGTATCACTATCCAGCCGCTCGCCATAGGTCCACTTGGAACATCTGCCCTCTTTAGTGAGCACCCTGTAACGATGTCGCTGAACCACGCATTGCGTTTTACTTACAGTAAATGTGTGTGGGTTGTGTGTAATTATATAGCGCAAAGAGTAGGATGCATAGTTTGTATAAATACACCTTAGAATTTAATTAATTAATTAATTAATTAATTACCATAATCTAAAACCAGCATCGTAAGGACTAAAATATATAGGGGGGGGGGGTTTGGGGAAATGTTTCGCCTTGCTGGATAATACGTTGCACAGCAAGGAACCATGACTGAACAATTGACAACGTGACCGTTCTGCAGATGACATTTCGCAAGCCGTTAAAATTTGATTGTTCGTTGGAACCTAACGTTGAAAAGATGGACAGTTGGATTTTGACTGCGTGGAGCTGAGTCGTCACTTGTGAAGCAGTGCTAATATACCGCTCCTAGTCATTCGAATGAGTGGAATTATATCAGTTTTAGGTGCAGCTGTGAGGGAAAACGAAATAACTCAGTAAGTAAGTAAGTAAGTAAGTAAGTAAGTAAGTATATTCTTTATTAAACGCTAGCAAACGCACAGCGCTTTACATACAATTTTACACAAAGAGGAAAGAAAAAAATAACAGTAATAATGACGTTAGATCATAAATGAAATAATAGCAACAGAGCCTAACTGTACAGCATCCTACCCAGGAAACCTCGTCGGGTGAGGGAGTCAAATCTAGGGAGAACCAGATTATGAGAACGAGGGCGCAAATCATACCCGGTCTTAAGAACAGGAGGTAGAAGGTCGTGGAGGAGGTGACTAGGGTTTTTGAGAATGTTCTTAAAGAGATCACGATCAGCTTTTTTGCAGAGTTCCTCAAAAGTAGGAAAAGAAGGAGGGAGGTAGCCGAGACGAACCAACTTACGGATAATTGCGCCCAAATGATCAAGTTCCCGCTTGTTAGCAAAGCCTAACCATACCTGGGAACAGTCTGTCGAAGCTTAGACGTTCGAACTGTCGTGATTGCGTCGATCTAGCGAGATACAGCGTCTGCAGTGTATACAACCTTCAGTGAAAGGTATGCGAACAGTCTATTAGTTACAAGTCACAGCAAGGCACAAGTGAGTGAATCAAGCTGGGAGGTTAGCTCAGACGTAGGTCTATTTTAATAGCCAACAGATTCAAGTTGCTAGTTAGGTAGATTTAATAGTGAATCTTTTAGCCAACGATTGATATCTTGAAACATTGATTCCATAATTGTACACTGGCTTCAGTTGATTCTTATGTATATTAAATAATTCAACTTTGACCAACAGATCGAGCCAGTGGGCCAAACGAGAACAAATCGACACAAACATCTAAAGACGGTTTGTCAAATTTTTTTTCTGTAGAAATTTCTCAGTACTGATTTTGCTGCATAATACATAAATGGCTGATTGGCAATATCGGCAGCTGATACAATGCTTTAAATGATCATGCATAAATTGCATTTAAATTAAAGAGTAATGATGGTTTAATTAGAAAATGAAAGCATTTAGGCTAGACTTATATACAATGCTTTTTTTCAGCCGGAACGGGCACTAACGGCGTTCCGGCACCTTTTTTCAGCTGCTAAAAATGTTTTTTTTTTATAATGAAAACAATAAAAACAATAAAAACAATAGTTATTTTAATTTAATTTCAGTGTTGTTAAGTGTCTTCAGTGTTTATTGAGACCATTCCCAACCCCCAATCTCGTTTTTCTCGGGATTTTAGCCCGTTCATAATTATTCACTTCCGGAACCTATTGTTCAGTTCCGGCAGGGGCGGATCCAGAAACTGTGACAAGGGGGGGCCAAAAAATTATACATACAAAGCAGCCTTCTTGAGTTTACCAACCGAGCACCAAAAAAAATTTTCCCAATCCATCTCCCAAAAAAGTTGATGACCATTTTTTTTTTAATCATTAACCTTTTTTATGTCTTTAGTATACATGTATGGGACCCACGTCCTGTGTACATTTTACTCATCCACGCCTACGGGGGGGGGCACGCCTGTGTAAACATCATCAAACGCCCAAAAAACGCTTGTGTAAATAAAGAGAAATTTCAAATGGGGGGGCCATGGCCGGATAAGCCCCCCTGGATCCGCCCTTGAGTTCCGGCACCTTTTTTTTAGAATAAAAGCACTGCTCATATATATATATATATATATATATATATTTAGAAATAAAATGAAACTGCAAAAAAACCAAAAAAAAGTTATAACAACGAATGAAATCTCTAAATATTTTGCCTACATTTATTATTATTATTATTATTATCATTATTATTATTATTATTATTATTTTATTTATTATTATTATTATTATTATTATTATTATCATTATCATCATCATCATCATCATCATCATCATCATCATCATCATCATCATCATCATTATTACTTTATCCGAGGTAAGCTTAAGAGTTATTCCCCTGGAACCAAATATTAGGTTTGGATCTGTTGACGCTCGAGTGAAAAAAAAATTAGGCATGTTCCCCGCAACATCAGTGAATACGCCTATCAAAGCTACAGTTTCATAGCGCTATGTGTAGATAGAGAAACAGTGGAAAACGAAATTGACCTCATTCGACGCTCCTGAGATGCTTGCAACTTGGCTTTGGAACAGTCTCTTAATTATATAGTTTGCTGCACCCAACTGAAAGCTGATGTGGAGATTCCGTGCTTACACCTACTCTTCCACTTGACTCCTCCCTCACATTCACAAAGCATATATCCAGCCTGACTCGCTCCTGCTTCTTTCAACTGAGGCGTCTCAGGGCCATCAGACCCTCGGGCTCACCTTCTGTCTTTAACACCATAGTTCACGCATTTTGTCTGCTCACCCTTGGACTACTGCAACTCGCTCTTCATGGGTCTCCCTAAGCAGCGTCTCTCCCCTTCAATCTGTTCTAAATGCTTCTTCTAGGCTCATTGCTAGACTCCCCGCTTTGCCTATATCTCTACTTACATGCTTGATGTCCTGCGCTGACTTCCTGTTGCCGCGCTCATCTGTAATAAGATCCTCCTCCCTGCCTCTAAATCTCAGCAGGGCAGCCTACTGCCCCAAATTATCTCTCGAGCTATCTGCGAAAGCCGCTATCTGCATCTTATCGCCCATTGCGCTCTGCGAATCGGCATGATCTTGTTGTTCCCAAGGATAGAACTGCTTTAGCCCAGCACATGGCGTTTGCTGTAGTGGGTCCCATGATCTGGAATGACCTTCCCCCTCTGCTCAGGGCCAAACTAATGACTGGATTTTCCTCATCGGTCTCACGTTCCCTGAATGCATTTCTGTTTCCCCGGGGCTTCTGTGCTGAGGACGCCTCTGAATAGTTATTATGCGAGAGGCGCTTAATTAATTTCTAGATACAATACAATGCAATTTCACATATTTCTTCTAACAATTGAATACACAAGGAAACCAACACAAATCTCTGTTACAATATTACTCCACACTCTACACTGTTCTAAT
This sequence comes from Allolobophora icterica, assembly GCA_963556255.1. Lineage (NCBI taxonomy): Eukaryota > Metazoa > Annelida > Clitellata > Crassiclitellata > Lumbricidae > Allolobophora > Allolobophora icterica. The sequence goes on along the minus strand of OY744603.1, from coordinate 13,298,676 downwards.
TTCAAATCACCTGCATCAGTTGATTTCCTTTCGCGCCAACACGTCCGACGCATACAAAACATTATGACGACAGTGTATATAGGCCTATATAATTATGTAATTGGTTAAAATGCTCTGATCGCCGTCGTCAAGACGGCAGTACTGACGTCACAAACGATATCTGTTTCATAATAGATTCCAGAGCGTCCTCCGACAGACACACGCTCTTTGGATATTATATCAATCAGTCAATCAATCAAATCATTTATTGCATCCCAATAGACGTAATGACGATCAATCGAAAACAAGGAACAAAACAAGAATAAGTAGCGGGTCGGTAAAGCTGTCTTGACGTAGATTGCCCAAATTCCATGTAAAAAGTGGTGGAAACCAAATTGTTAATTTGCAAGGTAGAGGGCATACACATATTAAAGAAACCAAGAGGGAGAAAGAAAGTAAGACAAATCAAACTGCTTAACTAATCTTAACTATCTTACTAAGCTTAACTAACTAACTAGAGAGGTGGGGAAAAAGTAAAGGAATAAAAAATCACTGGTGAGTAGAATGGGCGTTGAGTGGGAGTAGAAATGGAAGTGGCCCACGTGCACACACGTGGGCCCCACCGCGCAACAGCATCCCATACGTGTAATGTTAAAGTTCAATTGCGACAGAACTCATTAGGAACGATCTCAAACGGATTTTAAATAAATGAACATTTGGAGAGAGGCGAATGTCAGGAGGAATCTTCGCCTATAATTTCGGTCGAACAAATTTTTTGCTGAATACTCTTGAGTTCGTGTGGGCTTTAATAGTTCTGAGGGAGGTGGCATTCCTAGTGTTGTGGGTGTGAATCTGCGAGCCGGCAATAAAGTAATTCTGGAATGAAGCTGGCAGACCGTTATGTTCGGACAGGTAGATGAACTTTCCTATTTGTGAAAATCTAAGTTGCTTTATATCCAGTAGGTTGAGTCTAGTAAACATTGGACTAGTATGGGTGCCAGTGGGGACACCGGCAATCATTCTAACAGCTCTTTTCTGAAGAATTACTAGTTTACTGAGTCTGGAGTCGTAAGTGGAAGCCCAGATTAAATTACAATAACTTAGATACGGTGGACTAAAGAATAGTAAAGGTTTAGTCTGATAGTCTCAGGAAGTAGATAGGAGATCCTTTTTTTTCTCGCAATTTTGCAACAAAATCAATGTGATCTTTCCAAGATAGGTGCCTATCAACAATTACACCCAGGAATTTGGCTGACTCGACTTGGGCTAAGGGGGCTCCCGCGATTTCCATGGTAATATCTATAGGTGTAATTTTCCTATGGGATTTGAAATTATAAAGTTGGTTTTGTCTACGTTGAGGGTGATTCTATTAGCCGAGAACCAAAAATTTACAAGATTTAGTTCTAAATTTATGGTATCCATTAGGGTTTGCCAAGACTGGTGGGCATAGAAAGTATTGGTATCATCGGCAAATAGGATAAAGTGAAGAGTTTTTGAAATCGTAGCTAGATCATTAATGTATAAAAGAAATAGTAAGAGCCCGAGATTGGAGCCTTGAGGGACCCCATATAAGATTGAACGGTTTTCTGAGAGTACTCCACTGCATAGAACTTTTAGAGTGCGGTTCAGGAAATAGTTGTAAAACCAGCTTAAAATTGGGCCTCTGATTCCAAAATGTTCTAATTTTTTTTAGCAATATGGAATGGTCGACAGTATCAAAGGCCTTGGATAGGTCGATGAAAATACCCACTGAATATTCGTTCGAATCAATAGCTTTGGTAATTCTGTCCTCCATGTCGATTAGGGCCATATAAGTGGAATGGCCAGATTGGTATCCATGCTGAGAGTGGTGAATTAGATTAAGGCTATTGATATAGTTACTAAGTCGGTCGTAAACAATTTTCTCGAAATATTTCGCAAAATATGGAAGTATCGAGATGGATCTGTAGTTATCCGGGTCATCAGTGTCACCTTTTTTAAAAATTGGTACTACTTTTGTCATGTATGATATATACAACACTGCAGGCAACCAAACAGTCAAACTTCATCATCAATTATCCACTCAACACACAGGTCCATCCCAACCAAATGTATTAGGGCATCAAATGTCGCTGCTCTCAAAAACACGTGGACAGCTTTTATTATTACTGAATTGAAACTTCCGTAGTGTAAATGTCTAATGGACAAGGTATCAACCGATGGCGTCGTAAAACCAAATCGCAATTAAGTCAGGCCCAGAATGTCGTTTTGCTGACACAGAGGAACGGGCTACGGTGGACAGACCAGATGATAAAGTAAGACTTGAATCGAAAGCGAATATGCCACAAGAATCTCCATCGAATGAACAGATGCTGATAGATGAAAATTATCAAGACTGGATAAAAACCAGTTGTTAAAAACACAATACAATTGGTACTACTGCGGTCTCTTCCTCGAGACTCGTCCACCTCTTTCTTCTCTGCTCTTAAGACTGTTCTCTTTCGCCGAGGTTGGGCTGGGAGCGCCTCTGAATAGTTGCCTTGAAGAGCGCGCTATATAAATGTCTAGTTGATTGATTGATTGATTGAATACGTGTACTGTATTAAGTGTATTTCTCCAATCCCTGTGTTATGGATGAGCGCCAGAACTTAACCTGGTTCTCACGACTTTTGGCGCCCAAGGCGCTGAAATTTAAGAATACGACTCATTCATTAATGTCACTAAAGTATTCTAACAAAATCCGTTTTCGATTTCAGATGGTGATGGACCAGGACCAACGGTTCCGTATAAGCCTGATTCAAACAAAGGTCAGTGAAACATGAATAGTTGTTGTGGACTGGCAAACCTAGGGCTGCGACATAGTCGAACTTCATCAATTATTGCTCAAACTCTCTGAACTGTTATTCCTTTCGATCTTCAGTGACGAGTCCAAGCCGTGCAAATGATATATTTAACCTCTATTCGACATTGTAGACCACGAGATCTTGCTAGAACGGTTGCGTGTTTCGTTTGGACTGTTTTATACATTCTCTATACCTCTGGACTTTCGATGCTTCTGGCTGCGCATGCGGTTTTGAGTCAGCAATATGCTGACTAAGTCCAAGCAAACATGCATTGCCTCTCTACCAATGCCATTCCAACAGTCCGGGTTATGAGTGTGGCTTTAGATGCCCTAGAAGCCTGGATGTCGTCAAATCCACTGCGCTTGAACCCGTCCAAAACCAAATTTATTTGGCTAGGCACGTGACAGCAACTCGCTAAACTTGACCTGACAGCTCTTGCAACTGAATTCCCAAACTATACCATCTCAACTCTTGTCCGTGTTCTTGGTGTCTGGCTCGACCAGGAGCTTACTTTTGTTCAACAAATACTCCGTCTTAGTTGGGACTGCTACTACCAGCTGCGCCAGCTTCGCACTGTTACTCGTTCGCTAACGCCCAGTGGCACTGCTACACTGGTTCACTCCTTCGTTACAACCCGCCTTGATTACTGCTCATCGCTTTATTTTGGTCTTCCATCTAGTCGCATAGTGAGTCTAGCGCGAGTTCTGCGCTCTGCAGCCCGTCTCATTGGGCAGATTCCCAACAATGGCCAAGTCTCTAGATATATGCTGGAGGTCCTTCACTGGCTTCCTATGCACACACGCATAGAATTTAGGATCGCTGCCTTAGTATGGCGATGTTGTCAAAGCTCTGCCCCTGCCTACCTTCGAGAGCTTTAATGCACAGTTTCAGGTGCCCAAGGCCGACGTTCCCTCCGCTCAGCGGGAAAAGGGGTATAGTTCCCTTTGCTCGTTCCACGACTGTGCAAAGTCGAGCTTTTTTAATGGTAGTTTGAAATAGACTTCCCTTAGAGCTCCGCATGTACCCTGGGGTCACCCATGGCCTATATCTCGCAAATCTTACAACTGTCTTATACGAACCTGATGGTGTCGGGAGCGCCTCTGAGTAATACCCTTGAAGGGTCGCTATATGAATCTTCGAATGAATGAATGAATGAATGAACTACGCAAACTGCCTCTGCTAGACAAGATGATTTTCACTGAAGATACATTTCGTGTCTGGCCGTGATTCTTTTCGCACTGCCAACCACAAATCTCTCTATGAATTCCTAAATCAAAATTACTTGGAGCTCTCTCAAGCAAGTTTTTACAAGATTGGACAGTCTCTTTGGATAACTCTACAAGTTTCAATTGCATATCACTCGTAATTTAAATTCTGTTTTCTATGATGAATCACATTTCGACAGTTGCTTAACTTATCGAAAAAATTATAAAAAATACATCGTATCGTATATGGGTATTTATAAATCGCCTCTACGGTATAAATCATTCAGAGGCGCTTCCAGTGCTCGAAACCACGCGAGAAAAAGCAGGATTTAAGGTGAGAAAGAGAAGTAGCAAAGCTAGAAGAGCGCCTTTGGGAACCCTTACTGCAGTTTCATTTGAGGTAGGGCCATTGAAAAGGAAGAGGGAAATGGAGAGGTCATTGTAGATGATGTAGAAGCTGCTGATGTACGTAAAACATATTTCTGCTAAGTGTTTACGTTCGAAGAATTTGGAAATATCCCTGAACTCAACCAATCATTTGTATACAGTGGTAGGAAGGATTAACACAGGAAATTGTGGCGGAACAACTAAAAAGATTAAAAACCGATGTGAGTCCAGGCATAGACTGACTCCATCCAATGCCTTGCCAAGAAGTGACGGAAGAAATTCAAGCGGAATTATCCCTGAACTTCAATAAATCAATTGAGACTGGATATGTATCACGGAAATGGTGGGATGCACTCATAGTACTATTGTTTAAACATGGAATTAGGAATGAACCGGGTAATCACAGACCAGTCAGCTTAACCAAAGTGGTATGCATGGTCATGGAGAGACACTGCTAAGGATAACACAGTGCCTAGGAGCACTGTATTATCCTTAAAGAAGCCTGCTTAAGAACCCTTAAATCGTTCATGCCTAGACTCATTAACATATTCACATTATATTATTATTACAACAACATTTCTTCCAATGTGTAAACGTCTTTGGTTTGTCACTTCGAAATGATATTAAACGATTTTAGATATATTTAGTACATTGCAATTTTAAACATTACGAGACGCGCTCTGTATTTCTCCAATTCTTGTGTTATGGTTGAGCGTCAGTATTTAACCTGATTCTCACGACTTTGGCGCCTAAGGCGCTGAACTATAAGAATAAGATTCATTTATTAATGTCTATAATGTCTTCTAACAAAATCTGTTTTCGATTTCAGATGATGATGGACCAGGACCAACGGTTCCGCATAAGCCTGATCCAAACAAAGGTAAGTGAAACATGAATAGTGGTTGTGGACTGGCAAACCTAGGATTGCGATATAGTCGAACTTCATCAATCATTGCTCAAACTCTCTGAACTGATAATTATTCCTTTCGATCTTCACTGACGAGTCCATGCCGTGCAAATGATATATTTAACCTCTATAACTACGGCAAACTGCCTCTGCTAGACAAGATGATTTTCACTTAAGATACATTTCGTGTCTGGCCGTGATTCTTTTCCCACTGCCAACCACAAATCTCTCCATGACAAGAGTCCAGACATACGTAGATAAACTCCATCCAATACTTCTACATGAAGTGAGGGAAGAAATTCAAGCGGTATTTCTCCAATTCTTGTTGATGTGTTATGAATGGGCGCCAGTATTTAACACGCTTCTCGGGACTTTTGGCCCTGAAGGCGCTGAAATCTAATAATACGACTCATTTATTTATGTTAGTAAAGTGTATTCTAACAAAATCCGTTTTCCATGTCAGATGAAGGACCAAAACGAACGGATCCGAGAGAGCCTGGACCAGATGAAGGTAAGTAATTGAAAAGGACGAGGGAAATGGAGAGGTCATTGTAGATGATATTGAAGCTGCTGATGTACTCAATACATATTTATACTCAGTGTTTACGTTGGAAGAATTAGGAAACATCCCTGAACTCAATCAGCCATTTGTATACAGTGGCAGGAAGGATTCACATAGGAAATTGTGGTGGAACAACTAAATGAGGGTTAAAACCGGCAAGAGTCCAGACATAGGGAGATTAACTCGATGCAATACTTCTACATGAAGTGAGGGAAGAAATTCAAGCGGAATAATCGCAGATATTCAATAAATCAATTGAGACTCGATATATATCACGGATATGGAGGGATGCATTAGCATGTGTTATGAATGGGCGCCAGTATTTAACGCTGTTCTCACGATTTTTGGCCCCGAATGCGCTGAAATCTAAGAAAACGACTCATTCATTAATGTCACTAAAGTATTACAACAAAATCCGTTTTCGATTTCAGATGACGATGGACCTGGACCAACGGTTCTGCATGAGCCTGATCCAAACAAAGGTAAGTGAAACATGAATAGGGGCTGTAGACTGGCAAACCTAGGGCTGCGACATAGTCGAACTTCATCTTCAATTTTATATCGATTGTTCTATATCATGACCTGTATTAGTTTTTGAAATGAACGAGAAACAGCTTATATATTTCTATTCATTATTTTACTTATCTTCTAACAAAATCTGTTTTCGATTTCAGATGATGATGGACCAGGACCAACGCATCCGGATAAGCCTGAACCAAACAAAGGTCAGTGAAACATGAATAGTGGTTGTGGACTGGCAAACCTAGGGCTTCGATATAGTCGAACTTCATCAATCATTGCTCAAAATCTCTGAACTGATATTCCTTTCGATCTTCACTGACGAGTCCATGCCGTGCAAATGATATATTTAACCTCTATAACTACGGCAAACTGCCTCTGTTAGACAAGATGATTTTCACTTAAGATACATTTCGTGTCTGGTCGTGATTCTTTTCCCACTGCCAACCACAAATCGCCCTATGAATTCCTAAATAAAATGACATGGAACTTAATCAAGCAAGTTTTTACAAGATTGGACAGTATCTTTGGATAATTCTACAAGTTTCAATTGCATATCACTCGTTATTTTAATTCTGTTTTCTGCGATCAATCAAATTTCGACAGTTGCTTAACTTATCGAAAAACTTATAAATATTTCGTATCGTATCGTGTATGGGCATTTATAAAACGCCTCTCGCGGTATAAATCATTCAGAGGCGCTTCCAGTGCTCGAAACCACGCGAGAAAAAGAGCAGGATTTAAGGTGAGAAAGAGAAGTAGCAAAGCTAGAAGAGCGCCTTTGGAAACCCTTACTGCAGTTTCATTTGAAGTAGGGCCATTGAAAAGGAAGAGGGAAATGGAGAGTTCATTGTAGATGATGTAGAAGCTTCTAATGTACTCAATACATATTTCTACTCAGTGTTTACGTTGGAATAATTAGGAAACATCCCTGAACTCAACCAGCCATTTTTATACGGTGGTAGGAAGGATTCACAATGTCATAGGAAATTGTGGTGGAACAACTAAACGAGGGTTAAAACCGACAAGAGTCCAGACGTACGTAGATTAACTCCATCCAATACTTCTACATGAAGTGAGGGAAGAAATTCAAGCGGCATAATCGCAGATCTTCAATAAATCAATTGAGACTCGATATATATCACGGACATGGAGGGATGCAGTCATAGTACTATTGTTTAAACATGGAATTAGAAATGAACCTGGTAATCATACACCAGTAAGTTTAACCAGTGAGGTATGCAAGGTCATGGAGAGACTCTGTCAAGGATAAAAGTGTGCAACACAGAATTTTTATAAACACTGTATTTCTCCAATTCTTGTTGATGTGTTATGAATGGGCGCCAGTATTTAACACGCTTCTCAGGACTTTTGGCCCTGAAATCTAAGAATACGACTCATTTATTAATGTCAGTAAAGTATATTCTAACAAAATCCGTTTTCCATGTCAGATGAAGGACCAAAACGAACGATTCCGAAAAAGCCTGGACCAGGTAAAGGTAAGTGGAACATGAATTGTGGCTAGGGACTGGCAAACCTAGGGCTGCGACATAGTCGAACTTCATCAATCATTGCTCAAACTCTCTGAACTGATATGCCTTTTGATCTTCACTGACGAGTCCAAGCGGTGCAAATGATATATTTAACCTCTATAACTACTGCAAACTGCCTCTGCTAGACAAGATGATTTTCACTTAAGATACATTTCGTGTCTGGCCGTGATTCTTTTCCCACTGCCAACCACAAATCTCTCTATGAATTCCTAAATCAAAATTACTTGGAGCTTTCTCAAGCAAATTTTTACAAGATTGGACAGTATCTTTGGATAATTCTACAAGTTTCAATTGCATATCACTCGTAATTTAAATTCTGTTTTCTGTGATCAATCAAATTTCGACAGTTGCTTAACTTATCGAAAAGGTTATAAATATTTCGTATCGTATCGTGTATGGGCATTTACAAAGCGACTCTCGCGGTATAAATCATTCAGAGGCGCTTCCAGTGCTCGAAACCACGCGAGAAAGAGCAGGATTTAAGGTGAGAAAGAGAAGTAGCAAAACCTAGAAGAGCGCCTTTGGAAACCCTTACTGCAGTTTAATTTGAGGTAGGGCCATTGAAAAGGAAGAGGGAAATGGAGAGTTCATTGTAGATGATGTAGAAGCTGCTGATTTACTCAATACATATTTCTACTCAGTGTTTACGTTGGAATAATTAGGAAACATCCCTGAACTCAACCAGCCATTTTTATACAGTGGTAGGAAGAATTCACATATGAAATTGTGGTGGAACAACTAAATGAGGGTAAAAACCGACAAGAGTCCAGACGTACGTAGATTAATTCCATCCAATACTTCTACATGAAGTGAGGGAAGAAATTCAAGCGGCATAATCGCAGATCTTCAATAAATCAATTGAGACTCGATATATATCACGGACATGGAGGGATGCATTAGCATGTGTTATGAATGGGCGCCAGTATTTAACGCGGTTCTCACGACTTTTGGCCCTGATGGCGCTGATATCTAAGAATACGACTCATTTATTAATGTCAGTAAATAGGCCTATATTCTAAAAAAATCCGTTTTCCATGTCAGATAATGGACCAAAACGCAGGGATCGGAAAAAGCCTGGACCAGATGAAGGTAAGTAAAACATGAATAGTGGCTGTGGATTGGCAAACCTAGGGCTGCGATAGGGCCTATAGTCGAACTTCATCAATCATTGCTCAAACTCTCTGAACTGATAATTATGCCTTTCGATCTTCCGTGCAAATGATATATTTAACCTCTATAACTACTGCAAACTGCCTCTGCTAGACAAGATGATTTTCACTTAAGATACATTTCGTGTCTGGTCGTGATTCTTTTCCCACTGCCGACCACAAATCGCCCTATGAATCCATAAATCAAAATTACTTACAGCTTTACAAGATTGGACAGTCTCTTTAAATAATTCTACAAGTTTCAATTGCATTTCACTCGTAAATTGAATTCTGTTTTCTGTGATCAATCAAATTTCTACAGTTGCTTAACTTACAGAAAACTTTAGAAATCTTTACTGCGGTTTCATTTGTTTCATTATCATAGGAATCATGAATAATGGCGCTATCGAAGTCCCTTAATCACATTGTATTGGATTAGATTGGATTCGATTAGACCAGACTATAAAGTAAACTAATAGACTATAGTATAGTAGAATATAAATTAGCCCAGATCAGATGATGTCAGATGTTATCAACAATTCACCAAAATGTAATTTTAGTGCTTTAGGCAATTAAGATATGGAGTTTATTTTAATATAGTTTCAGCCTTTCCTCTTAGATGCAACCCTTTTGTGATCTTGCTTTTCAGATGAAAGCTGTGTCTACAAGGGTTTCAGTTACGACATGAAAATTCAACAAGGCAAGACACTTAGAGTAAAAATAAACCGTACTCCAATGCTTTTCATTATTTAAATGTCTTCATAATTTTAACGACGCAGTTATAGAACAGATGAAACTTTTGTGAAAAAGGATACTGAAAATACTGAAACTCTACAGTTGAATAGAATGGTGGTTTACGATGCATATAGGACTTAAGCTGAAACAGTAAATGTGAAAATGAAACATGTGAAATGCTTTTGATGATAGGCCTGTTTCATGAAAAGGAGAACCACACTGAATTTGCATTCAACCTTGCATTCATTAACTGCCTGCTTGTCCTTTCCATCTAAAACTAAAAACCTAACTTTAAATAAATTCTGCCTACATTCTTATAGCTGTCTACCATAATTTATAACCCAAGTTGCTGCAACTCAAACGTTGCTGATGTCGCTCAGCTGTCTAGACGCCCCGATCACTGGATTTGTTATAAATAACCTGCTTTTGTGGGCTGCAGGCGTTGAAATGTAAGAATACGATTCTTTTTTTCAATGGGAGTTAAGTATTCTAATAAAATCTTTTTTCGATGTCAGATGACAAATCGCGACAACGAAGACAGAGGAAACCAAAATCTGTGTCAGTGAAAGGTCCGTGCAATGTTGGCCAGTGGTAAACTGTATCGACGACATTTTCGAGCTTCTTAAACTGTACTTCAATCAGTCCTAACTGTTATTCCTTCTATTCTTCACTGGCCGAGTACAACAGGTGTCGACGATATATTCACCTTTCAAAACTCGGGGAAACTGCCTCTGTTGCTTAAGATAATTTTCAATGAAGATACGTCTCTTGCCAACCACAAATCTTCCTACTCATTGCAACACCAAAGTAAGTTGGAGCTTTCGAGAGCAGGAAATAAAGAGATTAAACCGCGTCTTCAGATTGTAAAGCCTTATTTTTGGTTTCAATGACCTATCGAAATTTAACAATAACTTGACTGATCGAAAGCTTTAGAAATAGTTGACGCAGTTTCACTCAAATCATCCGCAAATTGATGTCATACGATCCTGATAACGGCAAAATCGAAGTCAACATTGCGTCAACTTACTAACGTGGATTTAATTAGACTAGACTACACTAAAAGCAACTGAGTAAACTAATAGACTAGCGTAGATTCGAATAATAAACTGTAGGCCTACTAGGGCCTACTATGGACTATAGACTAGACTATAGACAGTATACAATAGACTAGGCTAACAAGACTAGACTAGATTGGACTAGACTAGAATGGACTAGACTAGACTATTAGACTGACATGATAGATAAATAATAGACTAGGCAAAGACTAGACTAGACAAGACTAGACTAGTTTTAACTACACTAGCCTAACAGTTTTGATTGATAGGCCTAGACTAGACTAATAGACTATTCTTGACTAGACTAACATACTAGACTAGACTCTATAGAACTAAACGGCTACATTAGACTTAAAGACTCGACTAGATTCATGGAATAGGATAGACTAATATACTAGACAAGACTAGACTAGTAGATGTAGAATTATAGACTATGCTAGACTCATCAATAGGCTAGTCACGCTAGTGAACTAGACCAGGTCAGGGCAGATCAGGGTAAATCAGATCACACCAGATGAGCAATTTACCAAAATAGCAATAACCTAATAAACCCAATTAGCCTATTAATCTAAGCAATAAAAATATGTAAATTGTATGTTAATATCGTTTCAGCCTATCCTGGCAGATCACGCCTTAAGAAGACGACATGCTCGAGTTCAGGTTGCAACGTGGTTATCACATGCAGAGACGGTAAGGGTTTGAAGGATCTACAATACATGCACACAACAACTACATGTATATGGGATGACGGAAACAGAACAGCCCATTAAAGTAGCCTAACACTGAGAGACAGTCATGGAAATTAAGTGCTAATGACTTCATTTTCTTAGCCTCAGCAATGCCAAGCGAGTGTCCAGTCTTCTCCCTCTCTACATGATCTTGCAGCTGGTTAACTACAGATTTATAGCCAAGACCCACGCAACTGAACCAGAAATTCTACAGAAAACCCTTCTGCCCTGGTCAGAATCTGAACCACCAATCTCCAGCACAACAACCACTCGATGCATTTGTTTAGGTGATGAAAAATACAATTTAAGTAAATCTTTCAATTTCTATCCAGAAAATACATCGAGAACAATGGAATATCATCTCCAGATATAAACAAATATCATTATACATATATTTTTCTATAGTTTCATTTATGTATTTAATTATTAGTACGATGCTCCTCTATGCATCAGCCGATAATGTGGAGGACATTTTCAAGTTGCTAAAATGAAGAAGGTTTCCAAACAATGTTCTCCACGATTTTCGCTATCGGCCTGAAATATGCTGATATGTTAGCTAAAATGATGCAGACAGGTACCATTTTTGACAACTTATATAAGTTCGCAGTAGACCTCTAATTAGATCCTCACATATACATTAATAGCATATGACCCCTGTGCTTATTCAATTGCCTTAGCTTCCTGTTCATCAGAAAATTTCCTACAAAGCACTGAACTCTGGCCAACCTCAGTCCTTATCTCTCAGGCTTACCATCTTTTGACAGGGTAGTCTGATTGTCTATCTTGGTCATACTTAAAACTAGACCAGTGATCGGTGAACGAGCTTTTTCGGTTATTTTACCCAGATTTTGGATCTCTCTTCCTGTTACTGTCCGTTCTGCTCAGTCGCTTGTCTCCTGTTTTGCTGAACTTAAAGTTTATCTTTTTCGGATTCGGATTGCTTATCCACAATTTACTAATCATAACTGACGAACACAGTTGAAAACCTACTTATTATGTGACTTTTAGCATTTGCGTTAACAGTTAACATTGTAAAGTTCCCCAGGAGAAGCTTGCTACTGACGATGTTATAAAAAATGTCGTAATTATAATTACTATTGTAATTACTTCTGGATGTTGACCGGCTTACGGTTTGATTTTGGTGCGCCATCGGTTGATACCTGTACATTAAACACAGGCGCTATAGAAGTTACTATTTAATGTTAATACAAATGAAATATTACGGTGATAGTTGCCTTCACTGTTATTAAACTTAATTTTCTTAGCCTCTGCATAATTGTGCTAGTCCTCTCCTTTGATATATTGTTACACAATTAGTTGTCTCTTACGTGACATTTGGTATTTTTAGGAAAGGTCATCAAATTAGAAACACCGTACGGAGGTAAGTAGCAATAATCGATTAGGACACATGTCACATGCAGTAATGGTAACATTACTTGAAGTTCGGGCGAGAGTCAACAGTGAGATGGGGAAGGTAAGTCAAAAACAAGACAAGGTAAGGTAAGGTAGGTCAGATAAGGCAAGGAAAGGTAAGCGTGATGTTTGCTCTTGCCTCTGATTCAAAGTTGGACTCCTGTCTCGTAAATCTCATGTAATTCAGTCCTATTATTATCTATCGCGTTGGTTAACCTTTAACAAATGCCCATATTGATTTATTGATTGTTGAACTATACTGCCTCCTGACTTGACAGTTGTAAAATCGTGCCTTGCCTCGCTCAATCTCACACCTACAAGTCGACTTCGCTTGTTTTTACTCTGTGTATAACTGTCTGCTTCTCAGTTGCGTGGCCTATATTTCATATTCACAAAATTCGATATATTTTTTTTATCACAATTCGTCTTTAATTTCTTTTCATCTTAAATATCAAACTCCACAACAATACATTTCTTGGACACATCGTTGAAGGTGCAAATGATTCTTCCCGAATGACTAACTATAGGGCCTATACGTAAAATCTTAAATTACCTGTTTATATCCGGTGTGAATTGGCCTGAAACTATAAGCATATCGCCTAATCATATGCAATTCATAGTTACCCTAAGCGTGTAAGGACATCAGTTAAATAAATATTATATTCATATATATGTATATATATATATCTTATAAATATGTCATTTAAGGAAAGTCTGCGAAGGACGCGCACGTCTCATAGCACTTATGTCCGTAAGCTCCACCCAGCACCAAAATACATCGTAGCCATAAAAACGTTGACAAGAGTCGTAACTCTTTACGGCCTAAATCCCGTCGTACAGAATGCTCCAATTTTGTAGCAAGGCACTCTGAGGTTATTCTATTCGCTTACTGGCTACAAGACCATTATTCCTGAGAGACGTGCTCTTGAGTCTCAACTTTATTTGACCTTACTCGCAAGGACTACAACAGGAATCAAAGTAACTAGACAGTGCATGCAAGCACATCTGTCAGTAAAATAGTGTTTAACTCTGTAAATTTGTATGTAGGCCCCCTACATGTAAGTATGTAAGTAAATATGTGCGTGTGTAACTGTGCATCTATGTGTGCATATATGTAGGGAAGTATGGAAGCATGGGTGTCGCATGTATATAAGAAAGGTGTGTGTAAGCACGTAAGTATGTATACGCGTATGTGTTTAGGTCATTTAACGATACCAGTAGGACTAGGTGTTGCTAGAAACCAGTCAGTTAAGAACTTCAGATCAATCACAACACAGTCTCATCAACAATATGATTATCAAAGGAGCCTTAGAAGCGAATGACTTTATTGGTGACAATGCACTATTGAGAGGTTGTGAAAAGGCGCTATGCAAATTTTAGATAATACCTATTCTATAGCTGCAGTAATTAATAATTTCGTTTCCTGGCGCAGAATATGGTGCGCCACCGAAGTCGTCTAAGTTTCCTGCATATCGTTTACCCCTCAAGAAGTCGGATATCCGGAAGATTGATGTGAAGTTTTCAGAAGGTGGCGTGTATGACGAAAGCAGCGCTTCCAACACGAACGGTAAATGTACAGTTTAGTGTTATCAAATAATAGTGAAACACCATCTGGGGTTCTAGCGTGGCGTGAGACCTCGTAGGAGGGAGCCAGTTCAACGTGAGGCCATGCCTCAATTCCACAAAAACACGGGTGGTTTAGCCCGGAGGCGCTCACTACGTCGCACTAAGGGAGGCCTAATTATTGCATCATTTGCGCTTGGCCTAATTCCGGAAATGGATTTACCCGGATTGTAGAAGCGGCTTCTGTGGTCCTCGGGTTGGGGACGGTTGTGGTCATCAACGACGCATCAGGATTCGTTATGGTCCACCAACAGTCTTCTGTTCAATCTCGTCGGGTATCTCTTTAACTTACATGCAGAAAGGTCAGGCGCTTCCTCTCACACCGGGCTAAAAACCCCAGACGTGGATTCCCAGTAATCGTCCTCAGACCTACGACTGTTTTCATTTCTTCAAGGAAACACAAGAGTCGGCGCAAATACTCCCGTCTTAAGACAGGGTCAACAAGGACCGAATCAAGTAGTTCTTCCTCATTCGAAGGCCTACTCATTGTCTTTATTATCAATTCAAACAACGTAAAATACAAGATCCGCCAAGACTTAAATACAATAGAATAGAATAGAATATTCTTTATTAATCCAAGTACGAACCGCATTTTGGTGTACATAAAGGCGCTAGACTAAAAGGCCAGTTTCAAGGGGCAGAGGGAAAGCCTCTACTTGGCCTATTTCACTATTTTAATTAAGGCTAGCCTTTTTATGTTACTTCTCGAAACTAGCTAAGACCAGTGATGGGCAATAGTTAACTAAAAAGTTGCTAACTTTTAGTTTAACTAAATTTTTTTAGTTAAGGGTGAAGTTTAACTAAAAAAAATAGTTTAGTTAAAACCATAGTTTAACTAAAAAATTTTAGTTGCTAACTAAAAAGTTTAACTAAAAAAATCAGCAATATGCAACTATTTTTCCACGGTGAACATTGAACACTGTCAGCAAAAATACATTTTAACACTGCATGGTTTTAGCATTAACAGCCTGTGTTTTCAAATTCATACACTACTTGCAGTACACATGTAACTGTATGCCAGAACAGTACACATTACATGGTTTGAAGGTGAAATTGTCATTGCCGCTTCGAATTATTACAGTTCACTTAACGTCTTTTATTGTGAAAATGTTTGTCATAAATAGTTGGAAAAAAGTTGGAAAAAGTTTAACTACTTTTTTTTAGTTTAGTTAACTACTTTCCAAAATCAGTTGCCAACTTTAGTTAAACTATTTTTTTTAGTTGGAAAATAGTTTTAGTTTAACTAAAAAAAATAGTTTAGTGCCCATCACTGGCTAAGAAACAACTTTTCCAGCTCTGCGAATTGTAATCTGGAGCCGATCATAAAGTAGCTAAGTTTAATTAAAGAAATTTAAACAAATTCCTGCTATACGACGTTTGTGTTGACAGTTGTCATGGCGACAAACAACTGGACTTCGATTAAAAATTTCGATTAAAGTTCCCAAATATTTCCATTGTAGAACTTATCGCCCACACCTATCTTCTAGAACTACAAATCTAGACACAAATCTGATCGAAATTCGAGTCGAAACCCAAAAAAATTCGACATCTAATCGACGAACGAAGACGCGTGCGTCTAATTTTAGGCACTGCTCGATTGTAACTGCGCAGTTCTAGGTAGCCTAGATCACGTGACACCTGAAACCAAAATTGGCGCCACCTACGGAGAACGGATAAAAAAATAACTCAATACGTTAGTACGAAACCCTAAACGAGTCGCCTCTTAGCGAGTCGACATAAATTCTTGATAGTAATGTAACCTAGTCCTAACACAAAATAAATTTCTCTCAATTATAGCAGGGAAAGTGAAGTCTCCTCCCAGGCGATTCAGCCCTGAGGCGAACCCCAGTGGCAACCCTAGTTCGCCACAAAATAACAGAAATGTAATTACTGTGAACCCTGAACGTCGTATAAACCTTTAATTCGTTAGGGGTATAAAGCCTTCTTTAACTTTAAATATTGTCCTTATATTAACGCTAATAAAAGTATCTATTTCATGAAAAATTAAGTAGTTCTGTTTTTCCGGTGATGTGCCATAATTTCATGGAGGGTGTGCGCAAATAACATGATGCGATGAAATTTGATGCAATGTAATTTTTTTTCTATATTTTCAGGTTATGTAATGTGATATCACGTAATGTAATTTGACGTGATGCGATATATGCAATGTTTTAATAATAATAATATCTTTTCTTTGATTAAGCGCCTGCTAACCGCACTGCGCTGTGCAGTGAACATACATATAGTAGAAACGGCAGCCACGCAGGGCGCCTTACATACATGTATGCAGTAGAAGCACATGATAACAGTTGTACAGGAGTCGAATACAGCTGTTTTAACGGCAGCAACCCAGGGCACCAATCACGGCCTAACACTCACTAAACTACCGCCGCCATCTAGCGAGTAGAAAGCTGAGTAAACCTTATGGAGGGCTACGGGATTCGATCTTGGTACCTTCTGCACTTCACGCCAGTGTGTAATCCATTACCCTACGGCCCCCCCATGTGATGTAACCTCGTTTCAAATGAGATGTATATTTTCGTCGAATCACTTGTTTGAATTTTCTACAAAATATACATAGAAAATTAAATTGTAAACCGTATTTGTGACAATTGTGTATTTTGCAGATGTCAGGATAAGATGCCGTATGCCGTATGGAGGTAGGACTATGTCTTTTTCATCCTTTTCTTCGTTTCTTCAATTGGTATTAGAATTGCGCACAAATTTTAAGTTGCTAATTTATTCCTGGCAATGCTTTCTTCTGGTCACGTATCAGTCGATTCAGCAAAGCACTTGCGCATTAAGGGTGTGTTTATTATTTTGGCGTTTACATGGCTACCCAGCAAGCAGATCTAAAAGTAAAACTGTCTTCAAGTTTAACCCAGTAGTAATCGGCCATTCTCCAACGCAAATTGATGATTTAGCCCTTCAAGAGTTTGACCATGGATCGAAATGCGGCTTGTATTGGTGAATAGAAAATGAGTAATCAAGGTAAAATCAAAGTAAAACCATTATTTTTCATAGTTGCGTGTAGTATGGGGTCTATAACTAAGCTCGAACTACATTCCATAACGTCTGTCTCCGCAGTACCAACGTAAACGTCCTTCTCTTTTAGTGTACAATCCTCCTTCTACCTACACCCCCAAAGTTGACCGGGGAGATGAGAGGGGACTCTAGGGTAAGGTCCCGGGGACTCTCCGGCGGAGAGTCTCCGCCCTGATTATTATGATGACGGAGCAAGTCATAAAACTAGATTAGATAATTCATCTTACCCTGGATATAGGTGTCGTTATACCATCCGAAGACAAAGACGACACACTTGTTCTATTCGACCACAAATATCATCGGGGCAAGAGCACTCCAGTAGAACTGAACAAATCTCCACCAAAAGCGGTGTCAGTGAGGGAAAAAGATATCAACAAAACATCAATGCCTCCCAGAGGAGAAACATTTACATTTCTGCCTAACAAAGACAGAAATCCTGGTCAGTCAATTATTAGCTAACTTTGTATCGTCTGACATAATGTGATGGGCTGTGATAAGTTCTCGATTCCGCTACTTAACCCACACATATAGTATACTGTAGTCACAATTGTAACTATAACTGTAATCAAGAACTTATATAACACCATTCAAAGTCAGAGGCGTCCCCTACCGAGTCAGTGTCTTCACTGACGAAAAGAAAGGTCTTTAGGCGCTTGCGGAACTGGGTACTAGCGAGAGTTCCGAGTTCAACCTTAAGAGCCTGAAGCAAGCGGTTCCAGCTGGAGGGCCCATTACAGCAAAACTCCTAGATTGGGTCGTGGCAGTGCATATCCGATGGACCACCAGGTGGCCATGATCCGACGACTGGGGGAGACCCAACCAGGTAAACTGGAAACCGGAGTACAAAAGGGCCTACTTCCGTAACTTTGAAGAATAGACTTACATCTGCTTCAAAAGCATGCGGTACTTAGCGTGACAGTGAAAGCTCTCTACCTGTAAGCCTGGATAACCTCCAGGCTTACAAGCAACAGACCCAGAATACACCTCGACTTACGCAACAAGGGTATTTGTCCTTGTGCGTTCAATCACATCTCTAATCGATCTGGTTTGAGAAGCATATATGGAATCGTGTCGACCTATTTCCATACTGCTTGGCTGAATCGGCGCGAACTCTGGCCGTGTGGGCTATTTTCTCCCTCTGTCTGCCTTTCTCTCGTTGGACGCTGTCTAGCTATTTTTACTGGCGTACATCTTCGTAATCTTCCCATCAAAGCATAGACAAGTTGTATTTTCCTGCTATTCGTAATCCGATAGATACGCTGAGCTTGCAGAAGGGCAAGTCCAAACCTCGAAATTGGTGTCAATTCATGCGGTCACTTAATTAGATACTAATACTACAATGTTAGCATGCTCATTTGGACGGCGAAAGTCCAGCAAACTGACTTCTTTTAAACATCAATTTCAATATATGAAATAATACATGAAGCTAAGGTAACTATAATAGAACTTGAAAATAAATTATTATAGAATTCAGATATTAATAAATAAAACAAGTTTCATTTATAAATCCTAGTTATGTACTTATTGCTTAACTGCTACGTATAATACGTGATTCTACACATCTTAAAGTAATTTAATATAAGATGATCTTATAGGATCAGACCTCAAATTATCTTATCTGGTCTGGAGAATTAAGCCTAAACAGCAAACATAAAGAAAACATTTTAAACTAACGCATTTAAAATTTGTGACATAGGTCATGATGACTGAAGCTTATCCGCGTCTTTGTAGTATTTAAATTTAGTTTGCAATCACTTCAAACGTTATACACTAAATGATTATGCAATTTTTCTTTTGTAGAGCTTTCACGTAGTAGGCCATCCTCAATGCACCAGCGGCGACAAGTGGAAGATAACTAGTAATTATGACGTCATAAGGAGATTGAGCAGCTCTGTTTTAATATGTAGGCAAGATATACGAGAAATATATAGTCAAAAAGATTCATGTTCTTGATTACGATTTTGAATCGACCATCTATTGATTTTTTACCATAACTTTAACTCGTCTATAGAAGTCATTAGAAGGTGCAGATTAAACAAATTTGACGCATTCTTAGCTTTGATTTTAGATGAAGAAATACTGATTACAAATAGCTTATAGGGCCTATCATGATAAAAAAAACTTCTTGAATTGCATCAGCAGTAGGCCTACTGCTGTCGACATAACTATTTTCATCCTTCAAAATTAACAAATTCTTGCCATGTAGGCTAGGCTGACCAGATATTGGAAACTAAAAACCGGGACACTTCAATCACAAAATCAATTTGTGTTTTGTCAATAATTATAATATAACTTGCACAAATATCTATTTTATGCTTATACAATAATATACAATATACATTATATTGGTATTACTGAAAGGTTTTATTGCAAATCATGCTTTTAAATTTAAAATTTAATTATAAATTTATCAAATCAGTCACTCATATTTGGCGCTTGAATGTTTGCTTCTTGAAAGCTTAAGTATTTTTGTCTGCTAATATTCTGTCATAAAATTCAACACATGTTTCTTCCATATTCACTTTCACTACTATAACAGCTTCGAGAGTTTCTTCTGATAATCGACTTTTTTGATCTGACCAATAAGAGTTCATCAACGAGAAAACTCGCTCAACTGGAGCATTAGTTCCAGGAATTGCTAACAAGAATTGTAGAATCATTTTCAAATTTGGAAGAATTATCTCTCTTTCTTGCAGATCATTGAAAATCTGCACCCATCTGCTATCCACCGCAACATTGTTTTCATTCCATTGTTCCACTTTTTCTCGACTAACAAAATTACAAACGCATGTCATTTCATCAAACAGTGCATTAATAATTGTCATCAATGTCATACCCAACTGGCTTACAAATTTTGATAAGATCCTCAAGGCTTTTTTCAAACATATCCCAAGTAATTGTTCCTCTCAAGTTCAACCAACTGAATAGCTTGAATATATGGTGCGTAACTAGGCCTATAACTTCCCACATGTCAAAATATTCCAACGAAGTTGCATAAAAAGATCGAACTGTTTGCAAAAAGTCATCCTCAATTATGGCACCAGAATCCACAGCAATATTAAGGAGTTGCTTTACTTTGATGCTTAAAACTTATTTATTTTCCTACTCTAGTTTTTTTTCAGTTCTGCAAGATCACAGCAGACTTCAACTGCAGTAGACACGCTTCTTTCCATCTTCAAAATTGTAGCATTAAACAATGCAAGTTGATTATGTGTGAACCACAAAAAAACCGGGACATTTTTAGGGTTTGGCCTACCTTTCCCGGCAGCCGGGACAGCTAGCAGAAAATCGGGACTGTCCCGGGAAAACCGGGACGTCTGGTCAGTCTAATGTAGGCCTATGTTTATGTGCTTGAATATCGTTTACGTTTACAAGGCCTTTAAAAGTTTTCCATAGGTTATTTAAAACTCCCAAAAGTCGCTGAAACATGTCTTTTTTATAACACAGTGTTGATTACCATTATTTATTGATGTTACGACTCTTCGGAATGAAGATTTGAAAGAGTGGCTACGCAGAATAATCCTGTATTTGGGCTTTAATATGCCATCAATTACCAACTAATTTAGCCTACCTATTAGCTAATGAACCATAATTTCGTATTAACCCTCAGGCTACCAAGGTTTTTTTGCGACATCGGCTACCAAGGGGGCCCGGAATTTCGTGTTTGGTTTGAAATATCATACCATGCAATATAGCATTTGATTCAGCATTGATTTCTGACAAGAATGGTGTATTTAGTTGTAAAATATATGAATGCATCTCGAAATTATATACTTTTTAACAAAGGCCCCGGTCTATTTAACGATATTTGATATTATCCCGCACAACTTGTACTTTTTCGATAAAAAATTTAAATGATATGGGTTTTTAAAATGAACTATGTACCCAAGAATATTCTAACTATAATGAGGCTAAATATTCAACAATACAAACTATTCCAAAGTCTGTTTTAGTTACAGGCAAAATCTAAAGGCATGCAGCTACATGTATATCAACATGAAACAAGAAATTATGCTATTGTTCCCGGCAGTCAAATACGTCAGTGGTCCTTGCAGTTATTGCAAGTTACTTCCATTGTTTTGTGCGAATACTTCCTGCAAACCGGCTTCTTGAACACATAACAGCACTGCTTTACTTTGTTAGCATTCTGCTTCGACTGTTTATAGCCCTTCCCCATACCCAACCATAACGGTTTATGTTGTGATATTGCATCAGTGATTTTCACACTGAAAAAGCGTATTATTATTTATTATGATCACTTCCGGTTTTCAAAATACAAATAACTAAGCAAGTAAATATAGCCCTATATTCCCTCTAAAGAATGGCATAGTTGTTTCTCTTCCAGAAAGAATAATGAATACCTTTATAGTCGACAAACAGCTAACAGCATACGAGAAATTCATGATTCCAAGAACGTGGTACCTAGGCTATATCGGGTATAACTTTTTTATGGCGTGGGCTATCATCACGACTTTTACCTCAAAATGTGTGCAAATGGACCCCCTACAGCTACCTAAAATGTCAAAATTATATTCCATGTGCTACAAAAAATTTTTGCAGAAAAACGTAGGGGGTGGTGAATGAAAAATTCCATGCTTACACCTATATGTCATCTTCCACCGTCCGCGACTTGGGCGTCACACTTGACTCCTTCCTCCTTCCTTACATCTTTAACATGACTCACTATTGCTTCTTTAAACTGAGGCGTCTCAGGCCATCACACGCTCGGTCTCAACTTCCGTCTTTACCAGCATAGTTCACGCATTTGTCTGCTCGCTGTTGGACTACTGCAACTCGCGCCTCGTATGTCTCCCTAAGCAACGTCTCTCCCCTTTCAATCTGTTCTAAATGTTTCTGCTAGGCTTATCGCTCGACTGCCCCGCTTTGCCCATATCAGGCTGCACTTGCTCCCTATTGCCGCGCGCATCCGTTATAAGATTCTCCTCATTGTCTCCAAATCTCAGCAGGGTGCCGCCCCGAAATATCTCTCGAACTATTTGAAAGCCGCTATCTGCATCTTCTTCTCGCTCATTGCACTCTGTAAATCGGCTTGATCTTTTTGTTCCCAGGGCTAAAACTGCCTTGTACCAGCACCGGGCGTTTGCTGTATTGGGTCCACGATCTGGAATGGCCTTCCCCTTCTGCTCAGGGCCAAACTAATGACTTGCTTTTCCTCATCGGTCCCGCGTTCCCTAAAGGCATTTTTGTTTCCCCGGGGCTTCAGTGATGAAAGAGTGCCTCTGAATAGGTTGCGAGAGGCAGTTTATAAATTTCTAGATACAATACAATACAAATACAATACAGCAACAAAATCAAGCTGCAGTCAGGTCAACGCCCTGAAAGTCAGTCCACTGAAACAGAAATGGGAGTCCGCAGTTGACACGGATGTGACACAAGATAAGAGATCGAGTTTAAGTTTATCTACGTGAGCTCTGCTTTCCAGCGTCCGCACTTCTTGGTCGCCGTTTACTCCGTTCCACTGCCCGCGGTGACTTACATGTTCCTTTCGCTCGCACTGCAACCATGCAACAGCGAGCATTCTCCGTTGCCGGTCCCACTATCTGGAATGGCCTTCCTGTCGAACTGCGGTCTCTTCCTCGAGACTCGTCCACCTCTTTCTTCTCTGCTCTTAAGACTGTTCTCTTTCGTCGAGGTTGGGCTGGGAGCGCCTCTGAATAGTTGCCTTGAAGATCGCGCTATATAAATGTCTAGTTGATTGATTGATTGATTGATTGAGTAGTAGGGGGATCATATTTCTAATATTTTAAGTTCACAAACCGAATATGTTTAGGCCTAGCATCTGAAAAAGCAACGAAAAAGATTATTTTCAAAATGCATTATAGTGAAAACAGCTTTAAAGTTTTACTCGATAAGCATTCGCCGTTACTCTATGAGAGCAGAAACGCTTTTCGCTTCAAACAATAGCGCGAGAGAACAGTAAATGTCCATTTGGTAGATGCTAACTTATGTATGGTCTCATTCTCTCAAACAGTCTCGGTATTTATTAAGGCACAAGGCGTCAATTCATGCGCAACAATTCATTAGTCCGATTGTACATTTTACCAGCTGCTAAATTGCTTGTGTTCATATTCTCTCATAAAGGAGAAGATATGCCTCTTGGTTGAGAACTTCGTGAACCGTAACTTCAGAAACCCAATTATCGTTCATGCAATACCAGATTCCTTCGTTTGCTTTGGCGTCCAACTGAGGCCCTAGTCTCCTAACCTTTTTCATCCGTATCTTTTTAATCATTTCTATCAGTTCATCTTTTGTTTTATCACGGTCAAAGTATTCCTCTTGGAGGAATCTCTTGATGTCTGGTTCTTGGCTCCTGACCTTGATGTAAGCGATGTAGTGGCCAAACTCTAGAGATCCTGAGTGCACTACGATTCCATAAAGAGAATACCAGAGAGTCTGCTCTGGAGGATCATTCCGCAGACAGAATTCGCTGCAAAACGGTGCGATGTCTAGCAGTTCCTCATATCTGATCCGGTCACTGCGTTTTTCCGATCTTCCAGGTTTAAGTTCGAATCTCTTCAGGTGAATTGTTAGAACCGCAGGCGGGTTGAAGATTAGCGTCTGCTTGGTTGCCGATGTCAATCGCTCAGCTATATCGACGTTGTCAGCATGCTTTGAGTAGCAGCAGTTGCAAAGATATTCGTCTTGTATATGTTCGATTCTAGTAAAGTACCAGAGACAATCGTTGATCGAATACTTTGACTTTGATAAGTGGCGTTCATCCGATAGGCGGTTCATTATCAATGTTGTAGCAGTGACGTATTCTTGTAAGTTCAGTGGCTGACTTCGAGCACTTGCGTATTCCCTCTCCATCTGGTCAGAATTGATGGATCCGAGGCAGATAGGAAGCGAGATGTCTAAAAACGGTTCGAACAGATGATAAGGTGAACCGCAATCCTTGCAAATGTAGACTGTTATGAAATGGCCACCGAAAACCTTGTCGACAACTGTCAGACTTTTCCGCTCATCATACAACAAAGACAGAGATTTCTTTCGAAAGTCTCTCTCATCTTTCCGAAGTTCGTCCAGTACATGTCGAAGACATTCGTGACTGTCGTGTTGCCCTTTGTCAGAAAACCTACGAGCCCTGCTTGAAAACAATCCATGCATCTCTCGGATTTCTACAAACTGTTCAACCGTGGCACAGAGCAGATTCCGCAAACTCCAGCTTGACTTCGATCCTACTCTTCTGTTGTTCGCCCATTTGCAAAAGCCCTCAAAGCGTTTGTTGAACTCACCGCTGTATTTGTTTTCATTAATACGTGTTTGAAGTATGTATGTACTTGCGAGGGTCTGCATAACGGAATTGAAGTAACAGGTGTTTCCAAGATTTTGAAGCCCAAGTGGTCTTTCTTTCTGTGGCCTTTGTACAGAATATTTCGACCAAATTATACAAATTGGGTGATAGAGCCAACGAATATATTGCGTAATTGCAAATCTCACACACGTTTGTGTCCTTGGAATGTCTGACATAGGTGAACCTGCAATAAAAATGTGGCACATTGTACGGTATTGTATATACCTACTGAGGTCGAGGTCGAGGGTTCAAACGCCGCTAGGGGAGAAATTGGATCTACTGGGTGGTTCAATAAGAAAATGTCAACCGGAAAAATACAATTTCTCGAAAACCAATTGAGACTTTACCAACATTTTAGAATTTACAGGGGAATTATTTTATAACAAGATTTAACTGGAAAAGTTTCGTTGCTTCAAACATTACGGACGTTTATATATTCTATTCGGTATTTCCAAAACTGCGCAGAACTGCACTGAAAAAATTGACAGTCAATTCTAATTTTCAATGTCAAAAATTATCACCTTTCATTGTAGGCCCCCTACGTCTTGGTTTCTGCTTTCGGGTGTTACGGCGGTAAGAGATAACCCAGACAAGACTAAAGTAAACGCAGTAGAGCCTTGAGTTGGCTCAAGACTGTACTGCAACCAACTGCAGTGGCCTACTGAGCTTCACAAAAAGATTTCGAGCCTGTGTGAAAGCTTGGGTGGGCAGTGCCGTCTTGACAGCATTGTAGGCCCTTTGAAAAGCAGTGCACTGAGGTTTCTGCCCATCCACCGGGATACAAATATTTAAAGGGTCAATACAGTTAAACAAATAGATTTATTGATACTTTCAACATTAACTTGGTAAAAAAATGAATGTTTAAACTTAATGAAACATACTGTAAATGTGAAGATAATCAACACTTTCAGAGATTTAATTTATAATTGGATTGAAGTCAAAGGTCTTCAAGATGTCATTTTCTATGCACATGAGTAAAAGCCAGTTTTGGTCTTTTTAATTTGGGGCCCATTGAATCGTGGGGCCCCTGGCGACTGCCCAACGTGCCCATGCCTTATGACGGCACTGAGGTGGGCACTTCGAACATGCTTTGAGATAAACTGTTTAAGAGATTTTTGAATTCGCAATGAAAGGGAAATTTTATTTGACATTGAAACTTACAAGTGACTTTTCCATTTTTCTGCGTAGTTTTGAAAATACGGAATAGAATATTTAAACAGCTGTGATTTTACAAGCAATGAAAATTTTTAGTTAAATTTTTAGAACTTGTCGGGAAATCTTTTCTCTGTAAATCCTGAAGTATTTCTAAAAAAAATCTCTATCGGTTGTCGAGAAATTGCATTCATCCGGTGGGACATTTTTTATTGAGTCACCCTGTATGTATCATTGAGATATTGTTAAAATGACATAATAATGATCCCTCTCCGCACGTATTTAGCTTTAGTACTCACTACAGATGACAGAGAACCATTGTATCACCCTATAAAATGCATATGTCTATTGAATCTCGGTAGTAATAACAGTAGTAGGCTATTAAACACTGTAAGCACAATCTTTCACAACGTGGCTTGATCAAGTACATTTTCGATTACTTATTTCTTTACCTACCTATCTACTTACTTACTTCCTTCCAACTTACTCACTTGTGTTGCTGGAATTATTTATTAAAAATAGCCTACTTACTTTATATACTGGATTACATAACTATTTAAAGTAAAAGACGAGAGTGTAGGCCCACTTAAAGCGACAGGGAAACCAATGGAACTCGCTGTGAAAGTGCTAAATTACTAGTTACTTAATTACATAAAATGAGAATTTGTTTGAAACTAGTGTACATAAGGAGAAACGACTCTACCTGCAAGGCTTTCTTCATCGTCAGAATAAGCTAATTTTCTATATTCTGTGCACTGCGAAATCCTTGTAGGCCTACAAGTCAAATAATTTGAACTACTGACACTGCCTTGGCGAATATCACATATTTAGAACATTTAGCCTACAAATAAAGCAAGTAAGTAGCCTTCATTTGCATCTAAGAAATTCACATGAATCAGATTAAAAGCACCGATAACACGTATATTTGAAACGGACTATAACAGATGCGACTCTGTGTTAGAGAGCATGCGGACCGCGGTTCGCTTCCCGAAGGTGGCTTATTTCAGAGATTTAAAAATCTCGGGCTAGCACGGTGCCAACACGGGGACCTTAAATGGCGTGGCACCCATTCAAACGGGCAGTGGTGGTGAAGGATCTCACCCGACCAATTCATTGAAAAATGAGTAGGGTCGAGGCCATATACGGTCGCTATAGAAAATCGCTTACATTTACATACAGACGTATGCACAACTAAATCTTACTAAAGACTAAATCTTACCAAAGACAATGTTCATCAGTATGTTTCCTCTCGAGTCCTTCTGGCAACCGGTTCTTGCACTTTCAATCCACCACAGCAACGTCATATGTAGGACAAAGGAAACTCATGTGTTACCATCCCTACGTGTACCTCACATGCCCTACATAGTTATGGTATCAGACTGGAACATTTGTAGAACGTATGAAGCCCGTGTGGTAATCTTGTCATACGAGATTCATTCGTTTTA
This sequence comes from Allolobophora icterica, assembly GCA_963556255.1. Taxonomy (NCBI): domain Eukaryota; kingdom Metazoa; phylum Annelida; class Clitellata; order Crassiclitellata; family Lumbricidae; genus Allolobophora; species Allolobophora icterica. The sequence continues at coordinate 13,271,083 of OY744603.1, read as the reverse complement.
GATATGACGTTGATGTCTGAAAATTTCATGGAACATCCATGACAACGCTTGCGAATATAGTAATCAATGTCCTGCGCTTAGCTTCTATTGCGGCTTCAGTAAGTTGAATGTAGCCCCCCCCCCCTATGAACTACGATCGCAATTCAGCACAAATTAAACTTTCCAAGAGAACAGTTTCTTACATTTCGTTTTTCCAGGCGACCATGAACTTCCACAAGCTCAAGAGTTGTCCACCTTGACTACAGTTTGAGAAGACACACAATTAACTTAATTAAAGTTAAAATTTTAGATAAATTTCATGATATATAAATCTTTGTTCATTGTCTGCCTTGTACAAAATAAAGTACATGGTATTAAGTACATAATATTAACTTTTCGCCTAAACTCAGACTTCGAAGACGTAGTCAGTAAGTAAGTGTATTTTATTATTAAACCCGTTGCTGATGAGCCGCACTCCAGTGCACAAAATGTCAAAAGCATATACAGAACCAGTAAGATTTCAGCAATCTTCCTATAAAGATTTTCCACACATTATTGTGTACAATAAGTTGATAAACCAGTGTACAAGTTTCATGATCCTGTCGTGGAAACGTGGCCTGGCAGAATAAGGAGTGGGTTTTCTAGGTAGTGGTACTAGTAGCAGCTTGTGTAAAACATGGCCTGAAAGAATAAAATGTTTAGCTCTAATAATAAGACCCATGAGCTGGAGAAAGTATATCTTCAATGGAAATAGTCCGAAAAAATAGGGGGTAAAATTGCTTGAAAATCGCGCTCTGGTCCTCGGGTTAATTGGTGCAACTTAGCTCAAAGTACATGGCGTTGCCAATGTATATCGTCCTAGAATCTAACTATGGGTCCTGGGTCTCTGTCTACTAGAAGTTTGAGCCTATAACAGAGCAAATTAAGCAGGGCCGTAACCAGGATTTTGTTTCGGGGGGTGTTTTCTGTTTCGGGGGGTGTTTTCTCGTCCTTGAGCAAGCCGAAATGCAACCGAGTCAACCGACCAAGGGGTTTGTCGTTAGAAAATGCATTATTTTATTTTTACATTATTTAATTTCGGGGGGTGTTTAAACACCAAAAACACCCTCCTAGCTACGGCCTTGAAATTAAGTGCCATCGAGGAGATAAACAATAATACAGAATTTACGGACTCACCTTTTCCACACGAAAAATGAGACCACGTGCCATACCAGACACAGGATAAAGAGGACAATTACTGCCACGAAAGCTGAAACGTGTAACATTTTGTTACGTTACGCCATTGTTTCTCTAATTAGGCCTATAGTATGCAAAAGTGGGACTAAGGACAGAGGAAGTTGAAAGTAGGCCTGGTTTTAAAGTCTCGGAACTAAAAAGTCACAAGGTAAGCATATTTCATCACTTTCATGCAGAGGCCCGGGAAGTGTTTAAAAGTTGTGTGAGCCAACCAAGGCAAGAGAAACACACACACACACACACACACACACACACACACACACACACACACACACACACACACACACACACACACACACACACACACACACACACACACACACACACACACACACACACACACACACACACACACACACACACACACACACACACACACACACACACACACACACACACACACACACACACACACACACACACACACACACACACACACACACACACACACACACACACACACACACACACACACACACACACACACACACACACACACACACACACACACACACACACCTACACACACACACACACACACCTACACACACACACACACACACACACACACACACACACACACATATATATATCTCTCTCAGGGACGGTTTTAGGGACGGCCTGAGACGATCTTATATATATATATATATATATATTAGGGTGGAGTGAAAAAATTTTTTTCCGAATTTGAAATTCCGTTAGCGATCAAAAGTTGCGTATGGTATCACAGAATTGCTACAAAAAATTTGAAATTTTTATGTTGACGTCTTCTGCCCTCTACCGGACGATTTTAGGACGCCATATTGATTTTCAGTACTGTCAGGCAATTTAGCCTGCAATATTTCATGTTTACGTCAACCAAAGTGATAGAATTCCATCATCGTGACGTGACCTAAACTATTATGTATTCTTAGTAGTATTCGTAGTATTCTTTAAATACATTTTGATAGAATTTCATTTTCTTAGCAAACTGTAGAAGCAAAATGGCTGAGAGTCGCTTAAGACTTAAGAGAAAAGTGATCATCTGTCCAATATTTGGAGTTGCAAAGCGAATGAAACTAGATGTCTTACCAACTATTCGAGATCTTCTTGAGGACTACCAATGGGTAAGGCGTGATTTACGTAAACACCCAGTTAAAGAGCCCGAAGCATTCGAAATTGTCAGTGTTCTAGTAAAAAAAGTGAGAGAAATTTGGACACGGGCCTCTGTCCCGACTGTTAAGATAGATCGAATCACTAAACTTGTGCGAATCCATCATGATCAGTATCTAAAGTTAATCCGATACCCCGCATGTAAAAGAAGTGCCAACTACGAGCAGAAGGTCGCAAAATTCAGAGAACATGCAATAAATACGTTGTTTGACATTGCCAGTTGCAAGTGCTCAGATCCAGCCGCATGTAGATGTCCAAAAGAAGGAAAGATTCCGGTGGAAGAAAGACAATTTCTAAAAGACCAAAGAACTGTAAGGACAATGATGATAGGGTCAATCGACCGGCCGAAAACAGAAAAACTTATGCTTAGAGCACAACGAAAGAAGGACGAAGCGATGCGACTTACATCAAGCGGTGCTTCAACATCAAGGTCGGTTGATGAGCTTGATGAACATTATTCATCTGACAAAAACCTTGAAGGTGACGAAACCGATAATGGATCTTCAGCAGGCAAGGAAGAAATGGAAGACAAAAAAATCGCCAAAACTCAACACTCACAACAAAGACGACGACTGACGAACACGGCACAAGCGTCAGAGAGATATGGAATATCTGACAGAGCAGCAGCAGACATTGCTTCGAGCCTACTTACAGATTTCGGAATAGTAACAACTGGCGATAAATCTGAGGTTATTGACCGTTCCAAACTCCGAAGAGAAAGAAAAAGACTGCGTGAAGATTTGCTTCAGGAATCCGCAAGCCATTCTTCGGATCTTCGCGGTCTATACTTCGACGGCAGAAAAGACAAGACTCTACTGCAGGAAAATATTGGAGGTAAGTTACATCGCAGGACTGTTATTGAAGAACACATAGTATTGATTGAAGAACCCGATTCGAACTATTTGGGACATATTGCTCCAGTGCGTGGCAGTGCTGAGTGTATAAAGCAGGCCATACTGGATTTCTTCGAAGAAAGAAAGATAGGCATGGAATTATTGGCTGTCATGGGATGCGATGGAACGGCTGTCAACACAGGACATAAGGGTGGTATTATCAGATTGTTAGAAGTACATCTTAAGCGTCCACTCCACTGGTTCATATGCCTATTACATACCAACGAGCTACCGTTACGTCACCTCTTCGAGCAACTTGATGGCAGTACTACCGGACCACGAAGCTTTTCAGGCGAACTTGGAACACAAGTTCAACGATGTGAGAACATGCCAATGGTTAAATTCCAGCAAATTGAATGCGATTTACAAGTGCTACCTGACTCTGTTCTGCAGGATCTCAGTACAGACCAGAGATACTTGTACGACATGTCTCAAGCTGTATCTAGTGGTATATGCGATGAGGCACTGTTGCATCGAAGTCCTGGAAAACTAGTAATGTCTCGTTGGTTGACTTTGGCTAACAGAATACTACGCCTATACGTTGCCACGAAAGAGCCAAGCAACTGTCTCTCGACAATTACTGAGTTCGTTTTGAAAGTTTACGCCCCTGTTTGGTTTGCAGTAAAGTCCAAACCCTCCTGCAAAGATGGTGCGAAGCATCTGTGGATGCTTGCTAACAAATCACGATACTTGCCTGATTATTTAAAGTCAATAGTTGATCCAGTTATTCAGAGAAACGCCTTCTTTGCTCATCCTGAAAATGTACTTCTTTCAATGATCACGGATGAGAGGAAATCAATTCGAGAATTAGGAATCAGAAGAATAATGAAGGCGCGATCGAGTAAGAAGCCTCAGAGAGGAATTCGCATATTTCACCCCCCAAGTTTGAACTTTCATGCAGCCGACTATACAGAATTAATTGACTGGCAGTCATGTGAAGTGACAGAGCCACCTCTAACGAAGGACATAAATGATGACGACCTGGAACAGTTGATCCACAATGCCGACGACTCCGCGATTGATTTACTTCGCTTTCCAAAGTTTCCATGCCATACTCAAGCAGTCGAGAGGTCTGTCAAGACAGTTACAGAGTCATCATTGCTGGTTGTTGGACAGCATGCAAGAGATGGATTAGTTCGCGCAAGACTTGAAGCTAGAAAGATAATGCCAACATATGAAACAAAGCGTGATTTCAATACTAAATAATTACATACAGAACTCCACTAATAGCCAATTCCAGGATATGGACGCCATTTTGTCCGCCATTTTGGTTTTCGTGCAGTGCTACCTGAATGACATTGGCTTCATCATATTTGTTGACCTCGAAAATGTTGACTCAGACCCTGAAATCATGATTCCATTGCATACATGACTTCATCAATTGCCATTTTAAGATTCTGGCCGCCATTTTGTCCGCCATTTTGATTTTTTGAAGTGCTACATATATATCTTTGATTCCATTGCATTCCTTGAACCCTATAATCTTAATTTAGAGCCTAAAACCGTGTTTCTGTCACATAAAATGCTTTACTTTTAGTCATCTGAAGTAATTGGCAGCCATTTTGTCCTTAAATCGTCCGGTAGAGGGCAGAAGACGTCAACATAAAAATTTCAAAATTTTTGTAGCATTTCTGTGATACCATACGCAACTTTTGATCACTAACGGATTTTGAAATTCGAGAAAAAATTGTTTTTCACTCGGATTCACTCCACCCTAATATATATATATATATATATATATATATATATATATATATATATATATTAGTGTTAATCGCACATTAGCTACTCATTTCATGCTATGAAACATATACGCTATCTACTCTTTGTCGTTAGCTCTTCATTTTTGGTGAGTAGTTAACGTTTGAGAGCCTGAAAAAAATACTCAGAAGTGTTTCTTAACAGAAATCAAAATGGTACCCGACTCCTGACGTAGTCTGCTGCCAGATATCCCATGGAGAAACCTAGAATGCAAGTAGATTAAAAGGAAATTTTATCTGAAATTCGACCCCCTATATCAGGCCTGGTGAAAAAGAAGACCTCGGATACTCAAAGTATATATTCCATATATTTATAAAATAAGGCGGCTTGTTTTTAAAACAAATTACCGAGCCTTATATAGTACCAATATCAACAAGCTTTAACGTTTTTGTTGAATTTTCTGCATAACTTTTTCAATTATCAATGTAAACTAAAAATTGTGTCCTATTTTTTCGCCGGTCAAATCTAGTGGATGAGTACTGAGTACCTCTGGTTCAGAATATAATCATATACTTTTTCAAAATGTGTACTGAGTAGCTATGGTTCAGAATATAATCATATATGCTGGTGTAAAAATTATACCTTGGAGAACATATAGTTCTGAGTGGCTAAGGTAGCTTTAATACGTAGTAGTAATATTTGCAAGTTTCAATGTTTTGATTAATGCTATTACTATAAGTAATAATTCTGTCCACACAATGAGTAGCTGTGGTTCAGAATATAATCATATTCATGTATAAATATTATTATACCTTATGGAACATATAGTTCTGAGTGGCTAAGGTAGCTTTAATACGTAGTAGTAATATTTGCAAGTTTCAACGTTTTGATTAATGCTATTGCTATAAGTAATAATTCTGTCTAAATAATGAGTAGCTATGGTTCAGAATATAATCATATTCTGGTGTGAATATTATACCTTATGGAACATATAGTTCTGAGTGGCTAAGGTAGCTTTAACACGTAGTAGTAATATTTGCAAGTTTCAACGTTTTGATTAATGCTATTACTATAAGTAATAATTCTGTCCACACAATGAGTAGCTATGGTTCAGAATATAATCATATTCATGTATATATTATTATTATACCTTATGGAACATATAGTTCTGAGTGGCTAAGGTAGCTTTAATACGTAGTAGTAGTATTTGCAAGTTTCAGTGTTTTGATTAATGCTATTACTATAAGTAATAATTCTGTCCACACAATGAGTAGCTATGGTTCAGAATATAATCATATTCATGTATAAATATTATTATACCTTATGGAACATATAGTTCTGAGTGGCTAAGGTAGCTTTAATACGTAGTAGTAATATTTGCAGGTTTCAACGTTTTGATTAATGCTATTACTATAAGTAATAATTCTGTCCACGCAATGAGTAGCTATGGTTCAGAATATAATCATATTCATGTATATATTATTATTATACCTTATGGAACATATAGTTCTGAGTGGCTAAGGTAGCTTTAATACGTAGTAGTAATATTTGCAAGTTTCAATGTTTTGATTAATGCCATTACTATAAGTAATAATTCTGTCCACACAATGAGTAGCTATGGTTCAGAATATAATCATATTCATGTATAAATATTATTATACCTTATGGAACATATAGTTCTGAGTGGCTAAGGTAGCTTTAATACGTGGTAGTAATATAAACGAGTTTCAACGTTTTGATTAATGCTATTACTATAAGTAATAATTCTGTCCACACAATGAGTAGCTATGGTTCAGAATATAATCATATTCTGGTGTAATACTATACCTTATGGAACATATAGTTCTGAGTGGCTAAGGTAGCTTTAATACGTAGTAGTAATATTTACGAGTTTCAACGTTTTGATTAATGCTATTACTATAAGTAATAATTCTGTCCACGCAATGAGTAGCTATGGTTCAGAATATAATCATATTCTGGTGTAATACTATACCTTATGGAACATATAGTCCTGAGTGGCTGAGGTAGTTTCAATACGTAGTAGTAATATTAACGAGTTTCAGCGTTTTGATTAATGTCATTATTATAAGTAATAATTCTGTCCACAGAATGAGTAGCTATGGTTCAGACTATAATCATATTCTGGAATCAATATTATACCTCATGGAGCATATAGTTCTGAGTGGCTAAGGCAGTTTTAATACGTAGTAGTAATATTAACGAGTTTCAACGTTTTGATTAGTGCTATTACTATAAGTAATAATTCTGTCCACACAATGAGTAGCTATGGTTCAGAATATAATCATATTCTGGTGTAAATATATTACCTTATGGAACATATAGTTCTGAGTGGCTAAGGTAGCTTTAATAGGTAGTGGTAATATTTGCAAGTATCAACGTTTTTATTAATGCTACTATTATAGGTAATAAATCTGTCTACACAATGAGTAGCTACGGTTCAGAATATAATCATATTCATGTATAAATATTATTATGCCTTATGGAACATATAGTTCTGAGTGGCTAAGGTAGCTTTAATACGTAGTAGTAATATTTGCAGGTTTCAACGTTTTGATTAATGCTATTACTATAAGTAATAATTCTGTCCACGCAATGAGTAGCTATGGTTCAGAATATAATCATATTCATGTTTAAATATTATTATACCTTATGGAACATATAGTTCTGAGTGGCTAAGGTAGTTTTAATACGTAGTAGTAATATTAACGAGTTTCAACGTTTTCATTAATGCTATTACCATAAGTAATTATTCTGTCCACACAATGAGTAGCTATGGTTCAGAATATAATCATATTCTGGTGTAAATATATTACCTTATGGAACATATAGTTCTGAGTGGCTAAAGTAGCTTTAATAGGTAGTAGTAATATTTGCAAGTATCAACGTTTTTATTAATGCTACTATTATTAGTAATAAATCTGTCTACACAATGAGTAGCTACGGTTCAGAATATAATCATATTCATGTATAAATATTATTATGCCTTATGGAACATATAGTTCTGAGTGGCTAAGGCAGTTTTAATACGTAGTAGTAATATTAACGAGTTTCAACGTTTTCATTAATGCTATTACCATAAGTAATAATTCTGTCCAGACAATGAGTAGCTATGGTTCAGAATATAATATTCTGATGATATAGCTATACCTTGGGGATCACAGTATTGAGTCGCTAAGGTAGTTTTAATAACCAGTTCCAATGCTAACAATCAACCACTAATGCAACGTCATTTAATGATAGCATCAATTAATCGGTCCCAGTTCACATTTTCAACTTAACCATACAAAGTAATTCAATTAATCAATAGATTAACGTTCCAATGCACATATTCAACTCAATTGTTCACAAGTCAAACTGTCGAAGCAATCGCATGTTGCTGACTGAAACAGCTAATTTGTCTAGCTTTGCCAATCAATGGCAATTCACATCAATCACTAATTCAGTTGCAAGCAAATTATCAATGTTCAGGCTAAATCAATGAGCGTTGAACTTTTTCACGTCGACTAGTTCAGTTACCAGGCATGTCATCTGCCTGTCAATCAATCTTCAAACTAGTAGCAAGAACTTCAGAACATTCCGCATTAATTAAGTTAATTACGCGGCAGGCTTTTCACCTATCAATCAATCTCTAAACTAATTGTAAGAATTTCAAAACATTCCGCATTGACTAGATTAATTAATCAGCAGTATTTCCACCTGTCAATCATTCTCTGAACTAATTCAATAGATTCAGCACATGAATGCTCAACAGAAAGTTAATCTGATTTCGCCTATCAATAACCAGAGTTTCAAGACAGTTCACTAAATCAATTACGGAGCACTGTTATCTACTTGTCAATCAATCTTTAAGCTAATTCAATTGCAAACTCAATAGCAAATGTTTCAAAGCATCCACATTAATTAGTTCAAATGAAATACAGGTCGTCTGCCTCTCAGTTAATTAATGCAGGCCATGCGATATGATATCCACCTGTAAAGCAAACCAGTTCAGAGAGTCTTCGTGAACTATGAATGAAGAGAAATTGCTTAAGTCGATATAATAGGAGAATCGTGTACACAATCGCTTACATGTAAGTTCACACAAGGCCATGATCATCGTCGTCGTTCTCACGTGGCTTAGCTGGCGCGGCGACAGAGGAAGCCATTTTTCTTACACTTTTCGCAGAGATGCTGCGGATGAATCTTGCTCCTTTCGTCAACACCAGAATACAGAGTCTTGTCGAGAGGACGCTGTCTATGAGGGTATACATTTATTCTGCACTTGATACATTCTTGCCCCATATTAGCCCAACTGCTGCCAGACATCCAGACTCGCTTGCACTTGGAACATTTGTACTCCCCGAAACATCTGTTGGTTCCTTGATATGGTGTAAGTCCGACGTCATGAGCCCGGGCCAGGGCGCACATATGGATAAAGTGCCCGGGTTTAAAGCACAAGTGACAGAGATATGTGCTTGGTGGCTTTCTCGGAAGTCTTCTGGCGAGTCTCATGAAGTACAGTTGGTCAGCCGGCTCGAGCACTACATGGTCCTTACGGTCGTCTGTGAGACCATCGTGATGACAGGTAGAAGCGATAGGCGGTTCAGCACTGCCACCGACGTCTCCTGCGGAAGGGTTCTGAAGGATAGCGGAACCCATCAGTCCTCGTCTACTATAGTCGATTCTAGTCACAGGCCCGGTTACTGTAGACGTGTAGACATTACAACCCGTTTGACCGCCCCAGAGGAAAGCTGCGGCCGACGTGTACGCGTTGGGCAATACTAAATCCATGGCAAGCGTTCGTTCAAACCAACGTAATGTGATGCTCAATTCTTTATCATCAAACGTTCAAACAAGCCTAATATGATGCTTAAATCTTTCTCAACCAAACTAACTCAATATGATATCGGACTTTTGCTATTTTTAACTTTCTAATTCAAAATCGACGTTCAGTTCAATAATAACGCGTCCTTCCAGTCTGTGCGATTTCAAAAATACAGACATGACGTCATCGCTCGGTCTACGTAAATTACACTCGTTGACCGTCCTTGACAATTATTATACCTTATGGAACATATAGTACTGAGTGGCTAAGGTAGTTTTAATACTTAGCAATGAGTAGCTAATGTTCAGGATATAATCATATTCTGGTGTAAAAAGAATACTTTGGGGAACATATAGTACTGAGTGGCTAAGGTATTTTTAATACATAGTAATATTAGTAGGAAGTTTCAACGTTTTGATTAATGATAAGGACTAATTCTATCTACACAATGAGTTGCTATGGTTCAAATTATAATCATTTTCTGGTATAAAATTATATCTTGGAGAACATATATTATTGAGGGGCTGAGGTAGTTTTAATACTGAGTAATGAGTAGCTGCGGTTCGGAATATAATCATATTATGGCACAGAACAGAACAGAACATTTTTTTTGGTCCACACATTTGATATACATATATTCCTTAACATCAGGTTGTTTTACCAGTTAAAGACTCGTTTACCGTTTAACAGATACTATTAAATAGTATCTGTTTTTAGTAAACCAATGTTTGTATTAAATAGCAATACACACAACTAATTTAATTTATCAGATTAACATGTTTATTTTAATACATAAGATTACCAAATTTTCAAAGCAATAATATATGTTCCTTAGATTAGTATCATTGGTATGTGTTGAGCCTGAATTTTTAATAAAAGAAAAGAAACCTGAATGATAAGGATCGGAAATATTAATAGGACACAAAGGGAGACCCAGAAGAGATGGTGTCGCGTTAAGGCGAGCCCCATATTGTTTGTTAATCCCAACATGGGAGTCGAATATAAGGACCAGGAGATTATTTACGTTGATACAATGTAGGATACAATAAAATAAAGTGAAGCAGAGCAAAGATAGGGCAATAGCAAGTGAAGTGAAATAACTTCGGTAATGTAATGTAGTGTAAATTTAATTGTAAAGTAATATTATTGTAATATTAGATTAGTTCAATCTATGTTTGTTCCAACTCTTGTACATCCAAGTTGATGAGTTCAGTACACCAACATCAATCGTATTAGATTCAGCCTAGTAGCATTTCAAGTTATGAGTAAACAAACAAATCTGACCCATTTGTTAGTAAACTATACTATAAAATTTAATCTGATAGCAACCAGTCTTTTAACTGACGTCTAAATATATTTAAACTAGCACAGTCTTTAACTGACCCAGATATTGAGTTCCACGTTAGTGGACCCTTACATAAAATAGAATATTTACATATATTAGTCCTAGCAAAAACACTTCTTAAGTTAGGTGCATTTCTTGTTATATAATTATGCACCTGGGAATTCATGGTAAACAAGCAAGAGTACTCATGGGGTAGTAATTTGTTTATCGATGAATACATAAAAATACCAATTTGGCATTCAAGTAATTTATCCAATTTAAGTATTCTCAAACTCAGAAATAAGCAGGGCTGTAGTCGAGGGTATACGCGGGTATACAGCATATACTCACCTCTAGAGACACTCTGAGACACTATACTTACCTGACAAAATATTTATATTTATTTATATTAAAATACTGTAGCGTATACTCACAAAATACTGTAGCGTGTACTCACCTCTAATTTTACCACTACAGCCCTGGAAATAAGTCATGAGTATGAGCCTAATAGTGCGATTTAGTTATTATTCTTATAATCCTTCTGTGTAGTATATTTAATTTGCTAAGCCTAGAACTATAGTTAGAAGCCCACACCAGATTACAGTAATACAGATAAGGGTAAATCATAGTAAAATATAGAGTATTTAATATTTCAGATGATAGTAAGTAGGAGATTCTTTTTATCACTCCAATAGTCCTTGCTATTTTGTGGGATATTTGTTCAATATGTTCTTTCCAGGTTAGATATCTGTCAAGGTAAACCCCTAGGAATTCAACCGAGTCTACCTGGGGAATTTCAGTCCGGTCAATTATAAGCTTTTCTAATGTATAGTTTCTGATCTTACCCTTGCTGATAATAGGATGTAATTGGTTTTGTTTAAGTTTCAAGATAGTTTGTTGGCTTTAAAGCAGTTACCTATTTGCATTAGTTCTTTATTAGTTATATCAAATAGGTCCTTATAGGAGGTATTAGAATAGAATACATTGGAGTCGTCAGCAAATAATACAAAATTTAGTAAGGTAGACGATCAAGGAAGATCATTGATATAAATAAAAACTAATAATGGTCCAAGGACCAACCCCTGAGGAACTCCAAACTCAAGCCATCTAAATGAGGATCTAATCCCGTTACATTTACTTTCTGGTATCGCGATGAGAGATAATCTTGAAACCAAGCCAGTGGAAGTCCTCTTACTCCAGAGTTGAAAGGCTTTTTAATTAATATTTTATGATTCACCGTGTCGAATGCCTTCGACAGATCGAGGAAGATTCTTATAGCGAATTCCTTATTGTCAATGGCTTGAGATATTTTGCCGTGAATGTTTATAAAGGGTAGGGTTGTTGAGTAACCCGGTCTGAATCCATGTTGATAGGAACAAAGTAGTTTCAGTTTATCAACGAAATCATAGAGGCTGTGGTAAATTACCTTTTCAAGTATTTTTGCAAATAATTATAAAATAAAAATAGGCCTGTAGTTGTTTAGTTCCTCCCTAATCACCTTGTTTGAAAATTGGAGTAACAATAGACAGCTTAATTTTTAAAGGTACTACACCATTAGCCATTGAACAGTTGTATATATTGGTCTAAGGCTTAGAAACATAATCTAAATTAGAGCCAATAACAACTGGATCAAGTAAATCAGGTCCTATGCTGTGAGATATTTTCATTGTTGAGTGTGTAGACATAATCTCTTCTGCACTAGTAGCAGTAGGGTACAGAGAAGCAGGAGTAAGTATCTAGAATCTTTTCACAAAGTCTTTTGGCAACCTGGGTAAAGTGCACATTTTTAACTATATAGTATCATTGCATTATCCATTATAATGTGACCATCCGTGTTTAATGATCCTATAGCTGAGTCAGATGGACTCTGGTTCAGCACCAATCTAATAGTTGACCAGGTTTTTAAGGTCATTTTTATGCTTCAGAAATTCCGTATTATAATAGTTCTGTATAGATGGTATCAAAATGGTACCTTGTGAAACATATTTATTTTATTTATTTATTTATTACAAACATTTTTAACGCACGCAAAGTCACACAGAATGCGAACCTGACTCGCAGCAAGTCAGTCGCCAGAAGTCCAGTTAGATATCCAGATGTTTAAAAGCCAATGAAAAATACTGAGTTTTCAGGTGTTCTTAAGGAGATAGAGTTCGATCATCGAACAAGAGATAAGTAGGCAATTCCATTCCCTCGGGGCTGCAAGACGAAATGCACGTATAGTATTGAGTGGCTAAGGTAGTTTTCAAACTAAGTAGGACGCCTAATTACACAGCAAAATTATACGTTGGAAAATATATGTATAACACTGATTATGGTTAATTTCTTGCTATAATATACTGTAGTGTAAAATTTATACGTTGCAGAACATATATCACTGAGTGACTACGGTTAATTTCTTGCTATAATATACTCTGATGAAATAATTATACCTTTGGGAACATATAACACTGAGCGATTATGGTTAGTTTCTTGCTATAATATACTCTGGTATTATAACTATACCTTGGGGAACATATAACACTGAGTGAGTATGGTTAATTTCTTGCTATAATATACTCTGGTGTTATAAATTATACCTTGGGGAACATATAACACTGAGTGACTATGGTTAATTTCTTGCTATAATATACTCTGGTATAAAAGTTATACCTTGGAGAACATATGGTATTGAGTGACCAAGGTAGTTTTCTTGCGTGGTGAAACGTTGCCTACTCAGGAAAAAAACTATATCAGAATCGGCGTGCATTAGCCCCAAGGCAGTCCCAGTGGTGGCTACGTATGTCATCTATGACCTTTTAAGCTTTGCGCTATGAATCTAGCACGCATAGGGGCTGAGATACAGAGTGAGTAGCTATGGTGCAGAGTATAATCATGAGTAGCTAATAGTCGATTCATATGTATATATATATATATATATATATATATATATATATATATATATATATATATATATATATATATATATATATATATATATATATACTGTGTCCCGATGAAAAGTGGACCCCAAGGAAAAGTGTCATAACTCGGTCAAAACATTTAGCATTTGCCTAAAATTTTAAAAACAACAACAATAGCCATATTACAACCAAATCCTAACGCCGTTTGGAAATGTTGCCAAGTTTGTCAAGTTTGTGAATGTTTGAGACGCAGCCCTGAAAATGGGAAGTTTCCAACATACAAGAGCCATAGGGAAGTGAAGTTCAGCTACAGCTGGTGTTCAAAATGTCCGTTTTGTTCACGGACACAAGACCGTAGACGTGGACGCCACTGTTTGATGGCCCGATCGATGATCACGTGATCAAACAGCTGCCACTCTTCAATCAGACGCGCCTCCGGTGATCGACGTCACGAATGCGGGAACGATAAACGCGCTCCTCCATGCAGTGCACTCCAGGTTTGGATTTCGGGTCTGATTGAAGAGTGGCAGCTGTTTGACCACGTGATCATCGATCGGGTCATCAAACAGTATCCATGTTTCTCTTAGCTTACTGACCCTTTCCAGAGGTCAGAGCTGACATTCGCAGGTTCCATTAGGCGTATACTGCGCTCTTTCTATAGTAGGCCTATATCGAGTATATCTATAGTGCTATTTCTATAATATCGAGTGAGGTTTCGCGTCGGCACAAGCTCTGTTTGACAAAGGCTCTCAAATTTTATCTAATCACTGTGAAAATTTAGGGCGCAAATTATATTTTTTATTGTATCAATGCCCAAAAAGTTGTGTGAGCATGCGCAACCCTCGGCGCCACAGAGCCAAAACTTGTGTGAGCAGCGGCGCCTGTGGCGCCATAGGTTCCCGGGCCCCTGCTTTCATGAAATGGCTCCAAGCGGATCGAAAACGGTAAATGGGATGTTCCTTGTCACCTGTATCTGCTGATGGCCGTGTCTCCGTCCAGCTGACTTGAGAAATAGAGTGCACAGAAGAAAGAGCAATGCTGGATTAAGAAGGGTCTCTCCGGCATTCATGCCCACCTCACACAAGCTCAATTACAGGAGCCTCCGAGATCACACATTACACGTCTTGATGTTAAGTAGGCCTACACACTTGATGACACTAGATTTCACAGCTCTTAGCTATGGTAGTGGGGTATATTTTTGTCTATGTGCCTTATAATAGCCCCATTGGCGTACGTTGGTTGGTTAGTTGCTGTTAAACGACAATGCGTCATAGCAAAGATGATTAGTGTCGCCCTTCTCCTTTATCCAGGCTTTGGACTGGCACTGCCAGAGTACGAGCAGTGGCGGGGTTATTGGCGTACGTGCTCCGGCTGTAAGCTTATTCATATAATGGTAAACGGGGCTGTCAATGTCAAAGTCTAATGCAGTTTAATTGATTTAATCATTCTATATAATGTCCGCACTTTAGACGAAAATAAAAGCTACTTACTTACTTACCTTCTTGAACCCATCTAGCGAATAACGTGATTACAAAACAGCGGTTAATATAGCGAGCATTGCGACCATAATAATGTTATGGTTTCGACCCTGCTCATTTTTCAATGAATTGATCGCGTTACATCCTTCACCAGCATTATCCGTTTGAATGGGGACCACGCCATTTAAGTATTCTAACTGAGGGAATTTCTGCAAATCAGGAAGGTTTTTTGGCAAGTGCTGCCTTGACCTAAAGGGAAACTAACGGTGAGCAACAGCGAACTTTCCCCATAAGAGCATTTCGCTGAAATGGCGCGCAGATGGTCTGTACATAATCCTACGGTGAGCTCCCGGCAACCTGAATTTATTCTTCATACGGTGTCTCAGGACAACCCATCTGACTTGACGCAGAGCCTTCAAATAAGCGAATGCCTTTATCTGCTAAGTAGCGCTTCAGTAGTCTAAAGTTTACGACTACATTACGAGGTTATTTTTAGTTGCTAAAAGTTTTAAACGTAATCAATATAGGCCTATAATAAAAATTTGTAGACAGTTAAGAACATAACTTACCAGAGTGGTGGCTCATCTGAGTGGAATGAGAGGACGAATTAACGTCTTCAGTCTTAATAGTCTGATTACTGACTCCATCGACTTCCATTTCAGCAAACGGGGCTGTCAATGTCAAATGCGGTTTAATTGATTTAATCATTCTATATAATGTCCGCACTTTAGACGAAAATAAAAGCTACTTACTTACTTACCTACTTGAACATTATTATATAATCATGGATTTACCCTAACAATTTTTACACAGATTTCAGTTATAATCAATGTTGCATAAGTCTTAGAACAGCCACATAGTAACAGGCCTTATCAAGACTAAACGGTAAACATGTTATCCTAGGCTAAAATGAAAGTGAAAACCAGAGTGTGTTAGAATTAGAACGGCCTAAAAAATGGATCGGCCTAGCTTGGGATGTCGCTGCCTTTCGTTTATCGATACGAATTAAATCGTCTAAGGTTTTAAAATCGTAAAACAGTTCATCCAAGCGTAATATTACCACGCTCGAGAATATTTAAGTCTTAAAATCTCCGTAAATTGGTGCAATCGTTCGTACCTTGGAAGCTTTTCCACGTAAATATGACGACAGTCAGTAACGCAGAGACTCCTGCGATGTACCGTAGCTTCATCGTAACGAAAACGAAAACGCTCAACGAAATTGAAAATGTCGCCTATCATTTAGTCCATTTGTGTTCAGCCACTTGAATAGATTTCCTCAGCGAATAGCAGCAGTTTGCCTACTATGGGCAATTTTTCACACAAGCATGATTATATAGCGCAACAACTTTTGTGTATCATACAGTCTCGTTCGTGTGTGTCACTGGTGGCAAGTGATGGCTATTTATGGGTCATTGTAGGCTGACAGGGTTGTTGCATAGGCTATTAATAGGCCATCATTTAGTCCATTTGTGTTCAGCCACTTGAATACATTGCATGTGCCTCCATCTGAATAAATGCATGGCGTCGTCTTCTATTTATATCTAATAGGGCCTAAATGCTGCGAACGTGACTGTCTTTTCAGCAATTGGGATATATTATGTAAATGTAATGTTAACTCACCAGGGACGTATCTAGCGTTGGGCTTGGGGGGGCTTAAGCCCCCCCAAACGAAGTTGAAGCCCCCCAAACAAGTCAAGCCGTTGTATGCTTACGGCTAAAATTCGTATGAACACTGTATAAATGTTGCCATGTTCAAGGCTTAAGCCCCCCCAAACGAAAAAGGCTAGTTACGTGCCTGTAACTCACAGCTCTTAATTGGTGGACAGTTTCAGATCCAGCGTACTTACACGTACCTCACAATTCTTGATTTTCATTAAGAACAACAAAAGGCGTAGCCTAGGCCTAATAATTCAGGGGTTTTCTATAAGTTTAACCTGGTTTTCTTAAGCAACAATTTCATGACCAGCCTTTAATTTTGGCTCCCCATGTTTTCAGCCCAACACATCCTCATGTTTCTTTCCCACCGTAGTCGCCTAAATGTCTGTTTGCATGGTCCTTTGGATTTTTACCTGGACCCGATTCTATGCTAAAATGCTATTTTCACGTCACTGATCTCTATGGAGCTGTTTATTTTACCTGATATTTCGTTTATATAATATTATGTCAGATATGATAGTGAGCTGTGTAAAGAAAGGGGGATATAATGAAAATAATAAGCTCATATAATGCTGAGAACACAATTTGCTATGTTTGTAACAACTTATGAAATGGAATTGTATTTTGAGAAACCCGAATGTGAGGCAAAGATAAGAGTTAACGGATAGGCCTATTTGGTTATTGGTCGTTTGCACGAACAAACTCACGCCAAATGAGAGCTCACTGCGAGAAATGAATTGCTATCATCAAATGATCGACGGACGATGCACTGTTTACGGTGGAACTTCTTTAATAATTCCTCCTCAAAAGCATCGAAAGCGAAACTCCTGCCGCTGCACCGCTACAACCAACAATGCCAAATGTTCGACTGACTCTTCGAAAGCAGAGACAGATAACAAAAATTCTCAGTCAACATTAATGATCTATTATTTCCGATCAATACAGTCTATTAGTGAATTGTGTCCACTGGCCAAAGGGGATGCTAATCTTTGGAACTGCTTCAAACTTCCAATTCCTTATGTTCCATCTAATGGTTGATTTTCAACCACCACTGCTTTCCTTATCGCATTCTCAAACTGGTTTACGAACGGGACCTTCTAAATGGCACCAAAACTGTTCAATCAATTCTACACAGTCCATGCATTGATCCCAGATAAAGATTTCATGTGTCTTGTTCCTGATATCCAGCAAAGAACAGACAATACAGGTAGATGCTCACTGAACTTCTGCATCTGTTAAGTGGTTGGAATCCATCTCCCATCATATGATAGCCGTAAGGAAGGAGAAGAGAAGAGCAGTCCCTTAACCTAACCCTGAAGCAGCCATGGATATGAAGTGCTAGCGACATCATTTTCTTAGCCTAGGCATATGAGGACGGGTGGCCAGTCCTCTCCCTCGCAGTCTCATCTTCCCATCGACAGAGCACGGTCAGTGTATGCATTATAGCTGAGTTGGCTAGGGTTGCAGGTGGAGCAGAAATCTCGAACTAAATTTCTGTCCTGGCAGGGATTTGAAGCCCCGACGGTCCAGCACGCTACCACTACTCTAACGCACACTCTCATATTAGCTGTAAACATACGTAGGTCTAAATTGCATAGGCTGTCCAATTCAGGTGCAATATTGAGGCCTAATTCTTCTATAGCTATACATTTCAGTCGCCAGTATTTTATCCTGTTCAGTCTTTTTAATTTGCTTTAACCTTCCAAACTTTTTATGAACCTGTATACATAAAGCGCCAAAGCAATAATTATTATTAGAAATAATTAGATGGTTAAAATTACCTATGCTTAGTTCTTGTCACTCGATAAAAATCCCCAGGTTATTTTTATCCGTAATGCTTACGCCTGTCCCTATAGATTGCGATCGATACGCATTCACTCGCTGTACTTTGTACGAATAACTACTGAGTTATCGGGATACGTTTGACCTGCGGAGATGAAACTGGACCGTCGATGATATCAAAGGTTTTCATTCCCGTTTAGCCAAAGCTACGCTGTACTAGGGTGATTATGCAGAAACCTTTAGAGATGGGTTAAATTGTAGGCCTGTAGCGTTTGGTTGTAAAATTAACTGGGAATGGCTCTTTTTCACTTTCGGTTTTGAAGCTGTTTTCTCTATTTAATAATACCTTGAATATCAGTTGAAAATTGAGGGCAGACAGAATATGAGAGCAGGTCAGTATATGAAATTCGTTCATAACTCTAACAAAATGCAGGATAAACCGTATTGTATCAGCCTATGCTACATGTTCAGAGTGATGTATGTTGGAGCAATTGTGTCAGATTTACCCGTAGTCTCTAAGTTTTCTCGACATTATTAGTGAGACGATAAATCCAATGATACAGCTTCAAAAGCATTTACATACATCTAAAAGAGAATCGAGCAAACGCCTTGCTAACTAAACGATGAACATAGTTTACATAGATTGTCGTTACACACGCTTAACCTGCCAGTAACGCCACTAATGCCCCTACCTGCCCCTCTCCACTCTCCATCACTGCCATGCGCCAAATTCTCTCAACGCTCTCGCTAATACACATGCGCATCCTCCTCCATATATACACCATCCGTTGGCTCTCATGCACCGTATGCCAACTTTTACTGTAGCGCTTTTTGTTAATAGAAGAGCGCTATATAAATGTTTTGTCACATTGCATTAAAACTGTCTTATCTTTCATAATAGCTTATGGTCATAAAATTTCACCTCTTGCACATTGTCTCACTTATCATGAATTATATCTCATGATAACAAATGTTTCATCTCTTCTATATACTTTAATTGAATTTTCAGATCTCAGACGTCTGAATTTCGATTGTCTTTATTTCAATTGTTTTCAGTTGAAGTGTTTCGCGATGACACCTGGTTCGTCTGTTGCGCTGTAACCGATGACCAGTAGCAGAAGAAGCGAATCAGCTCCAAAACTTTTAAGATGGCTCGAGTTTCGCGTAAGTTGTATTCATAGGTTACGTTAGGCCTACGCCTCGAGCCAATTTAGCTATAATGAGACCTATGCACTCCGTGCAAGACCAGACGGTAAGGGAGAGAACTGGCCACCCGCCCTTATATGCCGAGACTAAGAAAAATGAAGTCGTTAACACTTCATTACTTGTCTGCCTCGCGACTGGCTTAAGGAACTGCTCTTCTTCTTAGTATTAGAACATCCTATTTTGTAGTCTTTAAAGTTTTTACAGACCCGAGACGTTTTTCTTTCAGCGTGCCTATCTACCTCAATGATCTAACCTTTAATAATGACCTGGTTGGGAATTCGTTTTGGAGCACCATCGTTTGATGCCTGGTGCGTTATTTTTCTGGCGCTCTAGAATTTCTAAATTCTGGTTATATTAGTCTGTTTTTAAGTCCAGGCAGTGCGGTAATTAGAAATGACGTTACAAGTAGCTTTCCAGGGTTAAGCGACATCTTATGGCTGCCAGGGTCGTTGAAGTCGTCCTCCATCTTTAACTAAGCTTGGGGCTGATGTTACTAGAGTACGGGCAGCAAAGAAGTTTAGAAATGATAACGTACCCTGTCCTTGCCTTTATTTACCCTACCTCATTATCAGAGTCGCTGTACTTAACATATACTTGGCTTTTCCTTTAACTTCGCTACAATAAAATATAACCTCCTATCCATTGAAAAAATTCTATAAATATCTATTATAAAAGCTGTTTTCAAAATTGAAATCCTACACAAATCTTAAGGCTGTTGCCGTCTCTCTCTCTGTCTCTCTCTCTGTCTCTCTGTCTCTCTCTCTGTCTCTCTGTCTCTCTGTCTCTCTGTCTCTCTCTCTCTCTCTATATATATATATATATTTATATATATATATATATAATATATATATATATATATATATATAATATATATATATATACAGAGGCCTACGCCAGAGACAGACAGAGACAGAGAGGCAAATATATATATATATATATATATATATATATATATATTTGCCTCTCTGTCTCTGTCTGTCTCTGTCTCTGTCTGTCTCTGTCTCTGTCTGTCTCTGTCTCTTTCATCTCTCTCATTCTCTGTCTCTTCGGGCAATATCGTTTTTTGGTGCTTAACAAATTATTGTAGGTTCTTCAGGTCGAGTAGTTCGTCCTTTTGCCAATTGGATCTTCCGCTGGACGATACAGTGAGTCTGCGTCTCCAATCTTTAGTATAATTCGCTATTTTCTTAGTAGAGTTTTAATTTTGTTCAGTTACCTAGACAACAACTGTGTGGTTTCCTAAATGATGACAATCAACTAATTTCCTCCATGTTCTGTATTTTCCTTGAGTTTTAATTTTCTTTAGCTGTGTCATTTTTACGACCCATTTTCTTTGCCTTAGTTAAGATATATTTATTGCATCCGTACTTAATAACATAAACTAATCTTTGTCGCTATTTGTATTGCATGTTAATTGGTGGCCCTCATCAAGCTGGACATTGGTCTCTTTTTGGTCTGCCGCTTGTTTCCTAATAACCTGTTTTAGTGTTTAATACTAATGTTGCAATCATAATTATTGTATTTTCTTTTGTTGATTACTGCGATCAATAAATAACTGTGAGTCAATGTATGCAAATCACAATAGTTATTTATATATAGTGCAGATTTACTGTCATATTGTTAGATTACCCTAGATTACAGACTTTGGCAACTTTTACTTGCTCTAGAAACTATTCTAATACATAACTACTTTTAAATGCGTGTTAAAGAACATTTTGCATGTGTAAAATGTAATTCCAAGAGTTGTAACAATAACGAATACCCTGATAAGTACGGTACAGTCGTTACTGTAGTTCTTGATTGTCAGAAAAACCTTGACAACGGGTGTCCACTGTCTAATTACACCTTACTGGCATGCGTTGGTTGCATATTCATATAGTCCTCAAGGAGCCTAGGCTATTCGGTTGTTGCAAATTGAGTTACTTACACTGGAACTGTTTATCGTTATTTTTATTATGTCATAAAGCTTTCTGAGGGCTGTCTCTAGACCTATGGTACCGCTTATGTACCGAGCATTTCGCAGTTTGAGGCATTTCTTCGGACCTTTGATGAAACCAGCGTTCAAGATATCTCGATTTCTGACGTCTTACATCGGACCCTTGATACCAATCATATTCAAGATATTTCAGTTCTTTCGATATCTCATCGAACGGTTGTTGACATGGCTAACCATCGGTATGTATGTATGTATGTATGCATGCATGTACGTTTTGTGTATGTATGCATGCATAGATGTATGTATGCATGTGTGCATGTATGTGTATGTGGACACTAACCATAGACTCTATAGTTAGTGTCCACATACACACATGCATACATTTTTAGAGCCTATGTGTATCTAACAATATCCTTGTCGCGTTTGTTTTTACCAATAACCCTCTAGAATGCGCTTTATCTAATCTAACTCTGACTTCCTTAGCGTTACAGTCCTAACACAATGTGTCCATGCATCAGACGAAATGAAACCCAAGGGGAGTAAGACCAAGTGGCAGGCTATGGTGGATGAGGACAGGGCTGCATGACTGCGAATGATAACAGTAACCTAGTGCTACGTATTAACTATAGAATAGTATTCTTTTGGCTTATTAAAACTCTTGACGAGTCTACGATTAAAACTCTTGACGAGTCTACGATAGCCCAGTGCTAACTGCGATATGCCATTAACCCAGAGTTAGGGGTAAAATCCCCGCCATTTGACGGTGGGAAGAATATACGGCGAAGGGGAATACTGGTCACCCGCTTTCATATACCGTGGCTAATAAACTGAAGTCTCTCACTCTGTGTCCATGGAAAGCTCTCGGGATTATATTAAGAGACTGCTCTTGATGTTCTCTGTAAGCCTGACGAAATGCATATCTTTTCTTAATCAGCGCTTTACGAAATCCGATGCCACACGGATGTTTGGCCAATTTATTCATTCATTCATTCGTTTAAACATTTATATAGCGCCTCTCCAAGGGCAACTACTCAGACGTGCTCCCAACTCCAGCACAACCAAACTGAACAGTTATTTTAAGCTACTATAGAACGTATAGTATTATTTATATGGATAGTATATAGGAAAGATCCGACCATAAGAACAGAATGTTCCGATCCAAATCTTGATGATCTTTGACTTCCGTTTTAGATGACGAGGAACTCGCAACCATCGCCAATGCAGATGTACGAGGTCTTCAGAACCTTGGAAATACGTGCTACTTCAATTCAGTGATGCAGCCTCTCTGTCATACACACATTTTGAAGGAATTACTGAGAGATAGTCAAACATCTGGAGAACTCACCGAGTCGTTTCGAGACTTCTACATAAATATGATCTCGGGTAAACCAGGGTCTTTTTCTCCATCCGCTCTACATAAGGTTTTCGGCAGAGAAAGTTCACGTTTTGACAACAGGAAGCAACACGATAGTCACGAATGTCTTCGTCATTTCCTGGACAACATTCGTAAAGAGGAGAAAAGACAGTGGGAGAACACAGGTTCCGGTAGCAACGAAAAAAAGCTCACGGTGGTTGATAGAGTATTTGGTGGACATCTGATGACGGTCTATGTCTGTATGACTTGTCAAAGTCCCTATCATGTGTGTGAACCGTGTCTTGATATCTCTCTACCGATCTGTTTTGACAGACGCAAAGAAGGTCCAAAGCAAGGGTTAAACAGGACTGGGAAAGACAATAAGATGACCGCAAAGGATGACGGACTGGAAATGAGTGAAGATGAAACATCAGAGGATTCAGAACTCGAGCAAACTACTGCAGTTGAAACAAGGCAGACAAGAGACGATGAAGAAGCGACCAACGCTGAGAAGGAGGATATACTGGAAGAGAAAGACAAAGACGAAGAAGAAGAGGAAGCAGAAGAGGAAGAAGACGAGGATGAAGAAAAGAAAGAAGAAGATGAGAAAGAGGATACGGAGAAAGCGGAAGTCAAACATAGCGAAGATCAAACTGAGAATAAAGTAATAGAGAATGTACAAGTGGAAAATGACGAGAATAGGGAAAACGAAGTGGGTCGCAATGAGGAAAAGGAGGAAGAAAAAGAACAAGATGAAGAGTACAGAAGAAAAGAACAAGGTGATGAAAAAGTAGTCAAGCACCAGAATGAAGCTATGATGAAGGAAGAACAGAGAGAGAAAGAACACATAGAGAAAGAAAAAGTCGAGGCCCTTACACAAAACAACATTGACATATTAGAGAAGACACACAGTGAAGAAGAAAAACAAGTAAAAGAAGAGAAACATGAAAAAGAAAAGTTGGAGGGCGATGAATACAACAGACATAAAGAGGAGAACAAAGGCAAGTTGAGTAAGAACAGAAGGAAAGAGCCACGTGCCATAAAAGAACATTGTTCGACGGAGAATGCAATTACTGATTCAGAAGATAGAGACATTGTCAAACCAAAAGAACGGTCGGATGTGGGCCGGACAACCGGAAGAACACTGAATGCATCAGAAGAAGAGGAGCGATCCAAAGAAAATGATCCTTATGAATACACCATTAGTTTACTCATGCAAGCACTCGGTATAAGACCAAACCCTCAGTTCAGCAGCATCGACAGCAGACCAAAATCTGTCGAAGATTGTCTTATGTACTTCACTCGAAAGGAACATATAAACAACGAATACCTTTGCAACGACTGCTACAGTGAGCACCTTGAAAACGGCGGTACATATGGATTGTTGACATCCGCTACGAAGCAAACTATGATCTTCAATCCACCTGCAATTCTGACCCTTCACCTGAAGAGGTTTGAACTGAAGCCGGGAGGATCCGTGAAGCGCACAGACATGATAACCTACAGAGAACTTCTAGACATAGCACCGTATTGCAGTTCCATGTGTCTTCGTAATGATCCTCCATGTCGGAACATCTGGTATTCTTTGTATGCGGTCGTTGTACACTCGGGATCTCTGGAGTTTGGACACTACAAAGCTTACGTGAAGGTACAGAGGAACGAACAACTGAGAATCGAGAGATTTCTGCAGATGCAACACTTCGATCGCGATATAACCAAAGAAGAACTCATAGAGATGACGATGAAGAAACACAGAACACGTCCTGCTGCTTCAGCAACAGATACAGAGTGGTATTGTGCAAACGATTCAAGCATCAGCGAGATATCGTTGAATGAAGTCTTGAATCAGGAAGCTTACCTTCTGTTCTATGAACGATTGTAAATGAAAAAGTAATGCAACATAACAAAACATTTATGTAGAGACTATAAAGCATTTCCCAAAGACGATGTAGATCAATCGACACTAAAAGGTTGTTTTGAAGAAAAACATAACACTTAGTGCAGATGGACTAATAAAGACTTTAACATTAAAACTTTGTAAAATGAATATTAATTATACTTTACATAAATTGATACGCGTGTCTGTTGCTTTGACAACAAAAAGAATAATCGACGAACAATCCCTTACGCTATAACCTTGAGGGGCAGCCATTGATATGACGTCTCAGCGACTTCTCTTTTTCTTGGCCTCAGCATATGATGCCGGGTGGTCAGTTTTCACCCTGGTCGCCTGATCCTTCCGCTGACAGTATACGCCCTTGTACTCCTTATAATATGACTAGGGGGCAGAGCCGTAGCAACAAAGAACGTGGCCCCCTCCGAACATACGTCCGGGCCGGGGGTCCCTTACAATGCGGAAACTGGAATGCGGTAATATACAATATACACTTATACAGGGTTCATAATTATTATGTTCACGGTTATTATTTGCCACTTTTAGGGCCCCCTTCCAGGAAGGGGCCTCCTTCCAGGAAGGGGCCCCTTCCGGTCGGAGGGTGCGGAGGGCGGTCGCTGCGCCTCTGCTAGTGGGAGCAAATGGATCCGAAACCTTGAAACATATTTCACTCCTTGACCGGATTTGAACCTCCGACCATTCGATTGACACTCTAGCACGCTAATCAATAGACTACTGCAGAATTCAATTGTGTCTGATGGATGACGGAGCTGTTGAATACGCTGTGGGTTTGATCATGAGAAGAGGGAAGGAGTGGAAAGGCTTATTGAGCACGAAATCACGCTTCCTTGCTTAGGCCTACTATTTTGGTCATCTGACAAGAATGTACCAGCGTCGATGGGAAGCTAGAGAGGGAGGAATGTGAAGTAAGGAAGGGAGGGGACCACCAAATTACAGAAAACGAGACCCTAGGCGCAAACATTTTTGGTGGCCTCTCTGAACATGATGTTATTTTGCACAATTCCACATGATGAATTATTAGCCCAAATGAAGAAACCAATATAAATTTAGAATAATGATTTACTTTTATGTGAATCCTAAACTGTAAGCAAATAGAAAATAGGTTATATTTAAAATAATTCAAAGTTCGAAAATGTCATTTTTATAATTGAAAAGATATTAGGCCTATATTCATTCGCGTGGGCCCTCCGAGATTTTGGGGCCCTAGACGCACACATAGTGTAAACGCGCCTCTGCCAAATTAGAACGGAACAGGTCCGGGAAGGCTATGGCGTACACGATGACATTGAAGGGAGAGTCATCTATTCATACAGACGGCGGTGGTGAAGGATCTCACCCGATTTATTCACTTAAAATGAAGCAGGATCGATGCCATAATGGTTGCTACAGGAAAGTGTGCATACTTAACTTTACATAAAAGGCCAGCCTTATTGGTTGCAAAGAAGACGAGATAAATTGATGATCAGATTGAAACTTTAGGACTGGGCTGTACGATGATTCCACGTTGTTCGGTAGCTTGTTCGCACATTAGGTCAATACTGAGCCTGCATGTGAACTGGGTGCGGATACAGCCCTACGCTTAATCGCCGCCACAGTGTAGGGCTAGGGATTTAAACCTTTAATCTTTCATCATGAATAGTCGCAATTCAAAACAGTACTAGATTGCTTACTGACTTACTAACTAACTTACTAGCTTACTTACTTGCTAACTTAGTCAATGTTTCAGTTACTACCATGAGCGTAAAAAATTTTTAGGGGGCGCAAAATTTTTTTAGGAGTTAAAAGTTTTAATGGGGGGGACAAAATGACGTTTTTTACAGAGAAAAAAATTTGCATAGAAAAACTTTAAAATAAATAATGATCAAGGACTTTACCTAAATAATTAAGTGTTTTTCGCATTGAAAATCGTGTTGGGACTGTTGTAATTATCGTAATAATTAAAAGATTCTATTTAAAAAAAATAATTGCAAAATCCAGGGGGGCGCATTTGCGCCCCGTTGCGCCCCCTCCGGACGCCCATGGTTACTACGGTGGTTTCGTATGCCTAGATGAAACGAACCATTCAACAGTTTATATTTGCATTTACGATTGGCCATTTGCGTTGTAAATCTCTTAACTCTGTGTGCGTGCGTGTGTGTTTGGGATCGCGCGCGCGCACACACACACACACACACACACACACTCACACACATACCCACCCACCCACCCAGACACACACACATACACACACACGCACACACACACACACACACACGGATGCTTCGAGTGTCAAAAGCCAAATATCCATCGCATGTGCACCGCATTGTGTAGGCCCACATAATCCTTTTACGATTGTCATTAATTTTTAGTTTACGCATAAGAAGCCCATTCTTATGCATATCGAGGGAAGTGCTTATTTGTACACCGTCCTCTGTCAGCGTGCCCATGATGACCATGAACAGTTGGGACCCATACAAGTCCTATAAGGACTCATATAGGTATATTGGACCCATATAAGATCCATACAGGCATATTGAACGGGCTCTGGTTTTTGCCAGCATGGAGGTCAAATTATTGTAGGCTATTTAATTAAGAACCTGGTGGACTTCGAACAGTGGCGTTAACGTACAGGAAGATGTTTGGGTAGGCCTATACATCTAAGGCAATGCAAAATACGTTACTTACCAAGGAAATTCCCCCTGAAAAATTAGTGTATAGATGCTATTTTTAGCCACATGCATCCTACTGTTTCAGATTTATTTGGTTCATGAACACTTCATTTAGTATAGCACTCATGCCGCTATCACTATCTTATTCAGATTGGATAAATTCAGGCTAGCGGATTACGTTCGTGTAAGCAAGTTTCACAGACTTTAAGGAAGAACAGTCTTTAAAGCAGCTTTAAATCTGCGAAGGTTAGTCTAAGGAATAATTTGTACAAGTGTATCTGCTTTGGATACCGATTTAGGTGGAAGTATGGTTTTTACATGTCTGAAAGTTGGTTTCATTTTTACTTTTTGCTTGCTCAATTTTCTACGTTATCTGTGCTAAAGCAAAAGACTTCTATGTTAGGTTTAAGAACAAATACTTAAAGAGTCTGTGAAGAGATTCGTACTAGTTAGATGGTCAGTTATAATGTGGTTTGTAGACCAACTTCTGTGTATTCTGCACGCACTGAGTTTATTTTGCTGTAAGCCTTGAACCGGAGAGGCTCTGTTTGTTTTCTCGAGCTCACTCAAAGCTCGTAATGGTTTGGCTCAAATCTTTTTGCATCTAGTACCTGATCATTGTTTGCATATAGTTATGTATATGTGTATCAAGACACTTAATATAGCGTCTTTTGTTTGGCCTACCTCGCACAAGCTCTGCACGCATGGCTATTAAACAGATATAAACAAGTGTGAAGAACTAAACTACCAACGGTCCGTAGATAAAATGGAAGACTACTCCACGAGGACAGACTAGGGTTGCCACCTTTCTAAACTAAGAAGTCGGGACGCAATTTTGGAGCACCGGAATCGTAAATCACCTCGCGCAGTCATTAGGCCTACGCGCAACCGAGTCATTTTGTGGGAAAGTAACTATTTATTCAAAGCAGATTAACAATCTAATGATGTCAGGATGTGTTAAAATGTCGTTATTTATGATATTTAACTTCGCCTGCGTTACGAATTTATAGTGGTGCTGAACAAATATAGTAACGGTAATGTGTTTTAAGCCACAACATGTTGTTGGTTTGGAAAAAAATTACTACAAATTTAGACAGCTGGCTGTCCCGCCTAGGTCACATAGGGACGCGGGACATTTAACTCGAAATCTGTAAGGGTGGCAACTCTAGGACAGACGATGAGAAGGTACGATGAGCTCGAGTTGAAATTCGAAAGCGCAGCATCTGCATGTCCTGGCTGACATAAAGCGCAACAATCGAAGACCCAGCTGACTGAGAACTGAAACACGGAGCTCTCTCGTGTTTTGTCGTTTTCCGGCACATCTGTCTATTGCGCTTATTGTGTCGTCACAAAACTCGACACGATGAACTTCTTTTCAGTACGGTATAATGCAGGAGTGGCCAACCCGCGGCCACGCGAGCTGCTGATTGGCGGCCTGTCAGACCACTTTTTAAATACTGTTTTTTTTCTTGTAGGACCACTTCTAATATATTGCCTATATTTACCGATATGTTTTACACCGACTTAATGACCCTGTTACAGTTAACCTGGAATGAAGTTTAGTGCTGTAAGTTCTAGTAGAGTGTCACGACAAATGGTTTACGGACAAATGGTTCACCGACAAATGGTTCACGGACAAGTGGTTGACGATCTTCCAGCTTACAGTTTCAATTATATATTCAACGATAATCTAGCTTCTAGTTTCAGTTATATATTCAACGATAATCCAGTTTGAGCTATATTTTCATCGCTCATCCAGCTTCTAGTATGAGCTATATTTTCATCAAAATTCAAACGTAGCTAGAAGCTGGATGATCCTTGAAAATATAGCTCAAGCTCGAAGCTGGATTATCGTTGAATATATTACTGAAACTAGAAGCTGGATTCTCGATGGAAACATAGGCCCTAGCTCAAAATAGAAGCTGGAAGATCGTAAACCACTTGTCCGTGAACCATTTGTCGGTTAACCATTTTTGTCGTGAACCATTTTTCGTGGAACCCTAGTAGTACCTGTTTTTCAACTTTTTTAAGAATATAAATTGAACATTTGTATTTTCCTTCGAGGCGCTGAGGAAAATCACTTGCGGCTGGCTCGCCGCGTGCTTACCAAAAATAATTATAGTGGCCCGTATGCAAGAAATGGTTGGACGCCTCTGGTGCAGTGTCTTTGAATATAGCTAAATATGCATGTTTGCGGTTTAGCCCTATACGATGGCTCGATTTAGTCTAGATCTCTGTGTGTGTGTCTCGTGTGTTATTTCTTTAAACTTCTACTTTTGGTCTCAGTATGAAATTTTACGATTTCAATCGATGCGGTAAAAGTTTTGCCATCAAACTGAAATTTTGTTTTTGTTATCTATTTCAGTGAGAAGATGGAGTTTCCATATTACAGCCTATTCGGTAAAATGTTTGCTTGAAGATAGAAAATTTGCTTTTGCTATCGATTCCAGAAGCAGTTTTCCATTAGTTTCAATTTAACTCTAGCAATAGATTTCGATAGGCCTAAACTTTTCGCTTTCAGATTCAAATGTTTAGTTTAGCATGATAATGTGTTGAAATTCATTAGTGAATTATCAGGCATGCGGATGGACGATTCGTCACGGACTGTTCGTCAAGAACTATTCGTCAAGTGGACGTTTCGTCAAAGGACGATTCGTCAAAGGACTGTTCGTCTAGCTGGAGTTAACCAAACATTTATGAAGGAGCAACCAAAAATTTTTAACAGAATTTTATTTGTAACATCCAACTTCTAGTTTGAGCCCTGTTTTTTTTTATCTTAATCGCTCATCGACGGAAATAAAATAGGCACGAAAACGATAGATTGTCATGGTAATTCCAACTTCTAGTTTTTTTTTATTATGTAACATTTTCATTGATCATCCAGCTTCTAGTGTCAATATTATTTTCATCAATCCTCCAGCTTTTAGTTTGACTTTTACTATTTTATTTCCATCGTAGAGTGACTAAAACATTTCATACTAAAACTTTAACTAGAAGCAGGGAGATTGATATTTTCATAAACCCGTGTTTTAGCGTTAGAAATTATTTCGTATTATGTACACTGTCATAGTAAAATTCATGCTAGAAGCTGGAAGTGCGATGAAAATATAGCGGAAAGTAGAAGCTGGATGAGCGATGAAAATATAGGTCAAAGTAGAAACGTCCCCAAATCGAATTATCATATTAAGTGCTTCATTAAAATTAGGTGCTCAGAATGAGTGTCAAGCAGATAGGAATAGGCCCAACAGGTCACTTGTAAGGAAGGCAGGTGCAATAATCAGGTCGCCCACTATGACCTGCATACAGCCACAGGAAGTTCATTTAAACTCATTGGACTTAAATAAGAAATGTGGAAGACCTGTGAGAAACTAGCTGTATAAGCCAAACACTTGAACTGAATACTAGGGTTGGATTGAAGTAGCAAACCACATACGAAAACACAGACCATGTTGGAATTTCGCTTAATTTAATTAATTAAGTAAAACTTCCGCATTCATTTCCGAATTTCGTTTTCTTATCAAATCTATTGAAACTTCAGCTGAATATTCTTTTCTTATCTCTCGCAAGAAGGCGCCTGGCTTCATTTTTAAACACTGTCTTTTATCAGCAAAACTTCTTGTGGCAGTCGGGGGTTTTGGTTTAGCTCCATTAAATCATGTTGGTGAATGTTACGCGTCTTGTACGATGAAAGTCATTATAGGCCTGATGACAATTGTAAACAGGATAACACTAATGACGGCAACTTGGATACTATTGGAAACGACGGCTACGCTTTTGACAGTGGTAATTAGACTAGATTAGATTAGATTAGATTAGAACGGATTGGATTGGATCGGATGGGATCATACCAGATTATATAAAAGTGAGATAAAGGTAAGATAATGGTGAGGTGAGAAATCAAAGGTTTTCTAATACAGTGACGAATGATTAGGGCCAGCTTGAATTGTATGAATTGATTAATTTGGAATAATTCGCCATTCTGAATGTGGATCAATTGTATTCTAGACATGGAAAACAAGATTTTAGTTTGGATTGGTAAGTCATATTTGCTTTATCTTGCACTTTTTATTTGCATGGGCGGTAAAATTCTGAGATATAAAATGTAAAAGACAACTTGTCTACTCACCAGACTCGAGCCAACAGTCGTTGAAGTTAGAGTTCCAGAGCGCTATCGAATAGACTGGTACACACAGAAGTAGGCCTATTAGCAATAATGCTTGCAGGCGCAGCGAGATGTGAACAGCATTCAATCACGTTAAAATGTATACATTCATTTTACTTTTACATTTTCATAGAAAACGAGAAAAGCACACACATTTTCATACATGATCGGTTTAGATAAGTCTTTCATCTAACCTCGACGTACGGATATGAGGTGCTAGTGACTTCATTTTTCTTAGCCTTGGCACATGAGTCCTCTCCCTTGCCGCCTTATCATCCCACTGACAGTGAATCCCTAGTTAATCATTTCTACACTAAAATCTGCTAGGGCCCGGCATTGAAGCAGAAATTTCGAATATCTATTTCTCACCTGTCACAAAAATGAATACCCAACCTCTCGGTTTACAGTCCGACACGCTAACCACAAGACTCTAGCTCACGTTTTTATTTTACAGAGTTCCTTAAATAACTTTAGAATATAAACTATAATTTAAATTGTTAGCAATTTACACTGAGTGCCTAATCATGGGTTAAATCATGATAAACACAGTACTGACTAATTCTAAACATCTATATGTTTACTTTAGTGTGCCTTCTGCAAGGAATTGTGATTATCTACTACGATTTAATTTGAAGCGAACATGGATTGATGCTTTATGCATCATCAAAACGGCGCTATAAAAGTCATTAAACTGGATTAGATAAGATTAGATATCCATGTATTGCTTTGTCCTATGTCGCAAGGCATCCCTTAGACCTATATCTGCCCTGTCTAAAACAGGTTATCGTCGAGAACAGCCACTTATTACAGGATACAGATATTCACTAACTCAGACTATCTCATTCAGCCAATGACTTCTTTAGCGCCGTAGACATGATTCACAATGCATCAATCGATGGTCGCTTCAAGTCAATCCGTAGTCATACATATAATGCGACAGGTTCAAAAATAACCACGCTTCGTCGCATTTGTTTTACATCCAGTCGGATCGTATGACATAACTATCATATAAAAAATAAGTGAAGACAGGATTTCTATTCGCAACTGTTTCAAGTGAAGTTGTTCCCAACAAGCAAGTTTTATATTTGAGTACTTCTGCGTTTTAGCAGGAGTGATGATGCTCGTGGCACTGGTTGGCGTCTATGCGTTGTTGTGTTGTGATTCTGGAAAACGGTAAGGATAGAGAAGTAGCATTGACTTCGATGTTTTTGTATGTATGCATAATGGTATAAATATGTGTAGTCATGTGTGTTAATATACTGTCGCAATGGGAGGTCGCCCTGTCGTGTGTTTGCCGTGTGTTGATGTCGACCCTCGATTGCTTGTTCTTTTCCTTGCACTTTTATTTAACGTGCCTAACTTTTCTATAGAAGATTCACGACGAACTTTGTTTAATTAATAAATGAATTTAATTAAAGAAACAAATATATATACACTAACTCTACGGGAACTTCCACGTAGTATTAAAGCGTTTAGATATTAAATCGGACTATCTCAAATGTTGCTTCGTACAGCCTAACTACAGATCGTTCTTTCGCGTCAGTCTCTGAATCTGACGGACTATACTCTGCCGCCCCGCTGGTCGTTCCTCCCGATGTTGATCGCTCGACCGATGTTCACACGTCGCGTTCGTCAGTAGTACAAGTCCCGTATTCTCCGTTCCCTTCTGTTAAGTAGGAACTCCAGCGTGCATCAGTCAGCCCCCCTCCCCACGTCAAGCTATCGTCAATTAGTGTCAGATTGCTCCTCGATACGCGGGTCGTCGCTCGCCTGCAGCGCGGGCGGTGTCTGGTTACACCATAGCCGCGAGGTGTCCTATTACACCTTGGCTGTGTGGTGTCCGATTACACCTGGGCCTCGCTGCCTTCATTGTTGCCCAAGTGGAGACTGGCTTTCGTCCGTCATCATCCTATCTCGACCGGCAACGACGCTTACATCATAATGATGATGCCATCTCGTCGTTGTTGTCGATCTCCTCACGCGACACCTCCCTTCCCGGGGGAGGACAAAGCCAGTCATTGGTTCGCCTCCCGGCTGAGAATGATGTCGTTCCCTCCATCGATTTCCTCCAGACCATGTCCTCGTCGTTCCCATGAAAATATAAAATATCCGCACAGTTAGAAATATATTTACAGTTGTCGCGGTGCCTTACATGGTAGTCCGCCTTCTTCCTCAATCATAGTCTGGACAAAAGATCAGCGGGAATATTCAGCGCCCCAGGTCGATATTCAAAGGAAATACCGAAGTCCTGGAGTGCCAGAGCCCATCTCGCAAGTTTAGCACTTGTGGGCGTAGAAGCAGTTAGGAAAGTCAAGGGGTGGTGGTCAGAGTAGAGGGTGGTCCTTGACATACAAATCAAATTCCTAAACTTCTTCAACGCAAAGATTACAGCATACGCTTCGCGTTCCACAGTGGACCAACGCGCTTGCGTAGCATCTAATTTAGAACTGGCGAAACATATTGGCCGTTCTGTTCCATCGTCTTGAATTTGGAATAAGCAGCAACCGACTGCTTTGTCTGAAGCGTCAGTCGATAGACCAAACTCTCTGCCGTAGTCAATTGTCTGCAAACATACAGCGTTATTCAAATCGTGCGTAAGTTTATCTAGCGCATTTTGATGTTCAATTCGCCAGGGTATCTTAGCAGGCACCGATTTCTGGGTCAAGTCAGTGAGAATTCTGGCTGTCTCAGCCAGGTTAGGGATGAAGTTCCTAAAATAACTGAAGAAGCCAATTAATCTCCGTATGTCCTTTTTGGACTCGGGTTGAGGGATTTTCCCTAGCCCTGCGATTTTCATAGGATCCGGTTCAATGCTCCCTGATCCGATCAGGTGACCTACAAACGTTGTTTGTCGCCTAGCAAACGAACTCTTCTTAATGTTAAGGGTCAGACCCGACTGTTGAATAGTCATTAAGTATTTCTCTAGGTGTTTCATGTGATCCGGCCACGTCATCGAGTGTACTGCCATGTCATCCACAAACGTCTCAGTGAAGTCGCGAATGGGATGAAGGATCTTTGACATGCATCGGATAAAAGAATTTGAGGCTGACTTTAAACCAAAGGGCAGTCGTACGAACTCAAATAGGCCAGCGTCACATACGAAGGCTGATAACCAACGAGAGTCCTTGTGGAGTCCAATCTGGTAGTATCCTTGACGTGCGTCAAAGCAGGATATGAAGTTTGCACTTCCTACCTTCTGTAACACTTCCTGGATGTCGGGGGTGGGGTATGCGTCACCCGCCGAGAACTTGTTTACATATCGGTAGTCAATGGCCAGTCTTAAACCGCCTTGACCTCCCTTTTTCACAACGCACACAACGGGACTAGCCATTTCACTATGAGAGGGAGTGATGATACCTAGGGCCAAAAGTTCGCGGATCTGCTTCTCCATCTCCGGTTTGAGCAGTTCCGGCACCTTATAGGCTCGCAAACTCTTCGGCCTGAACTCCGCGCTAACAGTGATTGTGTGTTCTAGAACGGGACAGAAACCTGGTTTGTCCGAGAACACATCTGGAAATCTGTCTAACAGACTAAACAGCTGTTTCCGCTCGGGTGCCGTTAAGTGTGCAACGGCAATAGGGTCTACTTGTTCACTGGGCCGTGTCTGACTCGTGACGAAACTACCCACTGCTTCCACGTGACCGAAGTCTTCGTCCTTCTCGAACAGAATGGAGCAATTGTTAATCAATGCTTGCTGTATTCTTTCGTTATATTTGCGAATACGATTTGCATGTAATAAGCGGCTTTTGCCCCCTATTTCCACGATGTATGTGTAGGGCGATTTCACCTGAGCGATGATGGCCGGGCCTTGCCATTGGCCCTCCTTCTTTGCTCCTCGCGCTTCCGGTGATTGGATGATGACTTTATCCCCTACTTCGTAACGCCTGTCCATGCTTCTTAAATTGTAATGAGTAGCATAGCGCTGCTGTTCAATGTCTGAATAATATTCGGCATATAATTTAGACATTTCAAGGTTATCCCTTAATTGGTCCAAGTAAGCTGCGGCGCCTGTGCCCAGACTTAATGGAGAATCCCGCTCTCCCGCCCATTCCTCAGAAAGGACAGATAGAGGTCCTTTAGGCAGGGTACCATACACCAGGGTGTAGGGACTCACGTAGGTGGTTGCCGAGGGGCGTTCCCTTAAGCTCCAAAGCACGTAAGGTAACAGTCTGTGCCATCCCCTCGGGTTTTCTTCTGCCAATTTATGAATCATGGTCTTCAGTGTGGCATTGCAGCGTTCCACTAGACCTTGTGACTCGGGATGTGCGACTGGCCCAAAGCGTGGTGAGCACCCCATACGATGCAGAAACTCTTGGGTTAATTTGCTGTTGAAATTCGACCCGTTATCGGACCTAATCGTTTTTGGAAAACCGAAGGTCGTGAAGATTTGCATGTATGCATCACATGTCGCTTTTGCCGTTAATGATTTCAGAGGATAGGCCATCGGCCATCTTGAAAATTGGTCAACTACCACTAAGGCGTAGTTGTACTCGGGTTTTGGGCTTGTGGGGTCTACGTTGGTAACTATAGGCCCTATACAATCTGCCACTAGACAACCGAATCTGGTCTCGTCGTTGCGAGGGATAGGAGTTATGGGGGCTCGCTGCGCCACTCGCAGCGGCGCATGCCTTTGGCAAATGTCGCAAGATGCACAATATTCCTTCACTATCTCCTCCACGTTGGGAAACCAGAAATTCAGTTTGATTCGGTCCTTAGTCGTTTTCAACGCCATATGACCTGCGAACGCAGCGTCATGTGCTAAGTTTAAGACCTTGTCTATTCTTTCTTTAGGTAAACACAGTTGTTTTACAGAATGCCCAGCTATTTTGTCTTTATGAAAGAGCAAATTGTCTTCAATGAAGAAGTTCTTCGCCCCAATTTTCCCGTGGGCCAAGAATGGTGCTAGTGTCGAACATTGTGCTTGTTCGGCCGCCATCTTGCTTCTGCCTACTATTGTGTCTTCCTTGGGTGGGGGTGGTATCTCAGGGTTGAAGAACTGCTCTTCAGTATCCGTTTCTTCGGGACTGATTTCTCCTACACTCTCACTGTCTGCCTGAGCGACCGTGAAGTAATCTTCGCCTATCAGCGCCCTAAGTCCCTCTACCTCCTCCCCTCTCTCCTCTTCCTCACTCGTCTCAGTCCTTGCGACCGCCTGCGCTTCTGAAATTTGGTCTATTTCAGGAGCGCTGGCCGCGTGACTCGAGTACAACGCTGTCTCGCGCAGCAAGTCGGCTGTAGTGGGCGTGATAATTAACGGTTCATTAAGGTCTTTAATGAGTGCCGCCCATATCCGAACATCAGGGGCGTAATTTACCTCCCCCTCCCTGTCCTCGCCGGCCTGAGACCCCTTTAGTCTCAGCCGCACCACGTCCACAATCATTGATTGACCGTTCAGCCCCTTCACCTCTATCTGCTTGACCACCGGTAGGTTGAGCGGCCTGATTAGTTCTGCTCGCGCACAATTGTATTCGGCCCCGCTATCTATTAGAGACGATGTCACAGGGAGCCCTGTAATATACACTTTCATGTACTCTCTTACATAAGTCTCCTCCACGTCAATGCAATCCGGGCTTGTCGGCAATGCATGCTGTTCTATCTCTTGTATCAATGGCGGTCCGTCTTGTCGCGTCTCGCTTTGTCTGTCTGCCTGTCTGCCTTGAGCTCTGGTCACGGTTGGCTGGACCGCACACGCGCTCACCTGCTTGCTTTTAGTTTGTTTGTTCTTCGAACACAGTTTAGCTCTGTGGTCTGGAGAAAAGCATAGGAAACAAAGGCCACGCTTTCTAATCTCGTCGGGGGTTGGACGTCCGTCTGTCCTGTTATTTGTCTGTGTCCCTCCCGGTCGGTCAGTCCACGTGTCCGTCTGTTTAGCTGTCGTCTGAGGAAGTGCTGATGCTTTCGCATAGCGAGCCTCCGTCTTACCCGTGCCTAGACTATGCTTCGTATAGTCACTTTCCCAAGGGTGTGTGGCGGCATAAGTGTCAGCCGCTGCAGCTAACTCTTTGTGCCCTAACCAATTCTGTTGCTCTTGACTGAGGATGAAATTCAAACATCCTCTGGGCAACATTTCTTTCATTTTATCTGCAATCAAGAGGCTTGTAACCTCATCAAACGTCATTGCCTTGCGATCTTGCAGATAGTAAGAAAGTAAATTATGCAGTCTCGAAGCTAATGTTGTGTATGATTCATCTACCGCCTTTTTTGCGTTCATGAATCGCTCTCGTAAAGAGACTGCGCTCACTTTGAACTCTTTCAACAAGAAGGTTTTTAGCTTCCCGTAATTATCAAGCTCCTCTTGTGTGAGTCTGGCCGTCAGTGCTCTGGCCTGATTATCTAGACAGGTCAAGAGAAATCTGCTTCGAAGGTCGTCTGGGACAACGCAAGAGTCGAATAACTTTTCATCATGCACAAAGAACCCAGGGGTTTTCGCATGGTCGCTTGGGAACCTCGATAAGAGTCCTCGCAAGCTTTCGCTATACGTTTCCATTCGTCCTACGACCGAATGCCTTAAGTTATAGTCCCTTTCGTCTCTGAGTCTCCTCTCTGCGTCCCTTTCCCCTCGGACTTCCTTCTCTCTCTTCTCTGCCTCCTCCTTTTCTCCTCTCCTCCGCTTCTCCTCCTGAAGTCTTAATTTTTCTGCTTCCTCTTTCCCTTCTCTCCTCAATCTTTCCGCTTCCTCTTTCTCTCTCCTCCGTTTCTCCTCCTGAAGCCTTAATTTCTCTGCTTCCTCTTTCTCTTCTCTCCTCTGCTTCTCCTCCTGAAGCCTGAGCTTCTCAGCCTGCTTTTCCTCTAGCATTCTGAGTCTCTCTGTTTCCTCCTTCTCTTCTCTCCTCCGTTTCTCCTCCTGAAGCCTTAATTTCTCTGCTTTCTCTTTCTCTTCTCTCCTCCGTTTCTCCTCCTGAAGCCTTAATTTTTCAGCCTCCTCTTTCTCTTCTCTCCTCTGCTTCTCCTCCTGAAGCCTGAGCTTCTCATCCTGCTTTTCCTCTAGCACTCTGAGTCTCTCTGTTTCCTCCTTCTCTTCTCTCCTCCGTTTCTCCTCCCGAAGCCTTAGCTTCTCAGCCTGCTTTTCCTCATCTTCTCTCCTCTGCTTCTCTTCAAGCAGCCTGAGCTTTCTTCATTCCTCTTTTTCTCTTCCTCTCTTCTCTCCCTTCTCTCCGCTTCCTCTCTCAGCCTTTCTTCTCTCCTTTCTTCGATCCGCCTGCGTTCCTTTTCACTGCTTCTCCTCACCGTTCTCTCCGCTCCCTCTCTCTGGTATATTGTTAGTTCTAACATGACCCGCCGCATTTGCCTTGCCGAGCTCATACTGCTACCTGGGCTACCTGTGCTTACTTTCTCACTTACTTCTGGCGGGATCTCCCTTCCAGAAACAATTATTTCAGCACTAGCCTCTTGGAGCTGGTCCATTCTCATGGAACCCAATTCCTCCTCTCCTAGTCCCATCTTTATCAGATATGCGACTAGTCTGTGACGGGGCATGTTCAGCACCCTCACTCTTTTCCCTATCGACAACTTATCCATCTTCCAACAGTCCGCTCACTAATAGAAAAAGATAAGTAAGTTAGAGGAGAGTCACCGTTGGTCAGAAATCAAAGAAAACAACGTCCTAAAATTCTACCAAAATACAACAAGAACAGAACTGAGCAAAAGGAGCTACGCAAAAGCCTCGGCTATTCGCACACCAATCCTCATCCAGACCTCAACCGCAACCTCACAGATTACCACGACTACCAGTAAGGACTTACCCTCTGATACGTCGAGCGTGTTCCGTCTTTTGGTATCTTGGCTGATCCGCTGTCCTCCGTTGCCACTCCCGTCCGTCGTTGCTAGCGATGGTCGGTCGTCCGTTGGCGCTCTTGTTCCTCGTCCTTGCCTGTTGCTGTCGGTTCCTTCGAGTCCTTCGTCTTCGGAGTCCGGCACTCGATTTCTCCAGTTGCGAAGGGTTGTATTCGCCGCTGGTCCCGATCTGTTGAGATTCCTCTTTTCCGTTTCCGGTTCCGCTTTTCGTCGTGACGTCTTCAGTTGAAAAATCCTGTCGACTGCGCCAATGTCGCAATCGGAGGTCGCCCTGTCGTGTGTTTGCCGTGTGTTGATGTCGACCCTCGATTGCTTGTTCTTTTCCTTGCACTTTTATTTAACGTGCCTAACTTTTCTATAGAAGATTCACGACGAACTTTGT
Organism: Allolobophora icterica; assembly: GCA_963556255.1. Lineage (NCBI taxonomy): Eukaryota > Metazoa > Annelida > Clitellata > Crassiclitellata > Lumbricidae > Allolobophora > Allolobophora icterica. Next base: position 13,230,757 of record OY744603.1, on the reverse strand, counting down.
TTAATTAATAAATGAATTTAATTAAAGAAACAAATATATATACACTAACTCTACGGGAACTTCCACGTAGTATTAAAGCGTTTAGATATTAAATCGGACTATCTCAAATGTTGCTTCGTACAGCCTAACTACAGATCGTTCTTTCGCGTCAGTCTCTGAATCTGACGGACTATACTCTGCCGCCCCGCTGGTCGTTCCTCCCGATGTTGATCGCTCGACCGATGTTCACACGTCGCGTTCGTCAGTAGTACAAGTCCCGTATTCTCCGTTCCCTTCTGTTAAGTAGGAACTCCAGCGTGCATCAGTCAGCCCCCCTCCCCACGTCAGGCTATCGTCAATTAGTGTCAGATTGCTCCTCGATACGCGGGTCGTCGCTCGCCTGCAGCGCGGGCGGTGTCTGGTTACACCATAGCCGCGAGGTGTCCTATTACACCTTGGCTGTGTGGTGTCCGATTACACCTGGGCCTCGCTGCCTTCATTGTTGCCCAAGTGGAGACTGGCTTTCGTCCGTCATCATCCTATCTCGACCGGCAACGACGCTTACATCATAATGATGATGCCATCTCGTCGTTGTTGTCGATCTCCTCACGCGACATATACTGCAAGCACTTGGAACCGAGCGCCACCCTAGCCAGATCGACTCGACTGCACTCCAGAATTTGAAAGGGAGAGTTGTTCCAATTTCACTGAAGTATGTGTGGTTGATTTTTCAAGAATGGCTCTAATTGTTACGCATTCTGATTCTGCAGCGTTCTGTAAGATACAGGTTCTTAAAAAAATCTTATGAATTCCATAATATAATATGCTGAACTGCTTCTCAAATACAGTAGATTAAAGGTTGAAGACGTGCTGAAGCGTCTGCAATGGCGATCTGCAGTGATAGGCCAAAGGGTCATTAACCCTTGGATTTAACATTAATACTTAAATCATACAGGATCGCCTCCTTTGGTTGGCGATGTCAACTGGGTCTCGCACCAAAATACCTGATGGATCTCTTCCGGCCTGTGTCTGCTTCTCGGACTGCTCGAGTCCTCCGCTCGGTGGGGAGGGGGATGCTATCCGTCCCGTTTGCCCGTACTGCTATCATGCAGACCCGCGCTTTCTCGGTGGTTGGCCCGACCATATGGAATGGCCTTCCCTCTCAGCTGCGCCTACATCCTAGGTCTTCCTCTGGTACCTTCTATGACCATCTGAAAACTGCTCTTTTTCGCCGTGCTGGAGTCGGGAGCGCCTCTGAGTAGTTCCCTTGAAGTGGCGCTATATAAATTTACGAATGAATGAATACTAAGTAATTATTAATTAACTATTTATTAATTGACCAAGTATATTTTCTGAACACCTAATAAGGTCAAAGAAGAAGGATAACGACGAAGAATCGTCTATAGAGAATGAACGATCAGAAGGTGAGGAAAACTATGAACCACTTTTACCGAGTAACGCTCATTCGACATCGTTTGTCGAAACTGCCTCAGATTCAGTTGTTTTGTGCAAACTGGTAATGTTGCGAATATTAATTTATGCCAATTATTACTTTACCATTATGGTCAATAGTCCTCGATCCGATGCACGGACATTTCTCTTTCCATCTGCTTCTGTCTCCAGGGGCGTCTATCCCCCCTAAGTCATTGGAGCAACTTCCCTTCCCCTCCCTCCTTTTCCCCTTGCCCTTCCCCCCAATAATGATGGCACATACATGTACACTGACAGATCTCCCCCTTATTTTTTAGATGGAGCAATTGCTCCAAGGTTTCTATGGAGTAGACGCCCCTGTCTGTCTCTCGTCTCCCTGAATCACTGATCAGAGGATAAATTTGTTCACGAGTCTATGTTATCAGTCCATGTTATTTTAGGTTTTCCTTCAGTTTCTGACCCTGAAACTGTGCCTTGGATAATCCCCTTCTCCATGCATTCTCCACTCTTCCGCAGCAGTATGTCCGAAATACGAAACCTCCTCTGTTTGAACATTCCGAGCATAATCCACTCTAGCAGAATTCATATGAACAAATGTAACTTAATTTTAAGAAAAATGCAATTATTTATTTCGTCGGTTATTACTCTACAAAATCGGACTCATTCACATTTAGAGTCATACATGTCAAATGTAGGTTCTTTTCAAGCAGGTGGCTATCAGGCGTTTTAGATGCATCGCTATCAGGTACTGTACAGTGAAGTTAAATAGCGCCTGCAATGTGTAATTTGTAAGCGCCTTTTAGAACTCATCAGCGGTGCTCCAGACCTGAGACTACAAGACCAATAGAGAAATAGAATGGTCTTTAACCGCTTGCGAGCAAGGTTAGGATGGCTAAGCGTTCTTGGAAAACGAAGCCACCTGGTGCCACCTGAGTTTTCCATCCTTTTTGGATCGGTAAATGAGTACCAAGTTGAGTAGTTTGAATGGTTCCTTGTCTTTAGATTGTCAGTGCCTCAGCAGAATGTTCCTTAGACCCGCGGAACACGCTTTGAGGATATCTATAGAGCTATATATATATGCAATTGTCTTACTTTGATCTATTTAAATTGCAAGCACATAATGTATATACATATACATCTGATACACGTTTTAAGGGAGTCTAAATTTGTTGATTCGTTGCTATGTATTGGCCAATGTTTCTTTTTCTGCTATAGCTGAAGATCAAATGAAACCAGTTCGAGGACTACGTAATCTTGGCAACACCTGTTATTTCAATTCAACTATGCAAGCACTAGTCCACACACATTTCGTGTTTCGCGATGAACTAAAAAGTCTTCACATGCAGGGAGAATTTATTCCAAAAGTGCTGAAATTCTTTAGCGCCATGCAACCTGGAAATTCTAGAACATACTGGCCATTTTGCCTGCATCGGTCATTTGGCAAAAAATCGCCAAAGTTTGCTGATTACAAGCAGCACGATAGCCACGAATGCCTTCGCAATTTCCTCGACAATATTCGTAAAGAAGAGAGAGACAATTCAGGAGCTGCTGATAAACAGAAGGTGCTTACGGTTGTAGACAGGGTTTTTGGCGGTCACTTCATAACAGTCTACATCTGCGAGGAATGCAAAACGCCGTATCATGTGTGCGAAGCACTTCTTGACATCTCATTGCCAATCATGATTGATGAGGAAGGCTTGGCTGCGATTAGCCCAGCGCATGATAGCAACCCTCGAGAGGAGTCAAGTACAGTCAAGCCACAGACTGAAAAGAGTCAGAGCAAACGTTGTGCTTCGCAGAACGATGATTCAGATGAACGCAAACTTAACAATTCGCCGATCGACATCTTAAGGCAGAGTCCATCTGCTGAACCAGATTACAAATCAGCTGCTGTGGAGGATGAAACTGAGCTAAAACTTAGTGAAGCAGAGCAAGCCTCCAAATTGAAAGCTACATTGCACCGGAATACATCAGATCACGCTTTTCAGTTAGAGTCTAAGACGGAAACCACTGACAGGTATTCAACTGAAATATACGCCCAGCCTTTGACATCAGATCACGAAAATGAGCCAGAAGCCCGCTCAGGTAAGGAAGAAACTATGCTTAAAGCTGCAGAGTTGCACATAGTGCACAACATGGCAAATGTATCCTCAACGAATGTCGAATTGGAAAACACACCACGTGGCGAGATAGGGGAGACGTTTAAAGAAAACTCTTTAGCAATTCAGAAAATGATAGACCCAGACCCTGAATCTGAGACATTTTCTTTGAATGATAAAAACGCTAATGCTGACGAGTCGAAGAAGACAACATCTGGAAAAGAAACTAATATGGGAGAGGTTTTTATGGCGAAAGAACTAGAGACGTCGGAAGAAGACAACAAGGAAGCAAAGATTCCTGATGAGGAGAATAAATCGAGAGATGTTTCAGACTTAGAGACATTGGACGAACATGTCGAAAACAGTTGTAGCACTACTAAAGCTGAGAGTAATTTAGCTGATAAAAACGACGCAGCAAATGATTCAAACCTATCTCATGGATATTCACATGAGCCAAGCACTCCAGTTGAAACAGAAGACAACAAAGAAAGCGAAGATCAAGTATGGGAGAAAAGTAACGCTCTTGAAAATCCAACGGACATTCAGAAATGCAACGAAGGACAAGAGCAGTCATCGGAGGAACAGCAGCATGAGCAGCGAGAGGAGCAGCGCCACGATGGACAGCATTCCCATCACACAGAACTGGTACTGGAACAAAGTAGCACAGAAGAGAAAGAATGTGAACAACATTTTTACAATGCAGAACTACAATCGAAAATTCACAACGTGCATGAAATAGAAGATGGACAACATTTTCAAAATGTATATCAAGATCAGGAGCATCACGGAATACGAGCAAAACCTGGACAGCACTTCCAGAATTCAGAATTAGATGAGGACCATACAAAAATACAAGAACAGCACGATGGAAAACACCTATCGAATGTTCAACCAGAAAAGGAACACAAAGACGCGGAAGAGCACCAAGGTGGACACTATATTCAGAATACAGATCCAAAAGAAGGGGGAGAAGGAAACAAGGACGAACAAGAAGAAAACGAGAAAGGAGTAAAAGAACAAGACACGAATCCAGAACTAGGAGACGAAGAAGGAAATCAACATGAAAAAGCACAAGGGCAAGACCAAAATGAAGAAGAACAAAACGTAGAACAAATAGACAGCGACAATAATGACGACAAAGAAGACGAAAAGAAAACAAGTAACGAAGAAGAGGAAGAAGAGAATGATGATCAGCAAAATCTGAAACAAAACCAACAATTCGATGAACACAATGATGGAAAACATCCTTTGAATGTTCAACGAGAAAGCCCAAGGAAAAATGCGGAAGTGCAACAAGATGGACAATATATTAGGAATACTGAATCAAAAGAAGTCGGAAAAGAAAACAAAGACGGACAAAAACAACACGAGCATGGACTAAAAGAACAAGACAAGAAAACAGAACTAGGAGACGAAGAAGGAAATCAACATGAAAAAGCACAAGCACAGGAGCAAAATGAACAAGAACAAAAGGTAGAACAAGTGCAACAATACCACAAAGAAGACGAAAAGGAAACAGCTAAAGCGGAAGATGAACAAAAAGAAGACGAAGGGGAGAAAGAGGAGGAAGAAACTGATGATCAGCGAAATCTGAAACAAGACCAACAACTCGAAGAAAAGCATGATGGAAAACATATTTTGAATGTTCAACCAGAAAAACCAGATAAAAACTTGGAAATGCAACAAGATGGACAATATATCAGGCTTACTGAACCAAAAGAAGTGGGAGAAGAAAACAAAGACGAACAAAAACGACCAGAACAAGGAGTAAAACAACAAGACAAGACACTAGAACTCGAAGACAAAGAAGGAAATCAACATGAAAAAGCACAGGGACAGGAGCAAAATGAACAAGACCAAGCACAACAAAACCACAAAGAAGACGAAAAAGAAACAAATAAAGAGGAGGATAAACAAGAACAAAATGTGGAACAAACGCAACAAAACCACAAAGAAGACGAAAAAGAAACAAATAAAGAGGAGGATAAACAAGAACAAAGTGTAGAACAAACGCAACAAAACCACAAAGAAGACGAAAAGGAAACAGATAAAGAGAAAGGTGAACAAAAAGAAGAAAAAGAAGAGGAGGAGGAAGAAATTGATGATCAGCTAAATCTGAAACAAGACCATCAACTCGAAGAAAAGCATGATGGAAAACATCTTTTGAATGTTCAACCAGAAAAGTCAAACAAAAATGCGGAAATTCAACAAGGTGGAAAATATAGTAGGCTTACTGAGCCAAAAGAAGTTGGAAAAGAAAACAAAGACGAACAAAAACGACCAGAACAAGAAGTAAGAGAACAAGACAAGCAACCAGAACTAGGAGACAAAGTAGAAAATCCTAATGAAAAAGCACAAAAACAAGAGCAAAATAAACAACATCAAGCACAACAAAACCACAAAGAAGACGAAAAAGAAACAAATAAAGAGGAAGATAAACAAGAACAAAACGTAAAACGAGCACAACAAAACCAGAAGGAAGACGAAAAGGAAGCAAATAAAGAGGAAGGTGAACAAAAAGAAGAAAAACAAGAAGAGGAAGAAAAACAAGAAAAAGAAAATGATGATCAGCAAAATCTGAAACAAGACCAAGAATTAGAAGAAAGGTTTGATGGCAGACATATTTTGAGTGTTCAGCCTGAAAAACAACACAAAGGCGTGGCAGAGCAACAGGATGGACAACATATTAGGAATACAGAACAAAAAGGAGAAGAGGGAAAAGATGAAAGACAGGAACAGAAACAACAGGAACAAGAAGATGAAGAACAAAGACGACAAGAAGAACAAGAAAACGAAGAAGAAGATGAAGAAGTCCAAGAAGAAGACAAAGTACAAGTGCAAAATAATGAAGAAAAAGATATAGAACAACAACCGCCAAAGAATGACAACAAAAATGACGACGAGGGAAATTTGGACGAGGTTGAAAAAGATGAAGACAAAGAGCGAAAAGTTGTTGAAGAAGAAGCCAAAGTGAGGAAAGCAGTTGTAGTAGTAGGAAAGGAAGAAGATGACCGAGAGCAAAATCTAAAACAAAAGCAGGAGCTAGAAAAAACGAAACTTGAGGTGGAGGAATATGCTTCCAAAACTAGCGACCGCTACCGTGAAGCGATAGTTAAGCTGATGACGCCTCTTTCTTCTTCTTCTTCTTCTTCACCATATCTGCCAAATAACAAGACAGCGATAGAGAAACATGTTACGGTTGAGAATTGTCTTACGTATTTTACGCGGAAGGAAAACATAAACAAGGAATACCTTTGCAACGACTGCAATGGTAGGCATCAGGAAAGAGGCGGTACAGATTTATTGTTGACATCCGCTACGAAGCAAACTATGATCTTTAATCCACCTGCAATTCTAACCCTTCACCTGAAGAGGTTTGAACTGAAGCCGGGGGGATCCGTGAAGCGCACAGACATGATAACCTATGGAGAATTCCTAGACATAGCACCATATTGCAGTTCCAAGTGTCTTCGTAATGACCCTCCATGTAAAAACATCTGGTATTCTTTGTACGGCGTTGTGGTCCACCATGGTTCCACATTGAAATCCGGTCACTACACGGCCTATGTTAAGATAAAGAACAATGACCCGGATTTCAAGAAATTCCTCCAGGATAAATACTTTGACAAAGACTTTACAAAGGAGCAGTTGATAGAAATGATGCAAGAGAAACTGCCTGATGAAACTAATAAGCAGCCGGGTGAAATTCATAAACAGCCGGGTGAAATTCATAAACAGCCGGGTGAAATTCATAAACAGCCGGGTGAAATTCATAAACAGCCGGGTGAAATTCATAAACAGCCGGGTAAAATTCATAAACAGCCTGGTGAAACTCGTGAACAGTGGGATGGAACTTGGTACTGCATGAACGATTCATCGTTTCGGAAAGTTTCGGTGAAAGAAGTCTTGAATCAAGAAGCCTATCTTCTGTTCTACGAAAGGATGCCCTAAGAAAATATAGACGACGCATAAGTAGCAATAACATTAGTAAATACCAAAGCCATACCAAAATGTATCATTTACGCACAATATGTTACAAAGTGTTCTTTTGTCAAACAGTTTGCTGTCATTTTGTTTAATATGTCTTATCTAAATGGATATTTGTCTAAAGACTCTTAACGGTGAGGTATAGTTGGTTTTATATAACTTAGACTTAGTAGAACTTTTTCATATTCAAAAGGACCGAGTAAGATTAATTTAAAACTTTGATGCATTGAAACATTTTATGATTTTTCATTTTTAAATGATAAGCAACTGCAAATGTATCTGTTAAATGTGTCTCAATCAATGTTATTTTAACTGCTGTCGGCCTCTGGAATCAATCGTTTTTTGCTCCAAGTAGTAAATGTTATTAGTACATGGAGGTGTCTGGTAGAGTTCACGTTGTGGTGCCAGCTGCCTCATTTAAAGCATTTTAAGAAGAAGTCTTTCACGCAACATTTTATCCAATGTCATCACGGAACCCTTGTCTTTCCATCACGGAACCGTATAGTTCTTGAAAAAAACACTTTGAGAAATGCTGACTTAGGTAAGTATTGTATTGTATTGTATCTAGAAATTTATAAAGCGCCTCTGAGTCGCTCTCAGCACAGAAGCGCCGGGGAAGCAGAAATGCCTTTAGGGAACGCGAGACCGATGAGGAATACCCAGTCATTAGTTTGGCCCCTAAGCAGAGGGGGAAGGTCATTCCAGATAGTGGGACCCATTATAGCAAACGCCAGGTGCTGTGCCAAGGCAGTTTTAGCCCTGGGAACAAAAAGATCAAACCGATTTACAGAGCGCAATGAGCGAGAAGAAGATGCAAATAGCGGCTGTCGCAGATAGTTCGAAGGATATTTCGGAACAGTACCCTGTTGAAATTTAGAAAGGAAGAGTATCTTATAACGGATGCGCGCCGCAATAAGGAGCCAGTGAAGGACATCAAGCATGTAAGTAGAGATATGGGCAAAGCGGAGGAGTCGAGCGATGAGCCTAGCAGAAGCATTTAGAACAAATTGAAGGGGAGAGACGCTGCTTAGAGAGACCCATGAGAAGCGAGTTGCAGTAGTCCAAGCATGAGCAGACAAATGCGTGAACTGTGGTGGTAAAGACAGAAGTTTAGACCGAGCGTCTGATGGCCCTTAGACGCCTCAGTTGAAAGAAGCAAGAGCGAGTCATATTGGAGATATGCTCTGTGAATGTGAGGGAGGAGTCAAGTGTGACACCCAAGTCGCGGACGGTGGAAGAGTAGGTGTAAGCAGGAAATTTATCATTCAGAAATGGAAAGTAGAGTTTAGCAAGCTGCTGTCTAGTCCCAAACCCGATTAATTGAGTCTTAGCAGTGTTGAGGCAGAGGCGGTTAGTCGACATCCGGGAGTGAAGGTCAGAAACGAGATGGTCAATGGAGCGAACAAGGGAGAGTTGATCAGTTGATCAGTGGCAATGCTTATTCACATAAAATCGTATGTAGAGTATGTCCAATGGAAGATCGTTCAAGTTGAAATATTCGTAATATAAAATAATAAGTAAATATTAAAATAGTAATATAGACATAAAATAATTTAGTTAATTTTATTAAAGGTTCAGTCTGAAGCTTATTTCACCAGCTATTTATTCATTTTATCGTTCTTACATAAATGTCCTTAACATGGTAATGATCTCACCCACCGGTGTGTACAGCATATGAGACACCATAGTTCGAGAATTCGCATTTTACGAATTTTAAAAGTCACGAATTTTAAGGAATTTAAAACTGCAGTTTTGAAATTCGTTAAAATTCGTGACAAAATAAAAAAATAAAATTCTTTGCCATGGCAACGAATTTTATTATTAGTTTACTTTTCAACTTTTTAAGCAAGTAAATGTAAATGTCATAGGCAATCAGTCAGCCGTAACAAAAGATAACTGACTAGCGACACAATAGTATTGATATTCAGTTAATGTTCTACTTGGAGTCTTGAACTTCGATTTCTATCATAGTTGGGGTGTATGACTGTGAGTGTCAGTCAGCAAACGAAACACCACTAGTGCCCGAGCTCCAGCGTGACCAGTCAGTCACTAACACAGCTTGCAACCACACATGGTTAAAAAGGTTTGGCAACGTTCACCGAGCTGTGTCTTCTACTTCATCGTCCTCTGATTCTGAGTCAGGAACAGCCCACTGCTCCCACTCGACTCTGGTTTCTGTATCTTCGCCAAACAAATGCTCCCGAATTCGGACAGAACAACCAACAAATTCTTTGTCGCAAAAGCAACATTGTATTTTTGGATTACCCTTTCCTTCTCCTCCAAAATTACTAGGCCTACATATTTCCACACCGGTCCATGTTCTTTCATCTTTAAGAAAATTAGATTTTAATTAAATTGACTCGTTACGTAATAATGTCGCGAATTTGGTAGCGCTCCTGTGTTTTTAATCGTCCTCTTTTCGGTTCTGATTTGACTAAGCATTATTGTCTTTATGTTTGCGTAAGCCTTGCAGCAGGTTTATTGAGTACAAAGACGCAGGGGACCGCACAGGTCCCAGGGTGCTGCACAGGTCCCAGGGTAACGCACAGGTCCTAGGGGTTTTGAGACCAATATAAAGGGGAGTCTGTGCACTAGTAAAGCAGGATCAAGTTTTCGGCTGCTAGGGGAACTGTCGTTACGTTGTAAGATTAAAAAGTGGTTTTTCTAGCATAAGAGACGTGAGATAAGTGTTAGAAGCCGGCGTTGCCTTGTCGACTCACGGACTGTTCTTTGGGAGTGAGAGATCTGACGCTACAGTGAATTTCGGTTGCGTTTTGTCATGTCACAAGGTTGGTGATATCCACCGTTTCGTTCTCTGAACTATTGTAAGGCCAGAAGCTGGTTGATGATTTTCATTGTTGCCAAGAATCGCAGTGTTCCTGAATAATTGAAGTATAGTTCGATTAAGTGAAATAGTTTTAATAGAAGTAAGGAAACGTTGCCGAGTTGTTCTTCTTCATAAGTGATACAATTTGTCCTGTCGTTGCCTGTGAGTGTTCCACTAGCGAAGTCCTTCGCATACCACGGAGGCCTTGCTCCACGGACATATAAGGTCATCATCATCATCACTCCACCTGGCGAAACCTTCCTTCCTTGCCACTCGGCCCTGGTTGTTAAGACGCAAGGAAGAGATCGTCCTCGTAAGTTCATCGGTGATAAGACGACGAGGTGTTTCAAACTTGCCATCGCTTAGAGAGAGAGAGATATATATATATATATAGAGAGAGAGATATATATATATATATATATATATAGAGAGAGAGAGAGAGAGAGAGAGAGAGAGAGAGAGAGAGAGAGAGAGAGAGAGAGAGAGAGAGAGAGAGAGACAGAGACAGAGACAGAGACAGAGACAGAGAGAGAGAGAGAGAGAGAGAGAGAGAGAGAGAGAGAGAGAGAGAGAGAGAGAGAGAGAGAGAGAGAGAGAGAGAGAGAGAGAGAGAGAAACCAGTTTTCGCCATACTGGTCCACTAGAAGTCGGAGTCTCTCATTCGTTTTCGCCACAATAATATCGTAATAACGTTTATATTGAATTTTACATTAAATTCTAAGCAGAAGCTAAACAACAACAAATCATGACGCCATAACATTTGAGTTGTTCCCTAAGCTGTTTTTGCAAAACGCCACTGTCAATGTAAAAAGGCCCAAAAATGGCCCAACAAAATTTTCACGAATTTTTACAAATTTTAAAATAGACCAAAAATTCCCGAATTTTTACGAATTTTTAAACCGAAAGTCGCGAATTCTTGAACTACGAGAGACACCGCAACCGGTAAGCTCGATGTATTCTCACGGCGTTAACGTTCACGCAGTTATCATTAATCGATGGACAAATAACTTTAGCCTCTTACTCGATTTACAGACCGTTCCATTCGATTAGTTTCCCTTAATCGATAGATCAAGAGTGAGCCTTACAATCGAAAACCTTAGTAGTTAGTGGGGTTGGGTTTAAAAGACTTTCACTGATTGTTTTCGAGTCTGACAATTATATAATATATTTTGTACGTAATAGAAGCGTATGGACATTTTGTAAGATTAATATTAATTATACTGTGCACCCACCGGTGTGTAGGCCTACTGTATTTGCGACACCGCAACCGGCAAGTTAGTTCGATGTATTCTCACAGCGTTATACGGCTACAAAAAGATGAAAGAAGAGGCTCAACACCGAGAAGAATGGCGCCGTTGGACATATGAACCGGCCTAAGGGCAGAGAACCGAAGAAGAAGATACCTTACATAAATTGACAAGTCTTTTGCCTTGACAAAAAAGAATCGACGAGCAATCCCTTACGCTATAACCTTGAGGGTAGTCATGGGTATGAAGCGTCAGCTACTTCATATTTCATGGCCTCGGCATATTAGGCCCGATGATCAGTTTTCTCCCTCGTCGCGTGATCCTTGCACTGACAGTACATGACCATTGTACTTGTTATAGCTGAGATGATTAGGCGGCACAGATGGAGCCAAAACCTTGAGACATAATTATTTCTGTCTTTAAGCGGATTTGAACCTACGACCATTCGATTGAAGTCCAACACGCTAATTACTAGACACCATGGCACCACTTCGAAATCAGTTGTGTTTGATGGGTGATGCAACTGTTGAATACGCTCTGGGTGTTATTCTCATGAGAACAGAGAAGGAATGGAAGGACTTTATTAAGCACGAAATCACGTTTGCTTACTTGCTATCTGACAAGAATAAATAATTACGATGGCAGGGTGAGGGGGTGCGTCAAGCTTACGTACGCAGGTGGGGGTGGAAAAAAGTACGTGTGCGTACAGGGAGGGGTCTAATTTTCTCAGAATTTTGCGTATGTACTATATGGATGGCCCCTAACGACATTTATTAAAATTTACGTTAGCGTAGAGAGCGCCTCAGATTAGTTTCCTTTAAGTGGCGATATATAAATTTCTGATAACAATTAAAATTTACTGTCTAGAATAATCGCAGTAAGCGCTGGACTGGATTGCTTATTGTTGCAAGTACTACGATGGCTTCGAGTGTCTAAAACCAAACATCCATCGCATGACTGTGTAGGCCCACGTTTCCATTTACGATTGTCATTTTCGTTTAAATGCATAACAAGGGAAGGCCTTTGCATATCAAGGGAAGGGCTTATTGGTACCCGTACTCCCGTGGGGCCTACCTCTGTCAGCGTTCATCAAGCTGACCATGAACGGTTGGTGATACCATGATATAGGTCCTATACAGTGCTTTTTTCTGGAAAAAAAAGGTTCCGCAACGGAACAATAGGTTCCGGAACGGAATAATAATGGGCGGGCTAAAATCCCGAGAAGACGGGCTTGGGCTTGGGAGGGGTCTCAATAAACACTGAAAATAGTTCAAAACACTGAAATTAAATTAAAATAACTAAATTATTGTTTTATTATCAAAATAAATAAATTATTTTTAGTACCTGAAGAAATGTGCCGGAACGTTCCGGCTGAAAAAAAGCACTGGTCCTATAAATAGTGTGACGCCTTTTCAAACAGGCAGCGGTGTTGAAGAGTCTCACCCTATCAATTCATTCAAAAATCGAGGCCATACGGTCGCTCTACAAAATCGTGTAAATTTATACTTACATTTATAAGGACCCATATAGGTATGTTGGACTCGTAACAGATCCATAGTGTCATGCTGAACGAGCTCTGGCTTTCGCGAGTGTACAGGTTAAATTTTAGGCTATTTAATTAAGAGCCTGGTGGACTTCGTACAGTGGCGTTAGTCTACATCAAAGGAAATGAAAATGCATTTCTTACGAAGGAAATTCCCCCTGGAAAAATTAATGTACAGATGCTAATTTTAGCCAAAGCGTCCTACTGTTTCAGATTAATCGAGATAAGGCTTATTGCTTCATGCAAACTTCATTTAGTATGGCATTCATGCAGCTTTCACTATCTTATTCAGATTGGATAAGTTCAGGATAGCAGTTTACGTTCGTGTAAGCAAGTTCCAGCGACTTTAAGAATAACAGTTATTCAAAGCAGTTTATATTCTGGGAAGGTTAGTCTATGTAACATTTAGTACAATTATATCTGCTTTGGATACTGATTTAGGTGGAACTCTAGTTTTTACATGTGTGAAAGTTACTTTCATTTTTACTTCTTGCTTGCTCTATTTTCTACGTTGTCTGTGCTAAAGCAAAATATTTATGTGTTAAACTTGTTTAAGAATAAAGACCTAAGAGTCTGTGAAGCGTTTCGTACGAGTTAGATAATGGATTACAATGTGGTTTGTAGACCAACTTCTGTGTATTCTGCACTCAGCTGAGTTTGTTTGCTGTAAGGCTTGAAGTGTTTGTTTTCTCGAGCTCACTTGAACCTCGTAAGGGTTTCGCTGATATTTTGTACATCTAGTACCTGATTATTGTTTGCATACATGTATGTATATGTGTATCAAGACACGTAATATAGCGTGCATGTGTGTATATGTGTATCAAGACACGTAATATAGCGCCTTTTACGTAGGCATACCTCACTACACCACGAGGCCAGAATAGGGTTGCCACCTCTCTAAATTGAAGTCGGGACGCAATTTTGCGGAATCGTAAATCACCTCACGATGTGGGACCAGAGACGCAAGTCGCGCAACCCAGTAATTCTTTGTGAAAGTAACTATTTATTTACAGCAGCCGATTAAGATAAACACTGTAGTGATGTCAGAATGTATTTAAATGTCGTTATTGATGATATTTAATTGCGCCTGCGTTATAAATTTATAGCGGTGTTGAACAAATAGGCTATAGTACTGCCATGGTAATGTGTTTTAAGCCACAAGCTGTTGTTAGTTTGGAAAAATACCACAAATTTAGACAGTTGGCTGACCCGACTAGTTCAAGTAGGGACACGGGACATTTAACTGAAAATCGGGATGGTGTCAACCTAGGACAGACGATGAGAAGATACGATGGACTCGAGTTGAAATTCGAAAGCGCGGCATCTGCATATCCTGGCTGATAGAAAGCGTAACAATCGTAGAACCAGTTGACTTAAAACTTGAACACAGAGCTCTCTCGTGTTTCATCGTTTTCCGGCATTTCTCTCTACTTAAAATGGGTTAAAATGGGTTAAAATGCTGCGCTTATTGTGTCGTCAGAAAATTCGACACGATAAACTTCTTGTCTTTGCTTACTAATGCCTGTGTGCGGTTTAAGAATATACGATACGATAAAAGTTTTGCCTTCAAACTGAAATTTAGTGTTTGTTATCGATTTTAGTGAGAATTTTTGCTTTCAACATGGAGTTTCCCTAGCACAGGCGCCTATTCGGTAAAATGTTTGCTTGAAGATGGAAAATTTCCTCCAGCAATAGATTTCAATAACATTTTCGCTTTCAAATTCAAATGTTTAGTTTTGTTTTGTTTCATAGTCAATGCTTAGTTCTCAGCATGGAATTTTGCTTTTCCTGTGTGCTTGTCAGAGAAATTTGCTTTCGTGTTCTCTTTTGAGAAAAGAAAATTTAAAAAATGAATTTCCACATCGCCTGGAAATTTTTTTTCTTTCCAATTATCGATTTCATTCAAGTTTTGCTTTTACTTTCTAATTTTGTTTTTCATGCTTTCTCTTTAGTAACCACCTGTATGACAAAGTATTGAAATTCATGAGTGAGTTATCATAAGTGCTTCTTTAGAATTAGGTGCTCAGTATGAGTGTCAAGCAGATAGGGGTAGGCCCAACAGGTGATTTGTAAGGCACGCAGGTACAATTAGTATATCATGTTGCCTACGATGACCTGCCTACAGCCATGGGAAGTTCCATTAAATTGATTGGACATTAATAAGAAATGTGGAAGGTCTGTGAAAACTAGCCATATAAGCCAAAAAGTTGAACTGAATACTGGGGTTGAATTGAAGTAGCAAACCACATTCGAAAACAGACCATGTTGGAATTTCGCCTAATTTAACGACTTAAGTAAAACTTGTGCAATCCTTTCCGAATTTCGTTTTCTTATCAAATCCATTGAAACCACAGCTGAATTTTCTTTTCAATTGCAAGAAGGCGCCTGGCTTCTTTTTGATAACATTGCCTTTTATCAGCAAAATTTCTTGTGGCGGATGGGGATTTTGGTTTTAGCTCTATAAAATTATTGTGGTGAAGGTTGGATGAAAGTCCTACATTATAGGCCTGACGTATATGAAGAACACGATAACAATAATGACGCCAAAACTTGGATAATATTGACTACGACGGCGACGTTTGTGACATTGATAATTAGATTAGAGTAGACTGGGTTGGATAATGGCGAGATAAAAGTGAGGTGACAATCAAGGTTTTTCTAGTAATAAGTGACGAATGACCAAGGCTATTTTGAATAGTGTGAATTGATTAATTTAGAATTATTCGTTATTCTGAATGTGGTTAACAAGATTGTAGATTTGAATGGTAAGTCATGTTTTTTTTCTTACACTTTTATTTTGCAAAATGTCATGATCAGTAATCCTGAGATCTAAAATCTAAAAGACAACTGCGGTCGAACAATATTTCCATAGTTAATACACCTTTCCTCACCAGGTTCGAGCCAACAGTCGTTGGATTACATATCCAGTGCGCTATCGAATAGACTGGCACACACAAGAGCATTAGTAATAATCTTTCCAGTGAGATGTGAACAGCATTCCATCACATTAAAATATATACACTCATTTCACTTATATTTATAAAGAAAGCGAGAAAAGCACACACATTTACCAGCACATGATCGGTTTTGATTAAGCTTAGTCTGTTCACATAACCTCGAGGTACGACCGTGGGTATGAAGTGTTTGTGACTTCATTTTTCTTAGCCTTGACATATGAGAGAAAGGTACCTGTTCTCACTCTTGCCGCCTTATCGTCCCACTGGAGGTGTACGCCCAGTACTCATATCACAATAAAATCTGATAGGGCGCTCCAGTAGAGCTAAACTAAATTTTGAATATCCTTCCCACCTGTCATGTCGATTTACAGTCCCGCATGATAACCACAAAACTACCGCGCACCTTTTACACTTAAATAACTGCAGAGTAAACAACTAGTATAGGCCTATAATTTAAATTTGTAGAATCTTAAATTGAGTGCTTAATCATGGGTTATATCACGATAAACTGACTAATTGTAAACATCTTTTTGTTGCCTTTAGTATGCCTAAGGCAAGGAATTGCGATTGTCGACCACGATTTCCTTAGAAGCGAACATGGATTGATGCTCTATACATTATCATGAAAACGGCGCTATAAAAGTCATTAGACTAGATTAGAATAGATATATGAGGGGAACTCGATAGTGTAGTGTTTAGCGTGCTGGTCTGGAATCGAGAGGTGTGGAGTTCAAATCCCCGCCAGGGCAGAAATTTGTTGAGATTTCTGCTCCACCTGCGCCCCCTAACCAACACAGCTCCATTGAGTAAACTGACCGAACACTGTCAGTGGGAAGATCAGACGACGAGGGTGAGTACTGGCCGCCTGCCCTCATTAGCCGAGGCTAAGAAAATAATATCGTTACCACTTCATACCCATGGCTACCTCAGTGCTAGTTTAGAAGACTAATATTCTTCTTCTTCTTCTTCTTCTTCTTCTTCTTCTTCTTCATCTTCTTCTTCATCTTCTTCTTCATCTTCTTCTTCTTCTTCTTCTTCTTTTTCTTCTTTTTCTTCTTCTTCTTCTTCTTCTTCTTCTTCTTCTTCTTCTTCTTCTTCTTCTTCTCCTTCTTCCTGAAAACAGACACGTTATTACTGGACGCAGATATTAAATATATCAACTTACTTAATTCAGCCAATAACTTCTGTAGCGCCGCAAACATAATACTTCAAGTCAATCCATAGTCATATCTATAACGCGACAGGTTAAGAAATCATCGCACAAACTCCAGTAGAGGCAGTCCCAAGCCTACAGTAAGGAGGAGGGCGATGCTAGTCATCTTTGTTGTGACACACTATCGTTAAACAGCAACTAGGCCTAACCAACCAAATCACCGCATTTAATCGCATTTCTTTTTACATCTAGTCGCATGTATGACATAACTATCACATGAAATTAAGTGAAGACAGGATTTCCATTCGCAACTGTTTCAAATTAAATTGCTTCCGACGAGCGAGATTTTTTATTTTAGTACTTCTGCGTTTTAACAGAAGGGATAATGTTCGGGGCAATGACAATGATTGGCTATTCTGCATTGTGGTGCTGTTCTAGAAAACGGCAAGGATAGAGAATTAGCATTGGCTTCGATGTGTATGAATGTAAGTATGTATATATGTGTGCATGTACGTTTTCATGTGTTTTTATGCAGACCTACTGGTTTTGTCAGAGAGCGTTATTCAATTTCTCTTCAGACGTGCTGTTGATTTTTTTTCAGGAGGAGTGTAATTGCTAAGCGTGCTGCTTCTATGATCTACAGTGTTCTCTAAGATACAGATTATGAAAGGAGTCATGAATTCTATAATAAAATGTGTTGATCTGCATCTCAAATGCTGTTGATAAAAGGTTGATGTCGCAGCTCGTTTGCAATATAGATCAACCGTGACGAGGGTCTTTCAACTCTTGAAATTTAACTTTATTTTTAACTAACAGTTACTAATTATTAATTAACTAATTATTTATCGACTACTTCTAATTTTTCAACTCTTAATAAGGCCAAAGGAGGATGAAGACGAAGAGTCTACTATAGAGAAGAAACGACGTATCTCAGACGGTGAGAAAAACTATGAACCACTTTTTCCTTTGCCTCTCAGAGTGAGTTGTTTTGGGCAAACTGGTAATGTTTGAATATTAATTTATGAAATTTATTACTTAGGCCTAACCATTATTGTCTTGTATTCCGACGATTGGCCGCACCACGGACATTTTCTTTCTATCTGTTTCTGTCTCTCGTTTTGCTCAAACACTGATCAAATTATAAACCAGTCCAGGACTTTTGTTATCAGTCCATGACATTTTAGGTTTTCCCTCGGCTGCCCTGAAACTGTTCCTTGGATGATCCACTTCTCCACGCATTCTCAACTCTTCCGCAGCCGTATGCCAGAAATACGAAAGCTTCCTCTGTTTTACCATTCAGAGCATAATCCACTCCAGCAGAATTCATCTGAAACTACCATAACTTAATTTTAAAGAACAATGCAATAGTTCGGCGGCTGAATTCCTAGACTACAGATCGGGCTTATTCTCATTAAATTTTTAGAGTCATACATGCAACACATAGGTTATCTTCAAGCAGGTGACGATCAGGCGTTTTTGATATATTGTTATCAGGAACAGTGAACTTAAGTAGCGCCTGCAATATGTAATGTGCAACTGTTTTTCTTCTATAGCGCCTTTTCAAACTCATCACAGGTGTCCCGACCTGATAATACAAGACCAGGATGAAATAGAAATGTTTTAAACCGCTTGCGAGCATAGTTAGCATTTGGATGGATGAGCGTTCGTGGAATACTAAGCCACCTGGTGCCACCTGAGCCTTCCATGTTTTTTTAGCTCGGTAGACGAGTACCAAGTTTAGAAGCTAGAAAGGTTCGTTGTCCTTAGATTGCTAAGGTCTTGTCTGTGCCTCAGCCGAATGTTCCTTCGACCTGCGGACCACGCTTTGAGGATTTCTCTAGAGTTATATAAGCAACTGTCTTACTTCGATTTATTTAACTGCAAGCATATACATAATATATATGTATTATGTATATACATATACATCTCATACGCGTTTTCACGGAGTCTAAATTTGGTGATTCGTTGCTATGTATTTAACGATGTTTGATTGTTTTCTATAGCTGAAGATCAATTGAAATCAGTTCGAGGACTTGAGAATCTTGGCAACACCTGTTACTTCAGTTCAACTATGCAACCACTAGTCCACACAAATTTCGTGTTTCGCTAAAATTAACTAAAAAATCTTCACACAAAGGATGAATTTATTCTAAGCGTACTGGATTTCTACAATGCCATGCTAGAAGAAAATTCAACACCCTACTCGCCAAAAGACCTGCATCGGTCATTTGGCAAGAAATCGCCAAAGTTTGCGGATAACAGGCAGCATGATAGCCACGAATGCCTTCGCAATTTCCTCGACAATATTCGAAAAGAAGAGAGAGACAATTCAGGAGCTCCTGATAAACGAAAGGTGCTTACGGTTGTAGACAGCGTTTTTGGAGGTCACTTCATAACAGTCTACATCTGCGAGGAATGCGACACACCTTATCATGTATGCGAAGCACTTCTCGACATCTCACTCCCCATCATGATTGATGAGGAGGATTTGGCTGCTGTGAACTCAGCGCGTGGTAGCAACCGAAAGAAGTCAGGTACCGTTAACAGTCTCGAAAGAGTCAGATCAAGGAGTTTGCTTCGCAAACCGATTATACAGATGAACGCAAACTTACACAGAGTCAGTCTACTGAACCTGATTACAAATCAACTGCTGTGGAGAACGAAAATGAACTGAAACCTAGTGAAACAGAGCAAGACTCTAAATTGGATGTCACGTTGCAACAGAATACGTCAGATCAAGCTTTTAATTTAAACCCTAACACAGAAACAACTCACTGGCATTCAACTATCATCTACGTCCAGCCTCTGAAGACTTGCACATATTGAACGACGGAGTAACACTATCCTTAACGAATGTTGAATTGGAAAACACACCCGGTGGCAAAATAGTTCAGACATTTAAAGAAAATTCAGATGAAGATATTAAGGAAACGAAGATTCCTGCTGAGAAGAAGGATTCCAGAGATGTATGAGACTCAGATCTATTGGATGAAAATGTCGAAAACAGCATAGGTTCTACTAAGGCTGAGAGTAATGTAGTAGAGAAAAAAGCCACAGCTAATGATCGAAACTCATTTCAAGAATATTCACATGAGCCAAGCATCCTCGTTGGAACAGCAAAAAACGAGCAAAGGGTAAGAGAAGAAGAACAGCAACCAAAGCTAGGAGACGAAGAAGGCAAAGAACATGAAAAAACACAAGACCAAAAACAAATTGAACAAGAGCAAGACGTGGAACAAAGGCAACAGAACCACAAAGAAGACGAAAAGGAAACAGATAAAGAGGAAAATGAGCAAAATGAACAAAAAGAAGAAGAGGAACAAGCAGAAAAAGAAAATGATGATCAGCAAAATCTGAAACAAGAAAAAGAGCTTGAAGAAAAACATGATGGAAAACATCGCTTGAATGTTCAACCGGAAAGGCCAAACAAAGACGCGGAAAAGCAACAAGTTGAACAATATATTAGAAAAGAACATGAAAAAGTACATGGACAAAAACAAAGTGAACTAGAACAAGACGTAGATCAAACGCAACAAAAAAAGATCGACGAAGATGACGACGAAGAAGATGAAGACGGAAGAGAAGCAGATAAAGTAGAAGATAAAGATAAAGAAAAAGGAAAAGAGGAGGGGGAAGGAGACGAAGAAACAAATTATGAACAAAAATACCCGAAACAAGACCAAGAACTCGAAGAACACCATGATGGAAAACATATCTTGAGTGCTCAGCCAGAAACGCAACACAAAAAGCTCTGCAGAACAACAGGATGGACAACATATGAGGAATACAGAACTAGAAGGAGACGGGAGAGAAGATGAGAAACAGGAACAGAAACAACGGGAACAGGAAGTTGAAGAACAAAAACAACTAGAAAAAGAAGAAGACAAAGAAGAAGATGAAGAAGACCAATTACAAGAAAAAGTACAACTACAAAAACACGAAGAACAAAATATAGAACAAAAGCCGCCAAAGGATGACAGCAAAGATAGCGACGAGGAAAATGAAGACGAAGATGAAAAACATGAAGACAAATTTGTTAAAGATGAAGCCAAAATAGGGAAAGTAGAAGGAAAGGAAGAATATGACCAGGAGCAAAATCTAAAACAAAAACAAGAACTAGAAAAAATGGAACCTGAGGTGGATGAATATGCTTCCGAAACAGGCAAACGCTATAGAAAAGCCACAGATGAACTGATGACGCCGCTTTCTATTTCACCATATCTGCCTAATAGCGAGACAGTGAAAAAGAAACATGTAACAGTTGACGATTGTCTTATGTATTTTACTCGGAAGGAACACATACACAAGGAATACCTTTGCAACGACTGCTATGGTAAGCACCTTGAAAGAGGCGGCACTGATGTATTGTTGACATCAGCTACAAAGCAAACTGTGATCTTCAATCCACCCGCAATTCTAACCCTTCACCTGAAGAGGTTTGAACTGAAACCGGGAGGATCCGTGAAGCGCACAGACATGATAACCTATGGAGAACTCCTAGACATAGCACCGTATTGCAGTTCCATGTGTCTTCATAATGACCCTCCATGTCAGAACATCTGGTATTCTCTGTACGGCGTTGTGGTACACCATGGCTCCACATTGAAGTCCGGTCACTACACGGCCTATGTCAAGACAAAGAACAATGATCCAGATTTCAAGAACTTCCTTCAGAAGGAATACTTCGACAGAGACTTGACCAAGGAGCAGTTAATAGAAATGATGGAAGAGAAACAGCCGGATGAAACTAATAAACAGCCGGGTGAAACTGAAAAACAGTCGGGTGAAACTCAGAAACAGCCGGATGGAACTTGGTACTGCATGGACGATTCATGGTTTGACGAAGTCTCGGTCAAAGAAGTCTTGAATCAGGAAGCCTATCTTCTGTTCTACGAAAGGATGTCCTAAGAAATGATAGACGACGCAAAAGTAGCACTAACAATAGTAAGCACCTTAGCTATATCAAAATGTATCATTTACACATAATAAATTACAAAATGTTATTTTTCAGCCAGATCACTGTCATATTGTCTAATTGTTTTTATTTAAATGGATATTTTTCTAAAAACAATAGACGTTGAAGTATAGTTGGTGTTAAGTAAGACTTAGTAGGAGTGTTTATATTCAAAAAGATAAAGTAAATAAATTTAAAACTATGATGCATTAAAACATTTTATACATCTTCATTTAATCGACAAACAACTGTAAGCTAAACTGTTAAATTTGTCGCTTTCAATGTCATTTCAACTGCTATCGGCCTATGATAAGAACGGTTTTTTTGTTCCACATAGCGCATGGAAATGTCTGGTTTAGTTTACGTTGCGCTACCAGATGCTCCATCTAAATCATTTTAAGAGTTGCTGCAGCTTACGAACCAATGCAGTCGTATCACCTACTACCGACACAGTAGGTATCCCATTGGTAACAACGCACGCCTTGTGACGTGGACAGGTATGGTTCGAGACTCCCCTAGACAACAACTGTGTAGGAACCTTGAACAAATTGTATTGTATTCGGACATTTTAAAACGCTTCATTCGGTAGAGCCATTCAGATGCGCTGCAAGTGTCTGAGATACCAAGAGAAGAAAAGAACTGGTAAGAAAGGTAAATGAAGAGGAAAAGAAGGTCGCAAGCAAAGGTTAAGCAAGGCTGAGAATGACATTAGGATGACCACAGAGGATGACGGACTGGAAGTGAGTGATAATGAAACTTCAGGGGATTCAGAACTTGAGCAAACTATTGAAGATGAAATAAGGGAGACAAAAGAGGATGAAGACTAGAGCAACGAAAACGTCTAGAAGGAGGATATGGGGAAGAAAAGGACGAAGAAGACTTGGAAGAAGAAGAGAAAAGAAAGAGGAGGAAGCAGATGGGAAAGCGAAAGCGAAACGAAAAGAAGATCAGACTGAGAAGAAAGTAATAGAAGTAGAAAATAACGAAGTTGGTTTCGTTGAGAAAATGGAGGAAGAAAAACAACGAGAACAACACAGAGATGGAAATGGAGGAAGAGAAAGTACAATACGACGGGTACAGCAGCAAAGAAGAATGTACAGGAGAAGTAATCAGGCACCAGAATGAACCAAAGATGAAGGAAGAACAGACATCGAAGGAAAAACACACAGAGGAGAAAGGAGAAGATGAAGAACTTAACAGCGCAACATTAACACATTAGAGAGGATACCCAACGAAGGAGAGAAGCGTATTAAGGAAGAGAAATATGAAAAAGAAAAGTTAAAGGACGATGAACACATCAGACATAAAGGCAAGAGGAGCAAGAACAGAAGGAAAGTAGAGGCACAAGTAGTGCTTCGACGCTTTAGAATACTGACCGGAAAGTACAACAACAACTTGATGAATGTAAATCCAAGACACAACAAAAGTTGATTCTTCAATTGTTCATCCGTAAAAAGAAAGCAACTACTGATTCAGAAGTTGTAGATAAGGAGAGATCCAAAGAAAATTTTCCTTATAAATACACCATTAGTTTACTCATGCAAACAATCAGTACTTAATCAAACCATCAGTTGAGCAGCAACGACAGTAAACCAAAATCAGTCGCAGATTGTCTTATGTACATCATTCCAAAGGAACACTGGTATTCTTTGTATGCGGTCGTTGTACACTCTGGACCTCTGGAGTTTGGACACTACAAGGCCTTCGTGAATGTAGGCCCTACAAAGGAACGAACAACTGAGAATCGAAAGATTTCTGCAGATGCAATACTTCGATCGTGATATAACCAAGGAGGAACTCATAGAGATGACGACCAACAAAGAAAGAGTCAAGCTGCCTCAGCAACAGATAAAGTGTGGTATTGTGCAAACGATTCAAGCATCAGCGAGATCTTGTTCAATGAAGTCTTAAGTATGGAGGCTTACCTTCTGTTCTATGAGCGACTGGATTATTGAACATGTCATGCAACATAACAAAATATTTATTTCAAGATTATCAAGAACTTTCCAAAGACGATGTAAACCAATCGACACCAAAAGGTTGTTTTGAAGAAAAGCATAATACTTAGTGCGGATGGGCTAATAAAGACTTTAACGTTAAAACTTTGTAAAATGAATATTAATTATATCTTACAAAAATTGATACGCATGTCTGTTGCTTTGACAACGAAAAGAAGAATCGACGAACAATCCCTTACGTTATAACGTTGAGGGGCAGCCATTGGTATGACGTCTCAGCGACTTAAATTTTTCTTGGCCTCAGCATATGAGGCCTGGTGGTGAGTTTTCACCCTGGTCGCGTGATCCTTCCGCTGACAGTACACCAGTGGTTCTTTACCTTTTTTGGCACACGACACACCAAAGCAGGCAACCAAATTTGGCGAAACACCATGCAATCGTCGTACGTGAATATTGTGAAAAATGTTAAAGTTAAACTAGTTATTTATTTAAAATGCTAAATTGTTAACATTTTAAATAATGAAAATGTTCATATTGGATCCTTTCTAGTTTCTACGTTAACCTAGGAACAGTTAATGGGATTTTTGCTCCTGGATTTTTCTCTGGATCATAAAACGAGGATCCACAATATTTCAAGTAGTCATTGTTCCACTTGCGCACAACAGATTTCTTCTTTTTCATGTTTTTCTTGGCTGGTTTACTAAAACTAGCAGTGGCAGCAGCATCGTTTTCGTATTCACTACTATTGGTGCGAGAATCCGTTTCATTGTTACCAAAATCTGATTCCGCATCATCAGTTGTAGATTCGCAAAATTTTCGTTTGCTTATCCATTTCGTTGGTACGGTAGTGGGTAAAAGTTTACATCGGGGCGGTCGCAAACGTGGACACTGTACAAGCATATTATCTTGCATTATGTGTATAGGGTAAACATCATGGTTGACTCTGATTGCGATATAACAGAATGGATAAATAGGGTACCACGAATTCTCACAGCCTACGTCCGCTACACTAAGTGTAATGCAAGAATGACGGACGTAGGCTGTGAGAATTCGCGACACACCAATTTTTCGCGACACACCAACGACACACCATGTTCACGCGACACACCGCCCGTCGATTCGCGACACACTAGTGTGCCGCGACACACCGGTTAACAAACACTGTAGTACACGACCATTGTCCTCATTATAGCTAAGATGACTAGGGGAAGCAAACTGAGCCGAAACCTTGAAACATATTTCACTCCTTGACCGGATTTGAACCTCCGACCATTCCACTGACACTCCAGCACGCTAACCACTAGATTATTGCACACCGCCACTTAGATTTCAATTGTGTCTGACACCCTAGCCAAAATGCCTATACAAGATAATGTCTGTAACTGGATCATACATTTTTGGACTTTCGGAAACACAGCACCAAGTCTCAGGATAAGATATCTACCCTTATTGACATAAATGCTAAGTCCAAGGCTCAAGCCTAGGACCACAAAACTTCATTAATGCTATCTCTCGCCTAGGCACTGCCAATCCTCTCAACCGTATTCTCAAATATGCCGATGACTGTTACCTCCTAATACCGTCATCTTATAGCACAACCATATCTTCAGAACTAGAGCACGTTCCGCATTGGGCTAAAACATGCAACTTGAAATTAAATTCTAGCAAAACCTATGAAATGGTGAATCGGAGGCCCAGGGACAGGCGAAACGACGATGTTCCGCAGGTCACACCCGGTCTCAATAGGGTTACCAGCATGGTTATCCTAGGCATAACAATATCAGATAATCTTGGCATTACTACACATGTTAAACTGGTAGCGCACGGTCTGCGAGGACCGTGCCTTTATGACGTGGTGAGAGCCACAACCTTATCCAGGATACTCTATGCCTCACCTGCATGGTGTGGATTTACAACCCAAGGGGACCGTGATAGACTGGGTGGGGTCCTACGGCGTCTCATCAGGGGACGCTACCTCCCAGAACAGTACTGCCGCTTGGCCGATTCTCGACTCTTCGCCGCAGTACGGAATATCCAGGGACATGTCCTACATGATCTGCTGCCACCTATCAAACCCACATGCCACTTCCTGCGCCAACGAGCTCACGACCTAGAAATCCCGACCGCTGATAGCTTATCCAGAAAAACGTTTATCATCAGGATGCTTTATGAAGCTGCTTAGTTTACGCTATGGGTAAAAACAATATAAATTGTGGATAATTGAGACAAATTTATATTAGTTACTAATATTAGCATATTATTAGTATATT
Organism: Allolobophora icterica; assembly: GCA_963556255.1. Classification (NCBI taxonomy): domain Eukaryota; kingdom Metazoa; phylum Annelida; class Clitellata; order Crassiclitellata; family Lumbricidae; genus Allolobophora; species Allolobophora icterica. The sequence continues at coordinate 13,204,352 of OY744603.1, read as the reverse complement.
ATCTGCATGAACATGTTTAACGTTGCTGTACACCAAAATGCGGTTTGCAATTGGTTCCAATAAAGAATATTCTATTCTATTCTATTCTATTCTATTATTAGGACATTACTGAGCCTGCAGGTGAACTGGGTGCAGATACAGCCCTACGCTTAATCGCCGCCACAGTGTAGGGCTACGGATTTAAACCTTTAATCTTTCATCATGAATAGTCGCAATTCAAAACAGTACTAGATTGCTTACTAACTTACTAACTAACTTACTAGCTTACTTACTTGCTAACTTAGTTAATATTTCAGTTACTACGGTGGTTTCGCATGCCTAAACGAAACGAACCATTCAACAGTTTATATTTGCATTTACGATTGGCCATTTGCGTTGTAAATCTCTTATCTCTGTGTGCGTGCGTGTGTGTTTGGGATCGCGCGCACACACACTCTCACACACACTCACACACACACACACACACCCACACACACACACCCATACACACACACACACACACACACACACACACACACACACACAAACTCACACACAAACACATACACAGATGCTTCGAGTGTCTAAAGCCAAACATCCATCCCATGTGTACACCATTGTGTAGGGCTACATATCCTTTTACGATTGTCATTAATTTTTGGTTTACGCATAAGAAGCCCATTCTTATGCATATCGAGGGAAGTGCTTATTGGTACACCTTCCTCTGTCAGCGTGCCCATGATGGCCATGAACAGTTGGGACCCATACAAGTCCTATAAGGAATCTGTATAGGTATATTGGACCCATATGAGATCCATACAGGCATATTGAACGGGCTCTGGTTTTCGCCAGCATGGAGGTTAAATTGTTGTAGGCTATTTAATTAAGAAATTGATGGACTTCGTACAGTGGCATTAGCGTACACGGTGATGTTTGAGTGTACAGCTAAGGCTATGCAAAATACGTTTCTTACCAAGAAAATTCCCCCTGAAAAATTAATGTAGAGATGCTATTTTTAGCCACATGCATCTTCTGTTTCAGATTTATTTGGTTCATGAACACTTCATTTAGTATAGCATTCATTTCGCTTTCACTATCTTATTCAGAGTGGATAAATTCAGGATAGCGGATTACGTTCGTGTAAGCAAGTCTCACAGACATTAGGGAAGAACAGTTTTTAAAGCAGCTTTAAATCTGCGAAGGTTAGTCTAAGGAATAATTTGTACAAGTGCATCTGCTTTGGATACCGATTTAGGTGGAAGTATGGTTTTAACATGTCTGAAAGTTGCTTTCATTTTTACTTTTTGCTTGCTCTATTATCTACGTTGTCTGTGCTAAAGCAAAAGATTGCTATGATAAGTTTAAAAATAAAGGCTTTAGAGTCTGAGAAGCGTTTCCTACTAGAAGGTCAGTTACTTGTGGTTTTTAGACCAACGTCTGTGTATTCTGCACTCAGCTGAGTTGATTTGTTGTAGGCCTTGAACTGGAAGGGCCCTGTTTGTTTTCTCGAGCTTACTTAAACCTCTTGATGGTTTCGCTGATATTTCTAGTACCTGATCATTGTCTGCATGTATTTATGTGTATGTGTATCAAGATACCTAATATAGCGCCTCTTACAGGCACACCTCGCAAAAGCTCTGCACGCATGGCTATTAAACAGATCTAAACAAGTGTGAAGAACTAAACTACCAACAGTCCGTAGATGAAATAGAAGACTATTCCACGAGGACAGACTAGGGTTGCCACCTTTCTAAACTAAGAAGTCGGGACGCAATTTTGGAGCACCGGAATCGTAAATCACCTCACGATGTGGGACCAGAGGCGCAAGTCGCGCCACCGAGTAATTTTTGGGAAAGTAACTATTTATTTAAACAAGGCGATTAAGATTTATGAGTTTGAATACTGTACCAATAATGACTGACTCCTTTTGATCTTGACCTGAAACCGATTCGACCACCCTGCTCTCGATTTTGATTTGTCTAAGCGCCTGTGAATAAGCTGGTCCCCGCGACTTCGCTTTTTTGGGCGCTGTAAAAATCCGGAGATTATGATTACGATTACGATGTCAGGGTGTCTAAATGTCGTTATTTCTGATATTTCACTTCGCCTGCGTTACATATTTTATAGTGGTTTTGAACAAATAACTATAGAGTCTATAGTACTGAAAATGTGTTTTAATCCACAGTATTCTGTTAGTTTGGAAAAAATTACCACAAATTTAGAAATTTAGACAGTTGGCGATCCCGACTAGGTCAAGTACGGACGCAGGACATTTAACTCGAACTCTGGAAGGGTGGCAACCCTAGGACATAAGATGAGAAGGTAAGATAGGCTCGAGTTAAAATTCGAAAGCGCGGCATCTGCATATCCTGGCTGGAAGAAAGCGCAACAATCGTAGACCCAGCCGATTGAAAACTGGAACACATAGTTCTCTCATGTTTCGTGATTTTCCGGCACTTCTCCCTACTTAAAATGCTGCGCTTAGTGTGTCGTGAGAAAAATCGATTAACTTCTTTCCAGTACGGTGTAATGTCTTTGAATATATCGGCGGTTTATAGGCCTATGATAGCTCGATTTTAGTCTAGACCTGTGTGTGTGTCTCATGGGTCATTCCTTTTAACTTTTACTTTTGTTCTTAGTATGGAATTTTACGATTCTAATGTATGCGGTTAAAGTTTTGCCTTCAAACTGAAATTTGTTGTTTGTCATCGATTTCAGTGAGAATGTTCGCTTCCAACATGGAGTTTTCCAATTACAGCCTATTCGGTAATATGTTTGTTTGAAGATGGAAAATTTGCTTTTGCTATCGATTCCAGAAGCAGTTTTAAATCAGTTTCAATTTAACTCTACCAATAGATTTCAATAACAGCTTCGCTTTCAAATTCAAATGTTTAGTCTTGTTATGTATCTTAGTGAATGCTTTGTTCTCAGCTTGGAATTTTGCTTTTCCCGTAAAGTGCTTGCCAGACATAGGCCTATTTTGCTTTCGTTTTCTCTTTTCAGAAAAATAAAAAAATGAACTTCCACATCGCCTAGAATTTTTCTTTCCCATTTTCGGTTTCGTTAAAGTTTTGCCTTTAGCTTTTAATTTTGTTTTATGCTTTCTGTTCAATAACCTATTGTATGATAGTGTGTTGAAATTCATGAGTGAATTATTATAAGTTCTTCTTCAAAATTATGTGCTCAGCATGAGTGTCAAGCAGATAGGGGCGGATCCAACAGGTCATTTGTAAGGAAGCCAGGCTCAATAATCATGTCGCCCAATATAACCTGCCATGGGAAGTTCAGTTAAACTGATTGGACATTAATAAGAAATGTGGAAGATCTGTGAAAAACTAGCTATGTAAGCCAAACAGTTGAACTGAATACAAGGGTTGAATTGAAGGAGCCGACCATGCATGAGCGCCTCTGAATGGTTTATACCGCGACAGGCGCTTTATAAATGCCAATATACGATACAATTTCCATAGTACACCTTTTCTGCTCCCCAGGCTTGAGACAACAGTCGTTGGATTTAGAGATACAGAGCGCTAACGAATTGATTAGCGCACACGAGCAATAGTAATAATCTTTGCAGTGAGATGTGAACAGCATTCCATCACATTAAAATATATACACTCATTTCACTTTTATATTTGCAAAGTATGAAGTGTTTGTGACTTCATTTTTCTAAGCCGTAGCATGTGAGAGAAGGTACCCAGCCCTCACCCTTGCCGCCTTATCATCCTACTGACAGTACTTACTCATTTACATTAAAATCTGAGTGTGCGCACGCAGAACTACAATTTTGAATATCTTTCTCATCTCTCATGTAGGCCTACTTGAAACCCAACCTATCGGTTTACACTCCAGCACGCTAACCACAGGACGATCGCGCGTTTTTCTATTATTCTAATTTTTTAAATAGCTATAGGTTAGGCAACTATAATTTAATATTTTAGAATGTTAAATTGAGTTCTTAATCATTGGTTAAATCATGATAAACACAGTACTGACTAATTGTAAAAATCTATTTATTTCCTTTAGTTTCCTCCGTGCAGTATTATGTAAACGGCACTATGGAAGTCATTAGACTAGATTACACTAGAATAGATAGACGGGTGCTCGATAGTGTAATGGTTAGCGTGCTGGACTCTTAATCGAGAGGTCGGAGTTCAAATCCCCGCCAGAGTGGTAATTTGTAGACAATTCTGCTCCATCTGCACTCCTAGCCAACTCAGATATAATGAGTACACTGACCCATGGTCGTCTTCAGGAATTTGTCTATAAGGGACAAATTTTCTAGGGGGGAAGAGGGCACAATTTTTGTAGTGGGAGCAAAATTACGTTTTACATATTCATGAACACAAAACACGTTACAACTCTAAAAATAAATAATGGTCCGGGACTTGCCTAATAATTAAGTGTTTCTAGGCATTGAGACTCGTGTTGGGACTGTTGCTATAATCATAATAATCCAAAGATATTATTTTTGTAAAATATTTGCAAAATCCGTGGCGGCAAATGCCCCCTTGCACCCCTCCGGACACCCATGCACTGACCGAACACTGTCAGTGGGAAGATAGGATGTCGACGGGAGGGATGGTCACCTGCTCACATAAGACGAGGCTAAGAAAATAATGTCGCCAACACTTCACACACATGGCTACCTAAGGGCTTAAGGGATTTCTCTTCCTTTTCTTCTTCTTCTTCCCCTTCTTGTTCCATTTAATGCTCTGTCTTATGTCGCAAGGTATCTGCTGTGTCTAAGACAGGTTATCGTCGAAAACATACAGTCATACACGTTATTACAGGAGACAGATATTCAATAACTCAGATTACCTAATTCAGCCAATGACTTCTATAGCGCCGTAAACATAAATGCACAATGCACAAATCGATGGTCGCTTCAAGTCAATCCGTAGTCATACATGTAATCCGACAGGTTAAGAAATTACCGCACAAACTTCGCCACTGCCCGTACTCCGGTAATACAAAAAGTCTCAAGCCTAGAGAAAGGAGGAGGGCGACGCTAATCATCTTTGTTATGACACAGTGTCGTTAAACAGCAACAAATCAACCAAATCACCGCATTAAATCGCATTCGTTTTTGTATCCAGTCGCATCGTTTTACATCATATAAAATGAAGTGAAGACAGGATTTCCATTCGCATCTGTTTCAAATGAAATTGTTTTCGACGAGCGAGATTTCTATTTGAAAACTTCTGTCTTTTAGCAGGAGGGATGCTGCTCGCGGCAATGACACTGGCTGGCTTCTATGCACTGTCGTGCTGTGTTTGTGGAAAACGGTAAGGATAGAACAATAGCATTGGCCTCGATGTTTTTGCATGCATATGTGTATGCATGCAAGTACCTATACATGTATACATGTACGTTTGCGTGTGTGTTTACGTACTGAATTTGTCAGAGAGCGTTGTTCTATTTCTCTTTGGGTGTGCTGTTGATTTTTTCAGGAGGATTGTAATTGCTACGCATGCTCCTTCCACAGCGTTCTCTAAGATATAGATTATTAAAGGAGTCTTGTGAATTCCTGATCTGCTTCACAAATGCAGAAATTAAAAGGTTGATGTCGCAGCTCCAGAGTCTGCAATTGAGATCAACAGTGAAAATGGTCATTCAGCTCTTGAAATTTAACATTATTTTAAAACTAACATTAACTAATTATTAATCAACTAATTCTTTATTGACTACTTTTAATTTTTGAACCATTTATAAGGTCAAAGAAGAAGAAGAATCAACACGTGGAATCTGCTACAGAAAAGGAGCGATCAGGCGGTGATGAAAGCTATGAACCACTTTTAACGAGTAACGCTTCTCCGCCTTCCTCTCTCGACACTGTCTCTGAGAGTGAGTTGTTTTGGACAAACTGGTAATGTTGGGAATATTAATTTATGTTAATTATTACTTAACCATTATTGTCATATCTTCAACCATCCTCGATCCGAGGATTGGTCGCACCAAGGACCTTTCCTTTCCATCTGTTTCTCTCTAGTCTCCCTCGATCATTGATCAAATGATAAATCAGCCCAGGACTTTTTGTTAACAGTCCATGCCATTTCAGGTTTTCCTTCAGCTTTCGATGCTGAAACTGTACCTCGGATAATCCATTTCACGCATTCTCCACACATCCGCAGACGTATGTCCAAAATACGAAATCTTCCTCTGTTTGGCCATTCCAGGCATATCCACTCTAGTAGAATTCATATGAGCTAATGTAACTTAATATTAAGAAAAAGGCAATACTTCGTCGGTTATTACTCTACAGATCGGACTCATTCATATTTTAGAGTCGTACATGCAGCACGCAGCTTCTTTTCAAGCAGGTGGCCAACAGGCGTTTTTGATGTATTGCTAACAGGTACAGTGAAGTTAAATAGCGCCTGCAATATGTAATTTATAAGTGTTTTTCCAATAGCGCCTTTACAAACTCTTCACAGGTGTCCCGACATGATAATACAAGACCAGGATGAAACAGAAATGTTTTAAACCGCTTGCGAGCATAGTTAGCATTTGGATGGATGAGCGTTCTAAGCCACCTGGTGCCACCTGAGCCTTCCATGTTTTTTTTAGCTCGGTAGACGAGTACCAAGTTTAGAAGTTAGAAAGGTTCGCTGTCTTTAGAATGCTGTGCCTCAGCCGAATGTTCCTTCGACCTGCGGACCACGCTCTGAGGATTTCTCTAGAGCCATATAAGCAATTATCTTATTTCGACGATTTTATTTAACTGCAAGAATATATATATATATATATAATTTATATGTACATAGAATTATACATGTACATTGTACATCTCATACACGTTTTCACCAAGTTTTAATTTGTTGATTCGTTGTTTACATTGGACAATGTTGGCTTGTCTGCTATAGCTGAAGTTGAAAAAGATCCAATGGCATCCGTTCCAGGACTGCCTTTTATAGCTGAAGTTGAACAAGATCGAGCACTGCCTGTTGAAACTGAAGTTGAACAAGATCGAGGACTACCTCTTATAGCTGAAGTTGAACAAGATCGAGGACTGCCTGTTAACGCTGAAGTTGAAACAGATCCAATGGCATCCGTTCCAGGACTGCCTTTTATAGCTGAAGTTGAACAAGATCGAGCACTGCCTGTTGAAACTGAAGTTGAACAAGATCGAGGACTACCTCTTATAGCTGAAGTTGAACAAGATCGAGGACTGCCTGTTAACGCTGAAGTTGAAACAGATCCAATGGCATCGGTTCCAGGACTGCCTTTTATAGCTGAAGTTGAACAAGATCGAGCACTGCCTGTTGAAACTGAAGTTGAACAAGATCGAGGACTACCTCTTATAGCTGAAGTTGAACAAGATCGAGGACTGCCTGTTAACGCTGAAGTTGAAACAGATCCAATGGCATCGGTTCCAGGACTGCCTTTAATAGCTGAAGTTGAACAAGATCGAGGACTGCCTCTTATGGCTGAAGTTGAACAAGATCGAGCAGTGTCTGTTGAAACTGAAGTTGAACAAGATCGAGGACTGCCTCGTACAGCTGAAGTTGAACAAGATCGAGGACTGAATGTTAAAGCTGAAGTTGAAAAAGATCCAGTGGAATCTGTTCGAAAACTGCCTGTTAAAGCTGAAGTTGAAAAATATCCAATGGCATCCGTTCGAGGACTAAAGAATCTTGGCAACACCTGTTATTTCAATTCGACTATGCAGGCACTAGTCCACACAAATTTCGTGTTTCGCGATGAATTAAAAAATCTTCACAAAAAGAATGAATTTATTCTAAGCGTACTGAAATTCTTTACCGCCATGCAACCTGAAAATGCTAGACCATACTCGCCAAATGAACTGCACCACATGTTTGGCAAGAAATCGCCGACGTTTGCTGATAACAGGCAACACGATAGCCACGAGTGCCTTCGCAATTTCCTCGACAATATTCGTAAAGAAGAAAGAGACAATTCAGGAGTTGCTGATAAACGAAAGGTGCTTACGGTTGTGGACAGGGTTTTTGGAGGTCACTTCATGACAGTCTACATCTGCGAGGAATGCAAAACGCCGTATCATGTGTGCGAAGCACTTCTCGACATCTCGTTACCCATCATGATTGATAAGAAGGACTTGGCTGCCATGAACTCAGCGCGTAGTAGGAACCCCCGAGAGAAGTCAAGCATAGTCAAGCCACAGACTCAAAAGCGTCAGAACAAACACAGTGCTTCGCTGACCGATGATTCAAACGAATGCAAGCGTATCAAGTCGCCAATCGACATCATAACACAGAGTCAGTCTGCTGAACCAGACTACAAATCAACTATTGTTAAGGATGATACTGAGCTGAAATCTAATAAAACAGAACAAGACTTCAACTTGGATGCCACGTTGCACCAGAATACGTCAGATCAAGCGTTTCGGTTAGAATCTAAAAAAGAAATCACTGACAGGTATTCGAGTAACATCTACGCCCAGCCTTTGGCATCAGATCAGGAACGTGATGTAAGCTCTGCTCCAAATGAGCCAGAAACACGTTCAGTTAAATCTGGGACATTTTCCTTGGATGATAAAAATGAAAATGTTGAGGAGTTGAAGACAACGCTTAGAACAGAAACTAATATGAGAGAAATTTCTATGGCGAAAGCATTACAGACATCTGATGAAGACAACAAGGAAGCAAAGATTCCTGAAGAGAAGAAATCTAGAGATGTTTCAGACTCAGAGACATTGGACGAAAATGTCGAAAACAGTTATAGCACTACTAAGGCTGAGAGCAATTTAGCTGAGAAAAACCCATTTCAAGAGTATACACCCGAGTCAAGCATCCTCGCTGGAACAGAAGACAACAAAGAGTGGGAGAAGAGTAACGTCCGTGACAATCCAGCTGAAATTCAGGAATGCAACGAAGAACAAGAACAGTCATCGGTGGAACGGCAACATAAGCAACGAGAGGAGCAGCGCCACGATGGACAACATTCCCATCACACAGAACTAGCACAGGAACAAAGCTACGCAGAAGAGAAAATAGGTGGACAACAGTTTTACATTGCAGAACCACAACCGAAAATTCACAACATGCAAGAAGTTGGACAACATTTGCAGAAAGCAAAGCAAGATCAGAATCATCACGGCATACAAGTTAAACGTCGAGAGCATTTCCAGACGTCAGAATTAGACGAGGAACATCAAAAAGCGCAAGGACAGCATGACGAAAAATACGTTTTGAATTCTCAGCCAGAAAAGCAACACAAAGACACGGAAGAGCAAAAGGATGGAAAATATATTAGGAATACAGAACCAAAAGAAGTGGAAGAAGAAAACAAACATGAACAAGAAGAACAAGAACAAAAAGTAAAAGTACAAGAACAAGAGCAAAAACTAGGAAACGAGGAAGGACAAGACCATGAAAACGAACAAGGGCAAACAAAAAATGAACAAGAACAAGTCGTCGAAGAAACGCAACAAAAAAACCAAGACGAAAACGGCGAAGAAGAAGACGCACGCGAAAATAAAACAGATGAAGAAGAAGAACCAAAAGAAGTGAAAGAAGAAAACAACCACGAAAAAGAAGAATACAAACAAAAAGTAAAAGAACAAGAAAAACAGCAAGAACAAGGAAACGAAGAAGGACAAGACCATGAAAATGAACAAGAGGAAACACAAAATGAACAAGAACAAGACGTAGAAGAAAAGCAACAAAAAGACAAAGACAAAAATGTTAAAGTAGAAGACGAATGCGAAAAGAAAACAGATGAAGAAAAAGAAGTAGAAAAAGAGGAAGAAGAACCAAAAGAAGTGGAAGAAGAAAACAAACACGAAAAAGAACACAAACAAAACGTAATAGAACAAGAACAACAGCAAGAACAAGGGAATGAAGAAGCACACGAGCATGAAAAAGTACAAGGTGAAAGAAAAGATCGACAACACGAAGACGTAGAACACACGCAACAAGAGGACAAAGACGAAAACGGCGAAGAAGAACACGAACACAAAAAGAAAGCAGATGAAGAAGAAGAGGTTGACAAAGACGAAGCAAAAGAGAAAGAAGACGAGGTAGAAAAAGAGGAAGAAGAAGAAACAAAAGAAGTGGAAGAAGAAAACAAACACGGACAAGAAGAACACAAACAAAAAGTAAAAGAACAAGAACAACAGCAAGAACAAGAAAGCGAAGAAGGACAGGACCATAAAGATGTACACGGGCAAACACAAAATGAACAAGAACAAGACGTGGAAGAAACGTTACAAAAAGACAAAAACGAAAATGGTGAAGAAGAAGATGAATGCGAAAAGAAAACAGATGAAGAAGTAGAGGTAGAAAAAGAGGAAGAGGAAGAACTAAAGGAAGTGGAAGAAGAAAACAAACACGAAAAAGAAGAACACACAGAAAAAGTAAATGAACCAGAAGAACAGCAAGAACAAGGAAACGAAGAAGGACAAGACCATGAAAAAGTACAAGGTCAAACAAAAGATCAACAAGAACAAGACGTAGAACCCACGCAACAAAAGGAGAAAGACGAAAATGGCGAAAAAGAAGACGCACGCGAAAAGAAAACAGATGAAGAAGAGGTAGAAAGAGAGGGAGAAGAACCAAAACAAGTGGAAGAAGAGAACAAACACGAAAAAGAACACAAACAAAAAGTAGAAGAATCAGAAGAACAGCAAGAACAAGGAAACGAAGAAGGACAAGACCATGAAAATGTACAAGGGCAAACACAAAATGAACAAGAACAAGACGTAGAAGAAACGCAACAAAAAGACAAAAACAAAAATGGTGAAGAAGAAAATGAACACGAAAAGAAAACAGATAAAGAAGAAGAGGTAGACAAAGACGAAGAAAAAGAGGAGGAAGAAGACGAAACAGAAGAAGTGGAAGAAGAAAACAAACATGAAAAAGAACACAAACAAAAAGTAGAAGAATCAGAAGAACAGCAAGAACAAGGAAACGAAGAAGGACAAGACCATGAAAATGTACAAGGGCAAACACAAAATGAACAAGAACAAGACGTAGAAGAAACGCAACAAAAAGACAAAAACAAAAATGGTGAAGAAGAAAATGAACACGAAAAGAAAACAGATAAAGAAGAAGAGGTAGACAAAGACGAAGAAAAAGAGGAGGAAGAAGACGAAACAGAAGAAGTGGAAGAAGAAAACAAACATGAAAAAGAACACAAACAAAAAGTAGAAGAATCAGAAGAACAGCAAGAACAAGGAAACGAAGAAGGACAAGACCATGAAAATGTACAAGGGCAAACACAAAATGAACAAGAACAAGACGTAGAAGAAACGCAAAAAAAAGACAAAAACAAAAATGGTGAAGAAGAAAATGAATACCAAAAGAAAACAGAGAAAGGAGAAGAGGTAGACAAAGACGAAGAAAAAGAGGAGGAAGAAGACGAAACAGAAGAAGTGGAAGAAGAAAACAAACACGAAAAAGAACACAAACAAAAAGGAGAAAAATCAGAAGAACAGCAAGAACAAGGAAAGGAAGAAGCACAAGACCATGAAAATGTACAAGGGCAAACACAAAATGAAGACGAACAAGACGTAGAAGAAACGCAACAAAAAGACAAAGACAAAAATGGTGAAGAAGCAAATGAACACGAAAATAAAACAGATAAAGAAGAAGAGGTAGACAAAGACGAAGAAAACGAAGAGGAAGAAGACGAAACAAAAGTAGTGGAAGAAGAAAACAAACACGAAAAAGAACACAAGCAAAAAGTAGAAGAACCAGAAGAACAGCAAGAACAAGGAAACGAAGAAGGACAAGACCATGAAAATGTACAAGAGCAAAGACAAAATGAACAAGAACAATACGTGAAAGAAACGCTACAAAAAGACAAAGACAAAAATGGTGAAGAAGAAGACGAACATGAAAAGAAAACAGATGAAGAAGAAGCGGTAGAAAGAGAGGAAGAAGAAGACAATGATGAGCTGCATAATCTGAAAGAGGATCAAGAACTGGAAGAACAGCATGATGGAAAACATCTTCTGAATGTTCAGTCAGAAAAGCAAAACAAAGGTGCGGAAGAGCAACAAAGTGGACAACATGTTAGAAATACCGAACCAAAAGAAGTGTCTGAAGAAAACAAACACGGGCAAGAAGAACACGAAAAAAGAGTAAAAGAACAAGAACAGGAACGAGAACCAGGAAACGAAGGAGGACAAGTCCATGAAAAAGTACAAGACGTAGAACAAACGCAACAAAAAAGCAAAGACGAAAATGGCGAAAACGAAGACAAAGAAGACAAGAAAACAGATGAAGAAGTTGAAAAAGGAAAACATGAAGAAGAAAAAGACGAAAGACAAGGAGAAGCTGAAGAACAAGAAAAAGAGAATATTGAAGAGCAAAATCTGATGCAAGACCAAGAACTACATATAAAGGAACAGCCTAAATGTAAACATCTTTTGAATATTCAGCCAGAAAAGCAACACAAGGGCGCGGAAGAACAACAGGCTGTTCACCATATTATGAATACAGAACTGAAAGGAAAAGTGGTAGAAGAAGAAACACTGGAACAGAAACAACGTGAACAAAAAGTTGAAGAACAAAGACCAAAAAGAAGAACACGTAGACAAAGAGCAAGAACAAGAAAAAGTACAAGTACAAGTTGTACATGGTAAAGAACAAGTAGCGCGAAAGAATAACAGCATAGATGGTGACGAAGAAAAGGAAGACGAATATGAAAACGTTGATGACGAAGACGGACAAGCTGCTGGAGAAGCAGCCAAAGTAGGAGAAGCTGCTATAAAAGAAGGAAAGGAAGAAGGTGATGTAGATCAAAATCTACAGCAAAAACAAGAACTAGACGAAAAAGAATTTGAGGTGGAAAATTATGCTTCCGAAACTATGGACCGCTATCGAGAAGCCATTGATGAGCTGATGTGGCCTCTTTCTTTCTCTTCACCATGTCTGTCAAATAAGCAGACAACAAAAAAGAAACATGTAACGGTTGACGATTGTCTTATGTATTTTACTCGAGAAGAACACATACACAAGGAATACCTTTGCAACGACTGCTACGGCAAGCACTTGGAAAGGGGCGGCACAGATGTATTGTTGACATCCGCTACGAAGCAAACTATGATCTTCAATCCACCTGCAATTCTAACCCTTCACCTAAAGAGGTTTGAACTGAAGCCGGGAGGATCCGTGAAGCGCACAGACATGATAACCTATGGAGAATTCCTAGACATAGCACCGTATTGCAGTTCCATGTGTCTTCGTAATGACCCTCCATGTATGAACATATGGTATTCTCTGTACGGCGTTGTGGTCCACCATGGTTCCACATTGAAGTCCGGTCACTACACGGCCTATGTCAAGATAAAGGACAATGACCCGGGTTTGAAGAAATTCCTCCAGGAGAAATACTTCGATAGAGACTTGACCAAGGAGCAGTTGATTGAAATGATGCAAGAGAAACAGCCGGGTGAAGCTAATAAACAGCCGGGTGAAGCTAATAAACAGCCGGGTGAAACTCATAAACAACCGGGTGGTACTTGGTACTGCATGAACGATTCATGGTTTGACAAAGTTTCGGTAAAAAAAGTCTTGAATCAGGAAGCCTATCTTCTGTTCTACGAAAGGATGTCCTAAGAAATGATAGACGACGCACAACAAAATGGTGAATACCAAGGCAATACCAAAATGTATCATTTGCACATAATAAATTACAAGATGTTATTTTTTAAGCAGTTTACTGTCATTTTGTTCAATTTTCATTTAAATGACTATTTTTCTAAAGACTTGAAACATCGAAATATAGTTGTTGTTAACTAAGACATAGTGGGATTTTTTATAATTATTCAAATGACAGAGTAAATTACATTTAAAACTATGATCCATTAAAACATTTGATCCAACTGCAAGCTAATCTGTTAATGTTATTTCAACTGCTATCGGCCTTTGATAAGAACGTTTTTTGTTACACATGTTAAATGTCACATAGTGCATGAAAGGTGTCAGGTCAAGTGTACTTTGCGCTACTAGCTGCTCCATCTAAATCGTTCTAAGAATTGCTGAAGCTTACGAACCCGTGCAATCATATTACCTACTGCCGACATACCATTGGTTACAACGCTCGCCTTGTGACGCGGACAGGACAATCAATCAATCAAACAATTTTCTTTTCTTACTAACACAAGCTGTCAGAACGCAACTTGAATACACTAAAATGGTTACAGCAGGAGTTAGAAAAGGATTAGATGAGTGGTATAAAGGTAGTTGATGTAAGTTATCAATATATATTTTATATAAAACTCTAGGTATAAAGTTAGAGTCATCCTTGCTAGGGACTGAAAAGTCATGAAGACGAGGTCGGAGGACACCGCCACTGGGTCGGCTAGGGGGAATAGATGGCGTAATACATGTCTTTTATTAGCAAGAATTGTCCGAAAAAGGCGAGCGTCAGCGGTAGGAGTCGAAGGATGTAAAGGGTCGCGACGCTTTATTATCCCGATGAGCTGGTCGATCCTGTCGCGTTCAGCTGCTCTGGTATATCCCCAACAGGCGGGCGAGGCATACATAAGGTTAGCAATGTTATAGTCACTTTGGCAACAACTTGGGTAGCAGACACCGAGAGACCATGTGATCGGAGCACATTCAGTGCATACATAGAGGAAGAACTAACGGCAAGTGTAGACTCAAAGTGCGAAGTCATACGAAGGTCGGATCTTAAGGTGACTCCAAAAACTTAAGTTCTTCAAATCTGGTGGCTTTGGTGTGGAGACTCTTCGTGTAGTGACATTGAACAAATTATATTATATTGTGTTGCATTCGGACATTTTTAAAGCTCTCCTATCGGGAGAGCCATTCAGAAGCGCTCCCAGTGCGAGAGATCCCGAGAAAAGAAAGACATTTTAAGAAAGCTAAATGAAGACGCAAAGACGGTCGCAAGCAAGGGTTAAGCAAGACTGAGAAGGACATTCAGATGACCGCAAAGAATGACGGACTGGAAGTGAGTGAAGATGAAACTTCAGAGGATTCAGAACTCGAGCAAACTAGCGAAGATGAAATAAGGGACTCGGGGAGACAAACGAGGATGAACGCGAGAATAACGAAAAAGTCGAGAAGGAGGATAACATAGCATAACATAATTCTTTATTGTATCTCATCATAAATTGAACAAGACAGAGAATAGCAAATATACACAAAACACAAATGATGATTGAATTTAACCAAAAAAAAATTATAAAAAAGGAACAAATGCGTGTGGCAACTAGATTGGATACAATAGGGAGCTCCAGAAGGGACTATTGTCCCGCTTAGGAGGAACCCCCAGGTAATAGCATCAGTGTCAATACATGACGATCCAGGCAGGTTAGCAACATCATTATAGAGCCTTAGCATAGGTGGTCACAAGACCATTACAAACATCATTAACGTAATATAAACGAAAGTATGCAGACTTAACTAGAGTTGACAAAAATATAACAAGAGAATAAAAAAAAATGCAAGAGGAAAACAGCAAGAGAAACAAAGCTAGGAGAGCCCGGTGCATTATCATTAGTGATTCATTATATGCATTCTTAGTGATCTTTTGACGGAATTAGTAGTTGACAAATTACGAATTTCCCATGGCAAGTTGTTCCATATAATAGGACCCATGTACTTTATAGACTGCTTCCTATAGTTAGTACGAAAGCTTATCGGACGGAGGGTGTCCTTAGACCTAGTATTATGACTGTGAATATCCTTAGTGACAGTAAAGTATCTAGCAAAGCAAGATGGAAGGGAATTATGGGTGAATTGAAACATAAATACCCCTATCTGTAATTGTTTTATCTGATCAATTGTCAGTATTTTCGTTAGTCTGAAAAGATGGAAAGTATGGTCATTAAACTTGCTTTTAGTAATTATGCGTATCGCCCTCTTTTGTAACTTCCTCAGTCCGTCCAGTCTAGTTGGATAGGTTGAGGCCCAAGTCAAATTGCAATATTCCAGATATGGATGAATTAAAGTATGATACAGGTTGGTTAGTACATGAGATGGGAGTAAATAAGAAATTTTAGATATGATCCCCACGTTTTTTGCAACTTTTGCTCCAATTTGGTTTATGTGGACATTCCAGGACAGGTGTTCGTCAATAAAAACACCCCAAAATTTCGCCGATTTCACTTGCAGTATGATCGAATTATCAATATTCAGTGAATAATTCGAGTGAGGTAATAACTTCCTGGAAGATCTAAATAGTACAAAGTTTGTTTTAATGCAAGAGGAAATTCAAGGAGAGTCGATTAGCCTTGAACCAATCAGCTATGTATATTAGTTCATGATTGGCAACTTTAAATAGTTCCTCAAGTGACCTGTCAGAAAGGAAGATGTTAGTATCGTCAGCAAATAGTATGAGACTCAATCTTGATGAGGCTTTAGGGAGGTCATTAATATAAATTAAAAAGAGCAGAGGCCCTAGGTTTGAGCCCTGTGGAACACCAAATTTTATCGTTTTAAATTTTGAGGTGGCACCATTACAGCTTACGCACTGGAGTCTTTTATCAAGGTAGTCCTTGAACCATGCCAGTTGCATACCTCTTACCCCATAATTTTCTAATTTATTGAGAAGTATAGTATGGTCCACCGTATCAAAAGCCTTTGCCAGATCGATAAAGATTCCTAGTGAGAATTCGTTATTATCAATGGCCGTTGAAATTTTGTCCTGCAGATTAATCAGTGACATGGCAGTAGAGTGACCAGATTGGAAGCCGTGCTGGAAGGGATAAAGAAAGTTGTTGTGATTAGTGTAATTATAGAGCCTGGTGTACATTAGTTTTTCCATGAGTTTGGCAAAGTATGGGAGAATAGATATGGGGCGATAATTAGAGGCTTCAGCACGATTACCCTGCTTGAAAATTGGTATGATCTTAGCCATTTATAGTGCTGAGGGTACTATTCCAGTTGCAAAAGATGTATTAAAAATTTCTGCTAGAGGTAAGGCCAACAGATTAAGATATGGGTTGACAATACAGGGGTCAATATCATCCGGCCCTGAACTATGAGTAATACGCATAACTGCCCCAAGTTGAGTAATTTCCTCAGGTGTAGTGGGAATGAGTGCAAATGAATTACCAGAGCCCCTATCCAAGTAGTGACCAAATGTCTTAGAGCTTGGAGGAATTTTATCAGCTAATGATTGTCCTACATTCACAAAAAAGTCATTAAATTTGTTGGCAATTGAAACAGGGTCAGTGACCATTACTTCATTAATAAGCAGTCCATCAATCCTCCTTTCCTCCATACCAGATTTGATTATTGACCTTATTATGCTCCATGTCTTTTTTAGGTTGTGACTATGTTTGGCAAACTCGTTTTCATAGTAGAGTTTTTCAGCTTTTATTCTTATTGTTTTAAATTTATTGCGATATTTTATAAATTTGGTTTTATTATCCTTAGAAGGCTTTTTTACGTAATTGCGATACAGTTTAGTTTTCTTTTTACAGGATCTGAGTAAGCCAGCCGTCATCCATGGTTGCCTGAAGTTAGAGCCCTTCCTTCCACTCTGCCTAGTCATTGGAAATGCCTTTTCATAAGACAACTTAAATTGATCAAAGAACTCAGCATAGGCAGCGTTAGGATCACCTAATTTACAAGCATCAGATGCTCTGGACCAGTTCGTTTGTTTTAACATTTGTTGAAATAAGTTACTGTTTGCCTCGTTAATTTTACGTGACAAGATAACAGGTTTATTTAAGACCTGAGTTTCTGAATTGATCCAGGCTATAACTGGCAAGTGATCAGATATATCACTTATAGCTATTGAAGAGTCTAGAGTCCTTTGCCAGCTATTCGTGAAAATGTTGTCTATAAGAGTTGCAGTATCAGCTGTGATCCTGGTAGGACGATATATGAGTGGTAAATAATGGTGAGAAAGCAGTAAATTAATAAACTCATTAGTCAATACATGATCATCAAATTTAAGTAGATCAATGTTGAAGTCACCAGCTAAGTAGACTTGTTTGAAATGACTAGATAAGTAAGTTAACAGTTGGCCATATTCATCGTTAAAGTCCCTCAAAGATAGACCCGGAGATCTATACACCGCCCCAACCGTAGCATTAGAGTCATGAGTCAGGGAAATATTCACAAATAGACTCTCATATGTTAGATGCTGAATTGAATTGAATTCAAGTGGGTGTCAATTAGTTGGAAACTTATATCATTTTTTATAAACATAGGCCTACCAACCCCACCTCCCCTCCCCAGTCGTGGTTTACTCAGAAAACAATATCCTGGGATATTCACCAGATCACGCACGTCATCCGTTAACCAGGTTTCTGTGACTATTAATATTTCAACAGGTCATTGGAAGAGTAGTAGTTTTATATCTCCTAATTTGGGTAGCAGACTCCGGCAATTAAGATGCATAACTGTAAGAGTATTTTTTAGTTTACGGGTTGTTAGGCCAGCTTCTATTGGAGTAATATATTTAGAAGTGCAGTTTCTATTGATAAAATAGTTACCATCGGGGTCAAGATCATCGTTATTGAGTAGGAATCTATTATCACCCTCATCAGGAAATAGGTCAAGCGTGGGATAATCCCTTTCACTCTCAAAACATGAAGTAAAGATTTCATCATGCGGTTTGGATCCAAGTTCCTCTAAATCATATGTGCCATTAAACGGAAGCAATACCATGGTTCATTCTGGTTGTGGGTTATAGACCATAAGTGAGCATCCTCACTACAATCCATATGGTAGGATCTATTACATTGATAGCAATTAAGGTATATTTTCAGATCACTAAGAACCAGCTTACATAATGCACAGGTAGGCTCCCCCAGCGATGGCTGATCCAACTCCATACATCCTGTAGGTCAGCCATACATTGAGCCGCCAGAAAGCAGTGCAATTGTGGGAACAGGTGAAGCGTAAGTAAGTTCGAGCAATTCATCCATCAACAAATCAAATCTGAATGTTAATTGAGACACAGAATCGTACATAAACAAAGGAAAAAGAGATGCTTGTGGCTATTAAGCTTGAGTAATCCAAACATCGATCACCTCATCACTAATTCGAACACATTCGACATCATCGCAGAAAGAAGAAACTAAGTGAAAAACTCATTGCCAAAACCAGTAAGTAACATTAAGTTACAAACATCAGACCTCAGATCTAGTTATTTAAATCAAAACATCATATGACAGACAGCGATCAACAAGTCTAGTTTGTGTGTTAATCGACACGCAAAATTGTATAAAGGCACAAAACAGATACACTAGTCGATTAGACTTCAGTAAGCCAATTAACAGTTGCCTCAACAATACTTCAAGATCCTTTTCACAACAATTATCGTGGCTGTAGGCCATGATATACAATTATAAGAACATATTCAGCACCAGCATAGCCAGTAATAAAAAATAAATAAAAAAAAAGAAATGTATGTGAAAATCCTAGAGCCAGACCCAGTAAGTTACATTTTAACCAGCACATAGAATCATATAAGATCAAGAGTCATATGATGCAAATAAACTGTAGTGAGTCTATCGTCAGTCACCTCAGCAGCAATTAGAGTTCCTTTTATTGCCATAGTCATGATCACCATCCATTACTTACAATACAGAAAAGTAAGCTAACTTCACAGCAGTTAACTTTGGTGCAGTTAACAAAAAGAAGAAAAATTAAAAAACTTAAAGCCAGAGACTGGCAGCAGAGAGGATATAGAGGAAGATAAGCACAAAGAAGAAGAGGAAGAAGAAGAGGAAGAGGAGGCAGATGGGAAAGCGAAAGCGAAAAGAAGATCAAACTGAGAAGAAAATAATGGAAGTAGAAAATCACTAGGTGGGTTTCAATGAGGAAATTGAGGTAGGAAACAACGAAAACAACACATAGAAGATGACAGTGATGAAAAATAAGCGAGGGAGAAGGAAACGATGAAGAGAAAGAAGAACAAGAAGAGCTCAGCAGGAAAGAAGAAGGTAAATAAGAAACAGTCAGGCACCAGACTGAACCCAAGATGAAGGAGAACAGAGATTGAAGGAAGAACACACAGAGGAAAAGAAAATGATGAAGAACTTAAACAGCGCAACCTGAACATGTTAGTGAAGATACCCGGCGAAGAAGAAAAGCATGTTAAGGAAGAGAAGCATGAAGAAGAAAAGTTGGAAGGCGATGAACACATCATACATAAAAGCAAGACGAGTAAGAACAGAGGGAAAGTAGAAGAGCAGAGTAGTGCTTCGGCACTTTTGAATAATGACTGGAAAGTACAACAGCAACCTGTTGAATGTAAACCCAGGATACAAAAAGTGGAATCCTCAATCGTACATCCGTAAAAAGAAAGCAAGTACTGAGTCAGAAGATAACCAGTGTCAAATCGCAAGAACGGTCGGACGTAGGCCGGACCGTCGGAAGAACACTGAATGTTTCAGAAGATGAGGAGCAATCTAAAGAAAATGACCCTTATAAAGACACCATTAGTTAACTCATGCAAACACTCAGTACTTACTCAAACCCTCAGGCGAGCAGAATCGACAGTAAACCAGAATATGTCGAAGATTGTCTTATAATGTACTTCACTCGAAAGGAACACATACACAAGGAATACCTTTGCAACGACTGCTACAGTAAGCATCTTGCCAACGGCGGTGCAGATGTGAGATCACCTATGGAGAATTCCTAGCCATAGCACCGTATTGCAGTTCCATGTGTCTTCGTAATGACCCTCCATGTCGGAACATCTGGTATTCTTTGTACGCGGTCGGGATCTCTGGAGGTTGGTTTGAAGGATTGAATACGTTCTGGGTGTTATCGTCATGAGAAGAGGGAAGGAATGTAAGGACTTATTGAACTCGAAAGAACGCTTACTTAATTACTATTTTGGTCTTCTGCCAAGGATAAAATAACGTCAGTGGGACGGTAGACAGGGTAAGGAGGAGAAGTAAGGAAGAGATGGGCCACCAAATTAGAGTAGATCAGGGCCGGGAAGGTTATGGCGTGCCCGAGGACATTGAAGGGCGAGGCACCCATTCATACGGACGGCGTTGGTAAAGGATCTCACCCGATACATATTCACTGATAACGAAGCAGAGTCGATGCCCTACGGTTGTTTAGGAGAACGTGTACATATAATTAACATTTAAGGCCAACCTTGTGGGTTGGACAGAAGATGAGATAGAATGATGAAATAATTATAGGAATGGGTTGTACAATGATTCCGCTTTCTTCATTAGCTTGTTCACACATTAGGTCATCACTGAGAATACAGATGAACTGGGTGCAGATACAACCCTACGCTTTTAAAATCGCCGCCACAGCGTAGGGTTAGGGCTTCAAACCGTTGATATTTCATCATAAGTTATCTCAGTGCTAAGCAGCAGTGTTTAATCTAGAAATGTCCCCCCCAGGATTTATGTTTCCCCACAGAGGCCAGCAATATTACAATGTAGAGACGTTTAGGGGAGGAAACTCCCCCCACGATACATGTGGATACATGGTTCCCCCCCCCCCCCGAGAGATGAATTCCTAAAAAAGGTCATCAACCTTTTTGAGAGAGTAATTGCTGTGGAAAAAGTTAAAAATCGGACGAAGGACCAAAAAAAGGTCATCAACTTTTGAAGATGAAAATAGGAAATGTCTGAAACTTTTTCAAGACGGATGAAAAGATCTTGTGTAAATTCTTTGCTCCCCCAGAAACCTTGTTTCCCCTCCCAGAAGAGGGGGACTAGATTAAACACTGGCTAAGCAGTAATACTCACTTACTGCTTCAGTTACTAAGATGGTTTCACATGCCTAAACGAGACTTTATTTTTCGACAATGTATATTTACACTTAACGATTGGTCATTTTCATTCTCTTCTGTGCGTGGGTGAGTGTGTGCGCGATCCAACCATTGTGTTTCTTCTAGTTTTCATTTCGTTGCTCACAGCTGAAATTTTAGTTCTTAACGACATTTAAACTACCGTAGAGGGCGCCTCAGATTAGATTTCCTGCAGTGGCGATATATAAATTTCTGTTTACAATTACAATCTACCGTCCTATGAACCAGCGCTACACTGGATTGATAATTGTTGCAAGTACTACGATGGCTTCCAAATCCAAAATGATCGATCTCATGCGTAGGCCGACATTTCCATTTACAATTTTGGCATTTTTACTTGCCCAAGATGACCATGAACAGTTATTGGAATCCACACAGGTCCAATAAGGACCGATATAAGTATATTGGATCCATATGGGATCAATACAGGTATGCCGAACGGGCTGTGGCTTTCGCCAACATAGAGGTTAAATTGTAGGCTATTTTATTAAACAGCCTGATGGACTTCGTAGCTCTTACAGCAGCGTTAGCGTACAGCTAATACCATGCAATTTCGTTTCTTACCAAGGAAATTTCCATGAAAAAATTAGTGTAGGCCTACAGATGTTATTTTTAGCCACATTTATCTTACTGTTTCAGATTTATCGAGATAAAGGCTTCATGAACACGTCATTCAGTATAGCATTCATACAGCTTTCTCTATCTTATTCAGGTTGGATAATTTCAGAATAGCGGACTACGTTAGTGTTAGCAAGTCGCAAAGCATTTAAGAAAGACCAGTTATTTAAAGCAGCTTTAATTCTGCAAAGGTTAGTCTAAGTAACATTTGTACAATTGAAGGGCTTGCCTCAATAACCAGGTATGTCGACATACCTGGTTTATGTGAAAAAGTATGCCAGCGTGGTTGGAATATTGTGTTCTATATACCCTGTAAATTTGGTGCAAATCTGATTATTTTTGAATTGGCTATTGGATAAAACAGTTTGTCGACATATGGTATTTAGCAGCCGGCAGCATTACTCTAATGCAATAACCCGGTATGATAACAAAAATTGTCGTTTTTTCTTGTAGGCCCTAATCTTTGTATTAAAACCGGTGCAATAATCAGGTTATTTGACATACCCGGTTATTGTCTCTTACTTACTCTACAATTCATTGATTTTTGCGTTATGTTTTTTTCTTACTGCAGTAATGTAGCTATGATGACTTACCGTCTTATTGCACGATTAATTTGTAGGCCTACTGTGTGCTAGTCACCATTTGGTGCAAGAATAAGGTATTTCGACTTACAGCAGACGATTTTTACTTCATACTGGGTTATTGAGTGTCAATAACCAGGTATGAAGCAAAATGTCGTGAAACAAACATTAATGCTATCTTTTACATTGCATTATGTAACAATTTCGTGAAAGACAGTAATAACTCTCGTGGTGCTTCAAACAGCTTGTCGATATCTCGTTAAATGGCTTAGATACAACAGTTTGAAGTGTCAAATCTTTGAAGCCATTTTCCCAAAACTCAAAAAATCCGACATACCTGGTTACTGCTGCAAGCCCTTCAATTGTCCCTGCTTTTGATACTCATTTAGGTGGGAATATAGTTTTTAGTAGTATGAAAGTTGCTTTCACTTTTACATTTTGCTCGTTCTATTTTCTACGTTATCTGTGCCAAAGCAACAGATTTCTATGTTGAGCTTCAGAATGAAAATAAGGCTTAAGAGTCTGTGAAGCATTTCGTACTAGTTAGAAGGTCAGTTACAATGGTTTGTAGATCAACTTCTGTGTATTCTGCAATCAGCTGAGTTTATTTGCTGTAGGCCTTCAACTGGAAGGACCCTGTTTGTTTTCTCGAGCTTACTTAGACCTCGTATTGGCTTCGCTGATATTTTGTACATCTAATACCTGATCATTGTTTGCATAATATTATATTTATGTATATGTGTATCAAGACACTTAATATAGCGCCTTTTCGTTGACCTACCTCGCAAGGGCGCTGCAACCGAGTAATTTTAAGCAAAAGTAACTAAATATTTAAAACAGACGATTAAGATTTATGATTTTGAACACTGTAATGATGTCAGGATGTGTTTAAATGTCGTTATTTATGATACTTCACTTGGCCTTCGTTATAAATTTATCGTGGCGTTGAACAAATATAGTACGGGTAATAAGTTTTAAGCCATGACATTTTGTTAGTATGGAATAAATTACAACAACTTTAGACAGAACATGTAAGGCTGTTCCGACAACGTGTAGGGGAAGTAGGGACGCGGGACATTTACCTCCAAATCGGGACGGATGGCAGCCCTAGGACAGCCAATGGGAAGGTACGATAGTCTCCAGTTGAGATTCGAAAGCGCGGCATCTGCATATCCTGGTTGACAGAATGCGCAACAATCGTGGACGCAGGTGACTGAAAACTGGAAAACAGAGCTCTCTCATGTTTCGTCGTTTTCCGGCACTTCTCTCTACTTCTTAAGATAATGCGCGTGTTGTGTCGTCAGAAAACTAGACACAATTATCTTCTTTTCAGTACGGTGTAATGTCTTTGATTATTATCTAAAATACCTATTTACGATTTGGGCCTATACGATAGCTGGATTTAATCTAGACATGTGTGTGTTGTAGCCTACCGTGTGGTTTTCCTTTTAACACTTACTGTTCGTCTCAGTTTGAAATTTTACGATTCCAATCGATGCGGTAAAAGTTTTGGCTTCAAACTGAAAGTGGCTTTTTCTAATCGATTTCAGTGAGAATTTTTGCTTTCATTGTGGAGTTTTGCTATCACAGCCAATTCGGTAAAATGTTTGCTTGAAGATGGAAAATTTGCTTTTGCTATCGATTCCAGAAGGAGTTTTCCATCAGTATCAATTTAACTTTAGCAATAGATTCATCACGTTCGCAAAGGTTCATCAGTCACTCTGTTTCAGAGTAAAGCAGGGAGGCGACCTGACCGACGTCTCTTAGGAGCGTAGACTCGGACCCGACCTGGGCTGGTGAACCAAAGTCCTCCGTGCCCACCTTCACGTGGTGCGGACCGTTTGTACCCTTCCATTGGAAGGGGAACGAACGGGCACGGCAGGCAAAACCAGGGGAAGGCAATGGCAAACCACCCCTGTTAACATGCCAAGAAAATCGTCATGAGACACACCAAACCAAAGACCTGACTTCGAATAGGAAGCAATGGAGAATGTTTATCATGACGACCGCTACAGCTCCAGGAGTTGACAGCACAAGGTGACAAGGTGAATAGATTTCGATAACATTTTTAACATTTGATAACGTTTCAAATTCAAATGTTTAGTTTTGTTATGCATCGAAGTGAATGCTTGCTGCTCAGCATGACAGTTTGCTTTTCCCGTGTGATTTCTGCAAGTGCTTGTAAGTGAAATTTTGCTTTCGTTTTCACTTTTCAGAAAAGAAAAAAATGAACTTCTAACTCGCCTAGAATTCTCCTTTCCAATTTTCGTTTTCATTAAAGTTTATTATAAGTGCTTCATTAGAATCAGGTACTCAGAATAAGTGTCAAGCAGATAGAGGTAGGCCCAACAGGTCATTTGTAAGGAAGACAAACGCAATAAAAATGTCGCCCACTATAACCTGCGTACAGCCCAGGGAAGTTCAATTAAGCTGATTGAACATTAATTAGAAATGTAGAAGACCTGTGAAAACCTAGATATTATTAGCCAGACAGTTGAACTGAATACTAGGGTTGAATTTTAGTAGCCACATTAAAACAGAGGCCATATTGGAATTTCGCTTGACTTGAGTAAATATTCCGCATTTCTTTCCGAATTTCGTTTCTTATCAAATTTATTGAAACTTCAACTGAATTTTCTTTTGTTATCAATTGCAAGAAGGCGCCTGGCTTCAATTTTTAGAACTTTCTCTTTTATCACCAAAGCCTCTTGTGGCTGACGGTATTTTAGTGCTATAAAATTATTGTGGTGAATGTTACACGTCATGTCCGATAAAAGTCATAATGGGCCTGATGTCAGTAATGAACACGATAATAATATTGAGGGCAACTATGATAATCTACGGTGACGCTTGTGACAGGCATTGTAATTAGATCAGATTAGACTGGATTTGATTTGATTGGATGGGATCATGCTAGATTAGATTAAGGTCAGATAAACGTGAGGTGACAAATGAGGTTTTCTAATACAGTGACGAATGATTAGGGCCAGTTTGAAAAGTATGAATTGATTAATTTAGAATAATTCGCTATTTTGAATGTGGACCAATGGTATTGTAGAAATTGAAAACAAGATTGTAGTTTGGATCGGCAAGTCATATTTGGTTTTCTTGCACTTTTTAATTGCGCATCTCAAAGACAACTGAGATCGATCAACATTTGCAAAGTTGTTACACCTTTTCTACTCACCAGGTTCGAGCCAACAATCGTTGGATTTAGAGATCCAGAGCCACACCGTAGTATTAGCAATAATGTTTGCAGTGAGATGTGAACAGCATTCAATCACATTAAAATAGATAAATACTTACACTCATTTCACTTTTACATTTTCAAAGAAAACGAGAGTAGCCCTACATTTACAAGCACAGGCAAAAAGATGATCGGTTTAGATAAGTCTTTCATCTAACCTCGAGGTACGGCCGTGGGTGTGAAGTGTTAATGACCTCATATTTCTTAGCCTTGGCGTATGAGATTAAGGCAGGTAGCCAGTCCTCAACCTTGCCGCCTTATCATCTCACTGACACTGAATCCACAGTTACTCATTTTACATTAAAATCTGCTAGAGCGCGCCATTGGAGCAGAAATTTCGACTATCTTTCTCACCTGTCATGAATTTGAATACTAAACCTCTCAGTTTACAGTCCAACCCGTTAACCACAAGACTCATACGCCGTTTGATTTTACACAGTTTTAAATAACTGCAGATTAAACAACTATAATTGAAAAATTTTGAATTTTTAAATCGAGTGCTTGATTGTAGGTTAAATCATGATAAACATGGTATTGACTAATTGTAAACATCTATTTGATTTCTTTTGTGTTCCTTCTGCCAGAAATTATGATTATCTACTACGATTTCATTTGAAGCGAAGATGGATTGATGCTTTATGCATTATGAAAACGGCGCCATAAAAGTCATTAGATTAGATTAGATTTGATTAGCTAGAACAATCCTTTCCAACAGTCTCTGAACTTGCCAATATAGCCGATGCGAAACTCCTTTTCTCCATATTACACAACCCTAAGCATGTACTTCACCCATCTTACCTCCACTCCGACCCCTCTCCTCTCACCAACTGAGACCAAGAGCACACAACCATACTCTCCCACCCAAGGACAACTCTCAATTTATCCCCAGATCATTATATAAAAATATTTACTAGTTTATTCTAAAATTTTCTAATGAACTTTAATTTTCTATTATCACTCATGTAAGCATTTCTGCGCTTTTGTCAGATTGTTTCTTTCTTCTCAATAAACGAATATATATAGACATCAATGTAATGCTTTGTCCTATGTCGCAAGGTATCCCTGATATCTGCTGTGTATGCGACAGGCTATCGTCGAGAACAGACATGTTATTACAGGATACAGATATTCAATAACCCAGCTTATCTCATTCAGCCAATGACTTCTATAACGCCGTAGACATGATTCACAATGCATAAATCGATGGTCGCTTCAAGTCAATCTGTAGTCTTATATATAATCCGACAGGTTCAGAAATAACCGCATTTCATCGCAATTGTTTCACATCAAGCGATTCAAGCTTAACTATCATATAAGAAATAAGTGAACACAGGATTTCTATTCGCAACTGTTTCAAATGAAATTGTTCTTACAATGAGAAAGTTTTTTTTTATTTTCGTACTTCTTCCTTTTAGTAGGAGGGATCATGTTCGGGGCACTGGGTGGCGTCTGTGCATTGTCGTGTTATGATTCTGGAAAACGGTAAGGAGAGAGCAGTAGCATTCGCTTCAATGTTTTTGTAAGTATGTATACATGTACACATATGTGTATGCATGTGTGTTTATACACAGTGAGTCATTAAAAAACGTGTCCCTACATAAGTTAACATAATTCATGCAGATTACCATAAATGTTAATGAAATTTCAGAACAATGACGCTTGATGGTCTAGCCAAGTGCTACATAAATTATTTTTTATAAAAAGCTGGAGCATCCTAAACTATAATTACGTCACGACAACCCCGACAAAATGGTGTTTACCGCTGAAGATAAACATAAACATTTTTAAGAAAGAATAAAATTATGGTGCGAAACGTTTTTTTTATAAGATGTTCAGATTAAAGGTGGACTCTTGGTGGATTAAATGCTCTGCTTTCAAAGATCGATGAAACTGGGTCTCTTCATCGTCATCCAGGTAGTGACCGCCCTCAAAGGACCAGAACGGTCGACAATGTTGAACACGTTGAATCGCTGGTGCTCAGTCAGAAAGATATGCCGCAAATGCATCGTACGCGGAGACAAATAGCTCGAGAAATAGGCATCAGCCAGTCATCCGTTAGGAGAATTGCTAAGAGTGATTTATATTTTCGCAATTTTTAAAGAAACGAGTTGCGTCTTTGAATTTTGGAGGCATGGGAGGAAATGGATCAGTGAATCATTGATGAGTCAGTCAAGCAGTGGCTTACGCATCTTCGCGCATGCGTGGATGCCCAAGGAGGTCAATTTTAACATAAACTTAAACTTTCTTAATGCTCAGTAATAACTCTTCTATCTGCACTAAAAGTTCCTCTGACATAATCTGATATCTGACGAAGTTATAGTAAAATATGTATGGACACGTTTTTTCATGACTCACCGTGTATATCCGGCAAGCACTTGGAACCAAATACCACCCTAGCCTGATCGACTCGACAACACTACGGAATTTGAAAGGGAGAGTTGTTCCAATTTCACTGAAGCTCTGAGGATGTGCTGTTGATTTGTCATGGATGGCTCTAATTGTTACGCATGCGGCATCTAGACTCTAGACTCTAGAGCGTTCTCTGAGTTACAGACTATTAAAGGAGTCATGAATTCTATAATAAAATATACTGATCTGCTTCTCAAATGCAGTAGATAAAAGGTTGATGTCGCAGCTCCAGAGTCTGCAATGGAGATCAACAGCGATTAGAGTCACTCAACTCTTGAAATTTAACATTATTTATTAACTAACATTAACTAGTTATAAATCAAATAATTCTTTATTGACTACTTTTAATTTTTGAACTCTCAATAAGGTCAGAGAAGAAGATTAAAGATGAAGAACCTTCCATTGAAAATGAACGATCAGACGGTGAGGAAAACTATGAACCACTTTTACCAAGTAACGCTAATTTGACTTCCTTTGTCGACACTGCCTCTCAGATTGAATTCTTTTCTGCAAACTGGAAATGTTTGAAATATTAATTAGTGCAAATTATTATTTAACTATCACTGTCTTGTCTTCAACCGTCCTCGATTCGACGATTGGCCGCACCACAGAATTTTCTTTCCATCCGCTTCTGTCTCGCGTCTCCCGTCAATCACTGATCAGAGAATAAATAAATATATGACATTCTGTTATCAGTCCATGGCATTTTAGTTTTTTTTTCAGTTGCTGACCCTGAAATTTTGCTTTGGATGATCCCCTTCTCCACGCATTCTCCACTCTTCCGCAGCCGTAAGCTTATGTTTGAAATACAAAACCCTATTATGTTTGACCATTCCGAGTATAATCCACTCCAGCATAATTCGTGTGAAACTATTGTTCCTTATTTTTTTTTTATCCAATTCTTCCAGGTTTATACTCTACAGACTGGACTCATTCACAATTTAGAGCACGTAGGTTCTTTTCCAGCAGACGTCTTTGATGCATTGCTTTAAGGTACAGTGAAGTTAAATAGCGCCTGCAATGTTTAATTTGTGTTTTTTATATAGCGCCTTTTAGAAATTCATCACAGGTGCTCTCGACCTGATAATACACGACCAATGAAGAAAATAGAAAACCTTAAAAAGTCTTAAACGGCTTGCGAGCATGGTTAGCAATTATTCTGGTGCCACCTGAGCACTCGATTTTTTACGCTCGGTAATTAGTTCCTAGTTAAAAAGGAATAAATATATATGTTCTTAGCTTTAGAATGCTATGGTCTTGTCTGTGCCTCAGACGAATGTTCCTTCGACCTGGGGACCACGATTTCAGGATATCTCTAGACTCTAGAGTTTAGAGCTATATAAGCAGTTGTCATACTTCCATCTATTTAACTTAACTTGTACGCATATGTATTATATTATTATAATTATTATAATTATGATTATTATTATTATTTTTGTTATTGTTGCTGCTGCTGTTGTTGTTTAAGCAGTTTTATATAGCGCCCCGAGAGGAGAGAGCAGCGACGTTGCGAACATGAAAAAGCACACACACACACACACACACACACACACACACACACACACACACACACACACACACACACACACACACACACACACACACACACACACACACACACACACACACACACACACACACACACACACACACACACACACACACACACACACACACACACACACACACACACACACACACACACACACACACACACACACACACACACACACACATACACACACACACACACGCACACACACACACACACACACACACACACACACACACACACCTACACACACACACACACATATATATATATATTATCTAATTATACAGCTGATACACGTTTTTGCCAAGTCTGAATTGGTTGATTCTTTATTTTGAATTGAACTATGTTTGCCTTTCTCTCATAGCTAAAGTTGAACAAGATCCAATTAAATCAGTTCGAGGACTCCAGAATCTTGGCAACACCTGTTATTTCAATTCAACTATGCAAGTTCTAGTCCACACACATTTCGTGTTTCGCGATGAACTGAAAGATCATCACATGCAGGGAGAATTTATTCTAAGCGTACTGAAATTCTTTACCGCCATGCAACCTGAAAATGCTACACCATACTCGCCAGATGAATTGCACGACATGTTTGGCAAGAAATCGCCAAAGTTTGATGATTACAGGCAGCATGATAGCCACGAATGTCTTCGCAATTTCCTCGACAATATTCGTAAAGAAGAGAGAGACAATTCAGGAGCTGCTGATAAACGAAAGGTGCTTACGGTTGTAGACAGCGTTTTTGGAGGTCACTTCATAACAGTCTACATCTGCAAGGAATGCGACACGCCGTATCATGTGTGTGAAGCACTTCTCGACATCTCGCTGCCCATTATGATTGATGAGGAGGACTTGGCTGCAATGAACTCAGCTCTT
This sequence comes from Allolobophora icterica, assembly GCA_963556255.1. Lineage (NCBI taxonomy): Eukaryota > Metazoa > Annelida > Clitellata > Crassiclitellata > Lumbricidae > Allolobophora > Allolobophora icterica. Next base: position 13,173,382 of record OY744603.1, on the reverse strand, counting down.
TGTAGCAGCCCCAGAAAGAAGTCAAAGACAGTCAAACTACAGACTGGAAAGAGTAAGGTCGAGCACCATTTTTCCGAAAGTAGGTACCGCTATCGAGAAGCCATAGATAAGCTGACCTCACCATATCTGCCAAAAAAAGAGACATCGATTAAGAAACACTTTACAGTTGAACATTGTCTTACAGTTGAAGATTGTCTAATGTATTTTACTCGGAAGGAACACATACACAACGAATACCTTTGCAACGACTGCTACGGTAAGCACCAGGAAAGGGGAGGTACAGATGTATTGTTGACATCCGCTACGAAGCAAACTATGATTTTCAATCCACCTGCAATTCTAACCCTTCACCTGAAGAGGTTTGAACTGAAGCCGGGAGGGTCCGTGAAGCGCACAGACATGATAACCTATGAAGAACTTCTAGACATAGGACCGTATTGCAGTTCCATGTTTCTTCGTAATGACCGTCCATGTCGAAACATACGGTATTCTTTGTACGGCGTTGTGGTCCACCATGGTTCCACATTGAAGTCCGGTCATTACACGGCCTATGTCAAGATAAAAAACAATGACCCGGATTTCAAGAAATTCCTCCAGGAGAAATACTTCGACAGAGACTTGACCAAGGAGCAGTTGATAGAAATTGTACAACAGAAACAGCCGGATGAAGCTGATAAACAGCCGAGAGAAACTCATAAACAGCCGTGTAAAACTAACAAACAGCCGTGTAAAACTCACAAACAGCCGGGTAAAACTTACAAACAGCCGGGTAAAACTCACAAACAGCCGGGTAAAACTCACAAACCGTCGGGTGGAACTTGGTACTGCATGAACGATTCATGGTTTGACGAAGTCTCTGTGAAAGAAGTCTTAGATCAGGAAGCCTATCTTCTGTTCTACGAAAGGATGTCCTAGGAAATGATAGACGACGCAAAAGTAGCAATAACAATAGCTATAAGAAAATGTATCATTTACACACAGTAAATTACAAATTGTTATTCTTTCAAACAGCTTACACTCATTTTGTTTGATTTTAAATGAATATTTTTCTAAAGATTTTAAACAGAAGTATAGCTGGTGTTAAATAGACCTAGTAAGATTTTTTATATTTGAAAGGACAAACTAAATAAATTTAAAACTATAATGCATTAAAACATTTTATGATTCTTCATTTAAATGACAAACAACTGCAAGTTAATCTGTTAAATGTGTCTCTTTCAATGGTATTTCAACTGCTATCGGCCTCTGATAAGAACGTTGTTTGATCCACACAGTAAATGTCACATAGTGCACGAGAGGTGTCAGGTCCAGTTTACGTCCCACTTTCAGATAGGCCTACTCCATTTAAACCATTTTAAGAATATCTGAAGCTTACGAACCCATGCAATCATATTACCTACTACCGACACGACAGGTATCCCAATGGTTACAACGCTCGCCTTTTGACGTGGGCAGGTATCGGTTCGAGACTCGCCTAGACAGCATCTATGTGTAAAGACCTTGAACAATTTGTATTGTATTCGGACATTTTGCGAAGCGTTTCTATCGGGAGAGCCATTCTGAAGCGCTCCCAGTTGGAGAGACCCCGAGGAAAGAAAGAAAATTTAAGAAAGTTAGATGAAGACGCAAAGAAGGTTGCAAACAAGGATCAAACAAGACTCAGAAGGACATTCAGATGACCGCAGAGGATGACGGAATGGAAATGTGTAAAGATGAAATTTCAGCGGATTCAGACCTCTAGCAAACTAATGAAGGTGAAATAAGGGAGATAAAAGAGGTTCATGCGAGAACAACGAAAACGTCGAGAAGGAGGTAATTGAGGAAGACAAGGATGAGGAAGAAGAGGAAGAAGAGGAAGAGGAAGGGGAAGAAGAGTTGGAGACAAATGGGAAAGCGAAACGAAAAGAAGATCAAACTGAGAAGAAAGTAATCGAAGTAGAAAATAACGAATTTGTCTTCGATGACGAAATGGAGGAAGAAAGGCAACGAAAACAACACAAAGAAGATGAAAACGATGAAAAAAGCGAGGGAGAAGGAAAATGAAGCAGAGAAAGAACAAGACGAAGAGTACAGAAACAAAGAAGTAGGTAAAGACCAAACACCAGAATAAACCCAATATGAACCAAGAACAGAATTGAAGGTAGAACACAAAGATGAGAAAAAAGGATAAAGAACTTAAACAGCGCAACATTAACATAATTATAAGAGAAGATACCAGACGAAGAAGAAAAGCATGTTCAGGAAGAGAAGCATGAATAAGAAAAGTTGGAGGGCGATGAACACATCAGACATAAAAGCAACACGAGTAAGAACAGAGGTGAAGTAGAAGTGCAGAGTAGTAAAAATGCAATACTTCGATCATGACATAACCAAAGAAGAACTCATAGAGATGACCATGAAGAAACAAAGAAAGAGTCCTGCTGCTTCAGCAACAGATAAATTGAGGTATTGTGCAAACGATTCAAGCATCAGCGAGATCTCGTTGAATGAAATCTTGAATCAGGAAGCTGACCTTCTTTTCTATGAACGATTGTAACTGAACAAGTAGGACCAAATTCAATATAGCAAAACATCATGTAGAGACTTTCAAACGCTTCCCAAGGGCGATGTAGATTAATCGACACCAAAAGGTTGGTTTGAAGAAAAGCTTAGCAGGGGATAGGATAAAAAAGAGACTCACATTGACACTTTTGGAATAATAATACTAATTATACTTTGCATGGATTGATACTGTTGCTTTGAAAAAAGGGAAGAATCGATGAGTAGTCCTTAACGCCCCTTGAGGGAGAGCCATGGGTATGACTTCATCAACGACTTCATTTTTCTTGGCCTTGGCATTTGAGACCGGGTGGTCAGTTTTATACCTGGTGATCATTCCACTGACAGTACATGACCAGTGTACTCGTTATAGCAGAGGTGACTTTACTACAATTGGAGTCGAAACCTTGAGACATATTTCTGTCCTTGACCGGATTTGAACCTCCGACAATTCAATTGACGGTCCAACACGCTAATCACTAGACTATTGCCCATCAACACTTAGAATTCAATTGTTGTATCTGATGAAATGACCTAACCGTTGAATACGCTCTGGGTTTTATCATCATGAAAAGAGGGAAGGTATGGAAGGACTTATTGAACTCGAAAGCACGCTTACTTACTTACTATTTTGGTCATCTGACAAGAATGAAGTAACGTCATTGGAAGGGTATAGAGGGTAAGGAGGGGAAGTAAGGAAGGACGGGCCACCAACTCAGATTGGAACAGGGCCACCTGGGCCAGTAAGGCTATGGCGTACACGAGGATCTTGAAGCGCGGCGGTGGTGAAGGGTCTCACGCGATATATTCACTGAAAATGAAGCATACGGTCGCTATTGGAAGCCGTGTTAAGATAATTTGCATTTGAGGCCAGCCTTGTGGGTTGGAAAGAAGACGAGATAGATTGATTATCAGACTAAAATTATAGGACAGTGTTGTACAATAATTCAACTTAGTTTAGTAGCTTTTTCACACAGTAAGTAATAGCTGAATAGTTGGGTGAACTGGGTTCAAATACAGTGTCTGCGCTGTATCGTCATCATAGTGTAGGGCTAATGCTTTATTTTAAACCTTTAATCTTCCATCATGAATAATCACAATACAACTACTTACTAATTAATCTACTATCTTACTTACTTACTTACTCAGTTACTGTTTCAATTACTACGATGGTTTCTTATACCTAAACGAAACGAATCAGTCTACAGTGCTATTTTACTTTTACGATTGGTCATTTTCTTTGTAAATCTCTAATCTGCCTCTGAGTATGCCCGCGCGAGCCCGTGTTTCTTCTAGTTTTCTGTCGACTGTTTAGCTTACTGATGAAATTTTAGTTCTTAGCGACATTTAATACCATTTAGGTTAGCGTATGGAGCGCCTCAGATTACACTTTCTTGAAGTGGCGATATAGGCCTGTAGGCCCTACATTTCTGATTTCAATTACAATCTAACGTCCTGAATGGTCGCAGTGCAGCGCTGCACTGGTTTGCTTATTCTTGCAGGAACTATAGTATCTTCGTATGCACAAAACGAAAATGATCGATCGCATGTGTAGGCCCACATCTCCATTTATAATTGTCACTTTCGTTTATGCATAAGAAGCCCCGTACCCCTGTCAGCGTGCCCATGATGGCCATGAACAGTCGGTGGGACCCATACAGGTCCTATAAGGACCCATGTGGGCATATTTGACCCATTTGGGATCCATACAGGCATGCTGAACGGGCTCTCGACAGCATAGAGATTAAATAATTATAGGCCATTTAATTAAGGGCCTGTGGACTTCGTACAGTGGCTTTAGCCTACGGCTAATACTATGGGATTGCGTTTCTTACCAAGGAAATTTCCCTGGGAAAATTAGCGTAGGCCTACAGATGCTATTTTTAGCCACATTTATCTTAGTGTTTCAGATTAATCGAGGTAAGTACTTTTTGGTTCGTGCATACGTCCTACAGGCCGCTTTCACTATCTTATTCAGATTGGATAAGTTCAGGATAGCATATTACGTTCGTGTAAGGAAGTTCCAAAGACTTTAAGAAATAACAGTTTGCAGCTCTAATTCTGCGAAGGTTAGTCTGAATAATATTTTGTACAATTTTATCTGCTTTGGATACTGATTTAGTTGGAAGTATAGTTTTCACATGTCTGAAAGTTGCTTTCATTTTTACTTTTTGCCTGCTCTATTTTCTACGTTGTCTGTGCTACAGCAAAGGATTTCTACGTTAAGTTTAAGAATAAAGGCTTAAGAGTCTGTGAAGGGTTTCGTACTAGTAAGAGGGTCAGTTACAATAAATATAATGGTTTGTAGACCAACTTCTGTGTATTCTGCACCAAGCTGAGTTTATTTACTGTAAGCCTTGTAACGGAAAGGCTCTGTTTGTTTTCTCGAACTCACTTAGTACCTGATCATTGTCTGCATGTATTAATGTATATGTGTATCAAGACACTTAATATAGTGCCTTATGTTTGGCCTACCTCGGAAAAGCTCTGCACGCGTGGCTATCAAAGATATCTAAACAAAATTTTGTGAAGAAATAAAGTGCCAACGGTCCGTAGATTAAATGGGAGAATACTCCATGAGGACGGACGATCAGAAGGTACGATGGGCACGAGTTGGGATTCGGCATCTGTATATCCTGGTTGACAGGATGCGCAACAATCGTAGACCCAGCTGACTTAAACCTGTGTTTTGTGGTTTTCCTGCTCTTCTCTCTACTTAAACTGCTTCGCTTATTGTGTCGTGAGAAAAATCAAGATACACTTCTTTCAGTACGGTGTAATGTCTTTGCATAATATGAAAAATGCCTGTCTGGGGTTTATACGAAAGCTCGATTTTAGTCTGGACTTGTGTGCGTGTGTGTGTGTGTGTGTGTGTGTGTGTGTGTGTGTGTGTGTGTGTGTGTGTGTGTGTGTGTGTGTGTGTGTGTGTGTGTGTGTGTGTGTGTGTGTGTGTGTGTGTGTGTGTGTGTGTGTGTGTGTGTGTGTGTGTGTGTGTGTGTGTGTGTGTGTGTGTGTGTGTGTGTGTGTGTGTGTGTGTGTGTGTGTGTGTGTGTGTGTGTGTGTGTGTGTGTGTGTGTCGTGTGTTATTCCTTTTTACTTTTACTTTTGGTCTCAGTACGGAATTTTGCGATTCCTACCGATGCGGTAAAATTTTGCCATCAAACAGAAATTTAGTTTTTGTTATCGATTTCAGTGAGACTTTTGCTTTCAGTATGGAGTTTTTTTCTATTACACCCTATTCAGTAAAATTTTAGCTTGAAGATGGAAAGTTTGCTTTTGCTATCGATTCCATAAGAAGTTTTCTTTCATGTTCAAATTAAGTTTAGCAGTACATTTCGATAACATTTTCGCTTTCAAATTCAAATGTTTAGTTTTGTTCAAGGTTTTTCTCACACAGTGACGCATGATTAAGGCCAGTTTGAATAGTCTGAACTAATTAATTTATAATAATTCGCTATTTTGAATATGAACCAACTGCATTGTAGACATGGGAAACATAATTACAGATGCGTTCGGTAAGTCATATTTGCTTTTACTTGCACTTTTCCTTTTCACATGATCAGTGATTCTGAAAATTAAAATCTAAAGACGTGTGAGATTGAACAACATTTCCATAGTTGGTACACCTTGTCTACTCACCAGGCTCGAGCCCACGTCGTTGGATTACAAATCCAGTGATATATCGAATATAGGCTACGGCACACAGTATTATCAACAATAGGCCTCCAGTGTTTGCAGTGAGATGTGGACAGCATTCAATCACATTAAACTATATACACTTATTTCAATTTTATGTTTACAAAGAAAACCAGAAAAGCACACACATTTACAAGCACATGATCGGTTTGCATAAGTCTTTTCATCTTACCTCCAGGTACAGCCGTGGGCACCAAGGGTTTTCTTTACCTTGGCACATTAGAGCCAAGCCTGTAGCCAGTCATCATCATTGCACCTTATCATCCCACTGAATATTGACCTGATTACGGCTCGGTTTTGGCGTGCCATCGGTTTGTGCCTTGTGCATTAAACACCGACGCAATAGAAGTTACTAATTACAAGTGCAATTACATTGCTTTACGTCCAGTATTCATTTACATTAAATTCTAATAGGACGCGCCAGTAGAGGAGAAATTTTGAATATCTTTCTCACCCGTCATGAATATGAATAGGGTCTACTCAATTGTGCGGTTTACAGTCCAGCACTTTAACCGTATGACTATCACTTTTTTATTTTACAAAGTTCTTAAATAATTTCGGATCAAATTAATAATTTTTAGAATTTTAAACTGGTTGCTTAGTCACATGTTGAATCATGATAAACATAGTACTGACTAATTGTTATAAACATCTAATTGTTATAAACATCTATTTGTTTCCTTTAGTGTGCTTTCTTCGAGGGATTGTGATTTTCAACTACGATTTCATTAGAAGCGAACATGGATTGATGCTCTATGCATTTTGAAAACGGCGCTATAAAAGTCATTAGATTAGATTAGATTAGATTAGATTAATTTAGATTAGATAGCGATGTAATGCTATGTTCCATGTCGCAAGACATCCCCTATATCTGCTGTGTTTTACCTTTATCTCGGTCTGTCTGTATGTATGTCTGTCTGTCCGTCTCTTTTTTTCTCTCTTTCTCTCTCTTTCTCTCTCTCTCTCTTTCTCTCTCTCTCTTTCTCTCTCTCTGTCTCTCTCTGTCTCTCTCTGTCTCTCTCTGTCTCTCTCTGTCTCTCTCTGTCTCTCTCTGTCTCTCTCTGTCTGTCTGTCTGTCTGTCTGTCTGTCTGTCTGTCTGTCTGTCTGTCTGTCTCTCTCTCTCTCTCTCTCTCTCTCTCTCTCTCTCTCTCTCTCTCTCTCTCTCTCTCTCTCTCTCTATCTATCTCTTTCTCTCTATCTCTATCTCGCTCTCTCTCTCTCTCTCTCTGGACAATATCGTTTTTTAGTGCTTAAGAAATTATTTTATGTTCATCGTCGAAAACAGTCACGTTGTTACAGGATACAGATATTTAATAACCCAGATTATGTAATTAAGCCAATGACTTCTACGTAATGCACAATGCATAACTCGATTGGGCGCTTCAATCAATCCATAGTCATACCTAAAATCCGACAGATTAGGAAATCGCCGCACAAACTCCGCCACTCCTCGCGCTCTGGTAGTGCCAGTCCCAAGCCTTGAGAAAGAAGGACGGCGACGCTAATCATCATTATAACACAGTGTCGTTAAACAGCAACCATCCAAATCACCGCATTTCGTCGCATTTCTTTTTTACATCCAGTCGCATCGTATGACATTTCTTTTTTACATCCAGTCGCATCGTATGACATAATTATCATAGAAAATTAAGTGAAGATAGGATTTCCATTCGCAACTATTTCAAAAGAAATTGTTTCCGACGAGCAACTTTTTTTATTTGAGTATGTCTGTCTTTTAGGAGGAGTGTTGTCGTTGTTCCTGGCAGTGATACTCAGTCTGTTCAGCGTCCTAAAATTTCTGGGTCTTGATTATAGCAAATGGTAAGGATAGAGAAGTAGCATTGTTTTGTATGTGTGATTGTATGTATGCTTATTATGAAACTTGACCTCTCCCTATTTACATTTATTATGTGTGTTAGTCAAGATATGTTAATTTGATGAAGCTAATAATGTATTATTAATTAAGTTACCTCATGAGTATTGATGTGTTTCCTTTACCTAATTTGAACTTGCTGTCATACGATCCAGTTACTTTGTAGTATCTACAGCTGTTAGGTGGCCCTATTAGCGTTATGTCCCTTCCCTTTTGGGTCTCCGCCTCGTAACCTCTATGAATATAAGTTACCGAGTATACTGTCATAACTGTTAATCAGTGGTTACGGAAAATAAATAGAATTGAAGTGAATGTAAGTATGAATGTGTGCTTATTTTGAACCGAACACCACTACACTCCAGAATGTCAAGGGGAGCGTGATTCTAATTTCACTTAAGCTCTTGGCATGTGCTGTTGATTTTTCCAAGAGGACTGTCATTGAGACGCATACTGCTTCTACAGCGTTCTCTAAGATACAGATGATTAAAGGAGTCTTATGAATTCTCTAATAAAAATTAATGTGCTGATCTGCTTCTCAAATGTAGTTGATAAAATGTTGATATGGCAACTCCAGCATCTGCAATGGAGATCTATGGTGATAAGAGTCATTCAACTCCACACTTAACGTTATTTTTTAAGCTATCATCAACTAATCCTTAATTAACTAATTATTTTTTATTTTTTTTATTTTTGAAATCCTAATAAGGTTAAGAAAGTTGAAGAAAGACGAGGAATCTTCTATAGAAAATGGACGTGAGGAAAACTATTTACCACGTTTGCCGAATGTCGATTCTCCGACTCCCTCTGTCGACACTGACTCTCCTAGTGAGTTGTTTTTGTGCAAACTGGAAATGTTTGAAATATTAATTAATGCAAATTATTATTTCACTATCATTGTCTTGTCTTCCACCGTCCTCGATCCGAGGATTGGCCGCACCACGGATATTTTCTGCTTCTGTCTCTCCTCTTCCTCAATCACTGATCAGAGGATAAATAAGTCTACGACTTTATGCAATCAGTCCACGTTATTTTAGGTTTCTCTTCCGTTCCTGACCCTGAAACGGTGCATTGGATAATCCACTTCTCCACGCATTCTATGTCCGAAATACGAAACCTTCTGTCTTTTGACCATTCCGAGCATAATCCACTCATCTACCGTTCCTTAATTTTAAAAGAAGAATGCAATACTTCGGCGGTTCCTACTCTGCAGATCGGACTCGTTCACATTTTAGAGTCATACATGCAATACATAGGTTCTCTTCAAGCAGGTGGCCAACAGGCGTTTATGATGCATTGCTATGAGGTACAGCGAAGTTAAATAGCCGTACAATATGTAATTGTAAGTGTTTTTTATAGCGCCTTTTATTCATCAGAGGTGCTCCCTACCTGATAATACAAGACCAGGATGAAACAGAGTGGGCTTAAACCACATGCGGGCATGGTTGGCATTTGGTTGGATGAACGTTTGTGGAATACTAAGCCACCTTATGCCACCTGAGACCACCATCTATTTTTGACTCAGTAAATGAGTAATAAGTTGGGAGACTAGAATGGCCGTTGTCTTTAGATTGCTATGGTCTTGTCTGTGCCTCAACAGAATGTTCCTTCTACAAGAGGGCCACGCTTTGAGGAACTCTAGTGCTATATAAGCAAGTTTCTTACTTCGATCTATTTAACAGCAAGTATATATATATATATATATATATATATATATATATATATATATATATATATATATATATTAAGGCTGTTGTTTAATCGCAGTTAACGCACGCGATTAACGCGTTAAAATTTCTGGACGATTAACGCGATTAAAAAATTTAATCGCGATTAAATTTTAATCGCAAACACACAGTTTTGGATAGGAATTTACCGAAAACTGCAATGCGTGAAGTAGGCCTATTGCCGAAGCCAAAAGTCTTTGGCCGAGATTGGGTTTAATTCACACAGTTGTGGCATGTCTGTCTAGTGATGATCTCGCTTATGAAAGGAAGGCAAGCCCCAAGTTCTATAAAATGGGGTTTAATCTAGTAAACATACGATATTAACCATACAGAAGTAGGTTGAACGCACATGTCTCTTAACGAACAGCAAAGAAGAACGCTGGTCACCGACATTCACCAGACACGACTCGAAACAGTCAAAACGTCCGACAGCAAACATACGACGAATAGAAGACGTACAAACGCCAAGAAGTTCCAGCTACAGAACTAGCTTCAACAGGGAAATGAAACTACTACTTCGAATTACAGTGGTCTTCCATGAAAGAAGACAAAAGACTAATGTCAACAATTCAAGTCTACTGGCTTCAAAGCCAAATAATCTTAAGTAAACCTTAGGCGGTCTATCATGAGCTCAGCGAGAGTTAGCCCACACGGTCAACAGAAACAACAGAATGAGCTCTCGCACTACGTCGCAAGTCCTATTTATAGATAATGACACTCCTTGAACTCTATCGGAATCCTGCTAAATCCTACATGCAACAACATAAACTTTTCATACACATTCTCACCATATCTAAATATGTTGATTCGTTGCTTGTATTGGGTTTTTGCTTGTCTGCTACAGCTAAAGATGAAGAACATCCAATGGAACCAGTTCGAGGACTACAGAATCTTGGCAACACCTGTTATTTCAATTCAACTATGCAAGCACTAGTCCACACAAATTTCGCCTTTCGCGATGAATTAGAAAATCTTCACAAGAAGGGAGAATTTACTCTAAACGTACTGAAATTCTATAGGGCCATGCAAGCAGAAAATTCTAGATCATACTCGCCAGATGAACTGCACTGGCCATTTGGCGAGAAATCGCCAAGGTTTGCTGATAAGAAAACACCATACTCGCCAAATGACCTGCACCGGTCATTTGGCAAGAAATCGCCAAAGTTTGCTGATTACAGGCAGCATGATAGCCACGAATGTCTTCGCAATTTCCTCGACAATATTCGTAAGGAAGAGAGAGACAATTCAGGAGCTGCTGACAAAAGAAAGGTGCTTACGGTTGTGGACAGTGCCTTTGGCGGTCACTTCATAACAGTCTACATCTGCGAGGAATGCGACACGCCGTATCATGTGTGCGAAGCACTTCTTGACATCTCGTTGCCCATCATGATTGATGAGGAGGACTTGGCCGCTATGAAATCGGCGCATGGTAGCAACCCCGCAAAGAAGTCAAGGACAGTCAAACTACAGAGTCAGGTCAAGCACCATTCTTCGCAGACCGATGATTCAAATAAAAGCAAACTTACGATGTCGTCAATCGACATCTTAACACAGAGTCAGTCTTCTGAATCAGATTACAAATCAACTGCAGTGGAGAACGAAAGTGAGCAGAATCCTAGTGAAACAGAGCAAGACTCCAAATTGGATGTCAAATTGGAACAGAATACGTCAGATCAATCTTCTCAGTTAAAATCTAAAAATGAAACCACTGACAGGCATTTGACTGAAATATACGCCCAGCATTTGGCATCAGATCACGAACATGATGTAAGCTTTGCTCCAAATGAGCCAGAAGCACACTCAATTCAAGAAGAAGCTACGCTTGAAACTGCAGAGTTGCACATATTGAAAGACAAGGTAGACATATCCCCAGCGAATGCTGAATTGGAAAACACATCAGATGGCGAGATAGGGGAGACGTTTACAAAAAAATCTTTAGCAATTCAGAAAATGATTGATCTAGACCCTGAACCTGGGACATTTTCTTTGGACGATAAAAACGAAAATTTTGGAAAGTCGAAGAGAACGTTTGAAATTGAAACTAATTTGGAAGAAGTTTGTAAGGAGAAAGAATCAGAGACACCAGAAGAAGAAGACAATAAGGAAGCAAAGATTCCTGATAAGGCGAAGGAATCCACAAATGTGACAGACTCAGAAACATTGGGCGAAAATGTCGTAAACAGTTGTAGCTCTACTAATGCTGAAAGTGATTTAGCTGAGAAAAACGACACAGCAAATGATCCAAGCCCATCTGAAGGATATTCACATGAGCCAAGTATTCCAGTTGAAACAGAATACAACAAAGAAAGCGAAGATCGTGGATGGGAGAAGAGTGACCCTCGTGACAATCCAACGGAAATTCGGGAATGCAACGAAGAACAGGAGCAGTCATCGGAGGACCAACAGCATAGACAACGAGATGAGCAGCGCCGTGGTAGACAACATTCCCATTACACAGAATTAGTACAGCAACAATGTAACACAGAAGAGAGAGAAGAAAAAGATAAAAATGAACAAGTACAAGAATATGAAGAACAAGATATTGAACAACCATCACAAAAATTTGACAACGAAGACAGTGACAAGGAAAGCGAAGGAGAAGGTCAAAAAGACGACGACGAATACGAAGACAGAATCGTTCTTGAAGAAGAAGCCAAAGAAGAAGGCGAAGAAGGAAATGTTGTAGAACAGAAAACCGACGTAGAAAACGAAACACGAAAAGTTGCAGAAGAAATCAAGGTAGAAAAAGGACTAGAAAACGAAGGACAAGACGTGGAACAAGCGCAAGAAAAAGACGACGACGAACATGACGATAAAGACGAAGGAAAGAAAGAGGAAACAGAAGAAGATGATAATGAAGAAAAAGTCGATGAAGAAGGCGAAGAAGGTAACGTTGTAGAACAGCAAACCGACGTAGAAAACGAGGAACGAAAAGTTGCAGAAGAAATCAAGGTAGAAAAAGGACTAGAAAACGAAGGACAAGACGTGGAACAAGCGCAAGAAAAAGACGACGACGAAAATGACGACAAAGAAGAAGGAAAGAAAGAGGAAACAGAAGAAGATGATAATGAAGAAAAAGTCGAAGAAAAAGGCGAAGAATGTATTGTTGTAGAACAGAAAACCGACGTAGAAAACGAAACACGAAAAGTTGCAGAAGAAATCAAGGTAGAAAAAGGACTAGAAAACGAAGGACAAGACGTGGAACAAGCGCAAGAAAAAGACGACGACGAATACGACGATAAAGAAGAAGGAAAGAAAGAGGAAACAGAAGAAGATGATAATGAAGAAAAAGTCGATGAAGAAGGCGAAGAAGGTAACGTGGTAGAACAACAAACCGACGTAGAAAACGAGGAACGAAAAGTTGCAGAAGAAGTCAAGGTAGAAAAAGGACTAGAAAACGAAGGACAAGACGTGGAACAAGCGCAAGAAAAAGACGACGACGAACATGACGATAAAGAAGAAGGAAAGAAAGAGGAAACAGAAGAAGATGATAATGAAGAAAAAGTCGATGAAGAAGGCGAAGAAGGTAACGTTGTAGAACAGCAAACCGACGTAGAAAACGAGGAACGAAAAGTTGCAGAAGAAGTCAAGGTAGAAAAAGGACTAGAAAACGAAGGACAAGACGTGGAACAAGCGCAAGAAAAAGACGACGACGAACATGACGATAAAGAAGAAGGAAAGAAAGAGGAAACAGCAGAAGATGATAATGAAGAAAAAGTCGATGAAGAAGGCGAAGAAGGTAATGTTGTAGAACAGCAAACCGACCTAGAAAACGAAAAACGAAAAGTTGCAGAAGAAGTCAAAGAGGAAGAAGGACAACAAAATGAAGAACACGAGCAAGACGTAGACAAATCGCAAGATAAAGTCGAAGGCGAACTTGACATAAAAGCAGAGGGAAAGAAAGAGGAAACAGAAGAAGATGATGATGAAGTAAAGGACGAAGAAGAAGTCAAAGAAAAAGTTGCAGAAGAAAAAAGAGAAGAAAATGATAAAGAGGAAAATCTACAACGCAGAGAAGAACTAGAAGAAGGGGAATTTGAGGAAGAAGAAGATGCTTTCGAAACCAGCGACCCCTATCGTGAAGCCGTAGATAAGCTGATGACGCCTCTTTCTTTGTCTTCACCATATCTAACAAATAACGAGAGGGCGATGAAGAAACATATTACAGTTGACGATTGTCTTATGTATTTTACTCGGAAGGAACACATTCACAAGGAATACCTTTGCAACGACTGCTACGGTAAGCACCTTGAAAAAGGGGGTACAGATGTATTGTTGACATCAGCTACGAAGCAAACTATGATTTTCAATCCACCTGCAATTCTGACCCTTCACCTGAAGAGGTTTGAACTGAAGCCAGGAGGATCCGTGAAGCGCACAGACAAGATAACCTATGGAGAATTCCTAGACATAGCACCGTATTGCAGTTCCATGTGTCTTCGTAATGATCCTCCATGTAAGAATATCTGGTATTCTCTGTACGGCGTTGTGGTACATCATGGTTCCACATTGAAGTCAGGTCACTATACGGCCTATGTCAAGATAAAAGGCAATGACGCGAGTTTTAAGAAATTCCTCCAGGAGAAATACTTCGACAGAGACTTGACCAAGGAGCAGTTAATTGAAATGATGCAAGAGAAACAGCCGGGGGAAACTAATAAGCAGACGGGTGAAACTTGGTATTGCATGAACGATTCATGGTCTGACAAAGTCTCGGTCAAAACAGTCTTGAATCAGGAAGCCTATCTTCTGTTCTACGAAAGGATGCACTAAGAAATTAGAGACGACGCAAAAGTTACAATAACAATAGTAAATACCAAAGCTTTTACAGAATGCATTAATAACACATAATAAATTGCAAAATGTTATTTTTTCAAGCTGTTTACTGCCATTTTGTTTAATTTTTGATTTAAATGAATATTTTTCTAAAGACTTGAAACATTGAAGTATAGTTGGTGTTAAATAATACTTAGTAGGATTTTTTATATTCAAAGGACAAAGTAAAATAAATTTAGAACTATGATACATTAAAATATTTGATTCAACTGCCAGCCAGTCTGTTAAATGTGTCTCTTTCAATGTTATTTCAACTGCCATCGACTTCTAATAACAACGTTTTTTGTCTACATAGTAAATGTCACATAGTGAATGAAAGGTGTCAGGTCCAGTTTGCGTTTCGCTACCAGCTGCACCATTTTAATCATTTTAAGATATGCTGCCTACATACCATTGGTTACAACGCTCGCCTTGTGACGCGGACAGGTCTGGATTCGAGACTTCCCTAGACAGCAACTGTGTAAGGACCGTGAACAGATTGTATTGTATTGTATTCAAACATTTTTAAAGCTCTTGTATCGGGAGAGCCATTCAGAAGCGCTCCCCGTGCGAGAGACCCCAAGGGAAGAAAAAATTTTGTAAGAAAGGTAAATAAAGACGCAAAGGAGGTCGAAAGCAAGGGTTAAGCAAGACTGAGAAAGACACTCACATTACCGCCGAGGATGATGGACTGGAAGTGAGTGAAGATGAAATTTCAGAGGATTAAGAACTCGAGCAAACTAGTGAATGTGAAATAAGGGAGACAAGAGAGGATGAACGCGAGAACGACGAAAACGTTGAGAAGAAGTAGAATAGAGGAAGACAAGGACGAAGAAAAAGAGGAAGAGAGGAAGAAGAGGAGGCAGAAGGGAAAGCGAAACGAAAAGAAGATCAAGCTGAGAAGAAAGTAATGGAAGTAGAAAATAACGAAGTTGGTTCGATGAGGGAATGGAGGAAGAAAAACAACGGAAACAGCACAAAGAAGATGAAAATAATGAGAAAGATACGAGGGAGAAGCTAGATGAGGAGGGAACAAACGAAGAGTACAGCAGCAAAGAAGAAGGTAAATAAGAAACAGTCAAGCACCAGAATGAACCCAAGATGAAGAAAGAATAAAGATTGAAGGAAGAACATACAGAGGAGAAAGAAAATGATGAAGAACTTAAACAGCGCAACATTAACATGTTAGAGAAGATACCCGGCGAAGAAGAAAAGCATGTTAAGGAAGAGAAACATGACAAAGAAGAGTTGGAAGACGATGAAGACATCAAACATAAAAGAAATAATGAGTAAGAACAGAGGGAAATTAAAAGGGCAGAGGAGTGCTTCGACACTTATGAATGGTGACTGGAAAGTACAACAACAACCTGTTGAATTGTAAATCCAGGCCACAGCCAAAAGTTGAATCTTCAATCGTACATCCGTAAAAAGAAAGCAGGTAGTGACTCAAAAGTTAGAGCCAGTGTAAAAGCGCCAGAACGGTCGGACGTGGGCCCGACCACCGGAAGAACACTGAATGTATCAGAAGATGAGGAGCAAGGAAGAGAAAATGATTCTTATAAATACATCATTAGTTTACTCATGCAAACACTCAGTACTTACTCAAACCTCAGTTGAGCAGCATCGACATCACACCAAAATCTGTCGAAGATTGCCTTATGTACTTCACTCGGAAAAACACATACACAAGGAATATCTTTGCAACGACTGCTACAGTAAGAAATTGGAAAGGAGTGTAAAGAAGTGTTGTTGATACCCGCTACAAAGCAAACTGCAATGTGCGAACTTCAATTCGCCTGCAATGCTAACCCTTCTCCTGAAGACGTTTGAACTGAAGCCGGGAGGATCCGTGAAGCGCACAGACATGATAACCTATGGAGAATTCCTAGACATAGCACTATATTGCAGTTCCATGTGTCTTCGTAATGATCCTCCATGTCGAAACATCTGGTAATCGTTATACGGTAATCGCTGGTAATCTCGGGATATCTGGAGTTTGGAAACTACCAAGCCTACGTGAAGTTACATACATGTAGGAACGAACAAATGAGAATCGACAGATTTCTGCAGATGCAATACTTCGATTGCGATATAACTAAGGAAGAACTCAAGGAGATGGCGATGAAGAAACAAAGAGGACTGCTTCTTCAGCAACAGATAAAGAGTGGGAGGATCCGTGAAGCGCACAGACATGATAACCTATGGAGAATTCCAAGACATAGCACCATATTGCAGTTCCATGTGTCTTCGTAATGATCCTCCATGTCGAAACATCTGGTAATCGTTATACGGTAATCGCTGGTAATCTCGGGATATCTGGAGTTTGGAAACTACCAAGCCTACGTGAAGTTACATACATGTAGGAACGAACAAATGAGAATCGACAGATTTCTGCAGATGCAATACTTCGATTGCGATATAACTAAGGAAGAACTCAAAGAGATGGCGATGAAGAAACAAAGAACAAGTCCTTCTTCTTCAGCAACAGATAAAGAGTGGTATTGTGCAAACGATTCAAGCATCAGCAAGGTCTCGTTGAATGAAGTCTTGAATCAGGAAGCTTAGCTTCCGTTCCATGAACGATTTTAATTGAACATGTCATGCAACATAACAAAACATTTATGTAGATACTATCAACCAATTACCAAAGGCGATGTAGATCAATCGATATCAAAAGCCTGGTTTGAAGAAAAGCATAATAGTCAGTGGGGATGGGGTAAAAATGACTTCCAAATTGAGATTTTGGAATTTTAATATTATTTATTCTTTACACAAATTGATACGGATGTCTGATGTTTTGACAAAACCGGAGAAGAAGCGATGCGAAATCCCTTACGCCATAACCTTGAAGCACAGCTGTGGGTATGACTTCCTCAGCGACTTCATTTTTCTTGGCCTCGTCATATGATGCCGGGTGGTCAGTTTGCTCCTGGGTCACGTGATCCTTCCACTGATAGTAAGAAAGAAATTAAGTAAGAAATTGGAAAGGACTGTACACGACCATTGTACTTGTTATAGCTGAGATGACTAGGGGGCGCAAGTGGAGTCAAAACCTTGAGACATATTTCTGTCCTTGGCCGGATTTGAACCTCAGATCATTGGATTGACAGTCCAACGCGTTAACCACTAGACTGTTGCGTCCCACCACTTTGAAATCAGTTGTATCTTATGGATGACCTAACAGTGAATAAGCTCTGGGTTTTATCATTATGAGAAGATGGAACGTATGGGAGGGCTTCTTGAACTCGAAATCACGCTTACTTACAATTTTGGTCATCTGACAAGAATGTAGTAACGTCAATGGGAGAGTAAACAGGTTAGGGAGGGGAAGTAAGGAAGCGATGGGCCACCAAATTAGAGTAGAACAGGGTCGAAAAGGCTATGGCGTACACGAGTACATTGAAGAGTGAGGCATCCAGTCATACGGACGGCGTTGGTGAAGGATCTCAACCTATAAACACACTGAAAATAAAGCATGATCGTTGCCATAGGTTGCTATAGGAAAACGTGTACACTTAACTTACATTTAAGGCCAGCCTTGTGGGTCGCATAGAGGAGATAGATTGATTATCAGACTGATATTATAGGACAGGGTTGTACAATAATTCAACTCAGTTTAATAGCTTGTTCACACATCACACATTGTCTGTCAAGCAATATAATTACCGATGTACATCGCGTAACTCCAGGGAGGAATGGAGGGAGGGAGTCAAGGCCGGCCGTCCCTCCCTCACTCACTCAGGCCGACCCAGTCCATAGGTCAGCTGGACCCCATTTCTCACACACACACACACACACACACACACACACACACACACACACACACACACACACACACACACACACACACACACACACACACACACACACACACACAGCGCGTCAGCGGGTACAGGTGACCTATCGATATCTCTGTCTGTCTGTCTGTTTGTCTGTCTCTCTCTGTTCTCTGTGTCTCTCTTCCTCTCTATGTCTGTTTCTGTCTGTTTCTGTCTGTTTGCGTCTCTCTCTGTCACTCGCGTCAGCGGATACAGCTGACCTCTCTCCGTCTCTCTCTCTCTGTCTCTCTCTCTGTCTCTCTCTGTCTCTCTGTCTATCTCTCTGTCTCTCTCTCTCTGTTTCTGCCTGCCTGCCTGTATGTCTGTATGTCTGTCTCTGTCTCTGTCTCTGTCTCTGTCTCTGTCTCTGTCTCTGTCTGTCTGTCTATCTGTCTGTCTGTCTGTCTGTCTCTCTATCTCTCTCACACACACACACACACACACACAGCGAGTGTCACGCTGCAGTGCTCAAAAATGCAAAATCTTCGTAAACTGCAACAGCAAAAAGCGACTGACGAGGAAGTCAATCACACGGATATTAATTTGGTAGATAACAATTTAGCTAACGTATTTCATACATTTTTATTCTCAAGCACATTAAAGTTTCTAAACTAAATTACATAGGCCCACCGTGATTTTTAACGGGTTACAGCTACTAAAGTAATAACTGAGCAGTTGGGTGAATTGGATTCAAAGACAGTCTCTACGCTGTATCTCCACCACAGCGAGGGGCTCAAGCTTTAGTTTAAACCTTTAATCGTCCATCATGAATAATTACTCGCAATGCAAAGCGGTTCTAGATTGCTTACTTACTTACTAGCTATAGCTTACCTGCCTACTTGAAACAGTAACTAACTTAGTAACTGTTTCAATTACTACGATGGTTTCTCATGCCTAAACGAAACGGACCATCGGATCATTCAACAGTGTATATTTACATTTACAAATGGTCATTTTTGTTATAAATCTATTTTATGTGCCCGGGCAGGCCGCCACTTGTGTGCCTTCTGGTTCATGTGCACTGTTTTAGTGTTTTGTTCTTACAGATGATATAATATAATTCCATTAGAATACCGTAGAGAGCGCCTCGGATTTTCTTCTCGTAAGTGGCGATATAAAAATTTCTGATTAAAATTACAATTTCTTATTAAAATTACAATCTTCCGCCTTGAACAATCGCAGTAACGCCAGTAATCACAGCGATGGGTTCGAGGGTCCAAACCAAACATCCATTGCAAGTGTAGGCCCACATCGGGGGTACTGCTTATAGGTAGTCAGCGCGCCCGAGTTGACCATGAACAATTCATGGGACCGATACAGGTCCTACAAGGACCCGTATAGGTATATCGGACCCACACGGGACCATACTGGCATGCTGAACGGACACCGGCTCCCGAGATATTCTATCCCCCTTAAAGCGTATCCCCCCGGATGGAATAAACCGGTTTAGAGTATCCGGTAGGATGAACCATTCTATCCCCCCCTCGTCATACGCATCACGATAGCCTCGACGAAATTCCAGTCAAAATCACCAAAAACAAAGTAAATTGATTTCAGGTCGACGTACAAACTAAAGATACGCAATTCAAAAATTTTGTGTGCAATAAATCTAAACAGTACGACTGAATAAGCTTACACTTAGAAACCGCCAAAAATGCAAACTAAACCGAATACTCCATTTCGCTAAGGGGGATACGCATGTATGTGGGATACTCTATTTCGTGACACCGGCATAGAGACTAAATTGTAGGCTATTTAATTAAAAGCCTGGTGGACTTCGTCCAGTGTCGCCAGCCGACAGGTAATACAATGCAACTGCGCTTATTACCAAGGAAATTCCCCCGGGAAAATTGGTGCACATGTGCTATTTTTAGTCACATTTGGCCTAACTTACTGTTTCAGACTTATCGAAGTAAGGGCTTATTGGTTCACGCACACGTCATTCAGGCAGCTTTCACTATCTTACATGTATTCAGGTTGGCTGAGTTCGGGACAGCGGATTACGTTCGTGTAAGCAAGTCCCAGCGACTAGAGGAAAGAACAGATCCTTAAAGCAGCTTTAATTCTGCGAAGGTTAGTCTAAGTAACATTTTGTACGATTGCCTCTGCTTTTGACACTGATTTACGTTAAGGTATAGATTTTAGTTGTATGGAAGTTGCTTTCACTTTTACATTTAATGTAAAAGTGAAAGCAACTTTTTGCTTGTTCTATTTTCTACGTTGTCTGTGCTAAAGCAAAGGATTTCTGTGTTTAAGGAAATAAGGCTTAAGGTTCTGTGAGGCGTTTGGTACTAGTAAGAAGGTCAGTTACAATATGGTTTACAGACTAATTTCTGTGTATTCTGTAGGCCTACTAAGCTGAGTGTTCATGCATTTGTTGTATACCTTGAACCAGAATGGCCCTGTTTGCTTTCACGAGCTCACTTAAACTTCGTAATGGCTTCGCTGATATTTTGTATATCTAACACCTGATCATTGTTTGCATGTATTTTTGTGTATGTGTATCAAGACACTTAATATAGCGCCTTTTAGTAGGCATAGCTCGTAAAAGCACTGCACGCATGGCTATCAAACAGATTACAAACAAGGGTGGAGAAATAAAATGGAATCGAAGACTACTCCATGAGGACGGACGATGAGAATGTATACGATGAGCTCGAGTTGAGATTCGAAAGCGCGGCATCCTCATATCCTGGCTGACAGAAAGCGCAACAATCGTAGACACAGCTGACTGAAAACTAGAACACAGAGCTATCTCATGTTTCGTGGTTTTCCGTCAATTCTCTGTACTTCAACTTATGCGTTTAGTGTGTCGTGAGAAAACTAGACACGATAAACTTTCTTTTAGTACGGTGTAATGTCTTTGCATATAGGCTATCTGCGGTTTATAGACCAGCGTGTCTCGCGTGTTTGGCCTGTATTATTCCTTTTTACTTTTACGTTTGGTCTCAGTATGGAATTTTTTAATTCCTATTCCTATAAGCGGGGAGCCTCACTATACCGTCCAATTAAAAGTCGTACAAATGTAAGACGGTTTAGTATCAGATCAGCTGGTCCGCTAATCTGGAACCAGATCTCTGTGGAAATTCGTTCATTGCAACACAGGCATTTGTTCAAGAGCAAATAAGAATCTTTCTCCTGATGCATGTAGTGAATCTAAATAATCAATCAATACGATTTGATTTCGAATTTGGTGGTTTGGTCGAGCCGGGGCCCGGCTCGTGAGTATTGTTACCTAAGGTTTGTTAGTTATGTTTAGTTAAGCCATCAGTATCAAACGCCTCCAAGCGGTGAGGGAGTAAGAGGATTGAGCTAGGTACTGATTGTGCTACTGTGAGGGGAGCAACTATACTGTGCCATCATTGTAAATGTAATAGCATCTAGCAGGGCATCCCCAGTCAACGGGATCTAGGTCCCTTAGGGGCGCTCATTGCCTCTTGTGACTCCAAGAATTCAATCAACTGCATAATCTCACCTGTTAGAAAAGGATATGGAGAAATTGGAAGTTAGATAGTACGAATTCCTTTTACCTAGATATTCTTAGTCACTGAGTTTACAGATTCTGTACTATATTATATAAAATTCTTGTTGTATATGATTGTCAGATGTAGTCATTGGATGCAATAAAGAAAGATGTTATTTTTTTATGATGTTATGTTATGCTGTAAATTTTTTGCATACAAACTGAAATTTAGTTTTTGTTATCGATTTCAGTGACACTTTTGCATTCAGTATAATTTTGTTTCTATTACAGCCTATAGGGTAAAAGTTTTGAATGAAGATGGAAAGTTTGCTTTTGCTATCGAGTCCAGAAGAAGTTTTCCATCACATTCAAATTTACTTCAGCAATAGATTTCGAAAAAATTACCCCTACAAATTCAAATATCTTAGTGAATGCTCTGTTCTCAGCATGAAATTTTGCTTTTCCGTTTGCTTTCTGCAATATGCTTGTTCTCAGCCAAAGAAACTTTGCTCTCGTTTTCTCTTTTGAGAAAAGAAGATTTAAACAGTGAATTTTCACATCACCTAGAATTTTTCTTTCCAATTTTCTGAATCGTTAAAGTTTTGCTTTTAATTGCTAAGTTTGATTTTTATGCTTTCTGTTAATAACCTCTTGTGTGATAATGTGGTGAAATCCATCAGTGAAGTATCATGAGTGCTTCTGTAGAATTAGGTGCTCATAATGAGCGTCAAGCAGATATAATCATGTCGCCCACGATCACCTGCGTACAGTCATGGGAACTTCATTTAAACTAGAGAGTCGCGAATCGACTGGCAGTGTGTAGCGTAAAAATTTTTGTCGTTGATGTGTCGCGAAAACTTGGTGTATCGCGAAATCTCACAGCCTACATCCGTCATTCTTGCAGTACACATGCTTACAATCTGGGGCGGCCATGATGTTTACCTTGTACAGTAAAGGCCCCTTCACGTTAGCGGCCGCGCCGATGTCTACCTTTATCCATTGTATACTGTAACATTCGAAATGGATAAATTTATCAGAATAAAACGAAAATTCTGCGAATCTACAACTGATGATGCGAAATCAGATTTTGGTAGCAATGAGACGGATTCTAACAACAAAAGTAGTGAATACGAAAACGATGCTGCTGCCACTGCTAGTTTTAGTGAAACAACCAAATAAAAATGAAAACAAGAAGAGATTAGATAATTGTGAGATAATGGTGAGGCGACAATGAAGGTTTTTCTAATACAATGACGTATGATTAATACCATTTTGAATAGTGTGAATAAATAAATTTAGAATAATTCGCTCTTTTGAATGTCAACCAATTGTATTGTAGAAATGGGCAGCAAGAATGTAGGTTCGATTGGTAAGTCATATTTGCTTTTTTTGCACTTTTTACTTGCATACGGAGAGTAATTCTGAGAAATAAAATCTAAAGTGAGATCGAACAGCATTGCCATAGTTGATACACCTTGTCTACTCACCAGGCTCGAACCAAGAGACGTTAGATTACAGATCCAATGCGCTATCGAGTAGAATGGCACACACAGTAGTATTAGTAATACTATCTGCAGTGAGATGTGAACAGCATGCAATCACATTAAAATATATACACTCATTTTACTTTTCCACTTACAAACAACGGCTAAGCATGCAAATAAATGTTTAAAACAGTGGCAAAATGCAAAAACACGATCTGTTTAGATTAGTGTTTTCATCTAACATATTTGTATTCCCAACTTCTCAGTTTAGAGTCCAGCACGTTAACAACTGGCTGTCCCTCACCTTTTTATTTTACACAGTTCTTAAATAACTGTAGATTTAAAACTTTAATTAAAATTTTTAGAATTTTAAATTGAACGCTAAATTATGATAAACACAGTACTGACTTGTACACATCAAGTTGTTTCCTTTAGTGTGCCTTCTGCAAGGAACTGTGATTGTCATCTACGATTTTCATTAGAAGTATAATGGTGTTATTAGGTAACTCCCATTTGCGCACACTATAATTCATATTGATTCCAGGTTGGGCGGACCAATACAGTATGATCAAGGGTTAAATTGCAATCTATGGGATAGTCAGTTGGTTGTAGTCAATGATGTCATTGATAACTGGTTGCGTCTCCATTGGCTAATTCCAGGGATGACAGGTGGCTGTCTGTTCCCCTTCCTATCAGGAGTTGCCACGGGATAGATCAACGTAGCTTAGGCCTTTAAATAGAGTCTGGTGAAGGAATCGTTTCTTAAGATTTATTTCTACACGTTCTAATGTAAGTTAACCGTTATAATTTTTGTCAGTTGTCATGTTCACTTCATTCATTTCTCTTGTAAGTGAGCTAGTTCCTTCCCCATATTTAGGCTCATCGTGGTAAAGTCCCATCATAGAAACAAACATGGATTGATGTTCTATGCATTAATAAAACGGCGCTATAAAAATCATTGGACTATATAGATAATATTATTAGAGTAGATTAGATAGCCATATCGCAAGGCATCCTTATATCTGCTGTGTTTAAGACAGGTTATCGTCTAAAACAGACACGTTATCACAGGATAGGCCTACAGATATTTATTAACTCAGATCATCTAATTCAGCCAATGACTTATGTAGCGCCGTGACATATTGCACAATGCATCATCGATCGATGGTTGCTTCAAGTCAATCCGTAGTCATACATATAATTCGACAGGTAGTGCCAGTCCCAAGCCTGGAGAAAGGAGGAAGACAACGCTGATCATCTTTGTTGTTAAAGAGCTACCAACCAACCAAATCACCGCATTTCATCGCATTTCCTTTTGAATCCAGTTGCCTCGTATGACATAATTATATTATAAAATTAAGTGAAGACAGGATTTCCATTCACAACTGCTTCAAATGAAATTGTTTCCGACGAGCGAGTTAGTTTATTTTGAGTATTTCTGTCTTTTAGGGCGACGGTTGCTGCTCGTGACAATAGCGCTGGCTGGCCTCTGTGGCGTCTATGCGTATCTGCGGTAAGGATAGAGAAGTGCCATTGATTTTGTATGTATGTATAATAAATTGAACCTTCCCTATTTACATTTACTAAGTGTGTTAGTTAAGATATGTTTGTTTGATGAAGCTAATAATGTATTATTAATTAATTTACCACATGAGTATCGGTGTGCTTCCTTTAGCTATTTTGAACCAGCTGTCATACGATCAAGTTACTTTGTATTATTTACAGCTGTTAGGTGTACCCTATTAGCGTTATGTCCCTTCCCTTTGGGTCTCCGCCTCGTAACCTCTATGAATATAAGTTGCCGAGTACACTGCCATAACTGTTAATCAGTGGTTACAGAAAATAAATCGAATTGAAGTGAATGTAAGTATGAATGTGTGTTTATTTTGAACCGAACATTATCGCCAGATCGTCTCCACTACACTCCAGAATTTCAAGGGGAGCGTGGTTCTAATTTCATTTAGGCTCTTGGGATGTGCTGTTGAGGACTGTAATTGAGACGCATACTGCTTCTACAGGGTTCTCTAAGTTACAGATTATTAAAGGAATCTTATGAATTCTCTAATAAAAATTAATGTGCTGATCTGCTTCTCAAATGTAGTTGATAAAATGTTGATATCGCAACTCCAGTGTCTGCAACGGAGATCAATGGTGATAAGAGTCATTCAGCTCTTCGCACTTAACGTTATCTTTTAAACTACCACTAACTAATGCTTAACTAACTAATTTTTTAATTTTTTTTGAAATCCTAATAAGGTTAAGGAAGAAGAAGAAAGACGAAGAATCTTCTATAGAAAATGGACGTGAGAAAAACTATGAACCACCTTTGCCGAATGTCGATTCTCCGACTCCCTTGGTCGACACTGACACTGAGAGTGAGTTGTTTTTGTGCAAACTAGTAAATGTTGGAAATATATCTTTATGTTAATAATTATTTAACTATCATTGTCTTGTCTTCAACCGTCCTCGATTCAAACATTGGCTGAACACAGAATTTTCTGTCCATCTGCTTCTGTCTCTCGTCTTCCTCAATCACTGATCAGAGGATAAATAAGTCTACGACTTTATGTAATCAGTCCACGTTATTTTAGGTTTTTCTTCAGTTCCTGACCCTGAAACTGTGCCTTGGATAATCCACTTCTCCACGCAGTCTCCACTCTTCCGCAGCCGTATGTGCGAAATACGAAACCCTCCTCTGTTCACCATTCCCAGCATAATCCACTCATCTACCGTTCCTTAATTTTAAAGAATAATGCAAAACTTCGGAAATTCCTACTCTACAGATCGGACTCGTTCACATTTTCGAGTCATACATGCAATACATAGGTTCTCTTCAAGCAGGTGGCCATCAGGCGTTTTTTATGCATTGCTATCAGTTACAGTGAAGTTAAATTGCGCCTACAATATGTAATTGTAAGTGTTTTTCTGTTGCGCCTTTTAAACTCATTAGATGTGCTCCAGACCCGATGATAATTCAAGACCAGTGTGAAATGAAGTGGTCTTAAACCACATGCGGGCATGGTTGGCATTTGGTTGGATGAACTTTTGGTGGAATACTAAGCCGCCTAGTGCCATCTGAGACCTCCATCCATTTTTGGCTCAGTAAATGAGTACCAAGTTGGGAGGATAGAATGGTCCTTGTCTTTAGATTGCTATGGTTTTGTCTGTTCCTCAGCCGAATGTTCCTTCGACCTGAGGACCACGCTTTGAGGATTTCTCTAGGGCTATATAAGCATATGTCTTACTTTTATCGATTTAACTGCAAGTATATAATTATTATTATTATTAAAGTAGTTTTATATAGCGCCCCTTCAAGATTGCCTACTCAGGAGCACTCCCAGCCCAACCACGGTCGAATAATGCAGTTTTGAGGACAGTAAGAAACAGGGTAAAATGACCAATCGGTATTTGACGGAGCTTGGTAGGGACCCCATTCCAGGCCATGGGAGCAGCCACAGAGAAGGCACGGCGCTGCCGTATGGCTGTCCGCGCGCAGGGAACAATAAGTTCACCTTGCGTAGCTGAGCGGAGAGAGCATATATATTATGTATTATGTATATGCATATACATCTCATACACGTTTTCAAAAAGTTTAAATCTGTTGATTCGTTGTTTGTATTGGACAATGTGTGCTTGAATAATATAGCTGAAGATGAAGAAGATCCAATGGAACCAGTTCGAGGACTGCAGAATCTTGGCAACACCTGTTATTTCAATTCAACTATGCAAGCAATAGCCCACACAAATTTCGTCTTTCGCGATGAACTCGAAACTCTTCACAAGAAGGGAGAATTTATTCTAAACGTACTGAAATTCTATAGCGCCATGCAAACAGAAAATTCTGCACCGTACTCTTCAAAAGAACTGCACCGGTCATTTGACAAGAAATCGTCAACGTTTGCTGATAAGAAAACACCATACTCGCCAAATGACCTGCACCGGACATTTGGCAAAAAATCGCCAAAGTTTGCTGATTACAGGCAGCATGATAGCCACGAATGCCTTCGCAATTTCCTCGACAATATTCGTAAAGAAGAAAGAGACAATTCAGGAGCTGCTGATAAGCGAAAGGTGCTTACGGTTGTCGACAGCGTTTTTGGAGGTCACTTCATAACAGTCTACATCTGCGAGGAATGCGAAACGCCGTATCATGTGTGCGAAGCACTTCTCGACATCTCGTTGCCCATCATGATTGATGAGGAGGACTTAGCTGCAATATACTCAGCGCGTGGCAGCAAATCCCGAGAGAAGTCACTGACAGTCAAGTCACAGACTCAAAAGAGTCAGATCCAACACTATGCTTCGCAGACCGATGATTCAAACGAAGGCAAACTTACCAAGTCGCCGATCGACATCTTAACACAGAGTCAGTCTGTTGAACCAGATTACAAATCATCTGCAGTGGAGAAGGAAATTGAGCTGAAACCTACTGAAACAGGGCAAGACTCCAAATTGGATGTTACATTGCACCAGATTCAAGCTTTTCCGTTGGAATCTATACAAGAAACCTCTGAAATATACGCCCAACCTTTGACATCAGGTCACGAACATGATGTAAGCTTTGCTCCAAATGAGCCAGAAGCACGGTCAATCCAAGAAGAAGCTACGATTGTTGAATTGGAAAACACATCAGATGGCGAGATAGGGAAGACGGTTAAAGAAAACTCTTTAGCAATTCTGAAAATAATTGACCTAGACCTTGAACCAGGGACATTTTCTTTGGACGATGAAAACGAAAATATTGAGGAGTCGAAGAGAACGTTTGGAATTGAAACTAATTTGGGAGAAGTTTGTGAGGCTGAAGAATCAGAGACACTAGATGAAGGCAATAAAGAAGCAAAGATTCCTGATAAGGCGAAGGAATCCACAAATGTGTCAGACTCAGAAACATTGGACGAAAATGTCGTAAACAGTAGTAGCTATACTAATGCTGAAAGTGATTTAGCTGAGAAAAACGACACAGCAAATGATCCAAGCCCATCTCAAGGATATTCACATGAGCCAACTATTCCAGTTGAAACAGAAGAACACAAAGAAAGGGAAGATCATGGATGGGAGAAGAGTGACACTCGTAATCCAACGAAAATTCGGGAATACAACGAAGAACAGGAGCAGTCATCGGAGGACCAGCAGCATAGACAACGAAAGGAGCAGCACCGTTGTGGACAACATTCCGATAAAACAGAATTAATACAGCAACAACGTAACACAGAACAGAAAGAAGAACACAAAGACGAAGAAAAAGACGAAGGAGAACAAGTACAAGAACACGAAGAACAAGATATAGGACGACCAGCACAAAAATATGACAACGAAGATGGTGACGAGGAAAAAGAAGGAGTAGGTGAAAAAGACGAAGACGAAGACAGAATCGTTGTTGAAGAAGAAGGCGAAGAAGCTAAAGTTGTAGAACAACAAACCGACGCAGAATACGAGGAAGCTAAGGTAGAAAAAGGACAAGACGTGGAACAAGCACAAGAAAAACACGACGACAAACATGACGA
Organism: Allolobophora icterica; assembly: GCA_963556255.1. Taxonomy (NCBI): domain Eukaryota; kingdom Metazoa; phylum Annelida; class Clitellata; order Crassiclitellata; family Lumbricidae; genus Allolobophora; species Allolobophora icterica. The sequence goes on along the minus strand of OY744603.1, from coordinate 13,144,466 downwards.
CAGAGAAAAGGGAAAGAAAGAAGAAACAGAAGAAGATAACGAAGAAGAAAAAGACGAAGTAGAAGACAAAGAAAGTAATGTCGTAGAAAAACAAACTGACGCAGAATACGTGGAAAAAAAAGTTGCAGAAGAAGTCAAGGTAGAAAGAGAACTAGAAACCGAAGAACAAGACGTGGAACAAGCGCACAAAAAACACGACGACGAACATGACGACAAAGAAAAGGGAAAGAAAGAAGAAACAGAAGATTATGACGAAAAAAAAGACGAAGAAGAAGATAAAGAAAATAATTTTGTAGTACAACAAGCCGACGTGAAAAACGAGGAACGAAAAGTTGTAGAAGAAGAAGTCAAAGAAGAAGAAGGACAACAAAACGAAGGACATGAGCAAGACGTAGGAAAATTGCAATTAAAAGAGGACGACGAACATGACGACAAGGAAGAGGGAAACAATGAGGAAACAGAAGTAGCAGCTGAGAAGGAAAAATACAAAGAATCAGTCGAAAAGGACAAAGTTGCAGAAGAAAGAAGAGAAGAAACTGATAAAGAGGAAAATCTACAACAAAAACAAGACCTAGAAGAAGAGGAATTTGAGGCAGAGAAAGATGCTTCCGAGACCACCGACCCCTACCGTGAAGCCGTAGATAAGCTGATGACGCCTCTTTCTTTGTCTACACCATATCTCCCAAATAATGAGAAAGCGATGAAGAAACATGTTACAGTTGACGAATGTCTTATGTATTTTACTCGGAAAGAAGACATACACAACGAATACCTTTGCAACGACTGCTACGGTAAGCACCTTGAAAAAGGCGGCACTGATGTATTGTTGACATCTGCTACAAAGCAAACTATGATCTTCAATCCACCTGCAATTCTAACCCTTCACCTGAAAAGGTTTGAACTGAAGCCGGGAGGATCCGTGAAGCGCACAGACATGATAACCTACGGAGAATTCCTAGACATAGCACCGTATTGCAGTTCCATGTGTCTTCGTAATGACCCTCCATATATGAACATCTGGTATTCTCTGTACGGCGTCGTGGTACACCATGGTTCCACATTGAAGTCCGGTCACTACACGGCATATGTCAAGATAAAAGACAATGACCCTGATTTAAAGAAATTCCTCCAGGAGAAATACTTCGACAGAGACTTGTCCAAGGAGCAGTTGATAGAAATGATGCAAGAGAAACAGCCGGGTGAAGCTAATGAACAGCCGGATGGAATTAATAAACATCCGGGTGAAACTAATAAACAGCCGGGTGAAACTCGTAAACAGTCGGGCGGAACTTGGTACTGCATGAACGATTCATGGTTTGACGAAGTCTCGGTCAAAACAGTCTTGAATCAGGAAGCCTATCTTCTGTTCTACGAAAGGATGTCCTAAGAAATGATAGACACCGCCAAAGTAGAAATAACAATAGTAAATACCAAAGCTATTACAGAATGTATTAATAGCACATAATAAATTGCAAATGTTATTTTTTCAAACAGTCTACTGTCATTTTGTTCAATTTTCGATTTAAATTGATTTTTTTCTAAAGACTTTTAAGCGTTGAAGTATTACTACGGTTTGTGTTAAATAAGACTCAGTTGGATTTTTTATATTCAGAAGGACAAAGTAAAATAAATTTAAAACTATTATGCGTTAAAACATTTTATGATTCTTCATTTAAATGACAAACAACTGCAAGTTTACCTGCTAAATGTGTCTCTTTCGATATTGTTTGAACTGCTAACGGTCACTGGAATCATTCTGTTTTTGTTCTACATAGTCAACATCATTAGTTCACGCGTTGTGTTCATTTTACGTTGCGCTACCAGCTGCCCAATTTAAATGATTTTAAGAATTGCTGAAGCTTGCGAACCCATGCAGTCATATAACCTACTCCGACACGGTTGCCGATTGGTTACTGTGCTCGCCTTGTGACACGAACAGGCATTGGTTCGAGACTCCCTTAGACAGCAACTGTGTAGGAACATTGAACAAATCATTTACTTATAAGTGCTCAGCGCCATCGATTGATGTTTGGTCTTTAGAAATTGGCGCTTAAGACATGCAAAATAATAATACCAGAAGAAGAAGAGCAGTCCCTTAAGCTAGCCCTAAGGCAGCCAACGGTATGAAATGTTAACGACTTCATTTTCTAAGCCTTGGCATAAGAAGGCTGGTGGCCAGTCCTCTTCCTCGCCGTCTCATCTTCCCAACGACAGTGTACGGTCAGTGCACTCATTATAGCTGAGTTGGCTAGGAAGTGCAGGAGGAGCAGAAATCTCGAACCAAATTTCTGTCCTGGATGGGATTTGAATACCTGACCTCTCGATTGATAGTCCAGCACGCTAACCACTACTCTATCGAAATCTCCAATAATAATAGTAATAATAATAGTAATAATAACAATAATAATAATAATTATTATTATTATTATTATTATAAAATAATAATAATAATAATAATAATAATAATAATAATAATAATAATAATAATAATAATAATAATAATAATAATAATAATAATAATAATAATAATAATAATGTGCCCGTGAACGCAGTTGCGTTCACGGGCACATTCGCACAAATGGGGGAGGACGAGGCACAGTAAACCAATTTAACCACGCACGTTCATAATCTCTAAAAGCCTCAGGGTCACACTTCGGGCGGCAAAAAAAAATAATAATAATAGGCCTAATAATAATAATAATAATAATAATAATAATAATAATAATAATAATAATAAGGCTGTCGGTGGCGATCCAACGCTTTAACGAGGTCGCCTTCCGGGGCACCATGTCGATGCTGCCCGGTGCCAAGGAGCGACCACCTCTATCACACTAGACCATAGTAGTTTACTTCGCGAAGCATAATAATAATAATAATAATAATAATAATAATAATAATAATAATAATAATAATAATAATAATAATAATAATAATAATAATAATAATAATAATAATAATAATAATAATAATAATAATAATAATAATAATAATAATAATAATAATAATAATAATAATAATAATAGTAATAATAATAATAATAATAATAATAATAATAATAATAATAATCTTCAGGAAGCCTTGCAGCCTGCGACATGGCTTCATCTCTTTTAAATACCTCAGTTTCGCTCGCGATAGACCATTCTATCTCAAAGCGTGAGTTGATGCTGTCAGGTTTGTGGCACCTTTGATGAGTTATCATGAAGAGGTATTCCATAATTATATATATGTACTTACAATTTAAACATTACTATTAAATCCACTCTTGTAGGTCTCTGACATTGTGTTAAATAGCTTGTTTCTCGTGCAAAAGGCCAGACAACACAAGATATGCACATCAAAACATCAATAAACTAGTTTTTAAACCAAAGGCTATTTTAATTCTGTAGCATGTTAAATTAGCATAAACATATCAAAGATTTGATAATAATTACTTCTAAAGCCCCACTGTGACACTGATAAAACAAAATTCAATCTACGATCACTGATAAGCAAAATCGATTCATGCGTGTGTCTGTGTCCATGCTAAATTCCACGGCGAGTCTGATCCTAATCCAAGAGGAGAATGTTCGAGAAGACACAGAGATTAACGGAAATTTACTAGCAGTTCAGTATGTTCTTTGGTTAGCTACATGTATAATGGTTTATTACAATTTAACAGTGTTAGCTGAGAACCAGCTAAGAAAGCTTGGAATTAGCTGTTATAAACACGTGGAATTCAAGTTATAATTAGATATATTAATTTTAATTACTTAGAGATATCTTATGAATAATTATAATTACTTAGAAATAGCTTACTAAATTCTTCAGCAAATGATTCTTTTAGAATCGCTCGTAGAACAAAAGAAATGCTTCTTGATTGAGCGCTTCCTGCGTTGAGACTCTCTTAACAGCACGGTCATTCATACGATACCAGGTTCCTTCTTTCTTATCCGGGCACTCAGTGTTTGGACGGTCTTCTCGTGATTTCCGATTGTACATCTCCTGAATGAGTGTTTCAACCGTAATGTAATCACGATTTAGATAACCTTGCTGAAGGAATTGTAAGCTTTTCTGGTCATACTCTCTCACTTTCACATAGGCGATGTAATGTCCATATTCCAAAGTACCAGAGTGAACAACCACTGCGTAAAGCGAATACCAGATGTTAGGGCTTGTCGGAAAGGTCCGCCTACACCACGCACTACAGTAGGGTCCAATGTCAAGAACTTCGCCATATTGTACAGCTGTACTGCGCTTTACATATTCTCTAGATGTGTTTTCAAATCTCTTCAGGTGAATCGTCAGCACTGCCGGCGGACTGTAGATTAGAGTCTGCTTTGTCGCTGATGTTAGCATGATCTGGTCCTCGGTTTCCGATTGTAAGTTGCATTCACGACACAGATATTCGTCTTTGATGTGTTCCTTTCGGGTATAGCTTCGGAGGCAATCATCAAGTGTACACACATCAAGTGTATGCAGATTGCTGGATTCTCTGCCTCTCGAAAGAGTCGTCATCATGCGTATAACCGCTGTCTTGTACGCTTCCTTTCGCTCAAGTGCTGGGTCCGGTTCACTAAATGCTGCCTGCAGACGTAACTGAGATGCAGTGAACTGTGAGCCATATTCTCTTCTTTGGATTTTAGATCCAGTGCTTCTATCTCTAGAATTATCTTCTGATTGTCTGTTTCGTTTACGTCCACTATGTTGCCTGTCTTTGTTTCCGAAATCAATATCCCTGTTTGCACTGTCTTGTTTATTTTGCTCCCATGCGGCGTACGCTTCATGCTGTTGTGGGTTTTCTCGCTTCATACCATAAACAGAAGGTGAAGATCTGTTTGGCGAATATGGGACACCGCTACGTGAATGTTTTGCAGAATCTTTTCGACTTTTCCGGGCAGTTCTTGAACTAATTGGAAGAGATATGTCTAGAAATGGCTCGCATAAATGTGAAGGTGTGCCACACTCCTCACACTTGTAGACCGTCATACAGTGACCACCGAATATCTTGTCAACCACGGTTAGTTGCACAGCTCGACCTTGTCTCTCGTCTTTCCTTAGTTCGTGAAGGATATTCAGCAAACATTCGTGGCTGTCGTGTTGCATGCCAACTTTAAATTTTCCTGTTCTTTGAAACATCACCCGTTGTAGTCTGTGAGGATCAAATGCGGAAGTTTCACTGTCACTCATGGATACGTAAAACCGTGTTAACTGTATTATCATGACCCCGCGTTCTGCAATTGGGCCCAACTGAGTTTGAAGAATGGAGGTCTGGGCTAGAGCTTGCATCACCGAGTTGAAATAACATGTGTTTCCGTTATTGATAAGTCCTCTGGGTTTCGGAAGTGCAGGTGTTCCCGGGAGTGCAGCTATGCCTAAAACATGTATAGGTTTATTTAGAGAAAACAATGATCTTATAGCATTTCAATAAATATGGGTCTACTTCAACCAACGTGGTTCGGCTAAACTCATAATTATTCTAATACATAATATGGAAGCAAACCCTGTAAAATTAGTCAATGCATTTATTTGAACTTAAATTCGGTTGACTTAAGTTACGTGATATAATCCAATCTTTTGATTGAGCTAACCTCTTTAAATAGCATTCTAAGTCAGGAACAACCGCAATTCAATAGTCTTAAATGCAGATTTCAGACTAAATGTGCGAACATTTTTTGCAAGTGAACAAATCAAACCTCTCGATGTGGTTTGCGTTGTGGCCCTGCTGCTTGCGATAGGCGCCTGTCTGTACGTTGGGATTACTGTTGACGTAGGATCGACGACCCTTGGATGATGGTCAGCGTCAGCAGCTGTTAGAAGGAATATCTCTATAAATAAAGCCAGCTTTCTGTGTGTGTGTGTGTGTGTGTGTGTCTGTCTGTCTGTTTGACCGGGCTTAACTTCGTCAATTTTGCACCTTTTCACTCCAAACCTTCACTACTGTGTCTGCCTCGGTTTCGGACACCCAGTGGAGGGGTTCGCGTCCCCCGTTTTCACCGCTACCATGGTGAAAAACGGCCAAAACATCGCCCCAAGCGATAGGAAAATTACCCTGCCTCCAGTGACATTATTCTTACTGCATTGGATGCAGTGCCTGCAGTGACATTAGGATTACTGCATTGGATGCATGCACGTGTAACAAATATCGAAGAGAAATTTATTGTTGGTAAGTCAATTTGGGGGGTGGTGGTGGGGGGTGGTGGTGGTGGGGGGTTTTTGGGGGTGGTGGATGGGGGGTGGCGGTGGGGGAGGCGGGGGGAGGCGGGGGGAGTGGTGGGTGGGGTGGTGGTGGGCGGGGGTGGTGGGGTGGGGTGGTGGGTGGTGGTGGGGGTGGTGGTCGTGGTGGGGGTCGTGGGTGGGGATCCGGGGGAGAGGTGGGGGTGGTGGGTGGGGGTGGTGGGTGGGGGGTGGGGGGTGGGGGTTGGGTGGGGTTTGGTTGGGTGGTTTGGCTGGGGTCGTGGGGGTCGTGGGGGTGGGGGTGGTGGGGGGTGGTGGTAGGTGGGGGTGCAGGGATTGAAACTTATAACCCCGGGCAACGCCGGGTAAACCAGCTAGTAAGAAATAGGTTGAAATATGATGCCCTAAAATATTTTATATCATAAGAGAAGCAATCAGAAATCCAAAATATGGAAAGGCTCATGAAACGACGAAATAAGAGCCGAACTGATCACATATCAAGGTGAGACCGAAATAAGACAGTTTACCAACTTTTGCAACAGCATATGAACAGCAGGCAGAGTAGGCCTACGGGAGGCATGGAAAGACGGCATCATCATTCCATTTCCAAAATCGGAGATCTAAGAAATTGCAGCAATTGTTCACAGCTGATATTCCGTGTCTCTTTGCTAAGAACTCGGCTGTTTGGCACCTGTATGCTGACGATGTTCAGGCTCTGGTTCATGTTCTTCCTGCTCATAAACTTCCCCTCTATCAATCTATTGAGTCACTTTCCTCCGATCTCCACAGTTGGATGTCCTCAAATCGCCTCTCTCTAAATACTCTAAAGACTCAGCTGATCTGGTTTGGCACCCTACCCCAGCAGCTCCTCAAGCTTGATTATGCAACTCTCGCCAAACGGTTCCCCTCTTCTCTTTCTCGACTATTGTTCGTGATTTTGGGTGTGATTCTTGACAGTACGCTTTCGGTTGCGAATCACATATCTAACCTCTCTCGGTCTAGTTTCTATCAGCTGAGGTCTTCATGCTGTCAGGCGTTCTGTCCCTTCCTTCACTTTCCCCTCCATGGTGCATATCTTTATTTCACCTTGTCACCTTGTGCTGTCAGCTCGTGGAGCTCTAGCGATCGTCCTGGTGAACACACTCCATATATCTTTATTTGCTTTATTTGCTCATTAATTAATTCATTACTTATTGTTCTGCCGAAATCTCGTCTGTCCCCCACTTCAATCGGTGTTAAACGCAGCTGCTCGCCTGATTTTCGGCTTTCCACGCTACTCTCATATCTCGACTGTTATGTCTGAGCACTTACTTTGGCTTCCGCTCACTACGCTTATCCAGTTTTTTAAATACACATAGACCCGCACAGAAATTATGAAAACAATGGGCTGTGCAGAACTAACCAGTCGATGTGTTCTGGATCACGTCATCTGTTGTTTTATTTGTGTCTTTATTCAAGCAGCAACTACACATCAACAAGCATCTCAGAATATTGGAGTATCACGCGTGCTATATTTCTCAACAGTGGTGCACAATTCAGTACCACTAGATGCATATTTTCAATATTTTATCATAGTATATACATATTATGTACATATAAAATTATTTCGTGATTCACGTGGCGTTACTTATAGCACTGCTTTGACAGATTTATGAAAAGCGCAAAATAAATATTATTTAGTTATCAATCAATCAATCAATCAATCAATCAATCAATCAAGGATTTATTGTAACCAAAAAAACAAAAACAACAAAAATCAGTGTACAAAAAAGGCAGGTAAGTTTTGACGACAAATGGTGACCCAACAGGCACGTTTACCATGTGACATAAATGCATTGGCAACAAATAGCGAATGGCTTTCTCATAATATAAACGTTTATATTATAGCCTCTTTTCACTGTAGAGAGAAAAAAATATGACATACACAGCTGGTGAAATCCAAAATAATCTTAACTAGACGCAAGCTTAACTAAAATTGACAAGACAGTAACTCATGCAGCATGACATATTTAACTAAGTAGGCCTATTCATTATATGTGCTTTAAAAGTTTCCTTAAACGAAGTCAGATTCGTCAAGTCACGAATCTCTGAGGGGATACCGTTCTATATTATTATGTAGTTATATAGCTACATAAAAAAATCTTTAGAATTTCATTGGTATTTACCTAAACCAAGTCGCCAAGAAGACTACGGCTGTAAGAATCAATGCGTAACCTCCAACCTCGTTAACTGAAACAACCCAGAAACGCTTTGGTTTTATGTCTACGATATAATGAGTGTTTGGTTGCTAATCTAGAATAATAGAATAAGCCAATCAAATCTAGGAACTTCTATGGCGCTAATGAATGAGTCAATGTTGGCTGTCAAAAAACAATAGAAGTGGAAAATCTGACAAGACTCTACTGAGGAAATGCATCCAGAAGGAGATGACTTTAGGACATCTCAGGGTCAACACAAGCTGTGTACAGCGAAAAACACACACACAACTAAATAATTCTTTAGATCTGTGCCTTAGGCGTCATTAGACGAAATCAAGTCCATGCAAATGAGACCACAAGCCATAAATTGAGTAATAATTATGCAACTTTAAGAGGTTACAAGTGCCAACATTTAGTGGGAAGGTTCGACGACATTTTGATTGGACTATGCTTCTCCAGCATGGCGTGGTCTTGCCTTGATAATTGATTACAACAGATTACGGCGGTTCCTACGTAGAATGCAGAGAATGATCTTGACACAACAACCCGATTTGGACCAAATGATGGATGAGGACGACGGCAGACTCTTACAGGCGGTTATAAGTAACTCTCTATTGTGCCTAGGACCACATGGCCTACGCCCTAGACCTCATGATTTTGAACCTCCATGCAAGGACAATCACTACTTTATACCTAGACTTTTGTTCCGACATGTCATAGGAACTAAATAGTATTCTATCTTTCGTAGACTAATCTAGACTAATGCTTTTTTACTGTAGCCTACTCTTTCTGTAAGGAGTTGCAGTTGTGAACTTTGATTCATAATAAACGAAATTATATATTTGATTGGAGATTGACGACCACTTACTGTAATCTAATTCCCTCAAATTATTTCCTTGATCGACAATCGAGTCTGGTGATGATTTCGTGTCGATAAACATCTTTCATCTAGCACACCAAAAAAAACTTTCATCAGGCGCTAATTCACAGGTCAACGTTTATATTTATTTAAATGCTCAGTCTATCATTTATTAGACTAGTTGTATAGGCCCCAATCAGTGCCGGTCTTAGGGGCGTGCGAACCGTGCGGTCGCACGGGGCCCGCAACTTGGGGGGAGCCCGAAAATGTCACGGAAAATTAACATGAACAAGACACCCTGATAATAATAATATGGTTTCGATTAAATCTTCTCTGTTGTCAGTAAAATAAAAGTCAACTTCCTGTATATCCCAGAATCCTCGTGTACACTTAATTTTGACTTGTACTTGTTAACAATCTACTATAATAAAATGATTAGCAATGAAAAACAATTTGACTAGTGTCATGGGGGCCCATACAGTATACTCTGCACGGGGCCCGAAATATCCTAAGTCCGGCATTGCCCAAATGACCTGCTTAGATTGTTAAACCTGACTATTCTTATAGCTGTTGCTACGAATTTACCAAACGCCAAAGTATAGTGACCAAGCATCACTCGATGGCGCTGAGCAAGCTGAAGGAAGGATTTTCCCAAGGTATCTGCACAGTGTGTAGTATCCGTTTCAGGGGAAGCTCGAACCTGTACTCTCTGCATTGCAAGGCGAGCGCTATGACCAATCGACTACCGTGTCCCATGTGCATAACCTGACTAGACCCGTATTACTTAACTAAAAGAGAATACGGGTATAACCTTATTTGCATAACCTAGAATATAACCTGGCTAGAAAGGCATATATATTTATTGTAAATAATGTCATAAACACAACTTCTATAAAGCGGGTGCCTAATGCAACAGATAGCGCACCAAAATCAAACGCAGTCAGAATAGTAGGCCTAGCCAGAGGTCAGTCCGCTGAAATAGATAGGCAGCCTATGATGGATAAGACAACTTAAACGGAATGTGCGAGACACTGAATGATTACTGAATTAATTCCAAACACACTCGTGTCCTGGCAGCTAGATTTTGTAGGCCTACTTATAGTGGTATTTCTGTGATACCTTCTGACTTGACATACGCTTGTGATTAGCCTGATGTCCTGCACTTGACCTTTGAGGTCATAGTTCAACTACCGGTACTTCGATTACAATTACGAAAAACACTCGTATGAAGATTTATGACCCCAGGTATTATTTGTGCGCAGCAAAGAGTAAATGCTTAGCATTGCATAGCCTACCTGTTAGATGAATGCCAACATACGAAAGTAAAAGTAAAAAATAAAAGTGAAAATGATCTAAGAAGCTAGGCATACCTGTTTAAGTTGGCGTTGGCTAGACTACTTTCTAAGCTTTAAATTAGTTTTAAATTTAAATCATGCTACAGATAGACCACACAGAATCACCACAACAACGTTACGCACATTGTAGCATTTCAGAAATACAGCTAACTAAGCCTTACGAAAGCCACCGTAACCACCGAACAACTGAAGGCTCACACCAACTGCAGGTCGTCTACACCACAGCTATTGGCCAGCGCAGACCCGGTGAAATCGATGTCAGGATTTTTCGACATATGAAACTTTCCCAGTCGCTATTTTTGTTCACAGAGGCAAAGCATCCAACGTTTTGGACTTAACGAACATTCGGATCACACTGCACATTCAGTCACGTGAAGTTTACACGAATGTCATAGCGTCATTTTTTTATTCTTATTTTTTAAATTTTTATTCGTGTTGTGATTACAGGGTTTAAATCAGGCACCCAGGTAAACCGTAGTTTAGGTTGGTAAATTATTTCTGTGCAGATAAAACCGTAGTTTAGGTTGGTAAATTATTTCTATATAGATACCTAACCGAAACTAGAAATCGGATGATCAATGAAAAGTCATTGAAAACCTTTCATAATAAAAACTCAAATTTGGAAGTTGGATGGTTGATGAAAATGTTGCATAATAATAAATCACACTAGAAGCTGGATTAGCGATGAAAATATTTCCTATAAAAAATTGAAACTAGACGTTGGATGATTGCATATAATAGTGGAAACCGAATATAATGCATAGAAATAATTTACCAACTAAACTTCAGACAGACAATTTACCAACCTAAACTACGGTTTTACCAACACCCATAATTATAATCGCTGAGCAATGTGAACTTTGGTTAACATGACGCTCAGTATCACTCTTCAGTCTGGTAACAGTAGAATACACTTACAGAAACCGTTGGAATTCAGAAACAGAAGAAGACAATCGCTTAAGCTCACCCGGAGACACAACAAAGGGTAGGATGTGCTAGAGACGTCAGTTCCTTAACCTCGGCCTATCAGGACGGGTGGAATTCTGCTGCTTAGTTGCATGACCTTCAATACGGCAGTGAACTAATTTTTATACTCTGTGGTAGCAAGTAGGATGATTAGGCCTGTCTATAAATTTCTTTCAGTTCTTAACCGGAATTTCAATCTCCGATCTCTGGGTTGATAGTCTATCACGATAATCACTAGATTGTCGAGAACACCCGGACAGGAATTAATCACCCTCAAGATTTAAAGTAGGTCATCTTTGGTAAATGTAAATCAACTTATTGCCTGTCACATTAGCACCTATAGACTTGAGCTAATAAGACATTGCAAAATCTGCACACAATTGTCATGCAGAATGCATACAAAAAGTGACGCGATAATATAATCATTATTCATTAATGTAAGTAATTAAAAAAGAGGCTATTGCAACGTAAATGTAATCACAAATTTATATAGCTCATCTTCGAGGCAGACAGGCCTCTAAGGGTAAATGAATGCAAACATTCTTGGAGGTGAGATGAACTGCGCTATACAAGTGTTTTGTTAAATCACCTTATATTAGGCTATTTATGTCGCCTTCAATTTGATATAAATATACATGTAAGTTGTAATTCATTAAAAGGCGATTGAACACAGTTAAAAGTAAACAGAAACAGTTCAGTAAAACACAGAATGAAGGAAGTCTTTATTATTAGCATAATATAAATTATAATTTAGTGTAGATATTAGTATAACATAAATTATAAATTAGTCAAATTGGCATTAGACATTTAAGGATTCAACTGCTCAAACTTATAGTACCAGACAGAGAATTGCTTTTCTCAAAATCAATGTGAACTAACAGGCACCTTTTTAGGGAAAGTATACCAGCAACCCATGTCAAACAACAATAACAAAACATAAATTTTCATTTTGAAAAGTAAAATGGATTAGAAGAAAAGACAATCTGACGAAAACGCAGAAATGCTTACGTGAGTGGTAGTGATAATGGATAATTAAAGTTCATTAAAGATCATATCTATAAGAATCTCCCAACCGCCGGATTTCCATTCAGAGTTGATAGATGTGATCTTGCTCAGATTGTGATACTCTCTCGTAGAACAAGAGGAACGCCTCTTTTCTCATGACTTTGTCAACTGAAACCTCAGAAACGCTCGAATCATTCATACAATACCAAATACCGCGTGAAGTATTGGTACTACATTTTGTATAAACTGTTGCCCTTCCTTTCTCACTGAAGTTCGGCATCATTTCTACAAGTTGGTCTGCAGTCACGTCTCTGTCAAAATATTCTTTCTGTAGGAATTTTCCGATATCCTTATTCTCATTCCTCTCTTTGACATAAGCCACATAATGACCGCGGTTAAGCGTACCAGAGTGCACAACCACAGCGTACAACGAGTACCAGATGTTCTGTTCTCGAAGGTCGTTTCGTTGGCACCAGGAACTACAGTACGGCGCCAAATCCAGGATTTCGTCGAATTTTATCTCGTTGGTGCGTTTCTCAAATCCAGCGCTCTTCATTTCAAACCTCTTCAGGTGTATCACCAGGACTGCTGGAGAATTGAGGATCAGAGTTTGTTTTGTCGCAGAGGTGAGTTTCTGGTCTCCCTGCAGATCTGGGTTTGTAGATGATGAGTCTTTTGTGCAGCTGTTGCACAAATATTGTTGACCTAACAGCTCTTTTCTGGTAAAATATTGGAGGCAATCTTTAATAGTCAGTATTTCTGCGGGAAGATCAACGGAGCCGACAGATAAACGTTTCATAATTGAGTTCATTGCTTCTTGATAAGGAGTAGGCCATCCTGTTTTAATGTTCTCCGGTTGACCTTCTTCAGAATTTTCCGACCTTGACACGTCTCCACGACAGATTGGAACGGAGATGTCTAGAAATGGTTCGAAAACATGGTATGGTGTTTTGCAATTCTTGCAGATGTAAACCGTCACAAAATGACCTCCAAAGACTTTGTCTACGGCTGTAAGTTTCTTATTGGAATCCACATTTGTCCAACTGGCTCTCTCTTCTTGCCTTAACTGATCCAGAAAGTTACGTAGCAATTCATGGCTGTCATGTTGTTTAGTGTCACCGAATCGAGTTACCTTTGCACGAAACGCATCAAGCAATGGCTTCGGGTCTAATGGGGCGGACACTGAACCACTTTCTGGATCAATGTTCGCTAGAAATTTGAGAAATGCATAAGTAATTTGTTTCGTTGCTTGGGCGGTTTCAACTACTTGAGACCGTAGAATTGGAGTTGATGCTAGGCACTGGATTACTGCGTTAAAGTAACAGGTGTTTCCGAGATTGCGTAGTTTACGTCCATCGGCATGGTCTGTAAAGAGAATGTCAAAACTACATTGAGAGCCTCTGCCTAGTTTCTTCCTAAAGCTGTGGAATACGAAGTTTTATCACAATTACAGTTACGTTGATAATCATGAGATCTATCGAAAAATCTATCAGTTTAGGTACACTAAGTCATATATGCGATGAGAAATTCATGTTAAGTTGATAGATTACTTCAAACTCTAATGTTACGAAAGTCATTAGTATCCTAATTCCCATTTATAAATAGAGCAGCTCTTTCAACATTCAACTGTTTTTCAGTTACTTAGGCTTTACTGATGATCTCTTGACTGCTAGAGCAGAGGTTTTCAAACTTTTTGGACCAGGGACCCCTATTTTTTCTAGGCATAGCTCGCGGACCCCCAGTATTTACAAAGCAAAATTTAGGCCCCTACTCTTAAAATTTCATTAAAAAATAACAGGCAGATAGACTATTCCACACTGCACGCTTGCTTATTTATGACGCTGAGGACTATTATAATATAAAAAGTAGCACTAAATAAATTGTTATTAACTTCCTGCAATAACTATTGAACACAGTCACAGCCAAAAGCCAGTAATGTCAGCGAGAGGGATGTGCTTGCTTTGCTTTGCAAAAACTGTCCGTAATTGGTGCTAGTTTGGATGGGCCTAAGCACTGTTTTCTTACGTTTCAGAAAGTTATCCATAATGTAAACAGCAAAATTATATAGTTAGCATATAACAGCGAACGTGAATGAAATAGGGATATGCTTTGCAAATCTCTGTATTATCATTCATCTAAAGGCTAAAACCAGGCGAATTCCACAAATTTCTAATTCTACAAGTCCAGAGTACACAATCCGGAAATAGACCAGCATATTGCAAATGTAGCCTTCACTGGATGAACCGACAGAGTCCATTTTTGACATTTTTAAAAGCTAACTATGTCTTGTAGGCTAATATATACTTAATGCTATAGACTATTATAGAGCAAGTGTGTTTTTTCAGAAAACCCAAGTCAGTCCAGAGTTACAATTAGAAGAAAATAATAGCGTTTATGTAAAACCAACTAGCCTAGAGTCCTATAGCTAGAGCTTCGGTGTTTCTTCCATGAAAAAACAACCAAGCTCATATTCAGTGTTGATTTTCTAAATCAAACACTTGTAGACTTTCAAAGTTTGTTTTGTGAATATCTTAAACTTTTTTAAATGGAATCTAGTTGTAGGCCTACTTCTGATGAAGGCTTCAAATACATCGCGCTTACATTGGGTGCAGAAATGATTGGCAGTCGATTAGCAAAATCATAGGCCCTATATTAAATTTTATAAAAACACACGTGTTATTAGGCTAGAAATGTAACGTGACCATAAGCCTACATCTTATTTACGTCACTGTAGGCCCTAGTACGCAAAGAATAACTATCAGCAGCATCACAAAACTGGTGTGATCGAATACCCAATTGGATCCTTGTGGATCATACAGTTACAGGCACACTATAAGTAGCGTATGAATTTGAAAACACAGGCTGTTAATGATAAAACCATACAGTGATAAGCATCACATTATTTTCAGAACGCTCTTGCGGACCCCCGCCAAATCCTTCGCGGATCCCCAGGGGTCCGCGGACCACAGTTTGAAAAACTCTGTGCTAGAGAGCGACTCTGCTTTGTTTCTTCTAAAGTTGTGCTATATAAATTTTTCTTACAACTGTTATGAGGTACTATATAGTAATCTACAAATATGCCTCGTGTAAAGAATAGTGACACTTTTGACGGTGTCTTCTCCTTTCGTTACTTAGGCCTACGATGTGTCCGTTTGTGTCCGTGCTTTGACTACAGTTGATTATTAATGGTCATCATCAGATTTCTGAATAAATGTGGGAGTAGTTTTGCAAATGAGCAAAACCAACCTTTCGATTTGTTTTGTGTTGCGGGCAAAATCTTGTTTATAGCTACAGTTTCCGTACGAGCGGTATATATAGCGACAGATGGACGATTTCCAGCGTCATCAACTGCTGGAAGGAAAACAAGAAACAATTTGACACTTGTATACCTCAAAATTGTTTCGTAACATCTTTTAATAGAGGCATTACCAGTGATGGGCACTAAACTATTTTTGTAAGTTAAACTAAGACTATTTTCCAACTTAAAAAAAATAGTTAAACTAAAGTTGGCAACTGATTTTGGAAATTAGTTAACTAAACTAAAAAAAAGTAGTTAAACTTTTTCCAACTATTTTCCAACTTTTAACGACAAACATTTTCGCAATAAAAGACGTTAAGTGAACTGTAATAATGCAAAGCATCAATGACAATTTCACCTTCAAACTATGCAATGTGTACTGTTCTGGCATACAGTTACATGTGCACTGTAAGTAGTGTATGAATTTGAAAACACAGGCTGTAAATGCTAAAAACCATGCAGTGTTAAAATGTTTTTTTGCTGACAGTGTTCAATGTTCACTGTAGAAAAATAGTTGCATATTGCTGATTTTTTTAGTTAAACTATTTAGTTAGCAACTAAATTTTTTTAGTTAAACTATGGTTTTAACTAAACTATTTTTTTTAGTTAAACTTCATCCTTAACTAAAATTTTTTAGTTAAACTAATACTTAGCAACTTTTTAGTTAACTATTGCCCATCACTGGGTATTACCATTAGGGAATATAGATTAAATGTAAAGCAAAGCAACTGACCGCTAATAGTACGTAACTAGCTAAATTCAGATTCAAGCTTTAACGTGTAAGGGTTTGTATTTCTAATAACAGCAATTTTTCAGCAATTCTTCCCCATTTCTTCCATTTCCTTTACTTTTAAAGTTTTCTGTGATTACTAAATGCGTTAAGTGACATTGAAAATTTTGTCGGGTAAATTTTTCATATATTCCATCTAC
The DNA here is from genome assembly GCA_963556255.1 of Allolobophora icterica. Lineage (NCBI taxonomy): Eukaryota > Metazoa > Annelida > Clitellata > Crassiclitellata > Lumbricidae > Allolobophora > Allolobophora icterica. Next base: position 13,127,702 of record OY744603.1, on the reverse strand, counting down.
GACCTTCTTTCAAATAACATTCTTTCCAGAGGCGTAGACAGGAAACAATTTCGAGGGTTTTCCATTGGACATGGTCGCAGAGTACGGGGTTAGTTTTAAAAAAAGTGTCTGTGTATATTTCTACATTGTTAGTTTTGTATAGCAGTAATACATTTATACAGAGTCTTGCATTTTATATAAGAATGACAAAACACATAATTAAAAGAGTAATAAAATTTCTTTCGGGAATTTATTTCGGTGGAGGTTGAACCCGTAAAAGCCCCTCTTAATACGCCCATGATTCTTTCATATGATTCTGTTCAACGTGCATTTTCTGTTTGCATTAATTCGCATCTATTCATATCCGTCGAAGCAACCCCTCTGCGAGGTACCTAGTTTCTTCTATATAAATGTTTTTTAAGATAGACATTGACCTGCATAAAAATTACGAAAACAATGGGCTGCGTAACACTAACCAGTTGATGTGTTCTGGATCACGTCATCTGTTGTTTTATTTGTATCTTTCTTCCTGCAGCAACTACACATCAACAGGCATCTCAGAATATTGGAGTATCACGCATGTTACATTTAAAAAAAACAGTGGCATACGCAACACACCTAGATGCATATTTTCAATATTTTTACCACAGTATATGCATATTATGTGCAATAAAATTATATCGTAATTTCTTAGTGGAACCTGTTACGGTATTGAGATTGATGCTAAGTTAGGTTGATCATAATTTTGATACAGGACTAATGTTCACTAGTTATCCTCATTCTATGTAGACCAGTGGTTCTTAACAGGTGTGTCGCGACACACTACTGTCGCGAATCGACCGGCAGTGTGTCGCGTAAACATGGTGTGTCGTTGGTGTGTCGCGAAAAATTGGTGTGTCGCGAATTCTCATAGCATACGTCCGTCATTTCTACATTACACTTACTTACTAGAAGTTTAGCGGATGTAGGCTGTGAGAATTCGTAGCAATACATTTATCTATTCTATTATATCTTAATCTGGGCGGCCGTGATGTTTACCTTATACACTATAGGCCCCTACACGTTTGTGATCGCGCCGAGGTAAACTTTTACCCATTACTGCAACATTCGAACTGGATAAATTTATCAGTATAAAGCGAAAATTTTGTGATTCTTCAACTGATGATGAGAAATCAGATTTTGGTAGCAATTAGACGGATTCTAGCACCAACAGTAGGCCTGGTGAATACAAGAACGATGCTGCTGACACTGCTAGTTTTAGTAAACCAATCAAGAAAAACAAGAAAAAGAAGAAATCTAGAAAGATAAATACAAGCAATCCTCGAGAACTCAGTTCTGGGCTAAGACGAACAAAGGAAAACATTGCTAAACACTGGCGAGATGGGCGTCCGGAGGAGGGCAAGGTGGCATTTGCCCCCTGGATTTTGCAAATATTTTACGACAATAAAATATTTTGATTACTATGATTGTTACAACAGTCCCAACACGATCTTAAATGCAAAAGAAAAACAATTATTTAGGTAAGTCCTTGACCATTATTTATTTTTTAAAGTTTTCACGTATTCTATGATCATGAATATGCAAAGACGTCACTTTGCTCCCCCTACAAAATTTTGTGCCATCTAAAAAAAATTTGGCCCCCTGTATTAATTCCTTTGGACGCCCATGATGGCGAGCAAAGCTATGAAAGAGTTGGTTTCATTTCATAGTTCCTACTTATCTGAGCAAGGTTTTCATCGGATGATCAACATAAAGAACAAAAAATAAGGAATAAACTGGTCGGAAGAGCCCTCTCAGCCTACTTAAGTGATGCACTTACAAAAACTGTGTATCCTCATTTTTAAATGATCCACAGAAAAATCCAGGACCAAAATCTCAGTAACTGCATGCTACTAAGTTAACGTAGAAACTAGAAAGGATCCAATATGAACATTTTCATTCATTAAAAATGTTAACAATTTAAAATGCTAAATAGATAACGAGTTTAACTTTAACATTTTTAGCAATATTCACATACATTGCATGGTGTGTCGCCAAATTTGGTTGCAAGTTTAGGTGTGTCGCGTGCCAAAAAAGGTTAAGAACCACTGATGTATAGCAGCAGATTTATTATGAGTGCATGTTTAGTAAAATACCAGATATTTTAATTCACTTTAGGTCACATTTGTGCATGACCTTTTCTCGCACATTCTGGAGATTATCTCCTAATCAAGAAGTGCATGCATTCTTGAGGCGTGCCTCATTGCATCGATTTCACCGATTTATGAAAAGTCTAAATAAACTTTAGTTAGTTATTTGCTGCAGAAGACAAATCATTAGTACTTAATTGGTATTTACCTAAAATAAGTCGTCAAGAAGACTACGGCTGCAAGAATCAATGCGTAACCTTCAACTGAATTAACAAACAATTCACAAACGCAAAATGTTTAGGGCTAATGTTTTTGGTTTCATGTCTACGACACAACGAGTGTTTGGTTGCTAATCTAGAAAAAGCCAATCTAATTTACGAACTACTATGGCGCCAGTGAAGGAAACAATGGCAGCTGTTGAACAACAATAGAAATCAGAAAATCTAAGAAGACTCTACCGATAAAATGCGTCTAGAAAGAGATGACTTTAGTCGACATCTCAGGCTCAGTAATGTACACTGTGCAGCAAAATACACACAGAAATACATAACCCTTTAGATGTTTGTGTGCGTTAGACTTCATTAGACGAAATGAATTCCATACAAATGAGATTACTAGCCACGATTTGAGTAGTAATTATGCCACTTGAAGAGGTTACAAGTCCCAACATTGAGCGGGAAGGTTCAACGAAATGTAAATTAGACTGCATTTAATTGGAAATTGACGACCACTTACTGTAATCGAATTCCCTCAAATTATTTCCTTGATCGACAATCGAGTCTGGTGATGATTTTGTGTCGATATACATCGTTCATCTAGAACAAAAAGAAAACTTTTCATCACGTGCAAATTCATAGGTCAACGTTTATATTTCTTTGTACTCATTTGACCATTTATCAGACTAGGTGAGTAGGCCCCAATAACCTGATTAGATTCTGTAACCTGACTATTCTTATCGCTGTTGTTGTTGTGAACTTACCAAGCGCCACTGCATAGTGACCAAGCATCAATCGATGGCACTGAGCAATCAGAGAGAAGGACTTACCCAAGGTCTCTACACAATAACCGTTTCAGGGGAAGCTCGAACCCGAACTATCTACACTACAAGGCAAGCGTTATAACCAATCGACTACCTTGTCCCACGTGCATAACCTGACTAGAACCGCAGAACTTAACTAAAAGAGTATAACCCTAACCATACGGCTATAACCCGATTAGCGTAACCTTGAGGGGTATAACCTGGCTAGAAAGGTAGAGGCGCGTTTGCGCATAGGCCACTATGCGCGCGACTAGGCCCCCCAAATCTTGGAGGGCCCCAAACGAATGAAAATATATATTTTTTCCTATTATAAAAAATATCATTTTCTCAATTTTGAATTATTTTAAATATGACCTATTTTCTATTTTCACAGTTTATCATTCCCATAAAAGTAGGCCCTCTATTTTTGTAGGCTAATTTATAATTGTTTTCTTCATTTGGGCTAATACAAGTTCAGAATGGCCCCCTAAAGTGTTTGCGCCTAGAGCCCCGTAAAATGTTTGCGCCTAGGGCCTCGTTTTTTTGTAAACGCGCCTCTATACAAAGACATAAATATATTTAAAACAATTAATGCCATAATCACAACTTCTAAAAATCCTATGTCTAATGCAACCGATAGCGCACCAAAATCAAAAGCAGTCAGGACATTGGCCAGAATGTCAGTCCGCTGAAATAGATAGGCAGCATATGATGGATGAGACAGCCTAAGAAGTATGTGCGAAACATTGAATGATCACTGAATTAAGTTTCCAAAAACACTGGTGTCCTGGCTGCTGTATCCTGAAGGTCTACTTATAGTGGTATTTCTGTGATACCTTCTGACTTGACTTAGCGCTGGTGATTAGCCTGATGTCCTGCACTTGACCTTTGAGGTCATAGTTCAACTTCTTCGATTACAATTACGAAAAACACTCGTGTGAAGATTTATGACCGAATGTGTTAGGCTATATGTGCGCAGCAAAGAGTAAATGTTTAGCATTGCATAGCCTACCTGTTAGATGAATGCCAACATACGAAAGTAAAAGTACGAAATAAAAGCGAAAATGATCTAAGAAGCGTAGGCTTACCTGTTTAAGCTGGTGCTGGCTAGACTACTTTCTGAGCTTTAAATTAGTTTTAAATTTAAATCATACTACAGATAGACCACAAACGATCACCACAACAACGTTATGCATATTGTAGCATTTCAGAAATACACTTAACTAAGCCTTACGAAAGCTACCGTAACTACCGAACAACTGAAGGCCCACACCAGCTAAAGATCTTCTACACCACGGCTATTGGCCTAACCAGCGCAGAACTAGGAACGCTGAAATTGATATCAGGATTTTTTCGACATATGAAAATTTCCAAGTCGCTATTTTAATTCAAACAGGTAAAGCGATCAACATTTTGGACTTTGTAGCATTCGGATCACACTGCAATTCAATCACGTGAAGTTTGTGGCTGAATGTTATAGCGCCATTGTTTCGATTCTCAGTTGTAGGCGTTGTGATTACAGGCTCTAACCGAGGCAACCATGCGATCGATGTGTAGTGTGAACTGTGGTTAACACGACATTCTGTATTACTCTTCACCTTGGTACATCTTCTTCTTCTTTAAGTTCTCTGCCCTTCGGCAGGTTTCCACTTCCAATGACGCCATTCTTCTCTTCGCTGTGCTTTTCTCTTCAGTCCGCTGTATCCTTCGGTCATCATCCATCCAAGCATCATCTGTCGCGGTCTTCCTCTCCTTCTCCTTCCCTCCAATCTCCCCTCTATGATTTCTCTCAAGAGGGAGTCTCCTCTTAATATGTGTCCAATCCAGTTCTTTTGTCTTTCTCTTAACGTTGTCATCAGTGATCTTTTTTCTTCTACTCTTTGCAACACCTCTTCATTTGTCATTCGCTCCGTCCAGCTCACCTTTTCCATTTTTCTCCATATCCACATCTCAAAGGCCTCCAATCTCTTGATATCCTCTTTCCTGATGGTCCACGTCTCCGACCCATACAGTACCACACTCCATACCAGTGCCTTGACAAGTCTCTTCTTTAGGTCTTTGCTCAGTCCTCCTCTCATCAACTCTCCTCTTTTCGTGAACGCGTCAAACATGAAAAATGACGAATAAAGTACAAGAAAACAACGTGAACGATTCCCCTCGACCGCTGTCGAGAGGAGTCGCGTTCGGCAGGGGAGGGAAAGGGCCTCTTCGACCTTCAAGGCCTCCCAGGTCGTCAACCAGAGAAAACCTTGTAAAGAGAAGATTAGGGTGGGGACATGGAATGTAAGGACGATGATGAGACCAGGAAAGCTAGCAAATGTTATTAGAGAAATGAGAAAAGCTAGACTGGATATATTGGGACTATCAGAAGTGAGATGGAAGGAGGGAGGAGACTTTACGAGTGAAGGAATAAGAGTGATTTACACCGAAGGAAGAAATGGACAGAGTGGAGTGGCGATTTTGTTGGAAGACAGTGTTGCTAAATGTGTAACAGAAATAGAAAGATGTGGAGATAGACTGTTATCGGTAAGAATACAGGCATACCCAGTCGACATTCTAATCATACAGGTATATATGCCGACCACAACACACGAGGAAGAGGAGATAGATAAAATATACGAAGATATAGAAAAAAGACTAGAGACCACCAAAGGAAAAGACTACACAATCATAATGGGAGACTGGAATGCATCGGTAGGAGAAGGGGAAGAGGAAGGCTACATTGGAAAATATGGATTAGGAAAGCGGAACGAAAGAGGACAAAAGTTGGTAGAGTTCTGCAGAAGACAAAATATGGTAGTCACAAATACTTGGTTTAAGCAAGAAAAACGACGGAGGTATACGTGGAAGGCACCGGGAGACAGTGCGCGCTATCAGCTGGACTACATCTTGATAAAGCAACGATATAGAAATAGCGTGAAAAACGCTAAGACGCTACCAGGGGCGGATGCAGATACAGACCACAACTTGGTAGAAATGACGGTGCACCTACAGCTAAAACTCATCAGGAAGAAAAGAAAGAAGGTTAACAAATGGAATAAGGAGAAACTAAAGACAAATAGCAATGTACTGGCAGAGAGAATAGAAGAGAGTATCATAGAGATGGAAACAGCCACAACAGAGGAAAGATGGAGAGGGCTAAAGGAGACTATCATACGGGAGGCGATGAGTACAGTGGGGCAGCAGCAGGGACAAACACCGCGGAAACCTTGGATAACAACGGAAATGATACAGGAAATGGAGGAAAGAAGGAAATGGAAACACCAGAGCACAGAAGAAGCAAAAAAGGAATATAGAAGGTTAAATAACAAATTGAGACCTTGGTACATGTGAAACAGTAAAATACACTTACATGAGCGGACGGAATGCTGAAAGAGAAGGAGAAAAGCAATCGCTTAAGAGACACAGCAATGGGTACGATGTGCTAGCGACGTCAATTTCTCAACTTCGGCACATGAGGACGGGTGAATTTTATTTGTTTTAGTCGTATGACCTTCCCAACGGCAGTGCACTAATTTTATAGGTGAATTCTTAAGGGGTAACAAATAGCCTATGGTGATTAGGCCTGTTTAAAAAAATTCCTTAAGTCCTTACCCTTACCTTAGACTTTAGTTCATCCCGTGCAGGTCTGCACATCGGACGACGCATCTCCTCCACTCTCCTCTGTTCACTGCCAGCCTCTCCGCCTCCTCCCACGCCAGCTGTGAATTTGTTGCGTCGTTTCTGTTGCGAGTGTCTTTTGACCCGGGTGGGTTGCAGGCCCACCGCGGAACCCTCCTCCTTTATCATGGCTTGGGACATACTCAGACCATACTGGAATTTAAATCCCCGATCTCTAGGTTGACAGTCCATCACTCTAATCACTAGACTGTCGCGAACACACGAACAGGAATTAATCACCCTCAAAATTTAAAGGTCATCTTTGGCAAATGTGAATCAACTTATTGCCTGTCACAATAGCACCCATTAGCGAATATGACATTGCAAAATCTGTAAAAAAATTATGCAGAATGCACATGATAACATTATTTTTCATAAATTTAAGTAATCAAAACCAAGAGACTGTTGTAATCGTAACTGTAATCACAAATTTATATAGCTCATCTTCGAGGCAGACAGGCCTGAAAGGGTAAATGAATGTAAGCATTCTTGGAGGTGACATGAACGGCGCCATATGGGTCATTATCCGAAAAGTGCAGAATTGATGTCCCATGCTGGCTTTTTGAGTTTTTTCGATAATTTCGTCAAATATATTTGCCTATCCTTCAAAGAATGAGCAGTTTAACATTTCTCATCATTGTTTTAGCTGCTAGATTTTGGAAATTTTGAAAAAAATTACTGAATGTATACAAAATATCATTGCCATCCTCTGTTCGAGACGGTGTACAATGCATTAAATTCAGTTTTTACGCAAATTTATTCCATTACAACCTGTAACAAGGGTATATTATTTTGATTAATTAGTAGCTAGCATATGCAATAATTAAACATTTAGAATCATTTTCGTAACATTTATTTCTTTTTGAGCCTATTTATACTTGTCCATAGAAATAAGCATCATAGCCATCTCAAATTTTGGGAAGCCTATAACTTTTAGAGAACGTGCTTACTTACTAAAAGAAAAACATCAGGAACAAGATATTGTCAACTATTAATGGAATCACACAGATTTGTGTTGAAATTCATAATGTTTTATTTTTAATTTAAGTTAATGTGTTCCAAATTACAAAAAAGTAAATTTCTGTTTCATTATCATCTCGTGTGGTATTTCCTGGTTTAGGTAGATTATAACATTGATAACTTATTTTATTTACCGCTTTTGTTGAACTGATATAAATTACTTATCTGATAGAGTAATTCAAGTGAAAATATTTGACGCCTGTCATAAATTTCATCATTTTGTCATTACCATCCAGCGGTTGTTTTTCATCATTACCATCCGTATACATCAGATTTCTGTTATTTTCTCATGACAGTCGCATCTTGCCACGGATGGTAATGACGCATAGCTAAGAGTGAATTACATGTATTTTAGTGAATTATTTTATATAAAAATAAATTCCATGTAATTGGAATTTACTAGCAACTCTTGAAATGTTGTTCAACTTGTATATAATGCATATAACATACCGTTATAGCTAATGCTGCACAGATTTTTTTCTGCAGCTGAAAATAATATTTCTTTTTTTGGAATAATTTCGAAAAATGTCTTAATTTTTTGACACTAGACTAATATATTATGTGAAGGTGAGGCCTGTTATATTCCTACTTAATGCTGGTATCATCTACTTTTAGGAAATTGCCATTTTTATAAGCACCAGAGGAATATTTCAGGTCCCTGTGATTAAATATGATTACACAAAAGGGCCGGACTGCAATGAAAAAAGAGAAGTTTTGACTTTATAAATTGTGAAAAAAATTAACTTATGATTAAAAATATAGTGGATTTCTTTCAAATTAGTTAAATTTAACTATGTACGTGACTAATATGTACGTGACAAATTTTGTGAAATTTTTTGTTTTGTTTTTCGGAGACGAAATTTGTAACATTTCGGATAATGACCCATGCAAGCGTTTTGTTACATCATGATCTCCTTATATTATTTATGTCGCCATCGAGTTGATTTAATTTGTAATTAATTGAAAGGCGATTGAACACAGTTTAAAGTAAACAAACAGTTCAGTAAAACACAGAATGTAAGCAAGTTTTTATTAGTATAATATGAATTATAATATTGTGTAGATATTAGTATAATATAAATTATAAATTAGTCAAATTGGCACTAGACAGTTAAGGATTCAACTGCTCAAACCTTTAGTAACAGACAGACAGAGAACAAATTTTCTCAAAATCAATGTGAACTAACATGCACCTTTTTAGGGAAAGTATACCAGAGACCCATGTCAAACAACAATAACAAAACATAAATTCTCACATTGAGAAGTAAACGGTGGTTTATAAACTAGTAAACATATAACATGACTGAGAAAAAAATGTGCACTGGAAAACAAGAATCTCCTTACATCATTGTAGTTGCAACAAATCAAAATAACTCTTGTCTTCTATTCGGCAATCCCAAAGATTTTATTAAAGTACATTATACCAAAGCCACAAAAAGCATGTCATACATCTTCCTCTGCGGCTTGCAGATGTGTGAAACGAGCTGTATAATATCTGAACATAACACACTGATATCTAGAAAGGGAGTGTGCAAACCCTTGTCACATGACCACCAAATCTCCCAAAAACAATGCTTAAAAGAAAAGTTGAAATGTTAATCAAATGCAGCTGTAAAAGAATATCGAAGTCAGTTAAGCACAAATGAACCGTTAAAAATTATTCAATTTCAAAGTTAGATGCGCATGAAGCTCGTTCATTCATAAACTGCGTTTAATCTCGATTTTCTATAACATGGAATGTTAAACATCAGTGTCTTTGAAAGAAGCAATTCTCAGCATGCCATTCAGGAGATAGAACGGCAATTGTATTTTGCGCCGTTTCTAGAGAAACTAATCATCATGGAAATATAATAGATGTAAAATGTAATTAAATACACATGGTGGTCAGTTCGCAAGCAGGGCTCAAATGTCTAAAAGAACCTCATCATCGGGGGGCTCCTGCACTCACGCAGTTGCTCCCAACCGCCGGATTTCCATTCAGAGTTGAGAGATGTGGTCATGCTCAGATTGTGATAGGCCCTACTCTTTCGTAGAACAAGAGGAACGCCTCTTTTCTCATAACTTCGTCAACTGAAACCTGAGACACGCTGGAATCATTCATACAATACCAAATACCGTGTGACGTACCGGTGCTACATTTCTTAGAAACTGTTGCCCGTCCATTCTCACTGAAGTTCTGCATCATTTCTACAAGTTGGTCTGCAGTCACGTCTCTATCAAAATATTCTCTCTGTAGGAATTTTTCGATATCCTTATTCTCGTTCCTGTCTTTGACATAAGCCGTATAATGACCGCGGCTGAGCGTACCAGAGTGTACAACCACCGCGTACAACGAGTACCAGATGTTTTGTTCCCAAAGGTCGTTGCGTTGACACCAGGAACTACAGTACGGCGCCAAATCCAGGAGTTCCTCGAATTTTATCTTGTTGGTACGTTTCTCAAATCTAGGGCTCTTCCTTTCAAATCTCTTCAGGTGTATTACCAGAACGGCTGGTGGATTCAGGATCATGGTTTGTTTTGTCGCAGGGGTGAGTTTGTGGTCTCCCTCCAGACCTGCGCTTGTAGATGATGAGTCATTTGCGACGCAGCTGTTGCACATATATTGTTGACCTAACAGCTCTTGTCTGGTAAAGTATTGGAGGCAATCTGTAATAGTCAGTATTTCTGCTGGGAGATCAACTGAGCCGATGGATAAACGTTTCATAAGTGATGTTACAGCTTCTTGGTAAGGTGAGGGCGATTCTGTTTCAGTTTTCTCCGTTTCAAGTTGCTCCGATATTTCCGACCTTGACTCGTCTCCACGACAGATTGGAACGGAGATGTCCAGAAATGGTTCGCAAACATGGTATGGTGTTTCGCATTTCTTGCAGATGTAAACCGTCATAAAATGACCTCCAAAGACTTTGTCTACGGCTGTAAGTTTCTTATTGGAATCCACATTTGTCCAACTGGCTCTCTCCTCTTGTCTTAACTGATCCAGAAAGTGACGCAGAAACTCATGACTGTCGTGTTGTTTAGTGCCACGGAATCGAGCTACCTTTGTGCAAAACGCTTTAAGCAGTGGCCTTGGATCTAATGGGGTGGACACTGAACCATTTTCTGGATCAATGGGCGCTAAAAATTTTAAAAATGCATCAGTCATTTGTTTCTTTTGTTGGGCGTTTTCAGCTACTTGAGATTTTAGAATTGGAGTTGATGCTAGGCACTGGATTGCTGCATTAAAGTAACACGTGTTTCCGAGATTGCGTAGTCCACGTCCAAAGGTGTGGTCTGTAAAGAGAATGTCAAAACAACAATGCGATCCTCTGTCTAGTTTCTTTGTAAAGCTATAAATTACAAAGTTCTATCACAATTACAGTTTCCTTGATAATCATGAAATCTATCGAAAAATCTATCGATTCTGATCGCATGTGACATTCAGTCATATGTTTTGTTATCAGTGCTGGGGAGTATTTGAAATACAAAGTATTTGAAAATAGTATTTGAAATACATTTGAGTATTTTTGTATTTGTATTTGAAATACATTTAAAATGATGCATTTTGTATTTGTATTTGAAATACGTTTCAGAGTATTTTGTATTTGAAATATCAAATACTTCGTTAGAAATGCTATTTATTACCTACTTATTCTCATAATTTCACGCAACATGTTTTTTCTCGGTAATAATAACTCAGTGGTCTTCTAACTTCCGATCTTTAGTGAACTTTGTATAGTTATCAGTGTTGATCACTATATCTTGGCTGCTGTAACGCATCCATTCTTCAAACTACTTTGGGTGCCTAATTCCCAGAAGGACAGGTTTTTGCAGCATGATGACTATTAATGGAGCATGTATCCTACTATAGAATAAAATGTATTTTGTATTTCAAATACAAAATACAACAATGTATTTGTATTTTGTATTTGAAATACATTTTGAAAAATGTATTTTGTATTTGTATTTCAAATACTTTTGAAAAATGTATTTGTATTTAGTATTTGAAATACATTTAGAGAGTATTTTTACCCAGCACTGTTTGTTGTTGTTTTTGTTATGACATTCAGTCATATGCGATCAGAATTTCATGTTAGGTTGATACAATCCTTCAAACTGTAATGTTACGAAAGTCAGTAGTGTATTAATTTCCAATAATAAATAGAGCAGCTCTTTCAAAACTGTTGTCAACTGTTTTTCTTTTTTTTAGGCAGTGTCTGCATTATTGATGATCTCTTGACAGTTAGTTTCTCCTGAAGTTGTGCTTTATAAAATTTTCTTACAACTGTTATGAGGTACTAACTATTAATCTGCAAATATGCCTTCGTGTAAAGAATAGTGACACTTTTGACGGTGTCTTCTTTCGTTGTTTACTGTGTGTTCTTTTGTGGACCTGCTTTGAGGAATACAGTTGATTATTAATCGTCATCATCAGACTTCAGAATAAATGTGGGAATAGTTTTGCAAATGAGCAAGACCAACCTCTCGATTTGTTTTGTGTTGCGGGGCAAATCTTTGCGTTAGGTGCCTGATAGTGATATATAGTTACAGTTTCCGTACGAGCGCTATATTTAGCGACATAGTGACCACTCCCAGCGTCAGCAACTGCTAGAAGGAAAACAAGAAACAATTTGACACTTGTATACCTCAAAATTATTTCGTAACATCTTTGAATAAAGGTGATACCATTAGGGCACATAGAATAAATGTTAAGTAAAGCAAATCAGAGCTAATATTAGTTAACTAGCTAAATTCAGTATCAAGGTTCAATGTGTAAGGTTTTACATTTCTTATTACAGCGGTTTTTCAGGAAATGTTTTTCCCTATCTTCCATTTCCTTTAGTTTTAAAGTTTGCTGTGATTACTAAATGAGTTAAGAGCCACTGAAAATTTTGTCGGGTCAATTTTATACATATTCCACGTACGACCTTCTTTCTATTAACATTCTTTCCAGAGGCGTAAACAGGAAACAATTTCGGGGGTTTCCCTTGGGCATGGTCGCAGAGTACGGGATCAGTTTTGAAAAAAAATTAGTGTCTTTGTATATTTCTACATTGTTAGTGTTGCATAACAGTAGTACATTTATAGAGTGTCCTACATTTTATACAGACATGACAAAACCTATTTTAAAGAGTAATAAAATTTCTTTTGGGCAGTTTACTTCGAGGGGAGTTCAAACCCGTTAAACCTCTCTAAATACGCTCATGATTCTTTCATAATTATTATTCTTTTCAGCGTTCATTTCTGTTTGCATAAATTCGTGTCTTTTCAGATCCGTCTAGGCAGTCTTTCTGCGAGGAGCCTAAATTGTGCTACATAAGTGTTTTAAAAATACACATAAACCTGCATAGAAATTACGAAAATAATGGGCTGCGTAATACTAACCAGTTGATGTGTTCTGCATCCCGCGCTCTATTGTTTTATGTGTGTCTTTCTTCAAGCAGCAACTACACTTCAACTAGCATCTCAAAATATTGCAGTATCACGCATGCTACGTTTACAAACAAACAGTGGTATACACAACACACCTGGATGCATATTTCAATATTTTTACCATAGTATATGCACATTATGTGCATATAAAATTATTTCGTAATTTCTTAGTCGAACCTGTAATTGAGATTTATGCATAATTTTGATATAGGCCTAATGTTCACTAGTTAGCCTAATTCTATTTAGAGTAGCAGATTTATTATGAGTGCCATTTTAGTAAAATACCAGCCATTTTAATTCACTTTAGGTCACATTTGTGCATTACGTTTTCTCGCACATTCTGGAGATTATCTCCTAATCAAGAAGTGCATGCATTCTTGAGGCGTGCCTCATTGCATCGATTTCACCGATTTATGAAAAGTCTAAATAAACTTTAGTTAGTTATTTGCTGCAGAAGCCAAATCATTAGTACTTAATTTGCATTTACCTAAAATAAGTCGTCAAGAAGACTACGGCTGTAAGAATCAATGCGTAACCACCAACTGAATTTACTGAAACAATCCACAAACGCAAATGTTTTTTTTTTCATGTCTACGACGCAACGAGTGTTTGGCTGCTAATCTAGAAAAAGCCAATCTAATCTACGAACTTCTATGGCACCAGTGAAGAAATCAATTTTAGCTGTTGAGCAACAATAGAAATCAGAAAATCTGAGAAGACTCTACCGGTAAAATGCGCCCAGAAAGAAATGACTTTAGTCGACATCTCAGGTCAACACAGGCTATGTAATATACACTGTACAGCAAAATGCACATACAAATAAAAAAAGCTCTTTAGATATGTGTCTTAGACTTCGTTAGACGAAGTGAATTCCATGCAAATGAGATCACTAGCCAAAAATTGAGCAATAGGCCTAATTATGCAACTTCAAGAGGTCACAAGTGCCGACATTTAGCGGGAAGGTTCAACGAAATGTAGATTAGACTGCATTTGAATGGAGATTGAGGAACACTTACTGTAATCGAATTCCCTCAAATTATTTCCATGGTAGACAATCGAGGCTGATGATGATTTCGTGTCGATAAACATCGTTCATCTAGCACAGCAAGAGAACTTTTTCATCACGTGCAAATGCACAGGTCGTCGTTTATTTTCATTTAAATACTCATTTTAACGTCGATATCCTCCAAATGTGATCAATGTCCCTACACAATTCTTCTGACTGCAACCTAAAGATTCAAATACTCCTGGTCAAACTGGCTCTTTTCCTGGCATTTATATTGTTAATGCTCGTTCTCTATCCAAACTGGAGCTCTTGACCACTTAAATGCAGAATTGATTGGATATGGATTTGACATCGCTATAATCTTTTAAACTCATTTTAAAGAAAGACACCTTGAGGAAGTTTATAAAATTCCTGGTTTTTAGACATTCAGAAAAGACTGAACAGAAAGAAGATTATATTGCAACGCCTCGGCGTTGCAATATATGTGAAAGATACTTTAATATCAACTGAATACTCACCCATTGTTCAATCATCAAGCATCGAGCTACTGTGGATACGAATATATTTACATCACATTACTAAGTTTGTTGGAGCTCTTTATCATCCCCGAAGCCTACTTATCACAACGATCTCTTATTAAACTCTCTTTAAATATCAGTTAAGGAATTTACATGTAAAAGTGGTGATATTCTAATAGCTTTGGGAGGAGACTTTAATAGACTTGATTTTACTGAACTTGTTGAGCGTACAGGCATTTAATAGACTTGATTTTACTGAACTTGTTGAGCGTACAGGCATTTACCCATTGGTTAAAGAACCACCCGCGGTGGAAATATCCTAGACCGCTTTATGGTTTCACCATCCAGCATCTACAATGTCAAATTTATCACTTCTATCATTAACACCGACCACAAAGCTATTGTAGCTACAACTGAATCTAACTTTGTCGACAAGAATAAAAAGCATATAAAGATAAGCTTTCGGCGACGATCTCCTGATCAACATGCTACATGTAGCTTATTAGCTAGCCTCAAAGATATTCAAGAAGACCAATTTACGAATATCCAAGACCCTCAAGAAGCTTGGGACCTCTATTACAAAGAATCTGCTGAACGTCTCAACTTCTACTACCCACTCAGATCAATTACTATCACTTCAAAGGATCCTTACTATTATTACACCGGAAATTAAATTTCTCCTTCGAACGAAAAACAAACTTCCAAGAAAAGGTCAGATTGGAAGAGCTGAATCCCTGTTCGTCGAATCTCTAAAGTAATTCTCAAAGTTACCAACTCTTCACTCAGAGATTTTGACTTTAAAAAAGGCACCAAGGAACTCTGGCAAGCGGTTAATTCTCTAACAAAAAAGCCAAAAGGTCCCTCAACTTCATCAACTGTGACTGCAGACTTCCTCAACAACATCTTTGCCTAAGCATCTACTGATCCGAGCTATGTTCAACCAAAATACAAACTCACTGCTATACCCTTCCACTAGAGTTAATTTCGGAGCAAAATCTATTCCGTATTTAGGATAATTTTCATCATGCCTCAGAAGGTCACGATGGGATTCCTGCCTGGTTTTTACGTTTTCCGCTCCTGGATATTCAAGAATATTAACTCATCTAATTAATCGATCACTAGATGTTTCTCATGTTGCCCTACACTGGAAAACTCCAATAATCCGCCCTATAGCAAAGATTTCAGCTCCTAATGCTCCTTCCGATTCTCTCGAGAATGGTTGAAAGGATTTTGGTTAAAACTGTCATATATCCTAGCCTTGAGTAATTGCCATCTCAATTATTTATCAAAGATCAATTCGCCTTTCATTCCACCGGTTCTACTACCTCCGCTTTGACAGCAATTCTTCAAAGTATTACTGATCTGCTAACTAATCATGAACATGTTATAATGATATCAATGGATTACTCCAAAGCATTTGATTCTATTCGTCATTCTGCCATTTCTGAATCCTTATCTCAGCTCGACATACCAGATAATATTTATAATTGGCTACTCACTAACTTCCAAGACAGAAATCACATCACCAGTTTTTATGGAAACTATAAAAAATGGCTTCTATAAATGAATGTAAGCGTTGTACAGGACTCTGTGGTCGGCCATCTAGAATTCATAGTTGGTACTTCAGATTTTCAACCAGTCAACAGCATGAATAAACTTCTTAAATACGCAGATGACTCCTACCTACTCCTTGGATCCCGGAACATCAACAAAATCTCAGCTGAAATAAACCATATAATTGCTTGGGCAACCAGCAAAAATCTACATATCACCCCTTCCAAGACTCGTGAAATGGTTGTCATCCGCTCCAACATGACTTCTCTAGCTCAATTACCTTATGCCTAGATCCTCTACCATTAAAATTCTCGGAGTAACCACTGGGGAGAAGATCAGATCCTTTGTTAATGTTCTTCCTCCCGGTATGCCCTCAAAACTCACCGTGGTCATGGAATTTCTACACAAGCTCTTAACGATGTTACAAGAGCTACTACAATCGCTCGACTTATGTACGCTTCCCCAGCTTGGTGGGGTTTCTTAAACAAAGAAGAACCCGACCGTTTCCACATATTCTATCGTCGTGTTATTCGGGAATCTACCTGCTGATTCTCCCACTGTTGACTACCTCTCCAACCTCTATTATTAACGATCCTAGACCCGTCCTCCGTACATTGTGTCCCTTACGTCAAGATCCTGGCCATAACCTTCGTCACCGTCCACACTCCTTTGCTCTGCCTCTTAAGGACAATAACAATTTCCTCCCTAGACTGATGTTTAAGGATATCTATTAACATACCATCCACTTTATATCTGGCACTTCAGAACCCCCTTTAATTATCCTCCCATTCTGTCATTAGTCAATTCCGTTTTTTTGTCATCTTGTCTTATCATTCCTTTAATTTTTGTCTCATTTTAGCTCTTTATTTTATTTCTTCTCACTAAATCTTTCTTAACTTTTCTTTCTCCATATTGAACCTTCTTGTTTTATTGCTATTGTACACTGTTGCGTTATGTTAACTGTCTTTCAGATAAGGTGAGTAGGCCCCCATGACCTGATTAAACTGTTTTACCTGACTATTCTTATTGCTGTTGTTGTTGTGAATTTATCAAGCGCCACTGTCTAATGGTCAAGCATCAATCAAGGTCAATACACAGTCACCGTGCGTACTCTCTGCAATACAAGGCTAGCGCTGTAACCAATTCGCTACCGTGTCACACTGTATAATATGACAATAACCACACAACTTAACTAAAAGAGTATAACGCTGACTGTACGGGTAGGCCTATAATCTGATTTACATAACCTAGAAGGGTATAACCTGGTAACCTGATTTACATAACCTAGAAGGGTATAACCAGGCTCGAAAGGCATATATATATTTACAGTAATTATTACCATAAAAGCAACTTCTATAAAGCGGGTGCCTAATGCAACCGATAGCGCACCAACATCAAACGCAGTCAGGACAGTAGACAGATATAAGTCCGCTGAAATAGATAGGCAGCCTATATATGGTAAGATAACTTAAACAGATGTGCGAGACACTGAATGATCACTTCACTAATTTTCCGAAACGCTGGTGTCCCCACAGCACAATCGTGTGGGGCTGTAGGCCTATTTATTGTGGTATTTCTATAATACCTTTTCATCAGACTTAGCGCTCGTGATTAGCCTGATGTCCGGCACTTAACCTTTGAGTATAACTAATCTTTCAGCTTCTTCGATTACAATTACGTGAAAGCATTCGTATGAAGCTTAACGACACAAAGTATTATTTGTGAGCAGCAAAGACAAACTGTTTAGGATAGCTCCATAGATTACGGAAGTAAAAGTACAAAATAAAAGTGAAAATGGTCAAAAAAGCGAAGGCAAACCTGTTTAAGCTGGTGTCGGCTAGACTATATTCTAAGCTTTAAATTACTTTTAAATTTAAATCATACTACCGATAGACCACAAATAATCACCACAACAACGTTACGCACATTATAGAAATGCACTTAGGCCTAACCACCGAACTACTGAAGACCCACAACAGCTAAAGATCTTCTACACCACGGCTATTGGCCTAACCAGCGCAGGACTAGGACAGGCGAAATCTATATCAGGATTTTTCGACACATGAAAATTTCCCAGTCGCTATTTTTGTTCAAGGAAGTAGAGCAACCAGCAGTTTGAACTTCGGACCACACCACAAATTCAATCACGTGAAATTTTTAGGTGAATATTATGGCGTGGTGTTTACAAATACTCAGCGGTAGGTGTTGTGATTAAAGCCTTTAACCCAGACACCCATGTGAACTGTGGTTTACATGACATTCAGTGTTATTCTTCGGCCTGGTAACAGTAAAATACACTTAAATGAGCGGATGGAATCATGAAAGGGAAGAAAAAGACCAATCGCTTAAGCTCACCAAGGAAACAGCAAAGGGTACGAGGTGCTAACGACGTCGTTTTCTTAACTTCGGCATATCAGGACGGGAGTATTAGTCGTATGACCTTCCCAACGGCAGTGCACTAATTTTATAGGTGAATTCTTAAGGGGTAACAAGTAGCCTATGGTGATTAGGCCTGTCGAGAAATTTCTTTAAGTCCTTACTGGAATTTGAATCCCCGATATCTGGGTTGACAGTCCATCACTCTAATCACTGCACTATCGCGAACACCAGGACAGGAATTAATCACCTCAAGATTTAAAGTAGGTCATCTTTGCCAAATGTAAATCGACTTATCGCCTGTTCCATTTGCATCCATAGGCGAATAAGACATTGCAAAACCTGCACACAATTTTCATACAGAATGCAAGCGGTAATATTATTACTAATAAATTCAAGTAATCAAAACCTGTTGTAATCGTAAACGTAATCACAAATTCATGTAGATCATCTTCAAGGCAGACAGGCCTATTAGGGTAAGTCAAAATAAACATTCTTTTATGTGATCAACGACGCTATACAAATGTTTTGTAACATAACCTTACATTACTTATGTCGCCATCTAGCTGATTATAATTTGTAATTCATTAAAAGGCGATTGAACACTCAGACCAAAGTAAAAACAAACAGTTCAATAAAACACAGACTTTAAACAAGTCTTTATTAATATTGATATAAATTAGTGCAAACTGGCATTGAAACATTAAATGACACCACAGCTCAAACTTTTAGTTACAAATAGCATGAATTATCTGAAAATCAATGTGAACAATCTCTTAGTTTACTAACATGCACCTTTTTAGGGAAAGTATACCAGCAACCCATGTCAAACAACAATAACAAAACATAAATTATCATATTGAGAAGTAAACGCTGGCTTAAAAAACAAGTAAAATATAACATGACTGAGAAAAAATTTGCACGAGAAAACAAGAATCTCCTTACAACATTGTAGTTACAACAAGTCAAAATAACTCTTGACTTCTATTCGGCAATCCCAAAGATTTTTAAAAGTACATTATACCAAAGTAACAAAAAGTATGCCATACATCTTACTCTGCGGCTAACAGATGTGTGAAACGAGCTCTATAATATCTGAACATAATACACTGATATCTAAAAATGGAATGTGCAAACCCTTGTCACATGACCACCAAGTCTCCCAAAAACAATGCTTAAAACAAAAGTTGAAATGTTAATCAAGTACAGTTGTAAAAGAATATCGAAGTCACTTAAGCACAACTTAACCGTTAAAGATTAGTTAATTTCAAAGTTAAATGCATATGAAGCGCATTAATATATAAATTGCGTTTAATCTCGATTTTCTATAACATGGAATGTTAGCATGGAATGTTAAACATCAGTGTCAAATAAAATCTATTAGCAATATCAAATTAATAAGATCGTTAACAACAATCTTTTGAAAGAAACTGTCTTTTTGTAAACTAGGCCAAATGTTCATTTTAAATCAAGTTTCAAAGTTTCATGCATATGCCTAAATTGATATTATTCTCGATTTTCTATAACATGGAATGTTAAACATCAACGTCAAGTCAAACGTGTGAGCAATAACAAACTAAGTAGAACGTTAACAATAATCTTTACAAAGAAACAGTGTTTTTGCCAAGATGCTTTGTGGATGATTATATTAAGGGCAGAAATAATTTCACGAGACAATCAAGTTTTACACGACCAAAGAAAATAAGGGCATACATTTCTATCAAGCAATTGTTCTGAAGGCCATTATTAATTGCTAATAAGGTTGAACTGTTTAATTTCAAAGACTTCAAAATGTACCAGTCTTCGAAAGGAGCAATTTCTCAGCATGCAATTCACGAGATTCAATGGCAATTATAATTTTAAATGGAAATTTATTTTGCGCCGTTTCTAGAGAAACTAATCATCATGGAAATATAATAGATGTCAAATGTCATTAAATACACATGTTCGTCATTTCGTAAGCAGTGCTCAAATATCTCAGAATCTCATCAGCTGTGGGCTCCTGCACCTACGCAGTTGTTCTCAGTTGATAGATGTGGTCATGCTCAGATTGGTGATACTCTTTCGTAAAACAGGAGGAACGCCTCTTTTTTCATGACATCGTCAACGGAGACTATAGACACTCTTGAATCATTCATGCAATACCAAGTACCTTGTGAAGTACTACATTTTGTAGGATTTGTTACCCTTCCTTTCTCATTCAATTTCTGCATCATTTCTACAAGTTGGTCTGCAGTCACGTCTCTACCAAAATATTCTGTCTGCAGGAACTTTCTGATATGCTTATTCTCGTCCCTCTCTTTAACATAGGCCACATAATGACCGTAGTTGAGCGTACCCGAGTGTACCACCACAGCGTACAACGAGTACCAGATGTTTTGTTCCCGAAGATCGTTGCGCAGGCACCAGGAACTACAGTAGGGCGCCAAATCCAGGATTTCCTCGAATTTAATCATGTTGGTACGTTTTTCAAATTTAGGGCTCTTCATTTCAAATCTCTTCAGGTGTATTACCAGAACGGCTGGTGGATTGAGGATCAGAGTTTGCTTTGTCGCATGGGTAAGTTTGTGGTCATCCTGTAGATCTGGGCTTGTAGATGATGAGTCATTTGTGCAGCTGTTGCACAAATATTGTTGACCTAACATCTCTTGTCTGGTAAAATATTGGAGGCAATCTGTAATAGTCATTATTTCTGTTGGGAGATCAACTGAGCCGATAGATAGTCGTTCCATAATTGAGCTAATAGCTTCTTGATAAGGCGAGGCCGATTCTTTTTCAGTTTCCTCCGTTTGAACGTCTTCTAATTTTTCCAACCTTGCAACGTCTCCACAACAGATAGGAACGGAGATGTCTAGAAATGGTTCGCAAACATGGTATGGTGTTTCGCATTTCTTGCAGATGTAAACCGTCATAAAATGACCTCCAAAGACTTTGTCTACAGCTGTAAGTTTCTTATTGGGATCCACATTTGTCCAACTGGCTCTCTCTTCTTGTCTTAACTGATCCAGAAAGTGACGTAGCAACTCATGGCTGTCGTGTTGTTGATTACCACGGAATCGAGTTACCTTTGCACAAAACGCATTAAGCAGTGGCCTTGGATCTAATGGGATGGATACTGAATTATTTTCTGGATCAATGGGCGCTAGAAATTTAAGAAATTCGGAAGTCACTTCTTTTTCGCGGGCGCCTTCAACTACTTGAGCCTTTAGAATTGGAGTTGATGTTAGGCACTGGATTGGTGCATTAAAGTAACAAGTGTTTCCGAGATTGCGAAGTCCGCGTCTAAATGGAGGATCTGTAAAGAGAATAGGAAAACTACGTTGACTGCTTTTGATAAGTCTCTTCCTGTAGTAATTGTAAACGCTGCCTCAAAATTAACTTATTACAAGCACTCACAACTTTATGAAATGAAACCACGACCGAAGAGATTGGTTCTTAGGCGCTTCCGGAAAAAGACAGGCGGTGTTGACCAAGTATTACAATATGCTTTTATTTCAATAATTGTGAAATCTATCGAAAATTTAGATACATTCATTAGCATTCATTATCCTCGTTATCATCACGACAAAGAATACGACCATTGTCGTCGTCATCATAGTAGTTGCTGTCGTCGTCGTTGTCATTTTAACATTATGTTTTTCCGTGTTTGGATGAGATATGGCTTATCTGCTGATTAAAAATATTTTCTACTCACCTGAGAAATTCTCGTAGTTTCCACTGAAGAAAAAATGTGGTCAGCAATTTATACAGTTCATAATGTAAAGCAAAACAAAGTCAATGTTATTCAATATATTGTATTGTAGTGCGATGTTTTGTATTGCACAGTATTGTATGACACAAATGTTAATGATGTAACATGATACGATGCGATGTGATACTACATGCAATCGAGAGCAATAACAGATACAATAAATCTGCATTTTAGTATTACATTGTATTGTATAACATTGTCTTGTGAACTATGCGATGTGATATGACGCGTGATGCCGAACAACTTAAAGCAATGAGAGATAATACAACGTGACTCTATTGTAGTAGTAGTTAGCGACGCTGTGTCATAACAAAGATGATTAGCGTCGCCCTCCCCCTTTTTCCAGGCTTGGGACTGGCACTGTCAGAGTACGGACAGTGGCGGAGTTTTTTCTGACTGACTCTATTGTCATCAATCATTCACATTAATAGGTCTTCAGTGAAGCTTCTCGCCAAGAACACTAGTCTACCACAAAATAAGATGGTTTCAAGCCCTTTACAGAACGAAAATAGAAGTAATGTAGGCCTATACTGAATATCCGCAAAGTTCGTAAATTTCTCATTTCCAACTTACGGGTCTACCACAACATGTTTGATATTAGAATTCTAGCATATCATCAAAAAACACTCTCTGGCGACTTCATCGTGTCAAACAGACTTTGACTAGAGTTTCATCTGAACCAAACATCGATTGATGATTTTTACCCTAAGATAACGGCGTTGTACAAGCTACTGGATAAGAATAACACATGATACCCGTGTGTCATTATTATGATTTAATTTGCACATGAATTGCATGTTCTAATTTCTTTTGGGAAAATGTGGCATAAATATTTTCTTAATACGTATTTTTTAACAAATGTTAGCTATCCGCACTTCAGAACCTCTATGGGGTTGTCAGAAAGAAATCTGTAAGTGATTGAAAATTGAAATGAATTCACGTCAGTGAATACCTACTTTTTAATTGAGACTTCTGCATTTTACTCAACACGTGTGTGTACAATTTTCTCCACACTGCCCATAATACAAATCGTGAAATAACTAATTACTGTCGTGGTTACATCAGGCAACCCTGCCGATACCTCCTGAATATAAAACAGATGGCCATGAAGTATACTATGTTCTATAACAGACGCTGTTTAAAACAAGATATGCAATACAAAACTCACCGATGACGACAGAAGATCCAGTAGAAGAGAAGGATCAATATGATCGCAAAAACAAGGATTGTGACGGTAATGAGTACACCTATCCAGATCCATTCTACAATTCAAAGCACACTGTTGAAATATTTTACTTGTGAACTTCGTAAATTTATTCATCGTTTTATTAGTATTCATATTAAATTTATGGTCCTCCATTTGATATTCTTTACCTTCTCGTGTTTGCAAATCACATAGATTGGAGTGAATTGAATCGGTTTCGATTAGAGCTCATCAGATTAGATCGGGTCGGGTCGGACAGGTGAGATTAGATTAGATTTATGATTGGGTCGGATTGGAGAATGGAGATGTTTGGAGATGATCGGACCATATTAGACTAATTTCGACTGGGTTATATTGTAATAAAATTGAATAAATCCAATGAGATTAGATTAGAAGACATTTATCGGCGATGGCTTCTACGCAAAACCGCTTCAGGTTGTTCTGGCGAGAGACGATAATACTGGCAAAGCAACGTAGGAAAAGAGAGCAGCAACATAGGCTAATATAAAGAACAGTGTCTGTCTGACCTTGGTTTTCATCTTGTGGGTTTGGAGTGGTTATCGTTGATGTCGTGCTGTTGGAAGTGGTCTGATCGGTCATATTCTTCGTACTTTCGGAACTCGACATCGCAGATGTAATTGTAGTGTGTGGGTTACTTAGCAAGAGATCTAAATCACATAACAGATTTGCACGAATTAAGTTAGGCGTTCACACTTATTTCGTACTAAACTACTACTAAACTATTAAATGTGACCGTGCCTTAGAAAAAATAATACTTTGGAGCGTATTCGCACGCCTCTCAGGCGTCGTGAATTATTTCTTTGAAAAAATTAATAAGAAGAATATTTACATGACTTGGTCATATGATATTGTAGCATTTTTTAAGGTACCAAAATGGCGCTTTACTAAGACCAGCGTCTATGTATATATATATATATATATATGCATATATATATATAAATATATAAATATATACGCATGCATTTGCACAGCCGCTAATAGCGCCAAAAGATAAACTTCCACGACTAGCAGCTTCGCTTTCCACATGCTTCATTCTTCACTTCTGTGAATGATTTAGATGTGACACTGGACCAGAATATGAACTCTGAGCGCACGGAGGCAGTATGTAGAACATTCTTTTATCATCTCCGTCAGATCAGCACTACCAGTCTCTGTCTCTCTTTCTCTCTCTTTCTCTCTCTCTCTCTCTCTCTCTCTCTCTCTCTCTCTCTCTCTCTCTCTCTCCCTCTCTCTGTTTCTCTCTCTGTTTCTCTCTGTTTCTCTCTCTCTCCCTCTCTCTGTTTCTCTCTCTGTTTCTCTCTGTTTCTCTCTGTTTCTATCTGTCTCTCTGTCTCTGTCTCTGTTTCTGTTTGTCTGTCTGTCTGTCTGTCTGTCTCTCTGTCTGTCTCTCTCTCTCTCTCGCACAAGGGTTGATCGTGGTAATGCCATTAATTTTATGAAGGCCTCCGCCCTTTCTGATTAAACAACTTCAGTCCGTTTCAAACGTTTCTCTCCCTCTGAAGCCTGAAAGTTGACGCGCTGGCTTAATTATCATGCAGTTGTTCGAGTTGGCTTACCGACTGACTTAATTCCATTTTGGTCACTATGGATGTAAGTGGCGCACTACAGGAATACGATGTTGTGTGATATTGTATTTTATTGTATTGCCTAGTATTGCAGTGTAGTGTATTGTGTTGTATTGCACTGCATTTGATAGATTGAGATTGCAGTGTGTTGCATTAACTTCTATTGTATTGTATTGCATTGTTAAACATTAGAAAGAGAAAACCACACGAGAAGACATTTTTTAATTGAAAGCCAAAGGTATTCTGAAAAATGGAACGCAACTTCAATTTCGTTTTCTTGTTCATGGTTTTGAAATCGAAAGGTGGAAAATCACAAAGAAAGCTAAATCATTTTCATTTTCACAATGCATAAATTAATTTATGCACAGTAGCCTTTCCCATTGTCTCATAATACTGGCTAAGGTATTGACTTGATCAGGCTGGCGTAAAGACTTCAAGCTACCCCTCTTTCAAGTTAGCCCCAGTAATCTGACTGCATATTACCCCCGGGGGTAGCCTGAGCACGATTTCAAGTTACCCCCTATTTGATTCAGTTAGTTTGTGAAGTCTTATGCTTACAACTGATGATGATACGCTTATTGATTAAAACATGTGAAACATAGAAGATTGGAAGCTAGTCTCAATATTTGAAAAAGTAAGAGAAATGTTAATTGTATTAAAACCACTCATACACTAGTTCAAAGCACCTGACATATTACATGCAAACATAAGATATACAAAATTACAACCTACTTGATGTAATTGGGAAAGATAGCTTATCGTATAATTATCATGAACTAGGGGTAATGAGAGTTTAATGATAAATATTAACAATTATTATTATATGACATAGTCGAATAATTGGCCCAATTAATATGAGGGGGTAAATAATCTGAAATCGTAGGGGTAATCTAAAGTCGATTTCAAGCTACCTCCAGGGGTAACCTGAAATCAATTTGAGATTACCCCCTTGTGTCTAACATGGGTTTCAGCTATTCCCGTTGCGCGAATCTTTAACATCTCCCTCGGCCAAGCATACATCCCTCCTCAATGAAAGATAAGCACTTTTTAAGCAGAATAACTCCGGTTGCAAAACCGCAAAGCCTACCTCAGAATCAGATTACAGACTCATCTCAATTACTCCTATTTGATGTAGAATATTAGAAAAACAAATTGTCTGCGGATTTTTCTACCCGATCCTAACTAACCCCCGACTGAATTGCCTGTACTCAGACCAGTTTGCTTTTAGACCCACGGGTTCTGCCTCGGCTGCTCTTGTAGCCCTTACGCACAACCTCACCCTTATTCTTAACACCAACCAGTCTGTGCACATGATAGCTTTAGATTTTACAAGGCTTTCGACACCGTCAGGCATGCTTACTTGGCCAACATTCTAGCAAAATATGCCTATACCAGATAATATATTTAACTGGATTATTGCCTTTTTAGATAGACGAAGTCACAATGCCAAATTTCAGGATAAAATATCTACACTGAGTACACTCATTGTTCAAGGTTCAGGCCCGGGCCAACCAATTTCATCACAACCATTTCCGGCCATAAACCAGTGCATCCCCACAATCTTCTTCTAAAATATGCTGAGAACTCTTATCTCTTAGTACATTCGTCAAATAGTGCAACAATACCTACAGAAATGGACCACATAACACAGTTGGCTACCAGGTGTAATCTGAAATCAAACAGTAAGAAGTCTTCAGAAATGCTGATACGTAGGCCAAGGATGGGTTTGGATACTGAGGCAAAAACAGCCGAGGTGCAGGGGATCCGTATGGTCGCTAGTTTGACAAGTGTGGGTGTTATCTTCACGAAAGACCTTAACTTTAGAACCCACATAGATCACATATGTGCCCGGGCTCGTCAATCCTCCTTTGCATTACGAACCCTATCGGCCCATGGTCTGAGAGGCCAAGTATGTATGACTTAGTCAAAGCCACGGCGCTGTCAAGGTTGCTCTACGCCTCCTCGGTATAGTGGAACTTCACAACCCAGAGTGAGCGTGAGAGGCTGGGAGCCATCCTTAAGCGCCTGCCTAGAAGTGGTTACTCTGCCTCCATCCAGCAGCTGTGTTGCTTGGCCGACAACCTCCTTTTCTCGGCAGTCCTGGGCTATGAAAGGCATGTCCACTGTCCAGCACAGTCTGCTTCCGCCTGTAAAGGTTACCGGATACGCACTCCGACTCCGAGCCCATGACCGAGCCATTCCTTCGGGTGACAGTCTCATGAGGAAATCATTCTTAACTAGGATGCTGTACTCAACCTGACAAATGACTCTCGTTGTTTAACACTATTTATAGGCCTATAGGTTTGGTCACTGCCAGTTTTGCAGGGCTGAGTACGTGCCAATGTTTTAGGCTATGTTTTATATTTTTATGTACACCAAACTGAGGTTCGCAATTGGATTAATAAATAAACCTCTATTCTAATCTGAACGCGATTTCAAGTTACTGGGGGTTGGGGCTAATGTGAAGTGGGGGTAATCTGAAATTGGTACGACAGTTCCCCTAAACAGATTCTCGCCCTAAAAGTCTCCTCTCGGAGAGTCTGTTTGGAAACAGATATCCCGGAGGATCAGATTTATAATAAATTCGCCCGAATATATTTTAAAACAAAGTCTACAGAGGAAGAAAACAATTCATTTTTGCGTTGAAATAATCTCTCCTTTGGGGAAACTTTATTCTAACTTAATTGAAAAACTGTATAGTAGTTTTAAACTATATGTTACAAAATGACATGAAATTTGCTGAAAGGAAACGAGGGGAGAGGGTCTTTCTGTCTGGGGTAACTCTGTTTTGGGGAAACTTTATGTTGTGACACCTGCTGGGCTTACAATTCACATGACGATTCGTCAGTTTAATTAAATTCCTAAATCCGGCTATGCACCATTGTACGGTTTGTACCTCAGCCACACAAGCCATCTTCAGCGTGAACGCTATTAACAGTATATCACGTGCAATTGCAATAATCTAAAATTATTAATTGCAATTAGGGCCTATTATCCACATCATTACTGCAGAAACATGGATTTTACTGTTGATATCGTTAAGGTACCTGCAAGTGTTAATGTTTAAATCAGTGTTAATGGTGATGTTAATGGTAATTTTTGATTTGTCTTATTTTCTTTCTTCCTCTTGGTATGCCCTTAACCTTGCAAACTAACCATTTGGTTTCCACCACTCTCTACATAGAATTTGGGCAATCTACGTCAAGACAGCCTACCGACAGTGCTACTTGATCCAGTAGGTGTCCCTGCTCAGCGGGAAGTCTTCCCTTTGGGGCCACCTTTTGCCTCAACAGGCGGGACCTGCTACTTATTCTTGTTTTTTTTCGATTGATTGTCATTATGTCTATTGGGATGCAATAAATGATTTGAATTGAATTGAAATTGAAATACCGTGATCAATGTGATGGTATTTTTAATGGCGGTAGTAGTATCCTTGATATTGTTCTGCCTTGTTGCCATCACTCTAAAGACTGTTTGACCATAAAAGCTAAAGATAACATGCAAATCAAGGAACGCCCACTTACAGCGAAGACAAATCGATCTGTGTCCGCGTATAGCCTACGTGGCAATTAAACAACCGTCGAATAATTGCTTATCAGTTCGTCATGAAACTATTTGAAATTTTCAGAATAGCAATAGCACATCAAAACTTTAAAACAGAAAATCTCAGTTACATTGAATGAAGACACATTGCAAGCGATAAACGTCCAAATATGTTCGTACTTACAGAATGATAGCAATACGACAACAGTACTATGGCCGCCAAACGACAGACGATGCGAGGGAGACGCATGATGGCTGGAAATTTCGCGGTGATATTACAGACTAAGCAATGCGCTCGGAGAGAAAGCGAAACGGAATGTGTAAATTATCTTCACTTGTTGTCAGAAACTGTTCGTAATCGTAATCGTAAACTCCCATTTTTTTTAAAGCAACAGTCGAAAGCAAAGCGCAAGGTACCAGCTTAAACACGAGCGCAGCGTCGAGTCAAAGGGGTTCCCCAAAGGGTAGTCAAAAGCAGGTCAGAGTCAGATGGTTAGAGGATGTAGGCCTAGAGTAGGCCTTGTTGGGAAGGCGGGTGTCGATTAGGTCGAGAGTAGGAAGGTGAAGGATCAGGTGAGTGGGGATATACCAAGGAAGAAAGCGACAGTGAATCAGCGCGTGTCAACCATATGATATATGCCTCAACAGGCTGTTCTATGTAATATGTTCCCATTGCACACACACACAATAATAAGTCTATGACAAACTCTGAGACGGTATATACAGGGCTGTAGTGGTAAAATTTGAGGTGAGTATACGCTAGCGGTGACCAGCGGCGTAAAAAAAAAATTTGAAGACTTTTTTAGGAAAAATTTCAGACTTTTCACCAATTCTCAGAAAATTTTCTGACTTTTTACGATTTTGTCTCTGAAAAAGTTGATGACCTTTTTTTTTTTTTTTTTTTTTTTTTTAGTCATTCGCCCTAAAAACCTCTAAAAACCTCTCATTTTTGAAAAATTTTCGTTCCCAGAGGTAAGTATACGCTGTATACCCGCGTATACCCTCGTGAGTATACGCTCTCAAATTTCTCTACAGGTAAGTATACGCTGTATACCCGCGTATACGCTCCACTACAGCCCTGGGTATATATATATATATATATATATATATATATA
Organism: Allolobophora icterica; assembly: GCA_963556255.1. Lineage (NCBI taxonomy): Eukaryota > Metazoa > Annelida > Clitellata > Crassiclitellata > Lumbricidae > Allolobophora > Allolobophora icterica. Next base: position 13,097,834 of record OY744603.1, on the reverse strand, counting down.
TATATAATTATATATATATATATATATATATATATATATATCTGTGTACGTTGCAATACCTGCGTGATTTGCATGTGTACATGCGTGTATGTAGGCCCTATGTATTTTTTCCTTACATAATATTCATATAATTATGTGCATCTATATATTCTATGCGTAATTTTTTGCGATTTAATATGTATGTATGTATGTTAAAATGTGCGTGTGCGTTTATGTCTCACGACGGCGGCACGTGGTAGTCGATTGGTTAGAGCGTTCGCCTTGTAACGCTGAAAGTACGGGTTTGATCCTCCTCTGAGACGGTAACTGTGCAGAGACCTTGAACAAGTCCTTCCTTCATTCACAATTCCCATCGATTGCTGCTTTGTAATTAGGTGATGGCGCTTAATAAATGTGCAATAATGATAATAATGTAGGCCCTACGTAATCTATTTTAAGTGCACCACAACGTAGAGTAAGAATAAAATAATAAGCAATGCTACGAGACGAAACTCTTAATGATAAAAGGTAAAACCGTGAAGGTCTCTAGACTTGTCCCAGTGGAAATGTAGTGTAAATCAGGTAAATCTCAGAAATGCGAAGGCAGTCGGCCCTAGACTGACAGTGAACAAAGTCAAGGGCCTGGACATGAAGAGAATGCAAACCATTAGCTACCAGTAACTAAAAGGACACCGTGTTGCACGGTGATTTTGTGCTATATCGCCTTTTATCAACTTCACAAGGGCGCTCAACATTGCAATCTTACAGATCTAAAGAGTGGCGTCTTAAGATGGCCTGAACTGTTTATTGCTCTGTATGTGGCAGTATTGTTTGCATGTTTAATTGTAGACTGTAAGAGCAGGATTGTCCAGTGCAGAGAAAGCACGGTGTGCACGCATCGCCGTGCGGAAGAGCGGAACCAAGGAGTCTCTTCCGGGCGAGAAACGCAACGACCCTCGAATAGGCTGGCCAGAAACACGAACGCAAAGTTCTCTGGTGTGGTCAGAATGTTTCTGCTACAGAGCATCTATCAATACAAGTTACTAATTGATAACGATAAAAATCGTACTGGTAACTAAGCCAAGCATATTTCTACCCAGCCACCATGCTTCATAAATTACCCAAGAAATAACAAAGCAGTTTTTCTCAGATATCAACAATTGTCGTTTATTATCAGTACAGTTTATTATAATTAGTTATGAACTATATGGCTCCAATGTCTCAGGCACAAGACATTAACCGATGGCATTCCAAAACAACATCGTAATCAAGATAATGCTCATAGGGTCAGAATCAAATCCCAGAAGATTAATTATATTAGCGTATATCACATAACAACAACAGTTTTTACGTAAGTCACTCATCGAAATTTGCAATTAAATACTCTGTAAATTCCCACGAGGAAACAAAACATTTTGCAAAAACTATCGCATACAGCTGTCACTTTTATTTTAAAATTAAGCAATATATTCTCACAAATATTTTAAAAATTAGTTAAAATGAGCTGTTTAATTAATCAGAATTTTTAGGCGATAAGCACTGAAGGGGAAGAGCAATATATTTGTACATAGTATCGAATTATCTGCTATTACACAAGATCGCCAATTAAAATATAATTTGATTCTTTTCAGTTTATTTGAAATACAAAAATTTACTAAATAACGCAATCCTTTCTTCTGTGATTGTCTAAGGCGCTACAAATTGGCACGTACAATACACTGTAGTACCATAATAATATGCAAGCCAATAAATGCGTCACACCATAGTAAAATAAAAAATTAATCTTCATACACATCTGCAGAAATCTGGAATGTTTCAATAATCTAGCAACAAAAGGCGCTACAAAATAGGCACGTACAATAATTAATAAACTGTAATGCCATAATTTATGCAAGCCAATAAATGCGTTACAATATAGTAAAAAAATTGAATGTATTAATCTTCATACACATCTGCAGAAATCTGGAATGTTTCAATGATCTAGTTAGAAAATGCGCTACAAAAATGGCACGTACAATAATTAATAAACTGTAATGCCAGTCAATGCAAACCAATAAATGCGTTGCCACATAGTAACATTAATCTTCAAACACCTCTGCAGAAATATCTAATGTTTCAATTATCTAGATTTTCTTCAAAATCTCAACGATAATTCGCACATAATCTTAACAAATATAATTGCAATCAAAATTTAAATAAGAGAGATCAGCCTAAGCAAAATCCCAAAACGAAAGCTGTTAATTTGGACACCAGCAATCACCCAGTACCAAACTAACGGATTTCCATTAAGAGTTGATAGATAATAATTGCAATCAAAATTTAAATAAGAGAGATCAGCCTTAGCAAAATCCCAAAACGAAAGCTGTAAATTTCGACACCAGCAATCACCCAGTACCAAACTAACGGATTTCCATTAAGAGTTGATAGATGGTCCACAGTGGTTGGTGTTCGTGGAGTAAAACTCATAGCCTTGCTAATTTAAAGCTATCCGATTGGTGAAACTCTTTCGTAAAACAAGAGGAACGCCTCCTTTCTCAATACTTCGTCAACGAAGACTCTAGATACTCTTGAATCATTCATGCAATACCAAGTACCTTGTGAAGTGCCACCTTTTGTTGCCCTTCCTTTCTCTCTCAATTTCTGCATCATTTCTACAAGTTGGTCTGCAGTCACGTCTCTATCAAAATATTCTGTCTGCAGGAATTTTTCGATATCTTTATTCTCGTTCCTCTCTTTGACATAAGCCACATAATGACCGTAGTTGAGCGAACCAGAGTGTACAACCACAGCGTATAACGAATACCAAATGTTTTGTTCCTGAAGGTCGTTGCGCAGGCACCAGGAACTACAGTATGGCGCCAAATCCAGAATTTCCTCGAATTTTATCTTGTTGGTGCGTTTCTCAAATCCAGTGCTCTTCATTTCAAATCTCTTCAGGTGTATTACCAGGACAGCTGGTGGATTGAGAATCAGGGTTTGCTTTGTCGCAGGGTTGAGCTTCTGGTCTCCTTGCTGATCTGGGTTTGTAGATGATGAGTCAATTGTGCAGCTGTTGCACAAATATTGTTGACCTAGCATCTCTTGTCTGGTAAAGTATTGGAGGCAATCTGTAATAGTCTGTATTCCTGCTGGGAGATCAACTGAGCCGATGGATAAACGTTCCATAATTGATTTAACGGCCACTTGGTAAGGCGAAGGCCATCCTGTTACAGTGTTCTCCGGTTGACTTTCTTCAGAATTGTTCGACCTGGACTCGTCTCCACGACAGATTGGAACGGATAAGTCCAGAAGTGGTTCGCAAACATGGTATGGTGTTTTGCAATTCTTGCAGATGTAAACCGTCATAAAATGACCTCCAAAGACTTTGTCTACGGCTGTAAGTTTCTTATTGGGATCCACATTTGTCCAACTGGCTCTCTCTTCTTGTCTTAACTGATCCAGAAAGTGACGTAGCAACTCATGACTGTCGTGTTGTTGAGTTCCACGGAATCGAGTTACCTTTGCACAAAACGCATTAAGCAGTGGCCTTGGGTTTAATGTGATGGAAACCGAACCGCTTTCTGAATCAATGGGCGATAGAAATTTGAGAAACTCTTTAGTCACTTCGTTTTTGCCGGCGCTTTCAACTACTTGAGCCTTTAGAATTGGAGTTGATACTAGACACTGGATTGATGCATTGAAGTAACAAGTGTTTCCCAGATTGCGAAGCCCACGTCTAGAAGGACGATCTGTAAAGAGAATGTCAGAACTACCTTCACTGCCTTTGGTAAGTCACTTCCTGTATAAATTGTAGTTGCCAATTTATATAGCGCCGTTTCGCGATTAACTTATTAAGAGGCACTCCCAACTTTATAAAATGAAATCACGATCGAACAGCCAGATACCTAGTTGCTTGCGGTAAAAAAGAGATGTGGTGTTATACAAGTTTTATTACAATTTGCTTTATTTCAATAATTGTGAAATCTATTGATAAGTTTCGAAACATTTACTGACAATCATTATCGTCGTTATCATCACGACAAAGAATACGACCATTGTCGTCGTCATCATAATCGTTGCTGCCGTCGTCATATCGTTTCATCATCATGGCATATCTGCTTATTCATAATGTTTTGTAAGCTTACTCACCTGAAAAAATCTCGTAGCTTCCACTAAAGAAAAAAATTGGGAATTAATTTATGCAGTTCGTTAAGTAAAGTTCAACAAAGTCAATGAAATTTAATGTCTGGCTTGTATTGCATTGTATTGTGTGACACAATTGTTAGTGATGTAACATGATACGATGCGACGTGAAACTATATGCAATTGAGAGCAACGAGTAATAAGTCTTTATTGTATCACATTGTATCGTATAGCATTGTCTTGTGAACGATGCGATGTGATACCGCGTTACTTAGAACAATGAGATATAATACAATGTGACTCTATTATCATCAATCATTCACACAAATAGTCTTCTCGCCAGTTTTCCGGACACATGAACACTAGTCTACCACCAAATAAGATGGTTTTAAGCCCTTTACAGAATGGAAAGAGAAGTAGTGTATACTGAACATTCGCAAAGTTCGTAAATTTCTCATTTCCAACTTACGGGTCTACCACAACATGTTTGATATTAGAATTCTAGCATATCATCAAAAAACACTCTCTGGCGACTTCATCGTGTCAAACAGACTTTGACTAGAGTTTCGTCTGAACCAACCATCGACTGATGCTTTATACACGGACAACTGCGTTACACAAGCTACTGGATAAGAATAACACATAATACCCAGGTGTCATTTTTTAAATTTGAATTACATATGAATTTTCTCTGCATGCTCATACGATTTCTTTTGGTAAAATGTGGCATTAATACTGTATCTTTTAACAACTGTTAGATATCCGCACTTCAGAACCATTATTGGTGTTGTCAAAAGGTGCTATGTAAGAGTGTGGAAGCGCAAGTCTTTGAAAATTGCAATGAATTAATGTCAGTGAATAAAGATACCTTCTTAAAGTAGTTCGCTCTTCTGTATTTTCCTCAACAGTTGTTAGTACAGGTTTCTCCACACTGCCCATAATAAAAGAATAATTATAACTAATTACTGTTGTAGTTACATCCCATACGTTCAGAATATGAAATCGGATGGCATTTAAGTATACTAAGTTCTGTTAGAGAAGCTATTTGAATCAATATATGCAATACAATACTCACCGTTTTTTACGCCAGAAGAACCAGTAGTAGAGAAAGATCGCTATGATCGCAAAAACAATTATTATTGCGATTGCAATGAGGAAGCCTTTCCAGATCCATTCTACAATTCAAAGCACAGTGTTGAGATTTTTACTGGTGGAACTTAATGAGTTTATTCAGCTTTTATTAGTATTCATAGTCATATCACATAGAGTAGTGTGGGTTGAATCGGTTTAGATTAGAGCTCATCATATTAGATGGGATCGGATCGGATTGGACTGATCAGATTAGATAAGATTTGACTGCGTCTGATTGGAGAGTAGAGAAGATTGGAGATGATCGGACCATATTAGACTAATTTGTACAGGATTGGATTGTAATAAAATAGAATAAATCCGATGAGATTAGGTTTGAAGATGACATTTATCGGCGATAGCATCTACGCAAAGCCGCCTTTACTTTGTTTCTTGAGGGGACACGATAATGCTGGCAAAACAACGTAGGAAAAGAGAGAAGCAACATAGACTAATAGAAAGAACAGTCTATATCTGACCTTGACTGTCATCTTGTGGCTTTGGAGTGGTTGTCGTTGAAGTCATGCTGTTGGAAGTGGGCTGATCAGTGATATTTTTAGTACTTTCGGAACTCGATATTCCAGTAGTGTTTGGATTACTTAGCAAGACATCTGAATCACATAACAGATTTGCACGAATTCAGTAAGGCGTTCACACTTATTTCCTAATTCCCACTAAACCGTTATGTGACTGTGCCTTAGAAAATATAATAAGTCGGAGCTTATCCATATGCCTGTCACGCTGTCGTGAGTGATATCTTTATGAATCAATCAATTCGTGCTTTATTGAACCACAAACAACATATAACATCATAGAGTCACTGTGGTAAAGAAAACGTTTTAAATGATAAAGTAATGAATGGTATTACAAGGCTATTAAGAACAGAAGGAGTTTTAATACAAGGCCCTAAAAGGACCAAGGTCCCGCTAGAAAGGACCCTCTGTTTACCAAGTTGGGGTCTTCGATGGCCATATTGAACCGTAGATCAACAAGCCTATTGCAATATATTATTAAGAAGAATATTTACATGACGTGGTCATATGCTATTGCAGCACTTTTGTGAGGTACTAAAATGGTGCTATAATAAGTGTCTATATATATATGCAAGAATTTGCAAAACCGTGGGTAGCACTAAGAGATAAACTTACACGACTAACAGCTTCGCCTTCCACGTGCCTCATTTTCCACTTCTGTGCGTGACGTTGGACCAGAAATTGAACTCTGAGCATGGAGGCAGTATGTGGAACATTCTTTTATCTTCTCCGCCAGATCACCACTACCAGTTCCTCTCTGCCTCTCTGTCTTTGTCGCTGTCTCGGTTACTCTGTCTCCCTGTCAAGCAAGGGTTGACTATGGTAATGCCATTTATGAAGGCCCTTTCTAATTACTCAACTTCAATCAGTTTCAAACATTACTATACATCTGATGCTCTGCACGTTGAAGTGCTAGCTTAAGTAATACGCAGTTGTTGGAATTGGCTTACCGACAAACTCTTAAATTCCATTTTGGTCACTATGGGAGTATGGGTGTAAGTGACGTACTACAAGAAGCCGGTGTTGCATTATTTTGTGTCACATTGTATTTTATTGCATTGTATTGCAGTGTATTGTATTGTATTGCATTTCACTGTATTGGATTGAATTAGATTGCAGTGTATTGCAATGCAATGCATAATCTTCTATTGTATTGCATTGTATTGTATCATGTTGCAATGTTAAACGTTAGAAAGAGAAAGCCGCAGGAGATGACATTTTTAACGTGAAAGGTATTAGTTTTCTGAAAAATGGAAAGTACCTTCAATATCGTTTTCTTCTCAACGATTTCGAAATCGAAAGCTGGAAAATTACAAAGAAAGGTAAACCATTTTCATTTTCACAATGCATAAACTAGTTTATGCACTACAACCTTTGCCTTTGTCTCATCATACCGGCCTAGGTATTGCCTTGATTAGGCCGGTTCCCCTAAACGGATTCTCGCCCTTAAAGTCTCCTCCCGGATAGTCTGTTTCGAAACAGATATCCCCCGAGGGTCTGATCTACAATAAATTCGCCCCGGAGACTATATTTTTAAGCAAAGTCTCTGGAGGAAAAAAATTATTCATCTTGCGTTGAAATAATCTCTCCTGTGGGGAAACTTTATTCACACTTAATTGTAAAACTATATAGTAGCTTTAAACCATATGTTAAAAAAATGACATGGAATTTGCTGAAAAGAAACGAGAGAGATATTCTTTCAGTCTGGGGTAACTTCGTTTTGGGGGGGATACTTTATGTTGTGCCACCTGCTGAGCTTATAATTCACATGACGATTAGTCAGTTTAATGAAATTTCTAACTCCGGCTGTGTACCATTGTACCTCAGCCACACACGCCATCTTCAGCGTGAACGCTAATGACAGCATATCATGTACAATTGCAATAATATAAAATTATTAATTGCAATTATTAGGCCTATCTTATTCATTGCTGCAGAAACATAATCTTTACTGTTGATATCGTTAGGGTACCTGCAAGTGTTATTGTCTACGTCAGTGTTAATGGTGATGTTCCGTCAGTGTTAAGAGTGAGGGTAATAATACCATGATCAATGTGATGGTAGTTTTAATGGCCGATATAGCGTCATTGTATTGTTTTGTATTGTATCTGGGCATTTATAAATCGCAGGCCCGGCTCAAGACATTTGGCGGCCCTGGGCAAATCGGCGGCCCTAAGCACAAAAAAGTTTATGACCTTTTTTTAGTCATTCACCTCTTTTAGCAAAAAAAAGTTTATGACCTTTTTTTAGTTATTGAAATCTTTTTACAAATAATAATAGTAAATATTTTTTTCGAAAATTGGAAAATTGGTGGCCCCTAAAAATCGGCGGCCCTGGGCGGCTGCCCACTTGCCCATATGGACGAACCGGGCCTGATAAAGCGCCTCTCGCGGTATAGACCATTCAGAGGCGCTCCCAGTGCGTGAGACCCATTGATATTGTTCTGTGTTGTTACTATCACTCTATAGACTATTTAACCTCAAATGCTAAAGATAATATGCAAATCAAGGAACGCTCTACACTAATATCGAAAGGAAATCGATCTGTGACCGCGCATAGGGCTATCTCGCAATAAAAGACGATCCTCGGATAATTGTTCATCAGTTCGTCATGAAACTATTTACAATTTTAGAATAGCAATAGCACATCAAAACTTAATACACAAAACCTAAATTACATTGAATGAAGACACAATGTCAGCGATAAACGTCCAAATATGTTTCTACTTACAGAATGATAGCAATACGACAACTATGGCCGCCAAACGACAGGATCCCTCCTTCGCGAGAGAAACGAAGCCTATGATGGACGGAAATTTCGCGGTGGTACTGTAGACTAAGCAAAGCGCCGGAGAGAAAACAAAACAGAAAATGGTAATGGAAATTTGAAATGTAATGTAAATTTTCTTCATATCAGAAATTGTTGACCATGGTTCAAGAGAGACTAGACCAAAGTGCGTGTCAATCATACGACGTATGCCACCACGGGCTGTTCTACATATTATAGTATTTTATGTGCATATTGCACACACACGATTATAAGCATATTAAACGCATAGACTTGTGTACATGTGTATCTTTGTACGTTGCTTTACCTGTGTGATTTGCATGCGTAAATGCATGTATGTATGCATGTATTTTGTGCATACATATTTATGTAGGCCTATGTATGTACGTATGTACTTTTTATGGTTATGTGTGCGTATGTATGTATGCAAAAATGCAGTGCTTTTTTCTGGAACAAAAGGTTCCGGAACGGAAAAATAGGTTCCGGAACGGAATAATTATGGGCGAGCTAAAATCCTGAGAAAACGGGATTGGGGGTTGGGAGGGGTCTGAAAAAACACTGAAAACAGTTCAAAACACTGAAATTAAATTAAAATAACTAAATTGTTGTTTTTATTATCAAAATAAATAAATAATTTTTTAGTGCCTGAAAAAGGTGCCGGAACGCCATCCCGGCGCGTTACGGTTGAAAAAAAGCACTGCAAAAATGTATTTATGTACGTATGAACGTATGCGTCCATGTCCCGCGACGGTACATGGTAGCCGATGATTAGAGGAGAGTACGGGTTCTATTTCATCTGAGATGGTCATTGTGTAAGGACCTTGGGCAAGTCCTACATTCACAATTCCTTAGCGCCGTCGATTGACGCTTGGTCATTAGATGGTCGCACTTAATAAATTCTTTATAATTATAATGATGTCCATATGGCCACACAATATCATCTTATGAATAGATATTTGACATTGAATTGCACTGCTGTATTAAGGCATGTTAAGCACAGACTGTTAATTAGACTTATAATCAATTACTAACAGTGGCGTAGCAATGTGTTGTGCAGGTTGTGCAATGCACAAGGGTCCCCGGCGATTAAAAGGGCCCCTGGCAGCAAGTAGAGTCATTCTTAGCCTAAAAGTAAATCTACATGTACAGCAAGTTAGCAACAGCGTACACAGTACTACACACTCAATTGACTCGACTCAATAGTTTTATTGGCTAAACCTGAAGCTGGAATGTCCAAATGCAGGATTTAGTAAACAACCGGTGTGCCATAACAAAATTATTTACTCTATTCAGTCTTTGGACGGAAGTAGTTGTACTGGCGTATAAATATATTGATGTCATGGAAAGCTTGACACTTTAAAAGTGGTAGATACTGTTGCGCAAGAGAAGGCGCTCAAACGAACGTTTTAACTTTTCGGAATTTTCGGATTCTTCTTTTCAGACTAATTACACTTGTCTAATTTATTGTATTGTTTCGTTATTTTTATCAACCAACCCAAATATTTCACGATTTGACAGAATTTAAGTGTGGGTAATTCATATTTTAGCAGTCATAGCAGATGGAACAATGTTTTTAGATTAATTATCTCTAGTTCAATTTTTTATACTGGCCTGGAGAAATAAAAAAATGTTTTGTAGAAATAAATCGGAGAAAATAATTAAATGCAATTATTTAATTATTATTTAATATGGGTGCGAATTATATTTGCATATTTTTCACGATGCGAAATATGCAAATATTGCGTTTTTTGTTTCAAAGCGAAAGGGTTGAGAACTCTTTGCAAAGCGATCCTTGCGATGTAGAGGTGGGGGGGGGGCGGACGTTGGATGAAAACTCCTACTCCAAGGAAAACTGGTTCTTCTCGTCGTTTTGCCTAAAGATGTCGAATCAGGACGATCAGCAATTGGACCATTGAAACAGAACTTCGCAAGATAGGTACTTTGAAGAACTACTTGAGTCAAGGACGAGAATCAAGTTCTCTTCAACAGAGAATCTTCAAGTTGAGAGAGGTAGCTTTAGTTGAAAGTTTAGACCTAACATAATTAGTAGATTCTGGTCTAAGTAAGTATAGCTAAAATAACATGGTATAGTGATTCAGGCTATATATATATAAATACATATATATATAAATATATATATATATATATACAGTGTTACCATTTGAATGCAGGTTTAGACTTGCTGTTGAATGTTTAATTAAAACTCTTAAAACTAGTCAAATGATTTGAATACATTACATTACTGAAATAAGAATGGTTTATACACTGCATTTAACGGATGTTTGGATTGATTACAAGTAACGGAGACAAGATCCAGCCCTAGGCCTAAAGGGAACGTTACAATTATATCAAAACTGCAGGCCTAGGCCTTACGCAATCTGTAACAAGTTCAAACAACGCAAAATAAAAATAAAAAAGCAGTGTTGTTTGCAGTGCTATGAGACGACACTCATTATGATAAAAGGCAAAACTGTGAAGGTCTCTTTTCCCAGTGTAAATGTAAAGTAAATCATGCTCAGAAATTCAATGGTGTGGACATGAAGAGAATGCAAAGCATTAGCTACCGATAGCTAAGAGGAACACCTCTTTGCACGATCATTTTGCGTTACAATGAATATAGCTATATATAGCTATATATACAAATAATATATACAAAAAATATTTGTTTAATTAAGTTCTTAGTTAAGGTAAAAAAAAACTGTTTTCTTAACATTTCTTGAGACATCATTAATGATATGTAAATACTACATTTGTTACGGTTACTTCATCTGCCGCCAGCTATCTTCTCATGTACGTAGGTGGCCCCAATTAACGGGACTCCGGTCCCTTTAGGGTCTCCTTTTGCGCCCACTGATAAACGTCTTAATATTTTTAATATTTTTGCGCTCACTGATAAATTCTCTGATTTGTCGTAATGATGTTGTTGCGATTACTATGCAACGATCGATGTTACTATGTTTGCTTTGTAATGCTTAACGTGGATCAATAAAAATTTGTGGTTATGGTTATGGTTATATAGCTATATTTATGTCGCCTTTTAGGAATTTCACAAGGGCTCTCAACATTGCAATCCTATAGAACCAAAGATTGGCGTCTTAAGATGGCTTGAAGTGTTTATTGCTCTGTCTGTGGCGAAATACTTTGCTGTTCGATTGTAGGCTGTTCCAGGAGAGAGAAAGCACGATGTGCCCGCATCACCGTCCGGAAGAGCGGAACCAAGAAGTCTCTCCTGGCCGAGGAACGCAACTACCATCGAGTAAGCTGGCCAGAAACAGGAACCCGAGGTTCTCTGATGTGGTCAGATTGTTTCTACTACAAAGCATCTATCAATAAAAGTTACTATTTGATAATGATAAAAATCGTACTGTTGACTAAGCCAAGCATATTTCTACCCAGCCACCATGCTTCATATATTACCGAAGAAATAAACAAAACAGTGTTTCTAAGATATCAACAATTGTCTTTATTATCAAAACAGTTTGACATAATTGTACATCGTAATCAAGATAATGTTAAGAGGGTCAGAATCAATTTCCAGAAGATTAATAAGCGCATATCATATAACAACAACAGTTTTTACGTAAGTCACTTGTCGAAATTTGCTATAAAATACGCTATAAATTTGCTATAAAATACGCTGTGATTTCTCACGAGGAAACAAAACATTTTGCAAAATTATCGCATACAGCTGTCACATTTATTTGAAAATCGAGCGATATATTCTCACAAATATTTTGAAAATTAGTTAAAATGAACTGTTCAATTAACCAGAATTGTCACGTGATAAGCACTGAAGGTGAACCTCAATAATATATTTGTACACAGTATCGAATTATCTGCTATTACACAGGATCGCCCATCAAAATATGATTCTTTTCAGTTAAATTGAAACACAAATTCTTATTAAATAACACAATGTTGTCCTCCTGTGATTGTCTAAGGTGCTACAAAATTGGAAAATACAATACTCTAAAATACCAATAAATGCGTCACACCATAGTAAAATTAAACATTTATCTTCATACAAATCTGCAGAAATCTGGAATGTTTCAATAATCAGCTTTTCTCCTTAAATCTCAACGATAATTCACATGTAATCTCTAAACAAATAATTCCAACAAAAAAGGTAAATTAGAGATATCAGCAAAAACAATATCCAGAAACTTCATCTGCAAATGAGGGCACTGCATTAACGCAGTATAAAACTAACGGATTTCCATTCAGAGTTGACAGATGGGGTCATGTCCACAGTGGTCGGTGTTCATTTGGAGATACTCTCTCGTAAAACAAGAGGAACGCCTCTTTCTTCAAGACTTCGTCAACAGAAACTCTAGACACTCTTGAATCATTCATGCAATACCAATTCCCTTGTGAAGCGAAATATTTTGTAGAAATTGTTGCTCTTCCTCTCTTATTCAAGTTCCTTCCCATTTCTACAAGTTGGTCTGCAGTCACGTCTCTATCAAAATATTCTCTCTGCAGGAACTTTCCGATATGTCTATTCTCGTCCCTCTCTTTGACATAGGCCATATAATGACCAGAGTTGAGTGTACCCGAGTGTACCACCACAGCGTATAACGAATACCAAATGTTTTGTTCCCGAAAGTCGTTGCGCAGGCACCAGGAACTACAGTACGGCGCCAAATCCAGAATTTCCTCGAATTTTATCTTGTTGGTGCGTTTCTCAAATCCAGTGCTCTTCATTTCAAATCTCTTAAGGTGTATTACCAGCACAGCTGGTGGATTGAGGATCAGGGTTTGTTTTGTCGCAGGGGTGAGTGTGTGGTCTCCTTGCTGACCTGGGCTTGTAGAAGATGAGTAATTTGTGCAGCTGTTGCACATATATTGTTGACCTAACAGCTCTTGTCTGGTAAAGTATTGAAGGCAATCTGTAACAGTCAGTATTTTGTCTGGGAGATCAAATGAACCATCACATAAGCGTTCCATAATTGATTTTACAGCTTTTTGATAAGGAGAGGGCAATCCTGTTCTAATGTTCTCCGGTTGACTTTCTTCAGAATTGTTCGACCTGGACTCGTCTCCACGACAGATTGGAACGGATAAGTCCAGAAATGGTTCGCAAACATGGTATGGTGTTTTGCAATTCTTGCAGATGTAAGCCGTCATAAAATGACCTCCAAAGACTTTGTCTACGGCTGTAAGTTTCTTATTGGGATCCACATTTGTCCAACTGGCTCTCTCTTCTTGTCTTAACTGATCCAGAAAGTGACGCAGCAACTCATGGCTGTCGTGTTGTTGAGTTCCACGGAATCGAGTTACCTTTGCACAAAACGCATTAAGCAGTGGCCTTGGATCTAATGGGGTGGACACTGAACCAGTTTCTTGATCAATGGGAGCTCAAAATTTGAGAAATGCATCAGTCAATTCTCTTTCTCGGGCGCCCAAAAGTACTTGAGCCTTTAGAATTGGAGTTGATACTAGACACTGGATTGATGCATTAAAGTAACAGGTGTTTCCGAGATTGCGAAGTCCGCGTCCAAATGTATTGTCTGTAAAGAGAATGTCAAAGCTACATTGAGATCCTCTGATTAGTTACTTCTTGAAGCTGTATATTATTGATTGATATATATATATATTGCCGGATTGAGCCCCTGAATGGAATCCTGCGTTCTGCTGCCCGCCTTATAGGCCGCATCCCCAAGTTTGGCAGAGTGTCTCCGTATATGAGGGATGCCCTGCACTGACTCCCCTACCCGCAACGCATCACTTATCGAATCTCTGCCTTGGTTCGGCGGTGCTTTGAAGGCTCAGGCCCATCATACCTAAGGGAGCTCTGCTGTCCCACTTCATGTTCGCAACGTCGTTGCTCTCTCCGCTCAGCTGCGCAGGCTGAACTTATTGTTCCCCGCGCGCGGACAGCCATACAGCAGCGCCGTGCCTTCTCTGTGGCTGGCCCCATGACCTGGAATGGGCTCCCTACCAAACTCCGCCAAATACCGATTGGTCATTTCACATTGTTTCTTACTGTTCTCAAAACTGCGTTGTTCGACCGTTGTTGGGCTGGGAGCGTTCCTGAGTAGGCAATCTTGAAGTCTTGAAGGGGCGCTATAAAAAACTGCTTTAATAATAATAATAATTATTATAATTTTATCACAATTAGCCTACAGTTAACTTGAAAATCATGAAATCTATCGATACATATAGATACATTCAGTCATATACGATCAGAAATTCATGTGACGCGAGAACTTTAAGCGGATGCATTCTTTCGAACTCTAATGTTACGAAAGTCAATAGTGTGCAAATTTGCATTAACAAATAGGGCAGCTCTGTCCATACTAAACTGTTTTTTCCAGTTATTTACGCAGTGTCTGCTAATTGGTGATCTCTTGACTGTTAATGCTAATATTCGTATCGTTAATGTTAACATGAACATCATCTAGGCTAGCGCCTCTGTTTAGTTTTATTACAGTTACTCTTAGGTTGTAACTATTAATGTGCAAATCTGCATTCGTATAAAGAATTGTGGCACTTTTGGCATGTCTCTACGGTGCCTTCTCTTCTCCTTCTTTACTATGTGTCCATTTTCTATTATTAATCATCATCGTCGTCGTCATCATCATCATCGCTGTTGTCGTCGTCATCGTCGTATTAACATCATGCTGTTTTCCGGTTTGAACCAGAGGCTAAAATGTCGTGCAGAATTAATTGGTCTTTTTCGGCAATTTCAGTTTCAAAGAATCAACAAACGATAAACTCACCTGGGAAATCCCGGTAGATTCGACTGAAAAAATTGTCACATCTTTACAAGAGTATATTTCTAATTAATTTAAATAGATTATGCACAGTACATCATTAATATTGATTTGAGACGTACCTGTTAACATCCGTAAGGTACCCTACTGCAAACCTCTATGCAGTTGTCAAAATGTGCATACAAATGTGTGCAGGCGCACGTGACTGAAATTTTGATATAATGAAAATGATTGAATGATGATGCCGTCTTAAATATTATAGATTGCTCTTCATTTTTTTCAAGAGTTGTTTGTACAAGTTTCTCCACTGCCAATTATAAGTAAAATAATTAGAGCAAACAGCATCAAGGGACCAAAATCTCTAAAATATTAAAACGAATGGTCCTTAATAGTAGTAAGCCCTATATTTTGTAAGAGACGCTATTTAGATCGACATATGCAGTACAATATATCAAAATACATTACAATATAAAGCAATGCAATACGCACCGTTTACGAAGGCATAAATAGTAGACGAGAACGATGACTATGATTACACAAACAAGAACTATGGCTGCAATGAGTAGGCCTTTGCCTACCACGATCCAATATTCATATTCTACAATAATCAAACCACCGTGTTGAGATTGTTTTACGTGAGAATATTAGAAATATATTCGGCTTTTCACAATATCTTACATGTTATCGTTTTATTCATTAATTCATTCGAGTATTTATATAGCACCTCTTCAAGGGAGCTACTCAGAGGTTATCCCGTCTCCATCACGATCATATAGGACAGTTTTCAGTTTAGTTTAGGACGTATCAGCAGGGCCACCGAGATAAATTCCCGGCCCCTAGGCAGAACAGCCACGGGCCCCTAGGCAGAGCAGTCGCGGGCCCCTAGGCAGAACAGTCACGGGCCCTTAGGCAGAGCAGTTACGGGCCTCTAAACTATCTTAGGCTTTATCTAAATATAATATCGTACGGTCGTACGAAAAGAATATTAAAAAAACAAATTGAAATACTAAAAGTGCGTGTACGACCGTACGATATTATATTTCTAATTATATTATTATATACAACTATGATTTTATTCAGCTGCTTAACGTTTAAACTGATTGTAGTTAAGCGTCAGATAATATATTTTAAAGGGCATAAATCATAAACTTTGCAGGCCTATAACTGATTATAATATTAATTATTTCATAAGTTCATTAGGGGCCCGGCCCGGGCCCCTAAAAAGTCGCCGGGCCCCTGGGCATTTATCCCCCCTGCCCCTCCCTCTCGGCGGGCCTGCGTATCAGAGGAAGTTCTGTCGAAAATGCGCTGCTCCGGGGGGAACTCGTTCAATGCCGTCGCACACCATTGAAAAAGCACGATTCTGCGCAGTGCCTGTGCGGGCAAAAGGCACAATGAGCAACCACCCTCCTCGAAGAACGGAGGTGGCGGCTACCCTGAACTCCCTGCACGGGGCGGCAAAGGACCCGCAGATAAGCTGGATCACAGCCCAGCTGGCACCGCCAGACTAGGGAAACAACCCTGTATGTCATACGCTGTGTACCAAATAAATAACATGCAGCACACGTTATTTCTGGAACAAGTCTTATTTTGACGCGTTATGCACAGTCGATGTTCCCTCTACTTGATATTCCTCACCTCTTTATGTTCGGGAATAACTTAGATTAGAGTGGATTGATTGGGATTAAGCCTACCAGATAAGATTAGATCTGATCGGACAGGCCATATAGATTTGATTCGATTCGATTGTATCAGACTGATTGATTTAGAAAAGTTGGAGATGACTGGAGCAGATCAGACTAGATTAAAATGAATTGGATTGCAATAAAATAGATCAGATATGATGTGATTAGGTTAAATTAAAGCAAGACATGATCTCTTGGAAGCAAAGCCGCTTTTAGTTTCCATCTGGTGATATACGATTATAAAAACATGAAAACTTAGCGAATGGAGAGGGGCAACATATATACCAATGTATGTTTGTTTATTAACTTTAGAAGATCTATTTAACAGACGTTGTTCACCAGAGTGCTGTTTGGCAGCTGGTTTAATAAAGAATATACTTACTTACTTATTTTTTAACATAGTTTAATATGATGAACGACGTCTATATGACCTTCGTTGTGAGATAACAAGTTAGCAGTGGTTGTCGTTGATGTAATGCCGTCCGAAGCTAACGGGGCAGCCATATTCTTCATACTTTCGGACCTCGACATCCCAAATTTCCTTGTTGTCCTTGTATTACTTAATAAGACACCTAGATCACATAACATAATTATATGCACGAAAAATTTTAATAAACTTTTTAATATTCAACTTTCGGGAACTTCCGGCCCATAGAAAATGATAGAAACATATCAATTAATGAAAGTCAATGTTCGCACTAGGTAAGAGTACCGCAAAGTAAGTACTTCAAAAATGGGGATGCAACTCTGATCCTACCCTGCCACTTTTGCACCATTTACCTCTACGTCTCTTAGGCTGCAGTCCACAAAACCCGGCTATGAAGAACGTAAACACTACTTGATCATTTGGTACTGCGTTTGTAAGGTACTTCAAGGTCGCCATAGTGTCTAGATACATATATATCTACAGTTGGTTAACGGTCGATAGCGCCAAACGATGAACTTACATAAAATTGCAGCTTAACTTTCGAAATGTCTCGATCTATGTTTTAGTGCGTGACTCAGTGTGACATGGACCACAAATTGATCTTCACTGAGTGTGTAGAGGCAGGTTTCCGGACTTTATTCTATCATCTGGGTCAGATTAGCACTAAACGTCTCTCTCTCTCTCTCTCTCTCTCTCTCTCTCTCTCTCTCTCTCTCTCTCTCTCTCTCTCTCTCTCTCTCTCTCTCTCTCTCTCTCTCTCTCTCTCTCTTACTCTCTGTCTATCTGTCGTCTGTCTCTCTGCTTGTTTGTGTGTTTCTGTCTGTCTGTCTGTCTGTCTGTCTGTCTGTCTGTCTTCCTGTCTATCTCTCCCTCGGTCAAAGCTGCTCTGCACTGATGCACGCATTCATATGCGATACGATTGACTATTGTAATGCTTTTATGCTTGCGTTTTGGCTCACCGACTGACTCTAATTCCATTTTGATCACTTTGGGTGTAAGTGGTGTACTACAGGGATACAACGATATCGCATTGTATTTTATTTTATGCCATTATACAGGCATAGTATTGCAGTGTCTTGCACTGTACTGCATTATACTGCATTGTTAAACATTAGAAAGAAAAACGAAAGAGGGTGCCATTTTTGATAATGAAAGCTGGAAAATCAAAGAGGTAGCCAGTGCTCGAAATGGACCGGAACGCACCGGAACGCCGTTCCGGTTCGTCAAATGAATTAGCGTTTCCGTTCCGGTTCGTCAAATGAATTATTGTGGAAAATACTATGAAATTAACGTGAATGCTCCCATATCTCTGACTAGCGTTCCGTTTCGTAAAATTTTCCATTTCGAGCACTGGAGGTAGCTATTATTAGGCTTATAATATACCGGCGCCTCTCTGTCTCTGTCTCTCTGTCTGCCTGTCTCTGTCTGTATGTATGTATGTATGTATGTCTGTCTCTCTGTCTGTCTCTCTCTTTCTCTCATTGTGTGCTGACCTGACTATTGACTTGCAAACACCGGGTGAGCCTAAAGCTCAAATGACGATCCGTTATTTTAACGAAATCCTGATTTCTAATGCGTACCTCAGCCACACAAGCCACCTTTAGCGTGAACGCTATTGCAGCATAGTACAATATTCTAAATTATCAATTATTTTAGTTGTTAATGCAAATATAATCAATTTTTTTATGTAGTAGGGGCCTAATTGGAAGTGTTCCTGCAAATATCAATGTCTAGGCCTACGTTGTGTCAATAGTCAGTGGCGTCATTAGGGGGTGCGGGGGTGCGGGCCACACCGGGTGACACCCTCAGAGGGGTGACACCAAAATGACAAAATGACTGTCTAGAAAATGTGTGTGCAGAGTATCAACAGAAATTTATTATTTTTAAATTAACAATAACAGAAAACAACCAAGATTTTCGTAAGCCCAGCTTACATGTAACTGTAGTCCTAGCAGCATCAATTTACATACAGCTGAAACTCTATGCTAATCTTCTCTTTTGAACCTTCTAATCCGCTCAGGTCATTGCCGTCATTATACCCAATTACAAAACGCTTCAAGATACGTTGTTTCGTAACTTTCGTCAGCACGTGCTACAAGCATGCGCTGCTTTTTCACAGTTTTCGTATGGTGTTTTATAATCGCAGATCTCGTCTAATTTTCTGGCAATGTTATGGTAATTAGTATTTTTAAACCTACACAAATAACGCTTTTGATAATGAAGTAGGCTATTATAAAAGGCGGAGAACGAGCAAAATAAAAAGCTATAAATTGAAAGTGAGTTGTAGTATGGCACTAATTTCGATAAAGTGACTGAGAAGTTTGCAGCTTTGAAAGCCAGGAAAGGAATGTTCTGATTTAAGCGAGATGTTCACTAAATGCTGAAATGCTTGCGTATTTGTTCCCATGTCTTTTCTAGTAGTTAATTCATGAGTATATTTCCATAAATTTATTTTTTAATTGCTAGCCTGATTTTAATTGATATTATTACTATATTGCAATGTCTTAAGAAATACTCAGCCAAATTTCCAATTATTTTCCTCATTATATAAAATTTGTATTCTTTGAACATTATTTTATAACTAGAGTATTTGCCTGTGATATGACGGGTTGAAAAAAGCATGAATTCATAGGAAGAGAAAAAATTTGTTTATTGGAATGCTTGATTATGAGTGACATTAGTAGTGAAAATCGAGCATCATTTACCAAATGACCTGGACGGTCGGTTTTCTTGATGAGTATTTTGATGTTGTCTCTGTTTCGTGAACGCGACAATGCAACATAAAGCTGGCCATGTGAAAATACTGGTTCGGTGTAAAAAGTACCACGTGGTCGAAGGCTTGTCCTTGCGACTATACTCGCTTTTATAATTCAGCCTCTCATTCATGCTTAGCAGCGCCCGTGTGCAGCTTCAGTAGGGAGCATCAGTAGGGAGCATCAGTAGGGAGCATCAAAAGGGAGGTCTGCGAATGGCCTCTCATCAGGCTTCGCCCGATGCAGGCCTTAGGCAGTATCGGTGACATTCCATACATTCCACAGCGTTTATCGTTCGACGGACACACATATCTGGGAAGCTAAATAAGAGACGAGGCCTGTAAAATCTGCAGGCACAAGCACGTAGCCAGACTTATATTCAAGAGGAGGCAACTCCGGGAGACATCTAGGTGTAGTAGGGGTGCGGAGGTATAACCCACGGAAAAATTTTTGAAATCTGAAAAAGCAAGAAGAGGCAACTGCACCCTCTTGCCTCAATCTGGCTACGCCTATGTCCAGGCACCTTCATTACCCTCCATGGTTCAAACATTAATTAATAATTTGCTAATCTGATTTTTAATGTAACTGCTGATCTAATGGTAAATGATTAAAATTAAAAATTAAAAATATGCATTTGTAATTTTAATTCTGCTAGTTTATTTCACTAAAATTACTATTACATTCAGTGATATACAGGAACTATGATTTACGCGTAAATTATAGTACAAAAATTACTAAGAAATCTGTATGGTCTGGTAAGGTAATAAGGGTGGAGGTCCATGGGGTGACACCATGACTGACCACAGCGGGTGACACCAACCCTAGTGACGCCAATGTCAATAGTAATGGTAATATTAATGCCAATGTTAATGGCTATGGTATTTTTAATGATTGTAGTGTCGGTGATATAGCATTTCATTGATGTTATTGATCCATCACTCTGATATGCTTGACCTCAAAACGAAAGAAAGACATCATGCATATTAATGAACGTCTTATACAGAGAAGGAAATTCGTATGTATCAGCAATGAAACAACTTTCGGATTGTTGCTTCTCAGTTCTCCATGAAACTATTTTAAAATGTTAGAGTAATATTAGAACATCAAACCCAAGAAAGAAAACAAGAATCGCATTGAGTAAACTCACATTGCCAGCAATGATCGTTTAATAATTAAGGTTGTACTTACGGAGTGATAGCAAGATGACAGCGATGCTAAGAGACGTGTCATGGCTGGACATTCCGCGGGGATATTTCGGAATATGTAATGCGTCCAAAGTGAAAACGAAAAGAAAACGCTTATCAGAAACTATCGACATAGACCAAAGAAGAAAGAGATCAGTGAATAAGTAGGTATCAACCGTGTGCAAATATGCATTACCAATGGTTGTTCTACAAAATATGTTCATATTGCACACATACATATACAATAATAAGCCTTTTATACACATATGGTTTTTACATAATTATACAGAGGTCTCTAGATGCATATGTGCAGGTTGCCTTACATTCATACACGCACATATATGGGTCATTATCCGAAATGTTATAAATTTCGTCTCTGAAAAACAAAAAAAAATTTCCCCAATCTGGCTATTTGAAATTTCCCCTTTTCAGTAGGCCTACTGCATCTCAAACGTTGATAAACTTGACAAACTCACTAACATTTCCAAACAGCGTTACGATTTGGTGGTAATATGGCTACTGTTGTCGTTCTTAAAATATCAGGCAAATGCTAAAAGTTTTGACCGAATTATGACACTTCTTCTTGGGGTGCACTTTTCATCGGGACACAGTGTATAACAAGTTCACACAACGCAAAATTAAAATAAGTTAGCAGTGCTGTTTGCAGTGTCATGAGACGACATCCTTTATGATAAAAGGTAAAACTGTGAAGGTCCCTTGTCCCAGTGGAAATGTAATGTAAGTAATGTAGGCCTAAATCTCAGAAATGCGAAGGCAGTCGGCCCTAGAGCCAACAGTGAACAAATTTAAGGACCTGGATATGCAGATAATGCAAACCGGTAAAATTAAGAGGAGCACAATGTTGCACGTTGATTTTGTGTTACAATGTATATATCTGGCTGTATTTATAGCGCCTTTTGGGTTTCTCTCAACAGATCCAAAGAGTGATGTCTTAAGATGGATTGAACTGTTTCTTGACGTGTCTGTGACGAAATAGTTTGCATGTTTAATTATAGGCTGTTCCAGGAGGAGTTTCCAATGCAGAGAAAGCACGATGTGCCCGCATATCGCCGCGCGGAATAGCGCAACCGATAAGTCTCTTCTGGCCGATGAACGGAAAGACCCTCGAATGCGCTGGGTAGAAACGGGAACGCAGGGTTCTCTAATGTAGTCAAAATGTTCTGCTACAAAGCATCTTGTTTATAATTAAAAATCGCAGGGCTTACTGGAGACAAGCACTTTTCTACCCAACGACCATGGTTCATATATTACAGAAGAAATAAAAAAGACAGTTTTAATAAAATGTCAACAATTGTCGTTTATTATAAATAGGCTTTCAGTTTCACATTATTATTAGCTAGAAACTCTATGGCGCCAAAGAATTAAAAACTACGCCAACCAGAAGATTAATTAGCGCATTATCAGATCACAAGAGTTTTTACGTAAGTAACTCATCGAAATTTCCTATAATTTCTCACGCACAATGAAAACATTTAACAAAAACTATCGCATACAGCGCTTAGTTTTTTACTAAAACCAAGCGAGATATAGTCACAAATGTTAAAAAAATAAGCTAAAATGAACTTTTTAATTACTCAGAAATGTTAGCACAATTGGCACTGAAGATAAACGCAATTTATTTTACGCAGTATCAATTTATCTCATGTTACACAAGATCGCAAATCAAAATATGATTTGGTCCCTTTCAGTTAAATTGATATAAAAATTCTTATTAAATAACGCAATACTTTCCTCTTATGTCTGCATGAATGTGGAATGCACTTTTTGTAATACTGTAATACCATGATGGGACGCGGTGGTGTAGTGGTATGTTCTGTGCCTTGTAACCGAAGGGTCGCAGGTTCGAATCTACCTCAAGCCACTGCGTAGCGACCTTGGACAAGTTGCTCACCCACAATTGTCTGTGAGGAAGGCAACGGGAAACCACCTCACTCATCTCATCCCCAGGTGGCGTAAAGCCAATAGACCTGCCTTCGGGCAGAGAACTCATCATCATCATCAATACCATGATATATGCAAGCCAATAAATACGTTACAACAGAGTAAAATTAATCTTCATTAATTAACCAACAATGCACGCTTCATCTGCAGAAATCTCGGATGTTTCAATTATCTAGAATATGTCGTTAATCTTAATGATAATTCGCGCTCACCCACAATTTTCAAGAAATTACACGAATAATTGCAATTAAAATGTAAATTCGAGAGATCAGCCTAAGCAAAATCCCAAAACGTAAGCTGCAAATAATTATGGTCTCTTGCACTCACCCAGTGCCCAGCTAACGGATTTCCACTCAGAGTTGATTTGATGGAAATGATCATGTTCAAAGTCTTCGGTGTTCGTTTAGTAAAACATTCACTTATTTAAGTCAACCGTTAGGTGATACTCTTTCGTAAAACAAGAGGAACGCCTCTTTTCTCAAGACTTCGTCAACGGAGATTCTGGATACACTTGAATCATTCATGCAATACCAAGTACCCTGTGAGGCGATACATTTTGTAGAAATTGTTGCTCTTCCTTTCTCTCTCAATTTCTGCATCATTTCTACAAGTTGGTCTGCAGTCACGTCTCTATCAAAATATTCTTTCTGCAGGAATTTTTCGATATCCTTATTCTCATTTCTCTCTTTGACATAAGCCACATAATGACCGTAGTTGAGCGTACCCGAGTGTACCACCACAGCGTACAACGAGTACCAGATGTTTTGTTCCCGAAGGTCGTTGCGCAGGCACCAGGAACTACAGTACGGCGCCAAATCCAGGGTTTCCTCGAATTTTATCTTGTTGGTACGTTTCTCAAATCTAGTGCTCTTCATTTCAAATCTCTTCAGGTGTATTACCAGGACGGCTGGTGGATTGAGGATCAGGGTTTGCTTTGTCGCAAAGGTTTGTTTGTGGTCTCCCTTCAGATCTGGGCTTGTAGATGATGAGTCATTTGCGACGCAGCTGTTACATAAATATTGTTGACCTAACATCTCTTGTCGGGTAAAGTATTGGAGGCAATCTGTAATAGTAACTATTTCTGCTGGAAGGCCAACTGAGAGGCTGGATAATCGTTCCATAATTGATTCAACAGCTTCTTGATACGGCGAGGGCAATTCTCTTTCAGTTTCCTCCGGTTGACTTTCTTCAGAATTTTCCGACCTTGACACGTCTCCAGGACAGATTGGAACAGATATGTCTAGAAATGGTTCGCATACATGGTATGGTGTTTCGCATTTCTTGCAGATGTAAACCGTCATAAAATGACCTCCAAAGACTTTGTCTACGGCTGTGAGTTTCTTATTGGGATCCACATTTGTCCAACTGGCTCTCTCTTCTTGCCGTAACTGATCCAGGAAGTGTCGTAACAACTCATGGCTGTCGTGTTGTTGATTTCCACGGAATCGAGTTACCTTTGCACAAAACGCATTAAGCAGTGGCCTTGGATCTAATGGGATGGATACTGAACCATTTTCTGGATCAATGGGTGCTAGAAATTTGACAAATTCCTTGGTCAATTCTTTGCCTTGGGCGCCTTCAACTACTTGAGATTTTAGAATTGGAGTTGATGCTAGGCACTGGATTGCGGCATTGAAGTAACAAGTGTTTCCTAGATTGCGGAGTCCACGTCCAAATGGAGCATCTGTAAAGAGATTGTGACTGAATAGTTTCATCGTGAAGCAGTACATTAGGCTAAGTTTTTATTGCAGTGACTATGCTTATAGTGAAATCTATCGATAAATTTATTTTAGGTATATCCAGTCAAATGCAATCAGAGAATTTTTTATGTGCGTATATTTTGATGATAATTATAATAATTTGTTCTTTAATTAAGCGCCTGCAAACGCACTGCGCTGTACAATGAACATACATATAGTAGAAACGGCAGCCACGCAAGGCGCCTTACATACATGTTTATAGTAGAAGCACACGACCAAATCATATTTTGATTTTTGATCCCTCTGCCTATCGATTTTATTTTGACTATGCGCCAGTGAATAAGCTTTTCTGGATGCTGTAAAATTCTCCAGACTATGTTATGATTACCATGAATTTTGTTATCACCTAGTTCCTTCAAACTTATGGTAACTTAGTAGGTGTGTTAATTGCTATTAATATTATAAGCCAGCTCTTAAAATAATCTACGGGTTTTCAGTAATGTAGGCGTTGTCTGTTTACTGATGATCTTTCACTCTTTATGCTAACATATTACTGCTAATACAAACTTTAGCCATTTTTAAGGCTAGTAAAGCCGGGCGGAATAAATTGTTCTTCTTGGAAAATTTTCAGATTCAGAATTGGAATTCCAGTTTAAAAGAATCAACAAACGATGTACTGACCTGAGAAATCCTCGTATCTTTCACTAAAAAAATGGTCACATTTTTACAAGAGAATATTTCTAACTAATTTAAATAGTTTATACATAGTACAGCAAAGTCTTTGCGGTGATATATATTTTTATGTGTTACACTTTATTGTATTATATTGTATTACATTGTATTATATTGTATTGTATTGCGTTATATTGTTTTGTATGATATTGTAATGTTATTGATGCAATATGATAGTATGTGATGTGATAATGTGCAGCAAAGCGCAATGAGAGATAATAGAGTGTGGTTCTATTGTCAGTAATCCATTCATGTAGGTCCCTAATGCGTTTTCAGTTAATCTTTTCGGCAGTTCTCTGGACACAGGAACAATAGTCTACCACCAGACAAGATTATGTTTAGCCTTTTTAGAATGAAACCTGAAGTTATCTAGGCTGGAAATTATAAAAATTAGTAGTTCACCAATTTAAAAGTGATTAGCCATCCACGTGGAAAGTGTGGCTACCTCATCGTTTCCAACAATAAGCTTATATGTTTTTTCAAGAAAATGTGGCATCAATAGTTTCTTAAAATGTATCTTTTAACATCCGTTAGATTCTCGTGCTTCAGAACATTTTCGGGTTTGTCAGATTGTGCATACAAATGTGAGCAAGCGCATGTGATTGAAAATTTAAATAAAAGAAAATGCCTATGGCTTCTTAAATATATAGATTTCTCTTCAGTTTTTCAGCAGTTGTTTGGACAAGTCTCTCCACATGTAAGTAAGTACGTAAGTATTATTCTTTATTAAGAAGCGCTAGCAAACGCACGACGCTGTACAAGATAGATACCGGTAATGCAGCATATTACTTCGTATTACATATTAGCCTTCTTAGAATGAAACCCGAAGTTATCTAGGCTGGAAATTAGAAAAATTAGTAGTTCAGCCATTTCAAAGTGATTAGCCATCCATCTCTGTACTAAACATGTAAGAGAAAAGTTATAACAAATGAATACATTAAAGATACAAAATATACAAAAATGCTATTTTTATAGCATCCTGGCAAAAAAGCATTTCGGAGACAAGTTATCATACTTAGGTAGCTCTCGGTTATGAGATGGTGGGTGCAAGGAGTAGCGAATGCGCTAAATAGGAGGTAGCATTGGATGTAATACATGGCATGGATTGTACAAAAATATTAGCAAAGAGTAGTCCTGCCCATAATGAAAGGACATCTATTATAAAATTTACCTCAAGGGGCTCTACTCAAATACAAAAACGTGTGGTTCTTAATAATAGGCCTTATAATTATTTTATAAGACATGCTATTTAAATAGACATATGCAATACAATGCATTAAGGTATAATACAAAATAAAACAATGCAATACGCACCCTTCACGAAAGAAAGTCAGGTAGACGAGAACGATCAATATGATCACAGAAACAAGAGCTGTGGCAACAATGATTAGGCCTTCGTCTATGAAGTCCCATTCTGCAATAATCAAACAACCGTTTTGAGATTGTTTTATTCGCGGAATATTAGAAATATATTCGCTTTTTTACACAATATCTTACATGTATTAGCATAATATTGCATGCAGCACATGTTATTTCTGAAACAAGTCTTGCTTTTTACCTGCGTTTATTCACAGTCGATGGTCCCTCCACTTGGAGGGACCTTCCTTACTATTCCTTACCTTCTTATGTTCTGGAATAACTGTGGATTGAACTGGATTAAGCCTATTGGATTAGATTAGATCATATCGGATAGATCAGATTAGATTGGATTGAATAAGACTGGGTGAATTGGAAAAGTTGGAGATGTAATTCAGAATAGATTGAATTGGATTGGATGTCAATAAAAAATAGATTAAATATGATTTGAATAGATTGGATAAAAACAAGACATGATCGCTTCTAAGCAGAGCTGTTTTTAGTGTTTATCTGGAGACATACGATAATAATGACACAACTTAGTGAATGGAGAAGGGCAACATAGTTTGATAAATGAACGGTGTCTGTATGACCTTTGTTGTTACATAGCAAGTTACCAGAGATTGTCGTTGATATTATGCCGTTGGAAACGGGCGGAGCAGCCATATTCTTCGTACTGTTGGAACTCGACATCCCAGATTTAAGTGTAGCGTTTGGATTACTTAGCAAGACACCTAAATCACATAACACATTTGCACGAATCTATCTACGTGTTAACACTTTCTTCAAAGTATTATATGTGATCGTGCCTGTGCAAACCCTCATATTGTCGGAAATGTCAAACCCAGGTTTGAAACTGCACTGGAGGTTTTGCTGAATAGTTAGGCCTAGTTGAAAATCCCATGTTTCCATCATAATTAGTAAAAAGCAACAAAAAAGGTGTCCGATGTAGGTCTATTCGCAGCGAATTTCGAGAACCCAAAAGTAGAAGCTTGCCATAACTTTTCCCGACCTAACTTGTGGAGGAGGAGGTTCAGTACGTCCGCGTCGTCTCCTCCGGGCAACGGGACTCGGTCCCGGCTACATCTGAACCACGGATGGGGGAGAGACCTGATCAGTCGCCCTACACACCAACCGATCATGAAACTCAAATATGGATAGCAAAACTTAACTCGCCATAGATGAGCGGCTATTGCGTGCTGGGGCATCGCCAAAGTCATAAAGAAGAACTTGTGTCTAAGGTAGTTAATGTGTATGAATATTGTAAATTGGAGGGTGTTCGCATACGCCTCCTAGAATTCCATGAATGAAATATCCACACAAAAACGGAAATAAAGAATATAAACGCGACTTGGTCAATTAGTACTGCAGCGCTTTTTTCTTGTAGTTAGGGTACT